>JAZGTL010000008.1:2400000-3600000 GCA_037349345.1 Oemleria cerasiformis
AATAAGGTATGCATATATTATCTATTGAGTGAAATTGTTATATTACGTGATGATATTTTAGTAAATAGGAACTTAAAAATTACTCCAGTAAGTGGCGTACTTCACGTGTTATAATATAAGTATACGACATGTATTATATATCTCGTTTTTTAAGTACAGTAAAAAATTTACATGAATTATTATATAAATAAAATAATAATGCGATGAAATGATATTGGAATGAAAATATACACCTATAAATTACCCTCCTCCATTACCTGGAGCATTTTGGCAACATTGCGGGCACCATAGATTCTATGAACAGAAGCAAATCTTTGAGGATTGTTTGGAGGAAAATATGGAGAGAAAATGCAAGCTGAAGGGCATCTTCTTCTCAGATACTTGCAAGCTGCACAACGACCAGAAATCATGATTCAAAAATCTAGAGGAGGATATCAAAATCTCACCCAAAAAGATTTTCTCAATCTTTTGAATTGGAACAAGAAATCTTAAGAAAGATTTTTCCAACGGCTACTTTTAGATTGTCAAATTGAAAAATTATTTTGGGGAAATTTGTTATGGAAAAAAATCATAGGCCTTTTAATTAGCGTTCGATTTCTCATTTTAAATTATTCTTTTTATTTATTTTATTTATTTATTTACGATCAAGGGACACTTATGTTTAAATTCTTTTTGGACCTTTAAATTTAATGTCAATCAATGGCTCTAATTAAAAGTGATGAAGAACTTCATTAATATTTAGATTAGATGGATTTTAATTAATAATTTCTTTTATCAATTAAAAACTTGTTATTTTCTTTCAATTAAAATTGTTTTATTTCTATTTTGTTTTTATTAAAATTAAAATAAAATTGGTAAGAAAATAAAAAATAAAAACGGCTTCGGCCTCCATTCCTCCATCCTCCATCTTCTTCTTCGTGGAGTTCCTCCAGCCTCCATCTTCTTTTTCCCTTTTTGTACGGCAGCCTCCATTTTCTCTTACCCTACACCATATTATGATGATCTTCTACATTCTTCATCTTAATAGATAACAAAATGAAAAATAAATTCAAGATCTTGTCTTAGAACTTAATTATCATGGTGGATATGTCTATCTTAACAAATCCCCTTTTTCATTTCATCTTCTCTATTGTCATACCTGCAGATCGATCCACTATATGAAGCATATGTGAATTTGAATTCGATTTAACCAAAAATAATATTCCAAAATGAAATAGGATTGAAATCCTTTTGAAAAAAAATGAAATAGGATTAAAATTCCTTTAAAACATGGAGAATAGGTATGAACACAAGTTGTAAATCTGCTAAATTAAGGCTTAAAACTCGGAAAAGCAACTAGAATGCCTTCAGGAAGCAGCCACCGAAATGGGAGTCAAAAACTCGCGGTCAAAGTAGGTCAAAGGCGGCGTCAGCTGGAAGATGGATTTCGGCAGGTGCTCACCGAAGGCTAGGGCGCCTCTCTTTGGGTTTGTCTAGGCTGGGCTGTTGGACTCGATGGGCTTGCACCGAAATTCCTTTGTTAGTTTTTGGTGACCTTCCTTGTATCTTTCATAACTTTCTCGTGATAACTCCGATTGAGGCGATTCTTTCACCCAAATTCTCATAATTCCAAACTCTATTTAATTCAGCACATTTCTCACAAATATATTATTTTCTCCAATAGCATAGAACAAAATATTTACAAAACACAAGTAAAATGGTATCAAATCATTGATAAAATATGTATTAATTATGATCTAATACACCTCCTGGGAGAAGCAAAGGCAACCTGCCAACTACTTCTTAATTAAATGATAGTTTTCTTTCAATGCATAAGAAGGTTGCTAGTTCGAATAATATTCAATCCATCTCTTGATAAAAGAATTGTTTTACTTTTTCTGGTGAGAAGATTGTTATCAAAGGGGTGGAGTTGTATTAAATTAATCAAACTGAAATTGAAGTATAGGATTATTCGTTAAATCAAATCAAGAGGATATTATGAGTAGGCACTTCCAAGAAAGAACGTAAGTATTATCATTGACACTTCACAAGTCTAATTCAACAAAGTATAAGCCCTTGCTATATACGCAAGTTATTTATGATGGACATTTTTCTCTTTTCTGCAATAGATGGTGTCGTTCAACAAAACGCTAGGATCCCAATTCAAACATAATCCAAAGACAATTGTGATGTGGTCCTATTTCATTTGTTGGGAATAAAAATCATCCCCAACAAACGACAAACTAAATGTTGGCACATCATACCTGATACAAAATTTTGATATAAAAATTTGATATCTCCATCACCGATCGATCGTTATAACTGATATGTCATGTATGGGAGTGTTATGATATTCTTTTCCTTAAAAAACTTTTCTATTTGATGGTAAGCTATGATACACCGACTGATATTTCAAATTTTGAGCTGAGACGTTAGTGTTGAACACTAAGTTTGTATCCAATTTGGTCATCAATCAACAAAATTCATTTATTTTTTCTAGAAGAAAGAACAAAATACATTCGTCTTCAAATCAAAAGCAATGACAATTCTGAGGTTTGGCAATGGATTGGTGCAAACTGCGAACTTGCACGACACATCTAAAGCTTGAAAAACATGCGGAACGAGTTAAGTTATGGTTGAACACATCTCCCCTCACTTAGACTTCTTCAACAAAACAAACAAAAACAAAATAAGGAACCCTCACCAATACTTTTCCAATGGCTTCAAAAGGAAAAACACCATATATCTCAGCTTTAAGTTTACCAATAATGTCAAACATCTTTTTTATTTCCTGTTCTTAAAATGTCGCACATCTTATCCATACGTTAAATATCCAAAAATATAAATTATAAATTTTAAATAGATAAATCCCTCAATAATTTGTTGAAAAGATAACATGAGAATTATAATCTTTTATAGAAATACAAGAAAATTCAATCATCCTTCTAGTTCTAAGAATGTAGAATGTGAGATTACAAAATAATAATATGTTTTCATGGAGGAGTGTATAAAGCTTATGGTTTAGAGTTTAAATCTCCGCCTAAAACTTGGGAGCTGAATTTAGATTCATAAGTGGTTAATTTGATATTATGAAAGTTGATCAAAATAAATTTAAAATTAAGAATCACAACAAAGAAAAACAAATGGGGAAAAATATAATCAAATTCACATGTTACGTGTGTTAACCTTTGAATAAAGGGCTAGAAATTTCTAAGAACGAATCAATACTTGAGAAGGACCTATAAATAATTAAACTTTTTTTTTTGAGAAGATAAATAATTAATCTTTTAATAAAAATCAACTTGGTCACTTGACAACTTCAAAGTTTATTGACAGCTGATTATAAATTTGTCATATTCTGTCTCATATAAAATAACAAGACATTTTTAAGGTATTCTTCCGAGGATAATACTTGCATACCACCGTATCTCCTCATACAATTCTTACGATTTATCG
Source organism: Oemleria cerasiformis (assembly GCA_037349345.1). Lineage (NCBI taxonomy): Eukaryota > Viridiplantae > Streptophyta > Magnoliopsida > Rosales > Rosaceae > Oemleria > Oemleria cerasiformis. The sequence continues at coordinate 2,403,436 of JAZGTL010000008.1, forward strand.
ATTTGTCTTTATACGTATATCATAATCGGCACCGTTCATTCTTTAAATCGTCATTTCAATATCAACTCTCAATAAACCAACAAGTTTAGAGATCGTTTAGTAATTCATATGTATCAAACAAATCAACATTATTAATAACAATTAAAGTCTTCATGGTGAACCATCAATTTAGGTGATGCATATGATTAGCTAAAATATCTCCAATTTGATTAATCTTTTTTTTTTTTTTGCATAAATGAACTTGCTATGATGATTTAGAAGTTGAATGGTTCCGATTATGATATAAATATAAAGATAATTCGATAAATAAAAAAAATTGTATGAGAAAGTACCAGGGTCGCCCATCAGCTAGGGCAAGAGGGGCGCCTGCCCAGGGCCCAAAATAATAATGCTCGAATAAAATATATTATGTCATAAATTGTAAAAAAAAATTAAAATATAAAAGAAAACCTAAAACTATCGTGTTTAGCGTATAGACTCGCAGAGAAACCAAAGAGCAAAGAAGGCTTTCAAAAAAAAGGCAAATAAGGTATCAATTCAATATCGATCAGAATTCCAAGCGGGACCTTAGTTTTTATTTTCACCTTTCATGATGAAAATTGAAAGTTTTAAAGAGAGTATAAAAATGAAACAATCCGTTTATAAAAATTTAGATTTTTAATAATTATATGGGAATTGAAAGCACACTTTATATTCTTACCCCAGACTTTTAAATGTTTGGTCCGATCCTGAAAGGTACCCGAAGGATCAGAAGCAAGTATTACCCTTCTTCCAATATTATAAAAGCGTACGCTGGGAGGCGCTTACATGCTTCGGTATCGCAGACTCAGTCCATTTTTCAAGGGGGTCAAACATCCTTTGCACCAATTGAAGGATTGCTTTTTCTTTTTCTTTATGTTTTTTAAATTCAAGAAAGACTTGTAGAAATTGTTTTTGAACTGTCCCCGTCGCATTCGACACCACTATTTTCCCATTCCAAAGACTAAAATTCTCATAATTCAGCACTCTCCAATACAAGATCAATATCTGGAATTTCCCATGACTTTGAATCAAACACAAGACATTCCAGAAACAACTTTTATTCCAGGCGCAAAAAGAGTCCAATACCCTGTTTGGTTCACAGGTTTCAATCCTGGGGACGTGTTTTGCATAACCATTATTGAGAATTTACGAGGAAACAAGTCTGAAAGCAAAACTTTTATGTACAATATATATCGATTCTGGCCTATAATTATTGGTTGCCATGGACAGGGATTCAGCTTCACTAATTTCTATCTTAGCCAACCATCCAGTTGGCATATTGAAATGGTTTCCTTGCTTGGCAAGGTAAATATGGTAACTCAATGGAAGCTTCAGTATCCTCTGCCAATGCCAACCATATGAATGAGAAAGGTAGGGACTAGAGAAGATATTTGTATATTTACATACAACAAGGGATAGCCTAATTATAGTCTTCCGGATGATCCTTCTCTTTGCCGGCGCATTCGAGCTCCCCATGACATGTGTTCACCAGCATCCTTGTCCATGCTTCTTTTCTTCAACTCCGAGAGCTGACTTTGCCATCGGTTCTTCCAGTCACCTTTCTCCTCCACTTCCTGAAATTGTAAATAGTTTGAATCAAAATCGAATGCAAGTGTCGTAAATTGAAGAGTCTCGAGTAGGAAAGCTACTGACTTTCTCAATCTAGCAACAGAAGAGGAGCTAAGAAAATCCAATCTTTCCATTTTATTTCAGGGGTAAAATTCATTTCAAGATCGAAAATATAAATGTCCCCCAAACTCAAAGAAGGATTGACGTAAGCAAGGACAGTAATTCGTAAATTACAGGTAAGAAAAGAATATTCGACGAATCAACAGATAATACCAACTCAAATTTGACGGGTCAGCATCGCAATAATTCTCTCTAGTGAAAGGAAGATTTCCAAATGTGAAAGGCCAAGACAATTGAAAACCAAAAACAAATTTTCAAAGAACATCTGATATCAAAGACTATTAATCAATAATTATATACAACTAAGATCTCTATCAACGATGGAAAAAATATATCTAACAAAATAGAAGAAAGCCTCGATCAAATATCCCAACCCAACTCAAAATCATGAATATTACATATTCATAATTGATTCAGTAAATCCTTGCAATCTGAAAACAAATCAGACACAGAGCTCAATTGCCGATATTGATTGGCAGAATTAAACTCACACCACAAATTACTACTAGCTAATTCCACTTTAATTGTCAATCATAACAAACCATAGAATTGTGAATTGCAACCTCAAGCGATAGCTTCAACTATGAAAGCAAACCAGCAACCTAGAAGAAAAATATTTGAAAGGAAAAAAGTTCACACATTTACATAAGGAACCAATTGCTAAGAACCAAAGAAGGAAAAAGAACAAGGAACTATAACGAAGAACCAGAACAATATCAAAGCTCTAAAAACCAGAAACAGAACCAATAAAAAGGAAAGGAAAAAAGAAGCTGAAATTAACCCAGAAAAGGAAACAAATACTGAAATTTCCTAGAAACCATAGAATTAAGAAATTATACCTCATCAAATTGGCTTCTTCTTGCAGAGAAGGCAAAGTGAAGACCTTTGGCCATGTCTCGATCGTACAAAGCCCGCCTTTTCGTGTCAGATAACGTCTCATAAGCCTCCTGAACCCGAATAAACTTCTCTGTATACTCCTTGACCCGACCCGGCGGCGAAACGTCGGGGTGATACTTCCGGGCCAGCTGCTTATACGCCTGCTTGATTTGGGTCACGGATCCGGACTCGGGTATGCCCAAAAGCTCATAGAAGGTGAGCTCCTTGGTCTCGGCGACGAGCCCATCGTTGATTGTGGCCTTGGCTTTGAGTTTAAGGGACCCGCATCGATTGGGGAACGAGAAAACGGGTTTGGGGAAGAGGAAGTTGGGTTTCGGATCGGGTATGAGTATTTTGGTAGACATGGTTCTCTGGGCTGTTGGGATATTGAAGCAGGAATCGCTTCCTGAGATTGCTAATCCATAGCTTCGCATCTCTCTCTCTCTCAGATTCTCTGTTTCTTGTTTAATTACGGCAAAGGCTACAGCCTTTATATCAGTTTTTGCGCTCTCTCTTTATTTCTTATTTTAGATAAAAACAGAGGAGTTGGGAGATAAACAGAGGAGGGGTGATATGCAAAACTGAAAAGTGATGAAAAGCAAAGCAAGTTGAGGAGAAAAAACATGAAAAGATGAAAGCCTGGATGAAATTTATATTTGTGGAGGAGAATGGATGGTGGATTACAGTCTCACAGCACACTGTAATATATATATATATATATATATAGCTATGGGCTTTTTGAGCTTTTATTCCAATGGGCAATTTGGTAGTTTTGGTTTTCGATGGGTACCATTTCTTACTTTAATTGCCCACTGACAGAACTACAAAGGGATCAAAAATACTTTTCCAAAATAAGAGAGCTTCTAGTAACAATCCTAAATTCTTACCAAAAATAAGCTGGCCAAAAAATAATCTTGATCCCCCACCTATACGTAAATAAAATTGTTGATAATATTGCATATATTCCTATTTACTGTATAATAAATTTGAAGTTTCACTGTCGTAAATAATAAAGTCGTGACTCAATATGTTTATCACCATTTTTTAATATCGTTATATAAAACATTCTAATTGCTCCCCATAAAATAAAAGTTTCGTAATCTTATTTGCACGAAAAATTTGTTAATTTTGGAGAATATCATCGTGATTAAAAATGGATTTGATTCATAGTAATGATGTGACATGGCACATAATCGTCTTCGTATATAATAGGAACGTCTCGATTTTTTTTTTTATCACAGAATAATTTCATTAATCCAAATACAAAATGGGAGCTCAAATACATGATTTAGCAAAGATAAAAAAAATGGCTCAACCAAGAAAAATACAAATAAAATAAAGTCCACTCCACATACAATATAAATAGGCTCATTACAATAAAAGTCTAAAGTATCAAAACCTAGCAGCAGTAAACATAAAAATGAGGGGGCCGCCACCACCAGATCCGCCGCTGCTGCCACCAAGAAAAAACCAGCAACTTAGAAAGCCATGAGAGGGAATCAATAGAGGTGTTGAAGATAAAAACTACCAACTTTCCACACACTCAAGTGATCCAAATGGTCAACTATGACCTTAAAACTAACCATCGAAAGTGGAATTGGGCTATTGATGAGAGGTAGCAACAAGGATATTGGGTGTTTCTATGGTTTTTGGATTTTGGATTTTGAATTTTGGGTGAAAGGAATTGTTCGTACCTAATTTGGTCAACATGGTCAAAGCCGATCAAATCATACCAACACCGTACTTGGCATCGACTCAACAAGAGCACAACAATACAAATCCACAACATCAGGTGCATCCCACCAACACAGCCTTAGACAAAAGACACCAAAAACTACTAGGCCGACCAGATCCCGTCGGCCAACCCGCTCATTGGCCGACCGTGTCAACACAATTACGGTATTCGGGACCATCGGGACACGCGTCAGCTTCAGGAGCTGGGACATTTATCCCACATCGAAATATTTCACCAACAACATTTAATGTCACTATAAATACAAGGATACCTCCCCTCAAAAAGGTAATGATATCTTTTGCCCTGATACTGCCTAAATTCCTCCACACTTAACTAACTTAAGCATCGGAGACTGTTAGGCCGGCACCCCACCGGTGCTCCTTTGCTCTTACCTTCCCCTTGCAGGTCTCCCTACCCCCGAGAAGAGTGAGTGAAGCAAGCTCAGTGTGTCAACTCCAAATTGGTCCATTTTTGCCATCAACAAGAATGATATGGATGGTGGAGGAGTTAAGGAAGCAAATGACAGTGAGATGAAGGAGTGTGATGAAAGAATTGTGAGAAGATCTATATGGAAGAAGAGAGGATATGGAGGAGATATAAGCCAATTTAGGAGCAAGGATAGGGAGGATGGTATATCAGAGAAACCAAAAAGTCACCAAATAAGGTGAGGCAAATAACAACCACCACAAAGAATTGAGCAGAAAAAGAAGCCCCAAAGGGTGGAGCATCAAACATAGGGGTGTCCCGCCTCGAAGGGCGATGTGGAGGAATAGAGGACGGTCATAAGAAGGAGACTAGGGGGAAGAGAGTTAGAGAGAATGAGAAGAACCTCTCTCTAAAATCTCTAAGCCGAGGAAGGTCTCGATTTATACAGCTCCAATTGAGGCCAAAATAATGCAAGCGTGAATCAAGCCAATAAAAAATGAAAGCAGATCAAAGAAGATTAAAACCGAAACGAAAGTAAATGGTGCTAACATGAATAAAATATAGAATAGTTTAGTTGTTTGGACAATGTTAGTTTCTTTATCTTGCTTCACAAATTGTTGTTTCGAATGTTTATTTGTCTCTGCTAATTTAAAAATGTTTTCTCGTATTATAAAGAGAGTTGATTTTCACACTTCATTTTTTACTTGCTGCACTCCACTTCTAATTTTATATTTTGTCTTTTTAAAGAAGAAGTAGAGTGCAGCAAGTAAAAAATGGAGTGTAGAAATCAACTCCCTATTACAAACCCTAGCCGTCTCCTCCTTTAAGAATTTTTTCCCAAAACTTCTTATTCAACTGATCATCTTTGGGTCTAAGGGCATTCTCATGGTATCCATAGGAATGTAATGAATAAACCAAAATAATCCAAAAGGCCTTGGTGTCGATTTTACCGAAGTTCATGCATCTTTAGGCTCCTTTTTCTCGTTCTACCATCATAGTGTCAGTCGTATAGGGCCGACCCAAGCCCAAGGCGAGCAAGGCTTGCGCCTTGGACCACACCTTGAACAAGGGCCTCGTTATATATATGTTCAAAAAAAATAAATGTTCTATTTGTTATTAAAAAAATGCCTCATTTAGTGTAATTTATATATCTACAAGAAGCCTAATATATAAGAAATTAATGGAAGCCCACCATATCTATAAAAGGCCTCATGTACAACATAATCTGTTCAATTTTAGGCATTTTAGTAAAGTTTATATTCAAATATCAATTATATGTCTTGGTAAGTTTTTTTAATATTTTATTTATACTGAATTATGTCACAAGAATGATTTTCTAATCTATTAAAAAAATGTATATTAGAAAAAGATAATATTTTGATAAAAACTAAAAGAAGTCACAAAATTTTATTTTACTTATGATTATTCGCTTGAGGCCTGCCTCATTATACATTGGGACAACCCCTCATAGTCACGGGTTTCGACGCCCCAATGGGTTCGGTTCCCCATGAAGCTCTTATATCAGGAGTCTGATCTACCTTTATGTGGATTTGGCTTGTGATGCGATCTGCTGATTTTAATCGATTAGGTGCGGTTTTTCATTGGTGGTGGTGGTGTCGATCACGGTGAATTGAAATATTGCGATATGGTGGTAGATGATATTCTTCGTCGTCTTTGGTATTCCGTGGAGGCGGCAATGACGGTGGAAGTGCCCCATTTGTGTCTTTTTCTGGACTGTTTTACTTTTTAATTTCTATTTTATTCTAGTTTGGTTTTCCCAGCGGCTCTTTTATGATTTTGGTTGTGTTAGTTAATTTTTCTCTTTTGTGGGATTGCAAAGATTAGTTATTTGGGCAGTAATGGTCTTGAGGATGCTTAGGGCATTCAAGTTATGTTGTTTTGTGTATGATTCACTTTAGATTGTTTTGACATATTTCGAATATGGCAGTGGCGTAGCCAAACTTTAACATTAGTGAGGCCCAACCATTTTTTTCTTTCTCAAAAATACTCTTAATTGATGATATCTTTATTCATTAGTTATCACAAATTTACAAGTACGGTTGGACAAAATTTTACATTTTAATACATTTTCAAGGGCATTTCTTAGAGGTTTCTCAAAAAAAAAAAACAAAAAAAAAAAAACTTTTTTCACGCCTTTTTTTTTGTTCTATTTATTTGTCTAAATCATGCACATTATGAGAGTCATATATTCATAATTTTAATTTTAATAAAACAATAATTTAAGAAAGTTCATAAGCTCTATTATCATTGTAAACATTCAGAAATGAAATAAATAAGTAGGGAAATAGAAATTAAAAACATAACCCTTTGGAAATATGGAGTAAATACATTTAAGAAATATTTGTAGTTAGAAAAGAAAAGAAAGAAATTAACAAAATAGACAAATAAGGCAAAGAACAGTTAAAAAATTTGAAAATTTTAGATAAATATATGGTAAATTAGTGTAGTATCATGTATAAAAATATCCAAATAAATTTATAATTCTATGATAAATAACTAAAATATAACATAATTATTATATATATTATATATAAAGAAAATAAAAAAAATTGGAGTGGGGGCCAATGTTACACCCTGCTCCGGAAATCCAACTGAATACTGGAGTCACCGGTACTGGCCGATACCTGGACGCTAAGTCCAGATGACAAAAGCCCACTAAAACGTTGCATTTTAGGAATTTTAGTGAACGCTAAAATAGTAAATACTAAATTACCATTTCACCGCAACAACGGTGTTCCAGAGCATGCTTACAAAATTGATGATAATAATTAAACGCATTCAAATGCTAACCGATAATACCTTGGACGACAGCAAAGTATCATAGTTGGTAATATTCATCCTTGAATCCTCAAACTTCTACGATGACCTAAGAGGTGTAAAAGGAAACAAGGGTGAGTATTTCCATGTTAACCCCTCAGCAAGCAAGCACACAACAATATAATAACTAAATAACCCCGCAAGGTTAGCAATCACACACATATTCAGAGTAAATCTTCACACATTGAAGATGACACTTCCAACTCGTGGATAACTAGAATAGTAATATCTCACTCTCATCGTCTCTCTACGAACGATAGTGGTATACTCGACGTCGTACTCCCGTCGTCTCTCTACGAACGGTATCGAATGTCTCAACGTTTCACTCGTGCGTACGAATCGAAATCTCAACAATCGAGGTCACCGCCCTCACCATACCCACTAACCACGATAACAGACATCAGTCGGCTTAACTCTCGGTTGGCATATCACATAAGTCGACATGTCACCTCGACCATCATATCACGTCATCAGCTGGCATGACCCTCAGATGGCATCAGCCGCAATGTATCATCGACTGATATATCACATCATCAGTCGGCATATATCATCGGCTGGCATCAACCGCATATCCCTCGGCTGGAATATCACATCATCAGTTGGCATGCATCATCGGCTGGCATCAGCCGACATATACCATCGGCTGGCATCACACACACGGGTATCCCAATGACACTGTAGCCGCATGAGTCACACGTACATGACAGGACTGGGTGTCTTCGCTCATACTACGACCACATGAAGGACTGGGTGCAAGCACCATCACCACGAGTTCCCCTAGGAGCCTGGGACCACAAAAATCACAAGGCTCGGGAACAGGACTGGTGCCATTTAACTAGTATAGAGCGGGTGCAGGTGAACGATCACGTGGAGGTTGGTCTCTGGCCTACAGACAGGTACGACACTAGCAGCCACCATATGGGCATACCAAAATTGATACACGTGTTATGCCGGCATGACTCCTTGGTAATTATCGCACCGTCATATGGCTCATGTGCTATGCCGGCATGAATCCTCGGTAATCATCGCACCATTATATGACTCATGACAACACCACTGATACATGTGCTATCCGGTATAAACCATCGGCAATCCTCGCACGACAATACATACTCATGTGCTATGTCGGCATAACTCATCGGTAATCCTTGCATGATCGTACATACTCATGTGCTATGCCAGCATGACTCATTGGCAGTCCACACACAACAATACGACTCATGACGACACGACTGACACATGTGCTATGCCGGCATGACTCCTCAGTAATAGCATCTCAACCGTATAATCTCTCTCGAGTATCGTTCACGTCGTGAATGTCGTAGTCATTGTTATCGTATCAGTCTCTCCGTAACTCACGATTATCATCGTCTCACGTATCTCAGAATCACCCCTCGAGATATCCTAAAAGTTGTAGTTTATACTCATTCCGGAGTACTTACATCTCATCGATATTCTAATTTAAATCTCGAAATCTATCTTTGAGATATACCACTAAAGTATTAGTTTATACTCATTTCGGAGTAGTTACCTTTAATAGGGATTATCATCCTAAATCCCGAATATCAAACATATGCCAGGCAATCTAGCCTATGATATTGTCTATAATTCTCTAATATTATCCTATCACATTAATCAAACCATACGTTTTCAAGCATCACAATCAAAACATTCATCACTAAACCAATCCATAATCAATCAATTCACCTTATAATCATCACATAATCAATCATATTTAATCCATAATTATAAGTTTAGGGCATGAGGTCCACTCACAATACGTCAGGGAGAGCTCACTCGACCAATTCCACTATTGTATGAATATTGAGGCACTCGATCCCAAAAGTCCCTTCGAGCTCCATCTCGATCCACACAACCCATCGGACTCTCCATTGACATAATACCTCGCAAACAAGATTAATATAATCTTAATAAATCATAATTAAATCATTATAATCAAAACCTTAACCCACGAACATTTACATTATTTAGCGTTAATCAAAGTAACTTAGGACGTCCGGAACTAGTCCTAAACGAATTTTGATATGTCATCAGATCCGGAACGTCGAGGGCATCAAAACATGACTCCTCGGAAGCCGGGGGAGGGAGGGCCCCACGAGCCCTCCCACACCGGCACCAGTACTAGAGATTTTAAGGGGGGGGGGGGGGGGGGGGGGGGGGGGGGGGGGGGAGGAGGGCCCCACGAGCCCTCCCACACCGGCACCAGTACTGGAGATTTTAAAGGGCGTGATTGTGGGGTTTAGTCGCTCCCTACCTCGCGAGGTAGTAGAATCCGCCATTAAAGGCCGGATTCGAGCTCCTATAAATCTTCCAAAACTCAACCAAAATCTACAAGTAAATAGTCTAGATTCATCAACTCAACGAGAGGAATCCAAAACTAACGTCCAAATCGACAGCCGCTACATGTGGTGGCCGAAAAACCCCTCGAAAATTGTGAGACCCACGACCTTTCGTAGCTCCCTGTACCGCTTACGATGGACGACGACTTCGATGGTTGATACGGTTGGGTTTGCACGAAGGAGACGAAGAAGAAGATGGTCTCATCTTGATCTGGGTCGTCATCGTTTGGCGGCTGGATTTTTGGGTCCTCTGCGAGAAGAGTCGCAGGAATGAGAGAAGGAGAAGAAGTATGTGAGGAGAGAGGGAGAGACTGACCAATCAGGGAGGAGAGAGTGTGTTTTTATAATTTTAAAATTTTTCAAAATTGCCGTTATGTCCCAATATTTCTAGACCCGTAACTTTCTCGTTCAAACTCCAATTTCGATGTGTCACATGTCTACACACTCGTGAGCTCGAGCTCTACGTAATGGTATGAAGAGAACTCCCAAAAACCTCATCGACCAAAAAGTGACTTTATGGTCTTCGAGAATTTCAAGGACAAAACGGTAAATTTTATAAATCCAACTTTAATTTACAGCCCAACAACCTTATTTCGGCCCTCTCTAAGGCCCAACTCCATACTTAAGCACAATTCCAAATTATAATCTAACCCGCAACGCCCGGTTATTTAATTAAATTAAATTTCCACTTTATTTTTCGGGACGGGTCGTATCACCCAGGCTCCCCCTGGACCCTTCACATTTCCACCATTGGAGGTATTTACCCATATTCGTCTTCAAGCTATTGTTTAGCTTGTCTTTATTTTATATCTTTTCTCTATTATTGAAATTTCGTATCTTCTAAAAAAATATTCACTCATTAACGAAAACAAGAGAGTAAAATAATACTTGTGTCACATCCTTTATCCTTGAAGGAATCTTCTCATTCATCCTTTTATTGAGTACATTTTTGGGTGAACTTCATTTTTTACTTCAAGGTTTGGGCGTGTTTCTTAAAATTGATCACTACATTCTGATTTTCTCAATTTACTTCATAGGGTTTTCAAAACGCATCAATTTACACCTTTGCGTTAGCTTGACCGTTAGTCTTCAGTTAAAATTTTGACTTGACAACTACGGTTACTAACTTTTGTGCTGACTTGTTGAGTATGTTGATAAAACACAATAGAAAATTATTTTTTTAATTTTCTTTTTCTAATAGCTAGTAAATCATAACTCTTTTTGTGTTCTAGGTGCATCGTCATATAGTATTTTCAATCCATGTGTTATAAAAATAAGTGGAAGTTGAATTATATTAATGTTTTTTTAACAATTGGAAAAATAAGGTATTTTAAAATTATACTTAATTGTTTTTATTTACAAGTCAATATAAAATTTGGTATTATATATTTCGCGTGACAAATTTAATAGAAAACGGACAGCCTAATTTACAGAGGATGTCAATTGATTTGTTTTGAAAATCTAAAGGAGTAAATTGAGAAAAACAATTGTTGTAATCCATTTGAGAAACATCCTCAAACCTTGGTGTGTTTAAGTTTGCCCTAAAACTTTCCTCAATAAATATCATAATTGGAACTGTTTATCTTCTAAATAATCATCTAAAGACTAAAAAAAAAATTAACCAAATTGAAGACCATAATTTGATCATTTATATGTATAACTAAAGAAAAAGCTATATGTAAGGACACAATTACAACTAAACTTACATGGAAGGACAACCAAATTTCTTTTTTATAGCCAAGAAAATATTATTTTTTAAGAATTGTGATTTTACTTATTTTCTTTTAAAGATAGAAATGAGTTAAGTACAAACCCAAATTTTTAGAATTGTAATTTTAGTTGTTTGTCTTTGAAGAAATCAACGATGCTGTCAGGGGTGTAATGATTTAGAACTTAACGTTTTAAAAAATGTTGAGAAAAGATTGTTTGCGTAAGAGTGGCGGTGTTAGAGTTTATGGATTAAGACTTTAGCCATTAGAGAGTGGCACCTGTTTAATCAAACCGTACATTGGTTAACGTGCAAAAGTTTTAAGTAAATAAAAACATATAATTATTGGATAAGTAGAACATTTGCAGTCAAATGTCTTTCAATTTTCATCAGAAAATAAATGTCGATTAAAACCTAATGTTTTTAATGAGAATGAATAACTCAACTAGAGTATGGAAAATGATAGGTATGTCATATAATTTGTAAACCACGCATTAGTAGAGAGGACTTATTTGTGTTCGACCAAAAAAAAAGAGAGACCCTATTTGTGTTAATAAGTCCTATTTATATTAGTGTGTGGCTTACAAATCATGCATGTAATCTCCCTAGCATTGTCGTTAGAGTAATTGGAATATGTCTTTGGTTAAGTACAATTTTTGAATTAAATAATATTACCAATTAGTATTTTTTTTTTATTCGTAAATAAGAAATTTTGGTTCAACTTACATAGATGACAAGAATATATCTAAGCAAAAAAAATTCGGGATTTAATGATTGATTGATTGTTGAATTTTTAGTTTAAAATCTCCTTCCAATTAATATATCCCTTAAAGGCACAAATTTGACAAACTTGGTACTATAATTTCTCCCTATATGTTATGTGGGAGGTCTTTAATGAATTCAACTCTCATAAAAAAAATGAGGTCGATATCCAATATGTATCATGTAATATTCCTTCGAAATATTATTATACAAAAAATATATATATAATTATAAATAAACGGCGATGAATGAATAAGAGTAGGGAAAATGCTAAAAATTCGATAGCTACTGCTACTATAGCATGTCACACATCACCCACGGGATAGAAATGCCTTTGTGGTAATAATATTTAAATTAGTGACTGTCATGAGAATTACGTAAATTAATAGAGAAAAGATTCTAAATAAACTAATAATATTCAACTGTCGTATTAAGATTGTATTAATTACTCATGTGTCCTTAAAATAGTCATAATTATATTAATTTAATGATATTCTTCTCTAATATAGTAAAAGGAAATCTCGCATTCAAAACACATAAGTTACGTTTGGTACACAATATTATAGATTGGATAAGAATAAATAATAGAAATGCAGTACTTGGTGTTTGGTTTAATTAGTCGGTCCGGACTTCATATACTATCTATGCCTTCTAAATTAATATGCCCTACAAGGTTCGTGCTAAATTAATATAGTCGCCCTGATGTGTCTCCACCTCTGCGCCGTTGCCCTTGTTGCTTCCCGGCCACCAACCCCACCTCTTCCTTTACCCACTGCTCAGTCACCATCGTCCCCTTCCCCTCATCTTAAATCTTAAATCTTAAAACAAAATTCCCAATTTCAATTTCACCTATCCACTCCTCCACCCACTGCTCAGTCAACTTCATTGGCATGCTAGAAATTCTTTCGAGATTCACATTTATTATAGTTTCTTTATTTAATTAGAGATTCAGTTTCTTCTTTTTCAACTAATTTTTTGAGTTTTTAAAAGAAAACAATAGGAGAGTGAAACGGTTAACTAGAGATTATTTTTTATGAACCCATTATTCCCAGATTCAATTAAGCAGGGATTTCAACTAATCATTTTGACTCTGTCCGCTAGGAGCGGAGAGGTTAGGAACATGGTGCGGTGACAGACTGACAGGGCGAAGATAGGAGGAAAGTGGGATCGATCTATTGCTGAGTTCCTTTATAGGACCATCGCTGAGTTCCTTTGTAGGACCGTATAACTAATCCGACGCAACATCAAACATTTGATTATATTGTTAATATTATACGGTGGATAAATTAGTCCATCCGACTAAGATAATTAACACAATATAATTTATCAAATAAGGTCATAAATGTCAAATATGATATCCAATATATCCTAATTGTATAAAACGACAACACACAATTTTAGGTATCATGATTATTGTTAAACAAGTGGTGTTAGCCCTTTGTGTATGTCAAAGGCCAAGCAACTTACTAATTATTAGTTTTAGTTTTTCTTTTTTCTATTTTATCTTGTGGGGCTTAGTAGACTCTTGAATTAATCCTAAGATTTTTTATTTTTTTTATGTATATGAAACATTGTCATTTAATATTGATATATTCATTTTCTAATTTGTTTTTGATACAAGGATATTGAATGAGGGATATTATATTGTATAAATATTGTGTATCGACCTCACCCGACGAGAGTCGAATACGAGACCTCTCACATAACAAGTGAAGATGAATATCACTAGGCCATAGCACTAATTGACTTCATTTTCTGAATATAATAAAACTATAAGAGTATCTTCAAGAGAGTTCTTAAGACATTTTTTTACCGAATTTGGGAACTTGTAAAGAAAATAGGGCTCCAACAGAGTCCCTATCTCACTATGAATTTTAGAATTTTGACATTTTAAGGATTCTCGATCCCAAAATTTATTAAAGAGGATAGAAAGTAGAGATTGCTATCTCCCCCAAATTTGTGTTGGGTTCATTGATTGCGATTTGAAATTTATCAAAGAGAAGACAGAAAATAGGAATTTATGTCCCTCTAAATTTGTATTGGGTTCATTGATTGAGACTTGAGATTATGGTTTCTTTTCCCAATTGTCATTTATCACCACAAATGTCTCTGTTTTCTATTCATCTTTATTGTTTCTTGTCATTTGATTTGAAGTTTAAAATTAATTCGATAAATTGCATTCATTATTTCTTCTAGAGATATTAATTTTTTTTAATGAATTTTGTTGGAGATGCTCTAACTGGCCAACTAGAAGAAATAATTTGTTTCATTCTTTTGTTCTTTTACTTCTCTCTATATTTTCTTTCTGCATTGAAGAAAGAAATTTCCATTTCTATACTACAAAAAGTATATGCTGGCCTTGAACTATATATTAAACTCGAATCCATATTCCAAGAGATGTAGGAAATCAATATCAAATTACGGAAGGTTGTTCCTTTGCACCATGTGCTATCTTATAAAATATTTTTCAACAGTCAAGATATTTAGTTTTGTTGACGAGTGGGTCAGACCCGATAACTCCAGAGTCCCTCAGGGGATGGAACAACTCTTAGGTTCCGTGAACGAGGTGGTCGGATCTCCTCCCACAATCGAGGAAGATAGCTTGGTCTGCAAATCTTCGAGATCTTCCGTGTGAGTGGGTCCCTCTTCAGCCCATATTGAAGTACCTAAGAAGAAATCAGACAAAGAGAAGGAAAAGGAATAACAAGCTTGGGAGTCCGGTGTGGCTCCAGCCACTTGGTCTCCGACGCCTAAGTAAGTATGTGTTTTGAGAGAAGGTAGAGGAAATAGGATTCTTAGAGAGAGAAAGTATTTTTGCAGAGTTTGTTTGCTTACTAGAAGTTAAATAGTGATGTAGAAATAGAAGGGTATTTATAGGAATAAGGAATAAGGGTATTTATAGGGAAGGAGAAGGAGTTTTTTATTTTTTATTTTCAATTTTTATTTTTTATTTGATTTTTTGATTTTTTTTCTTCTGAGATTTGATTTTTTCATTTACATAGAAAAACAAAATTTCAAAAAAATAGGTCCCACATGTGACACATCAACACTTAACGGATTTTTTAACAGAAAAGTTAGCCGTAGAGCCAAGTTGTCACATTTTAAAGAGTGTAGGGTACTAAAATGTAAAATTTGAAATGTCAAGTATAACTCTGAAATTTGATATAAACCACATGATACTAAAGTGTAATTTCCCCTATTATTTATTAGGCTTATTACTCAAAATGCACCTCGAACAGGACATTGGGTCTCAATTTGCACCCTGAATGCGAAATCGTAACAATGTGCACCCAGAACACCCGTTCTGTCAGCCCTTTTGCACCAAATCGTTAGCAGCGTTACAAACTCTGTTTCGGATGCTTACGTGGAAGAAAGGGATTGAACATTTTATTCATTGGCTTATTACTCAAAATGCTCCCCAAACTAGACTTCGAGTCTCAATTTTCTCCCCGAACGCGAAATCGTAACAATGTAATCCCTGAACCCCTCTTCTATCAGCTCCTTTGCACCAAAAGTTATACTCCGTTACTAACGGCAGTTAGAAGAGGGGTATTTTGTCAAAAAATTAAAACAATTACCCTAAAAGAAAAAAATTATTCCCCAACCCTCAACAACCTTCCCAATTCTCGCCTTCAACCAAATTACCCAACCCACCACCACTTCACCTTCGATCCCGTCGTCATCCTCTTCTCACAAACCCAACACCACCATCATTTTCATCTCTTGCTTCGTCTCCCTTCTCTGCCAATGTAAGGCAAATAAATTTTCCCCGGCTTTGCTAAGAGCCCACTAGACATTGGTCTCAGTCTTCGGCTCAGGCTGCTCACCGCTCGGCGGTGGGCCCTCTTTCCGACCCACGAAATTGAGCGCTGGAACAACCCAAGATCCCTGCTTCTTCTCTGAGAAGTTTCGATACAATGCCTTTCGAATCCCCGAAATGCCCTTCTTCCGCCTCTTTTTCATGTAAAGGCCACCTAGTGGCGCCGAGAAGTGAACTCGGCCGTCCGATCCAGGAGGATTCGGGTTGGGGTCCAGCAGACCAGAGAAGGTGCCGCGCTCTATTGGACCGGAGAGGAAGAAGTCGGCCCGCTCCATTGGGCCAGAGGGATCCCGCTCGTCGCCACGTGGCACGGGCTGAAAAGGCAAGGCACTAAAGGAGGAAGTAGTCTCGAAACCATTGACTATGCTTCCCCGGACACCACCACCGCAGCCACCAAGAACACTCTTAGTGGCATCGTCGTAAATATTGTCAAGCTGGAGGACAGTTATGGGAGTTTAGCTATTGGCACTCATTGTAACGACCGACCCCGAATCCTCGGAAAGCCGCCTCGTTATGGCCGCCGGGAATCCTCCTAGCGCAGCCCAAAGGTATTGTTACCTGGTCCACCCTCTGAAAATCCCCATGCTGCAGCATCTTGAGGACTCGAACCATGGACTAAGGCTTTTTATTCCTCTCAAGGAGGACACCTTTAACCAACTAGGCTGCAGGTTTCGGGTCGATCGAACGTCGTTTAGAGGTAGTTTTGGGCGTCCGATGTTGTTGCGTTTTTAGGATAACGTAAGCGGATCTTTCGGGGTTTAGGGAGTTTTTATTTAAGGTTTTTATTATTAGCCGGTAATCCCGATTATTAATTTGGACAAGCGATACTGCTCCAGGAACTTCAGAGGAGCGTACAATTATGGATTGAGCTTGCTTGGACGTATGGTGAGTGGACTTTTGGTTTATAAACTGTAATTCATGCATAAATGTATCTTTCATTTAAATAATGTTATGTATTGTGGCAATGAATTTCTGAAATTTATAATTTATGACTGGACACAAGTTTTCCAATGTTTCAGTGAAAGTGTGTTTTGAGAAATGGCCTGGTTTTTGGACTCGATTTTGATATCGTTTTGACGTGGTAATTATTTGAGTCCGTGATTTGGGTTTAGACCCGAAATTATGATTTTACTGATTTTGGCCATAAATGACATTTCAAAGAATTTGGCTTAGGCCAAGAAACAAAGATTTCAAAACACGGATTGGTTTTCACTGGTTTTCTGTCCCGATGGTTACAGTTGCTCTGATTGGCGTTGAGGGGTTTTGCTCCGCTGGTTGTTGAGGGTTCTCCAACACTGGTGTTGAGGGGTTTTGCTCCGCCGGGTCGCGAGGCTGTCTACGCGTAGTACAGATTTTAGCACATATCAAGGAATACCCTAGTATGTTGTGGATATGTCGGAAACAGTGGATTTGAGATATTATGTGTCTAGGTTGAATTAAATAATTTTAAACTCTTTTGAGGAGGATTTTCAAACCAAACTGTGGACCACGATGTGTTTTCTTTATACAGATTTTGTGAGGGTCCAACCAAGTGGTTTTAAAGAGAAATGGAATTCCGGTGATTTTCAAATGATGTTTTATTATTATAAACTGTTTTATTTTATGCATGCATGGTTTTATTCGTGGAGGGGAAAAGGTAAGATTTCCTCGGAAAATGATTTATAAATGATTATTTTTGTCCACTCACAATTTTTGTGTTTAAATCCCCTCCAGGCTGTTGAGTTGAGTTGACGTGGACACTTCTTGAGGCGGAGGCATTAGTAGTATTTCAGTTGCCCTTTGTACCTAAAATTCGATTGGATATCTAATTTTGTATTATTTATCCTACCTAGATGCTCTGATAATTTATTTTGGATGGTTGTTGTCTATTGGAATTTGGAGTGCTTTTAATCCCTTGTCTCACTGGTGGAAGTCAGTTATTTAATCCCTAAGAGGAGATTCTGCCGAATTTTTGGCAGAAATCTCATATTTTATTTATAAGGATTGAAGGGTATTTTGGAAACTTTTCCTTAGGTTGTCAGACGGGACAGGGTTCTTCCCAAGTTTCGAGGGGAAATTCGGGATAGGTCCTGACACTCACAGAAGCCCCAGAGATAGCTTTGAAGCTGGTTTCTGGAAATTCGGGTCGGGTTCTAGATCCAGGTTCATGAGGGGGCGAGAAGCGGAGGGAGTTGGAAGGGGAAATGAAGCGATCAGACTGAGTTGGAGAGAGGAAGCCAGTTGAGGAGTGGACGTAGCATAAATAGTGGCCTAGGGGGTGAGGATAGCCCAAGCAAAGGCAAAGCCACCATGTTCTGATTGACACCATCGTTCTCCTGCAATCAATCAAACAATGTCCATTTCCATGGCCTTGTTTTCTCCAACCCATATCCTAGTTTTCTCTCCCTCTTCATCATACTTGAACCCAAATTCACCCACAAATCTTATCTCTCTCTTAGACCCAAGAACCCTATCTTCGCCACCAAGGCCTCTGCTGAAAATGGAGCAGGAATCAAAGGTGAAGAGGTGGTGGGTTGGGTAATTTGGTTGAAGGTGACAATTGGGAAGGTTGTGGAGGGTTGGGGAATAATTTTTTTCTTTTAGGGTAATTGTTTTAATTTTTTGACAAAATACCCCTCTTCTAATTGCCGTTAGTAACGAAGTATAACTTTTGGTGCAACGGAGCTGACAGAATGGGGGTTCAGGGATTACATTGTTACGATTTCGCGTTCGGGGTGCAAATTGAGACTCGAAGTCTGGTTCGGGGAACATTTTGAGTAATAAGCCTTATTCATTTTGTAGAAAAATATTAAAACTAAATATTTAAAAATAAAAAAAAAAGATGAAAGAAGAAGATGATGAACTAATTGGGTTTCTCTACCCATTCCCAACCCTCCGAATCCAAACCCTCCAAACCTACCCCAACCCACCATAATCACCCACCAACCTCTGCAAACTCAACACTCCCTCCTCCTCTTCCTCTATTTCGTTCATCATCTTCTTCTTTCATCTTTTTTTTTTTTTTAATATTTAGTTTTAATATTTTTCTAAAAAATGAATAAAACATCCAATCCCTTGTTGCCACGTAAGCATTCTAAACGGAGTTTGTAACTCTATTAACGATTTGGTGCAACGGGACTGACATAACGGGTGTTCTGGGTGCACATTGTTATGATTTCACGTTCGGGTGCAAATTGAGACTCAATGTCCTATTCGAGGTGCATTTTGAGTAATAAGCCTATTTATTCATGATGCAGTTGAAATTTTTTTTCTTTTTAAATAATACTAGCCACATTGCAGGCGCGGAGCGCCTGCAAGAGCCATTTCAATCACAGCTGAATAATAAATGCGTGTGCGAGACATTTTCATATCACCATGTTAAATGCACTTAAATTTATTGTATACGCGTGTGTCAATTTGTATTTTTTTAATATATAAAATGTGATTCAATTTTTATTTTTAAAAAAAATGAAAAAAAAATCAATGTAAATGGATACTGGTAGTTCCATGTTAATAGAGTTTGGTTTGTTTTGGTAACTGAAAAAAAAAAAAAAAAAGTGAATGTGGGTATGTGGAGGAAAATACAACCAAAGAATGCCCTTATGATTGGGGGTGAGCATAAATCCGTTGAAATCGGAAACCAATTCGATTCAAACCGTTATTGGCACTTCGGTTTGGATTTGACCGGATAAAAGTCAAATAGTTTGAAAATCCGAACCGTTCCATTAGTAACGGTTTGGTTTTGGATTTTCATTTTGAAAACCGTTGAATTCGAAACCGAACTGTTAGGGTTGTTATTTATATATATTTTTTAGTTAATATTTTTCATTCTATAATATGTCAATGTAAGTGTTCATTACATATCCATTTTGTGCTACTTTCGAATTTAAATTATATTTAAACATAACTCGTCATATTTCGAAGTTTAAAATATTGAAATTTTTAATTTGTTAATATGTATGAATGAAATATTCATGTGAATAAATGAAATCTTGATGTGAATAAATGAAATCTTGATGAGAATTGTGGAATTTTGGAAAAAAAAAATGTTTTGGAGGAGTCTTTTTAGTGAACAAATTACATGAAAATTTTATGCCTAAACCGTCCAAAACGACCCAAATCAAAACGTTGATAACAGTTTGGATTGGAATATTTTCATTTCTATTTTTTGAAAATTCAAACCGTATCGAACTGTTAAGATTTTAACAATTTGAAATTGGATGATATCCGGATCGATCCAAATTGTGTCAACCCCTACTTATGATAACCAAAAAATAAAGAATCGGATAATATTGATTGCTTTAAAAATCCAAAAATATTTTTAAAATTAAATATTTACATATTTTTTTTATTTCATTATCTATTTGACCTTTTTACCCTTAATATATTAGATTGCATTTTCTTTAGTATTTTTTTAAACCAAGGACTTTTTTGAGTTTATTGAAAATTTAACCAAAATCAAGTTTTGGCTTTATTTATATAGATTTTTACTATGTGGTTAATATATTTTTATTTTTACTAATTTGACCTTACTTATTAAATTATTCATTTATGAATAAATTTGTAAAGTAAGGGTACTTTGGGGATTATGAGAAATTTAACCTATTTTTACTCTTTTACCCTCACTTATTAAATCATCTATTTTTGAATAAATTAATTTCCCAAGGATTTTTTTGGGATTATGAAAGTTTAACCAAAATGGCCGTCTCCCTTTTATATATAGATGATATTTATTAATATCATAAAAAATTATATAATGAATATTAAATTACAAGCCAATTCCGCAAATAATAATTACACAAAAAACTTATATTTTAAATTATGTAAACTTACAAATCAATCATACAAAAATCCATGCAAGTAGAAAATTTAAACGCATCCAAAATATATAATATATTATGTATATTTTAATTTTATATTGTTTAAATTGATGATATGAATGAATGAATAAAATATTACACAAAAACAAAAATTATATATACATATATATTGATTAAAATGAGTAGAAAAGAATATTGTATTGCCATGTGATGATCCAAATACGAAATACAGACAAAAAAAACTCAAATTGTGGACCACAACTATCAAACTCCCCAAACTCACACCACTATAAATTAATTCCTGCAAGATTCTATCATGAAATCAAATTTACCTCAATTATTGTGAATCTTTCTAACTCTGCAGTACGTGATAGGAAATGAAAAACACTTTGCGCTTTCCCTTTTCTTTATCAAAATCTTTCTTTGTAAATATAACATATCGAAATTGTTTATATTGCAAATTATAATTCAAAACCGACTAAAAAAAATAATAAAATAAACGAAATTAGAAATTATTTACTTTATTATATGCTTCAACTTAGCGATGAGGATATTATTTGTGAAGAATCTCCAATTCGTTAATTAATTTTATTTTCTAGGTTTGGATATAAATCGTATCAATCATAACAATGTATAAAAATGATAAATATTTGGTAATAAAAATGATAAATCTAGAAGGTTTTTCTTTGTGTGGAAGAGATCACTCAAATATTGTCTTGTCAAAGAAGAGAAAATTTCATTCCCTTCCATTTGTCTGTAGTGTGCTAGAAATGAAGTTGGGTTTGAAAATTTTGATTGAAATGTTAATCCTCATCCATTTGGAGAAAATAAGAACAAAAGAACAAGGAAAAGATAATATGCTTAGGAGATGCAAATTTTTTCAAATTCAAGACAAGGATGCTTTCCTTGGAAATGAAGCCCTCGAAACAAAATATGAAACGAAGACTTGTCGTACATTAGATGGCATTAATATTATTATTTATAAAATTATATGACAAATCCTTGTTTAAATTTGTTCTATTTCAAGTCCGTTTTATAATCATTATATATGGACTTAGCTAAACATACAAAAAATTTCCACCAAAGAAATAAGTAATAAGAAAGAGAGGAGATGAATTGAGGAATGAGAATACGTAGTGCATCTCCATCACACTTGTTATCTATAACTCCCTACTCAATTTAGTTAGAAAGTTGAAGAAAATGCACTTCAATCGTAGGATAAACTATATAAAAGTATCAAAATTATATAAAAGTACCAAAATTATAGGGGTCATTTCAAATCGTACCCCAACTATGAAAATTGGATTCTAGGTACCTAAACTATCAAAACACAATATCTAGGTACCCACCATTAGCAATATGTTAGAAAAAATCTATTAAATGCCAAGTGGCACTTGTGGACTTTTTTTTAATGATGACATGGACTCCATGTCAGATTAAAAATAATAAAATTTAAAAAACTTTAATAAAACCTTAATAAATATTCTATTATAAAAATAAAAATAAAAAACTATACGCCTTGCACCATTCATCCATGTATCTCCCCGTCCTCGCATCACTAACACTCCTCCACCGCTTCGGAAATGGCTGTCACTAGGCCTTGAAGATTCTCGGATCTTCTAGGTCGGTCTAGCGTATCGATCCGAGGTTCCGCACACCGGAGAAGTCATAGAAGTGGAGCCCCGAGGAGTATTCGGATCCTACGGCCGCGATGTCAGGATACACTCGGAAAATCGAGCTAGGTTGTGTTCTCTAAATGCGTACGGATTGTTCCCTCGTGGCTCAGATTCCAGTCGTAGCTGGAGATCTGGCCGCCATGGGCGATTTAGACGGAGCTGTCTTCACCGCCGATGATCGTCGAAGGACAGCCATCGGAGGCGGGTTGTACGGTGGTGACTATCGAAGCGTCGATTCTCGAGAAAGAAGGCGGCGACATCGCCGACTTGAGCTGCGACTCGATACTTTAGTAGAGCTGTGACTCTTTCTTGGAGAATCGATAAGCCGTGGAAGGGATACCGTTCGATCGAAGGAGAGAGAGGATGACGGAAAAGATCTCGTGGTCCCGGTCTATGAAAACCGGGCTCATGTCGTTAATGGAGCGGTTGGAGAGGGCGACTAAGAGAGAGTCGGGTCCACCAGCCTGGATTGTTGAGATGGTGGTTTCGAAGAATTTGCCACCGACGTTGAGCTTGATATGGTCGTCGGTGCTAGGGGCAGTACGAGAATTTTTGTTGTCCATTAATTGAATACTAGGCCGATGGAGGTTAAAGATGGTTTTACAGTCTTCAACTTCACAGGAATTAGGAACGAGAAAGGCATGAGGTATGGGGAGCTATGGAGTGTGTGGAGGCCATGGCTGCTGGGACTGAGTTGGGAGAGACCGAGGTGAATGGTGTGAGGGGTATTTATTTTTTTAATAATTTTGTTTTATAATTTATTTAAAAATTATATTAATTATTTTTAATATATCAATTTATTATTATTTTTTTGTCTATATGGTGTTCATGTCAGCATAAAAAATGGCCCCATAAATGCCGCTTGGGCACTTCACATATTCTTTTAACAGATTGCTAATGGTGGGTACCTAGATGTTGTGTTTTAATAGTTTGAGTACCTGGATGAAAATTTTCATAATTGGGGTATAAACTTGAAATCACCCTTATAATTTGGGTAATTTAAAATGAGTTGCTATATATTATGTAGAGAGGAGAATAGGAAGCACATAATTGACAAAGCCCCCCATCACTAACGAAAATTTTCGACCTATTGCGTATAGACGATCTCATTTTTATAAAAGTGAAATTTAATTAAGATTTTTCACCACACAATAAATGAAGAAGAATACTAACCACCCATAATTAAGTGACACATATATATATATATATATATATATATATATATATATATATATATATTTCAAAAGATTTTTGTGAAAGTGAGTGGGGATAAGTTTCCTCTTCTGCCCCCTTTAGAAAGAGAAATAGAACCAGGGTTTGACATGGTGAATCGTTGCTGGAAGCTTCCAGCAGATGAAGCATAGATTAGAGTACATGTATAGGGTATAGCTGTCCAACTTAATTGTATGGATCCATTGTTTTTTCCTCTCCCCTTGTTTTCTTCCAATTGGTCTCTCTCCATGAATTGCATGTCATGTCGTCGTAATATTAGGTAGCCCACAGCGTCGCGACTCGTGACACATTTTCAAAGTTTCAAACCCAGTCGTCAAGCAGGACCACTCATGACTCACCATGACTAGCTCATGACTCAGTGGCTCACTCTCACTCCCCGCCTGGATTCTCAACTCATTACACTCTGACTCTGACGCACAGAAAACGTCACCGCGCAGTCGGCACCGTGTCACCGACGCTGCCACACAAAATCACCGAATCAACCTCAACCTGCTGCTACTGCAAGCCCACACCCATTCATTTATCATTTGTATTGTATTTTGTTTTGCCGCTTGCTTTTTTCTATTTTTTTTATTTTTTTATTTTTTTATTTTTTTATTTTTTTTTCTGTTGCGCCCTGTGTTCAATCTCTACAACTGAAAAGTCCGACCACATAAAAGAAAACAACTGCAAATGTTCAACGTGGTCCTATTATTTTCAGAGAATGCTCGGAAGACAATAATTACAAATCAGATTTGTATATTATATTTGTAGACAAAATTCTAAATCCTAATGCATATTATATTTGTAGACCGTATGTGTATTTTATGTACGAATACACACGAAATTTACATGTGTTAATAAATTCTACATGTATTAATATGTTACTTATAAATAAAATTTACAAATATAATTCTCATAACACTAATTCTACACTAATGCAAATAATATTGGTGAATTTTATATATTAATTATGAGATTCAATTTATTTTAATTGGTCATTACATTTTTATTTATTTAGCTCTTTATTAAATAATGTGGTGGATTCCAATAGGAATCAAACTCATAAAAGCGATCTATTGCTCTTGCAAATAAGAATCAATCTCTTTATACTCAAATTTTTAACTAAATGTAGAAGTTTGATTCCTATAAATAAGAATCAAATTCAAATTTTCGGACCTACTCTGAAATGGCTTATTATGCTATATTAATGTCTTCTATAATAAAGAGGTTTAAAAGTTGCCAAAATTTCAACCCTATAATCCCTAAAACTTCAGCCCCAATCAACCTTAGCCAGATTTTCATCAATTGATGGCTTTATATTCTCTCCGTTATTTTCTCTTTAAGACTGAATTCCTTAATGTTGTTTTCCTGGTAATGGGACATGGAGATGATTTCAGCTCTAACTGAACTGCAAAGCGGCGGCACTGACACTTCTCTCTCACCATGGATCTGGCCATGGTTGGGTGTGTAGACCGGCCTAAGATATTGGGGTGGCTGTTGCTGGGCTCTGGATGGAGCAATGACAAAAATAGGGCCGGTCCAAATATTTGAAGACCTAGAGAAAGAATATAAAATATGTCATCAATTCAAACACATAATCTAGATTTGATGAGAGAACTCAACTCACCTTTTAATCTTGCTTTATTATTTTAGTCCAAAATTCCAAATTAATCGCTACTTCAAAAATTTTGAGACTAGATTTATGACTTTGTGACTGAGATTGAGAGTGGGATTGCAAGAATATCATAATAAATATACTAATTTATAGAATCATAAATTACAAAAAATAAATAAATTATAACCGATGTTCCAAAGTTATTCATTGAAATTCTTGGAACTCATTCAATCTTCATCTTGAAAGATGAAAATCAAAACCTAGACCCATTTAAAATTCTGATCGTTGTTGAACTAATGTCTTCTTGGTTTTTGCCTCTTTTTCTTTTTTTCTCGCTGAAACTATCTTCGCCACTCGCGTCTTTACCCTTTTTTTCGGTGGGATTTGATGGGTACGTGAAACCATTAATTCTAGTATCTAATTAATTCTAAAGGCCTTTGGTTTCTCCGCCTACCGTAAGTTTTCTTCAAATTTTTTTTTTAATATATAACATATTAATAATTTGGGGCCCTATATTTTTTTGGGCCTAGGGCTTGCGCCCCTTTAGCCCCCCTTGATGGCAGCCCTGGGCAGAAATTGCAGGCGTATGATGTGGAGTTTGGGTTACATTGTGTGTTGGGTATTTTTTTTATTGTGTTTTGATATAAAAATTTGATGAGAGTAAAAGTACATTATATACATTGGGTATCGACCTTATTATTTATGAGAGTCGAACTAAAACCTTCCACTTAACATGTAGAGAAGAATATGTATCGAATTTTGATACAATGATATTGGGAAAGAGGAATTACAATATACACATTGGGTATCGACCTCACTATTGACGAGAGTCGAACCCAAGACCTCCCACATAACATGTGGAGAGGAATATCACTAGGTTATAGTACTAAATGGCTCATATCAAATTAGTTGTGTGTGATTCTCTCAAGGTAAATTTAACGATTACTAGTCACTGTAGGTACTTCACACATGTCCTCATCTATAGATACTTTACACATGTCCATCGTAATATGGGTTTCATGTGAATTTTTTTGAAGGCATTTGTTTTTTTTTCTTCTTTTGTACTCCGTGAATTAATTTCCTGTTGTTTTCTTGTTTTGTTGCCAGTGAATTTGTTTGGGCTGAGAATCATTTACAATTGAACTTTTGTTCATAATTTTCACATTTGAGGTTACATATGAGCCTATCTTTGTAATATTTCAAAGTCTTTTCTACCTCTTTAATCAATTTTATTCATACAAAGAAATTTGTTAAAATATTTTCCGCCTAGCATTTCATTGAAAGCACTTGGAGAATTTTAAAAGAAAAGAGGTTTTTTTCTTTGGCAATAAGCGTTAGATCTGGGATCAAATCCGAAAACCGATCAGCAATCTCCTAAAACTGCCCACTCAACTCAGGCTGATCCACCGACCACCACCCTCCCTCAGTAACCAACAGGCATTAAACCAAAAGAGGTTCCGTGCGGGATGGTCTATGAGATCCAAATATATTCCATATGGCTTCAACAACGAATTGCCCTCGTAAAATTTTAAGTGAAAAAAATAAACCAAGAAAAACAAAAAAGGTGAGGGAAAAAAAAATGAGCGGAGAAAACAATGAAGATAAAACTCTGATATTCTCGTCAAGCACAATTGATTCCGAGTTGAAACCCAAAAGGCAGCAGTGCTTAAACCATCCACGGTCCACCCTAAGAAAATAGAAGAATTGGGAGAAGGGTACCAGAGAGAATAAGGGCAACCCAAAAAATAGAACGGGGTTCAGAAATTAACATCAAATGGGATTTTCTCTAGACACAACTCAGCTTTCAAATGGGAAATTAACATCAGCTTTCAAACCTCCATTTAATCTTGCGGCTTTAATCCATCGACTGAAGGGTCTTGTTCCTGTCTAAAAAAACTCTGAACATCACATACCACTGTTGACAACCTTTAAATTCTTCAATATAGGCCACGTTTAATTTGGATAACTCATCAAATTCAATATAATTTGGAGATAAGAAGTGAATGTTTTTTGTTATGTCGAGTTTAGTCGTAGAAGGAAACTTACATCTTCCTAATCCTACTATTTGGAGGGGATTGTATTGGGATGGGTTTCCTTTCGGTCTAATCTCCTCTAATACAATAGAATGAAAAAGTACTCACTTCTACCTTCAAAATACATGGAATTTGATGAGTTATCCAATACAATACGGGTCACCAAACGCGGCCTTAATGTTTTCTTGCTATAGGATATCTTTATTCAGCAATTATATTTAACAAAGAGCTAGGAGCCAGCCTCCAGTAACCAAGCAACTACCAGAAACAAACAGAAAACTTGCACTGCTCAGCCCAACTATCAAACGGAACAGTGCCATTTGTTTAAATATATGTTCCAAAACCAATGATACAACTATATCTGAACCTATAACCAGATGTCATTAAAATATCAATAAATGGAACTCCACCCAGAAGTTCTATGCATTACCTGTTAAAAATCAACATTTTTCATTTCACCATGAATTTAAGAAAAGATGGTATGAATCAGCTGGACTGCTCATACCTAGACAAGGTGGAATTTTGAGGCAATTCATCCCAGCAACATCTGATTTCACTCGACCTTAGAAGTAGCTTTACCTAACCAAGACAAGTTCTAGGGAAGAGGAAAAGAAAAAAAGAAAAAAAGAAAAAAAAATATGGAGGGGAAGGAGTAAGACACCAATTTATATCATTTGCGTAAGTAACTAGGTTCATTTAACGCCCAAAAACGTTCAAGGCTTGGACAGATGCTTAACAGCATAAGCTCTCCATGCAGAACTATTAATATCTACAACTGCATACCTTCATATACATCAGAGAAAATCAACCCTGCCAAACCGAATCTCAGAAAGCTCCAATCAAAATCACCATGAGAGTAACCTGCATGTTTTTGAGACATAACAGGCCCACCACACCATCAAACATAAAGAAAATATGGACCCATGACCAACCAGAACAAAGAACAACAATAACAAATACTTCAGTCATATAAATAAATATCGTCAACGGGGAAAAATAAAGTTGCCACCAAAAATTGTAGACATTATAGACCCAAGCTGACTCTGAGGAACGGATTTGCTAACAGACCTACAGCAATGAGCTTATGATAAAGGCCAAGTATTCGTTCTTCCCAAGGAATAATCATGCACCAATTTAACGCAGAGATAAATAACATAAAGGTGCAATATTGCTCAAAACAAACTGTTAAAATATTCATAAGTTAATAAATAGAGGTAATGATCCAACATACATCAACAAGTAACAGAAGCTCACTACAAACACTGGATGGTTGAATGCAGATGATATCAGAACACTTGTTGAAAAATTTAAACCATATCCAGATCAGCTCAGAGACCCACGTGGACCTGCAAAAAGATAAAAAATGAAAAAGAAAAAAGAGTATACTTATGAAGAGCCACACAACAATAGAAACGCTAAGCAATCTTCCAAGAAAAATCGCTCTTCTTAAGAGAAGCAACAGATCCCCAGAATGTTCACGTATCTCAGTTAGTCCCTCAAGTTAGACTCAGTTTTATCAGTGCAGCCACACTTGTCAGCATCTTCAGCAACAGATAATCTCGAATGCTAATCAATCCCAAGATCTGCTTTCCTATTTTCAGAAGTTCTCTCCTGCACTCGGGTCATCGGAAAACATGTCGGCATTAAGTGTCAGGGAGTTTCTCTTCTGAGCCTTCAGCATGATAAAATCCTTCCCAGAGCCAACTCTGAAAACGTCATCCACATCAGCTGACTTTTCACAATCATTTTGGATTTCCAGTCCTGTAAGCCACACAAATAGAATATTCAGCTACTGCAAATTATCAACATTGAATAATCAGTATTTACCACCTTGTTAATTACCAGATGTTCCAAGCTCTAGATTCTCAGTGATAGAGAATTCCTCTCCATTTAAAAGATCTCTAGATTTTCGTGATGCTGGACCTTCTTCACTGTCAAGATCTTGCACAAAATTATGTTTTTCCATACCTGGACTCTCTTGTGCTGCAGTAACCACCCGAGCATCAATTTTCTTTCTTGAATCATCCACCACAGAATACTCCTCATTTCCATCTCCGTGATGCTTTGGTCCCCTATCACCATTCTCATCCCTTCTACTAATTTGATGCTTGCCTTCAGAAGATTCAGACCTAGAGCGCCGCCTTCGGTGTTTTAATTCCTTCTCACTTCTTGGGGATAACCTACTTCCTCTGCCACGCCTAGGTTCTAGTGATGTTGACCTGGACCGCCTTCTCCTACGAATCTTCACTTTTTCATCTCTACTTTTGTATTCTCTATCATTGGAGCGATGTTTCCCTTCTGACGACTTTGACCTGGACCGTCTTCTGCGTTTCAATTTATTATCATCCAACCTCCTTGGGGAAGACACATGTCTTTCAGGCTTAGGCTCCACAGATAATGACCTAGATCGCCTTCCATCACGATGCCTTGATTTTTTATCTCTACCTTCACCAGCCACCTTCAAGTGATGCTTCCCTTCCACAGATTTTGACCTTGAACGTCTTCTATCACGATGCTTTGATTTTCCATCTCTTATTTCATTAGTTTTCTCATCAGAGTGATGTTTATCTTCCAAAGAGTTTGACCTGGACCGCCTTCTATTACGATATTTTAATTTTTCATCTCTCGTTTCATCCACTTTTTCAACCGAGCGGTACTTAACTTCCACAGATTTTGATCTAGACCGCCTTTTCTGTTTGGATTTATTATCATCCAAACTTCTAGGTGATAACCGTCTTCTATGTTGCTTACCTTCAGTAGATGCTGACCTTGATCGCCTTCTTTCACGATGCTTTGCTTTTTCATAGTGGGTTTCATCTTTTTTGTCGCTTAAGTGATGCTTCCCCTCAGAAGATTTCGACCTAGAGCATTTCCTGTGTTTGGACTTGTCTTCATCACCAACTCTAGGAGATGACTTACTTTCTGTATGATGACCTGGTGATCCAGAACCAGCTCGAATTATTCTGCGCGGAGAACTTTCTCGTCGATGCTTGGGGGACAGTGAATCAACTCGGTGTGTTTTTCTTGTTCGAGGACTAACACTCCTACTCCTATTTCTCCTTGAATGATGATCATGTGATCCATCTAAATCCCGCCTTCTAGTTCTGTCACCACCATTCCTAATGTCTCTATATGACCTCCGGTCAATATCATAGCTTGAATACTGGCGTGACCTCAAAGGGGATCTGGATCTATGATCTCTTGGGTAGCGAGGTGGAGGAGAGTAAGAAGGAGATTTCCGCCTCCGGCGATAATTGATAGGAGATCTGGATCTGGATTTTGACCTCGCACGAGCTGGTGATGGAGACCTGTAAAAGAAACAACTGATTAGCACGAAGAAAATAATTTGATTAAAAACTAAAAAAAAAATCTTCAATTAAGACAACTTTTAACAAAAAAAAGCCTTTGTTCAATATGGCATTATGTAAGATGTCAAAAGCATATGCTTTCCTATTATGCAAACAGAGATTATTTGATCAGGTGTGCACTTCTCAACAATGGAAGAACTTCTGTGTGAGAAATATAAATAAAATAAACCACCAAACTCATGCATGGCAACCACTTTCGTGTTACGAATCTGTTAATAATAGACCTGTAGTAATTGCTATTTGCTGAAAATATGAGACGGAGAATAATCCCAGTAAGAAAACAGTTGAGGAACATGCTACCCAACCACAGTAACTAAGTCCCCATTTTCTACATCAGATGAACTATAAGACAATTGCCTTCATTTGGTACAGTACTCCCTGGTTGATGATAGTAGGCACATATCCTGTGAAGCTTCAACATCTCTTGGTCAGACTACTGCCTCTCCGGCCCCCAACTGATTCTACCCAAAACCATTCGATTTTGATAAAGGAATACAAAATTAAAAGGCTTTAAATAAAATATGAATGCATCATTTTTGTGACATACCTAACAAATGAATGTGATTAAATTTTATGTTCATTGAGTATTAGTTTTCTTACAACTCATGGCCAATAAAATTGTTCAGGACACCAGTAATTCCACAAAAGCACACAGGGTGACAAGATGTCATTTATATGCAATTTGCAAAAACAAAAACTCAAGGCTCAAATATCCAAAATGTAGGATCTTATGAGTTTATACACTTAAGAACATTTAAGAATCACATGATTTCACATAATCTAGATACCGAAAGTTGTTGCAAATATAAAATGTTCCCAATTTTGGAGTGCATAAAAAGGCAGTTGGCAGTGATAATTCTAATCAATGCAGCATACCTAGATTTTTCTTTTGTCTCCTTCTCTTCGATATCCACACCATCAGCTTTTAGCTTCTTACTTATTTCTGCCGCTCTAGCTGCAGCTAACTCTGTTGCCGTCTTCATGGTTGCAGCTCGGTTGGCTGCCTGTTGGGCAGTCATAGTTTGCTGCATAAGCAAAGCCTGCTGGAATTGCATCTGTTGCATGGCAACAGCTTGCTGCATCACCATGGATGTAGAAGCCATTGCAGAATTCATATTAGCTGGTTTTTGTGGAAGTGATTTTGCCATCTCAACATTCAAAGGACGGCCTCCAACATCCATATTATTCAATTGCAAAGCAGCAGTGGCTTCTTCAGGTTTTGAGTATTCTATATATGCAAAATGCTTTGAATCAGTGATGGTGCAGTCAACAACTGTACCACAAAAGCTAAAAAGTTGTTTCAGCTGTTCCACAGTGAGAAGTGGGCTAAGATTGCTAACTTGAAGTGTTTTCTTCAACACGTCAGCCTTCCCAGCTTTTTCAGGTGACCCTAATTAAGTGAAAGCAAGAAGCTATTGAGAGACATATATAAATGCATACACATGCATACGTATATATATATATACATATAAATAAATGCATACACGCGCATATATATATATAGAAATTGTAAGAAGGAAAGTTGGAAACAGGAGAAAGCACACTTTATAAGACTGCGAGTAAAAGCTGAATTGAATGCGAGAAACTTGCAACTTGTAAGCCACATTGTATTCATCACAGCATAAAATTTGAGAGGTATACCAGAAGAGTCTTTATTTGACTGAGAGTGTGCTTGCACCTGAGCAGCATGAGCTTGGAGAGCTTGTGCAGCAACAATGGCCTGAGCAGCAGCCATTGCAGCTGCAGAAGGTGCCATAGGCACTTGACTGACATTGCCCATAGAGGTTGTTGCAGCTAGCGCAGTCATTAGCAGATTGTGAGGTGGGTGGTTCAACTTACAATCAGTTTTGGCACACCGACCACTAAGGTATTCCCTACAAACTTCCCCGAGAGATGCTCCAATTCCGGGCAAAATAGCACCCCCAGAAGCACCAGGGACAATGCCTGGAATCATTCCCAGCAATCCAGGGAATGCCCCTGAAACAGAAGCTGAATAATTTGGCATGTTAGGCATGGTTTGGTTAACTAGATTTGGAAATGTTGATGGTGGAGCCAATCCCAGAAGTCCTCCAGTACTAGTACCTGCATGACGACAAAGCAATTGTTAAAAATTATATGGTATGGAGACAATATTAACTTTCGAATAATTATAGATGTACTTTGAATGGGTATGTAGGAATATCCAAACAGCAATACTTCTCGCATTGGAGTAAAAAGCTTAACCTCCTGTTGCAGTCGCCTTTCCTTCCTACAAAAGAATATTTTTGCCTTTTCTTATCTATTTGTTGCCTCAAGTTTCCTTGTCTTCAATAGGTTAGGTTTTTCCTAGAAAAATAGGCCTAAGAGACAGCCTTACGAGCTGCATAGTATTTGAGATACAGACTACAAACTACCTGCAGCATTCTATATGCTCGCAACCTCTACATACTTCACGGAACTTACAACAAAAATATAGGCCTGGAACTCAGACTAGACCATATGCATTGAGACAATATACACAAAAGCACAAAAATTTTAATTTTTAAGTACCTGCACTGAAGAAGACTGGGAAGGGGCTACCCATGATGGGTCTACCATTGCACTCCACAGTCACCATATAATTCCCTCGTTTTGGCACCACATACGTAACTGTGTAAGTCCCATCGCCCATATCCTTCACCATCCCTTCTTGCTCCGATCCCCCAACTCCCACTCCTGGCATAACCTTGACCTTAATCGGCACACCACCATTCGGAACCTTCCTCCCGTCAGAGTCCTTAGTCACAACCATAAAAGAAGATGGCGCACAAGCCGTGCCACCTGCAATTCCAGCCCCTGCTGCAGTGCACTTTGCAGGGTCCACCGGCCCAATCGGCTTGTTTGCCAAGTCCTCAGCTTCTTCAGATTCACTATCCGATCCAGCCACCACCTCTTTCTCCCGACTCTTATCCACATCTTTGAATGTGGCTTCAAAAGCAGCTTTTGCCGCAGCGGCTTTCTCAGCCTCGCTCTTCAGCCTCGCCTCCTCAGCTTGCTTCATCCATATTGGCTTAGCAAGCGCAAGGTTCCGATCAGCCATCAATACCCTACTTCTCACCAATTAACAAACCTCACACAATCCTTCAAAGCTTATACCGTCCTTCAATTCAACAGAATACAAAACCCTAATAAAATCAATCAGCCAAGGCCACCATTCACGCTGCTGTTCAAAACCTAGAATCAAACAAAGGCAGCTTAAGCAAACATACAATAATGCAAAGGAATCCAAGAGAACTAAGGGTTGTAATATCGTGTTTGATTTCCGAGAAAATTGACGAAGATGAGAAGGAAAACAACTGTCTAAAAAGAATATGGGCTAATAAGAAATAAGACAAACAGGGCGATCCATGTTCTATTTGGTTTTCAATTTTCTCAGCAACCAAAATTACACAAAGAAATACAAGATGAAGTAGGATTCGGAATGAGAGTAGAAAGAGGGCATACCTATTCTATGCTCCAGACGGCGAAGGATTCGCGATAAGGTTGGATATTTTTAACGAACAGGGCAAAGGAAAAATAAATTCAATTTCTCCCCATTTTTATTTTTCGCATCCAAATAAAAAACAAATATATCCTTTTCAATTAATAATTAAAAATTTACTTGGAAAACAAAATTAATAATTAACAATTTAAATTCAATTAATATTACGAAATATAAATTTATCAATAAATTATTAATTCTTAATTCACAAAGGTTTTTTTGGTTTTTTTATTGTCAAAGTATTTATAGGTTTTTTAGCTTAACCATAAAGATATATTTATTTACTTGTAAAGTTTCAATTAATTTGACCACCAAGGAACCACTTAATACTCTAGTATAGTGGTATTCATTCCTACACATTGAGGTCGATACTCAATGTTTATATTGTAATCTCTCACTCCCAATATCATTGTATCAAAAAATAAATAAATATATTTGACCACCAAAGGTGGTCCAGCGGTGAGGGCACAAACTTGGAATGTTTAGGACACAAAAGTTCAAAATTGCTAAATTCAATTGATATGTTTTCCTAGTTAACAACAAAAAAAAGTTCAATTAGTACCATATTTTTAACTTTTAAAACAAGTGCATACATTGAAACCAAAGCGAACACTATTTCACCCTACACAATCTCTTGATTCCATTTTTTTTTGAGGAATGTGGATTTTTTTTTTGTTATCTACGTAAACGTATCTAAGATGCACCAAATTGGATGCACCTCAAGCACGAAAATACCGCCTCGTGCCCAAGCCTCACAAGGGAAAAAGGAGGTTGTTAGGTCATAATTGTTACACATATTTCATGTCATATTTGGCCCCTTTGCTTATTTTTTGCTTAATTTCATGTCATCCATAGTAGAAAGTGATGCTCTTGTGAGACATGTGTAGGAATTGGAAAGATAACCTAATTCTAAGAATACTGGAAAAAGAATGGCTCAAATTAGAGCTAAGGTAAATGAGATGTCCTAAATTCCATATCGGGTCTTTCATACTCAAAATCGTGACTAAGGACATGTCAGTGTGCCCTAATTAGGGCCCAAGTCAAGTACAGCGAATCAAGCCATCCGAGTCTAAGAACTATGTCTGAGGACCAGCTGACCAAGTCCATTTGTAAGGACCCTTCCCGAATTTTCCTCGAAACCCGGAAAGAACCCTTATCCCGTCTGACAGCTCTTTTACCTCAAAATTTAAATACCCGAAATACCCTTTATTCTTGAATAATTTTTATTAAACCTTACAGGGTTCCCGACAGAACCTCGGTACTTACTGACCACTCCTACCTGTTAGACGTAGGATAGTATACAGGTCAAAGCCAAGACCTCGGAATAGTGGTGGTTCAAATAGGAATGCCCTCTGACACCAATGTCAGTAGGTCAGACACTGCTGACATCTCTACTGGAATACCACATAACAACCGACTAGTCTATTACTTGTGAACCAACAATAATTCGTCCCTCTAAGTTGCCGCCCACACCAACCCACTGACCCGGATGACGAAGTAATTTCATAGGTTGATTAAGCCCATGACAATTGTCGTCTGGTTCATATTAGAACCGAAAATATCCTCAGCTATCATATCGTATCATCAGCCGGTATAACATTCGGCTATCATATCACATCAGTCGGCATATCTCTCGACTATCATATCACATCAGTCGGCATATCTCTCGACTATCATATCCCTAGCCACCAGGGTATCCCTTGGGGTGTGCTAGAATCTGTACTACTTGGACTCGACCACAATCTTTGCAAAATCACCTTTTATATTGGGGGTTCACCGGGAGTCCGCCAACACGGAACCAAAGCCCGGATCCTAGGCCCCTTCAAATCGATTTTGTTTATATTGGGGGTTCACCGGGAGTCCGCCAACACGGAACCAAGGCCTGGCTCCTAGGCCCCTTCAAATCGGTTTTGTTTATATTGGGGGTTCACCGGGAGTCCACCAACACGGAACCAAGGCCCGGCTCCTAGGCCCCTTCAAATCGGTTTTGTTTATATTGGGGGTTCACCGGGAGTCCGCCAACACGGAACCAAGGCCCGGCTCCTAGGCCCCTTCAAATCGGTTTTGTTTATATTGGGGGTTCACCGGGAGTCCGCCAACACGGAACCAAGGCCCGGCTCCTAGGCCCCTTAAAATCGGTTTTGTTTATATTGGGGGTTCACCGGGAGTCCGCCAACACGGAACCAAGGCCCGGCTCCTAGGCCCCTTCAAATCGGTTTTGTTTATATTGGGGGTTCACCGGGAGTCCGCCAACACGGAACCAAGGCCCGGCTCCTAGGCCCCTTCAAATCGGTTTTGTATCCAAAATCAAGTATATATTTTGTTTATCATTTATCACAAATACGGTTTCAACTCAAAATCATGTACCCAAGTAATTACCACGTCCCAACAATATCAAAACCGAATCCAACAACCATATCATTTCTCACAACACTTCCACTGAAATATTGGAAAAACAAATATCCAGCAATCATTTATAAATTCTAGGTAATCATTACACCCATACACAACAGTATTTAACTCGAGGATATTAATACATGCATTACAATTTATAAATACAACCATACACAACAGTAATTAAATCAAAGATATTTATACATGCATTACAATTTATAAATCAAAAGTCCCCTTACCATCACCATCCAACCCAAAATTCATGTACGCTCTAGCCTAAGAACACCTACACCATAATGACCCAACTACCTTGACTTTCCAAGCTCAAAACCCTCTCCACGGTCAATCCTTACCGCTGTGATTGCCCAACCGGGCTCTAAATGAACTCCTATGGCCTCGAAACCAACAAAATCTGATCCGGAACGTCCCAAAACTTTAGTCACGCGCCGCCGTGACTTCGGGAACAGTCCCACGCGCCGCCAAGCGCCACCGGAAGGTCAGAACACGCGCTCACGCGCTGCCACGCGCCGGTCACGCGCTGCTACAGTGTTCACGCCCTGGACCCGGTCCAACTCGACTCAACCCGACCAGTTCA
Organism: Oemleria cerasiformis; assembly: GCA_037349345.1. Classification (NCBI taxonomy): domain Eukaryota; kingdom Viridiplantae; phylum Streptophyta; class Magnoliopsida; order Rosales; family Rosaceae; genus Oemleria; species Oemleria cerasiformis. Next base: position 2,440,865 of record JAZGTL010000008.1, read on the forward strand.
CTCGACTCGACCGGTTCACTCGACTCGACCGTTTCACTTGACTCGACCGGTTCACTCGACTCGACCGGTTCACTCGACTCGACCGGTTCACTCAACTCGACCGGTTACTGGTGACTCACCGGAGAAGACGACCGGACGGCCCTCGCCCTCGCCGGAGAAGATGACCGGACCGCCACCTCCGCCGCCGTCTGGTTCGTCGGAAACTGCCATTTCCGGCCGATTTTCAAGGTTTTCTAACTTCTTCATTTCTTGACCGTTTTTCACGATCTACACATGGAAAGTCATCTACTTTTCACCAGGATTCCAAATATGAGGTCAAAGTTCCGAGATCGTACCTGGTTTTGCCGAAAAATGGTCGAGAAGGTTCGGTTCACCTCCCTCCTCCGTCCGTCGCCTATGGCGGTGCTCCCACTCCGATGATTACACCAAAAGACTCGTGGGGTCGCGGGGAAGATCCTTCCGACCTCGGTTTCGTTCGAATCGGATCGAAATCCATCCGATGAGAATGGGTCTTCGGTGTTCGCACGGGGAGTCTTCGGGTAGGAGCGAGATTGAATGGACCAATCCCCCGAGGAGAAAGAAAAATATTTGCTATATAATTCCAATTTTTCCAAAATTACCAAACTGCCCCTGCAGCTTCTAGACCCGTAACGAACTCATCGGGTCTCCGTTTTCCGCGTGCCACCTGTCTACGAACTCGTGAGTTCGAGACCAACGCAACAACCTAAGAAAATTTCTCAAAAGTACTGCCAGTCAAAAAGTGACTCCCGAACCCGTCCAAAACTGAGGGTAAAATTGTCTAATTCTCAAAATAATTTAATTTCTGGTCCGGGTCGTTACACCATTACAAGCCCTTGTCATGCCAACAACCGAGCCTTAGACATGTCCCTGACATGTCTAGAAGTTGGCCTAGGACGTGTCCCTAACACATCCCCAAGACACTCAAAATTGAGCCCCAGAGGCACACCAAGGCGTGCCCTCGAGTGCCCTAGAAGACACCAAAGACGAGTCCCTGCCGCGTGTAACGACCCGGACATTTAATTCGTAAATGGTTGTAATTTAATTTGGGAAAAGATGAAATTACCCTTGGTTTTAAAGAGGGCTCGGAAGTCAATTTTGTGTGGAGCCATTTGACAGTTTTTACGGATACTGTTGCGTAGGTCTCGAACTCACGAGTTCGTAAACAGGTGGCACGCGAAAAACGGAGACCGGGCGAGAAATTGTCGGGTCTCGATTGTGTAGGGGCATTTTGGTTATTTTTCTTTGGGGAGATATATATAATTCCAACTTGTCTAACCATTCTGCCTATTTTACAGTTTTCTCAGTTTGCTTAGCTATTACACAAACCCATCCACACCTGTGACCGACCGAAACCGACACCGACACCGATCGAAAACCAAAAGAAACTTGAATTTGGAACTTCAATTCCGAGGAATATCGATCCTTTTCATCCACACCATCACCTTTTCCTCTTCCTCGCGAGCACAACCATACCCACCACCGAAGGAGGCAGTCCCGGGAGGCGCCGATCGGAGGAAAAAGGAACCGAAGGCTTCCAATCAACTTTCTGACCAGTACAGGTACAAGGTTAGGGTTTTGAGTTCATTTTTGAGTTCCTGGGATTGAGTAGATGAATTTAGACATAAAATTCATGAAAAACGGTTGAGTTTTGAAGAAGTTAGGAAAGCTTGGAGATCGGCCGGAAATGGCAGTTTTCGGCGACGACGGCGCGGCCATCTTCTCCGGTGAGATTTCAGCAAGGCTCCGGCATTCACCGGCGACCAGTCGGATCGAGTCAAACAGGGTTGAGTCGGACCAGGTCAGGCCGATTTGGGCCGAATTTGACCGGGTTGACGAGTGGTACACTGTAGTAGGCGCGTGGTCGGCGCGTGCCGCGTGGTTCGGCTTTACGCCGGCGCGTGGGGCCGTGTCTGTGGTCACGGCGACGTATGTCCGTTAGTTTTCGATGTTTTGGACCTTTTGGCGCAGGTTTCGGGCTAATCAGACGTCGTTTCGGGGTAGTTTTGGATGTCCGAAATGGCTGCATTTTAGTGTAACGCGAGCGGTTTTCCCGGGGTTTAGGGAGTTTCAATAAAGGGTTGCTAAATATCGTTAGTAATCCCGATTGTTACTTTTGACAGGCGATACTGCTCGGAACACTGCAGAGGAGCGTACGACTCGGGATTGAGCTATCGGTGAGTGGACTTTGGTTTATAAATAGTAATGTTTGCAAAAAGGTATTTTTGCTTTAAATGCTATTATATATTGTTGTGATATGTTTCCGGGATTTAGAACTTATTACTGGACATAGGTTTTACATATTTCAGTGAAAATGTGTTTTGAGGAAACGGCCTGGTTTTTGGACTCGATTTTGATATCATTTTAATGTGGTAATTATGGAGTCCATGGTTTCGGGTTAGACCCATATTTATGATTTTACTGGATTTGGCCATAAATGATTTTTCAATGAATTTGGCTTAGGCCAAGAAACAAGGATTTCAAACACACGGATTTTGGTTTTCACTGGTTTTTCTGCCCCTGAAGGTCAAGGTTTTCTCCGACTGGCGTTGAGGAGTTTTGCTCCGCTGGTTGCTGATGGCTCCGGTACTGGTGTTGAGGGGTTTTGCCCCGCCGGCTCATTGAGGCTGTCTACGCGTAGCACAGGGCTCTGTATAACTCGAGATATATCGGGTGTGTGGAGGGTATTTCGGGACAGTGGATGATATTATGTTTTGATATACATTTTGTGTCCAGGTTGATGGCATATGATTTTAAATTCCTGTAAAGAGGATTTTCAAACCATATTGTGGACCACGGTGTGTTTTTCATGAAACGGATTTTCGTGGGTCCCACCTCGTGTGTTAATGAAAATAGAATTCCGGTGATTTTCAAATGATGTTTTTATTAGCATAAACTATTTTATGTGATGCATGCATGATTTTATTCGTGGAGAGGGAAAAATGTATGTTTTCCTCGGAAATAGTTTTTAAATGATTATTTTTGTCCACTCACAATTTTGATGTTTTAAATCCCCTCCAGGCTATTGAGTTGACGTGGGCAAATCCAGAGGCGGAGGCATTACAGTTTAACTGCTCATTTATCGAGTAGGATATTATCTGTGTATTAATTTATCCTACCTAGATGCTCTGATAAATCTGTTGGATTGTTTGTAATTATTGGTAGTTATTCGTACAGAGGTTGGGTTGAAAGTTTGTGTGCTATCTAATCCCTTGTCTGACAGGTGGAGGACGGTTAGCTAGTTTTTAAGGGGAAATTCTGTCGGATTTTTGGCAAAATTCTCATAATTGTTTGCTAGGGCTTAAGGGTATTTTGTTAAGTTGTCAGACGGGAGTAGGACCTTTTTCGGGTTTCGAGGGGAAATTCGGGATGGGTGCTGTCACCGCGCCCTGGTTAGAGCCGTGCCTTCGCCGCACCCTAATTCATGTCCCAGGTGCCACATCAGTGTCGATATATCCACAAGTTCAGGGCATGTCCCTAACATGACTCGATTCAGCCAAAACAGGCCATCAGCTATCCCAAGGGCTTTCGATTGAGCCAAACAGCATTTTCAGACATCTTGACATATATTGAAGCCAACACCAAGTCAAGGCGCGCCAAGGCATAACAATGACATTCTAAGGGCCAGGTTCCCACTTTCAGCCCCTGACCCGGGAACCTGCCCAGGTTCCAGCTTGGTTGCCCATCGCCAATCTGCGTTCACACTTACCAATTTGCATTTACACCTTCCAACCATGCTTTGATTGGTTTTCCAAGCTTCTAGGGATTGCTTATCCATTTAGAAGTGTAATAGACATTCTAGAACACACTAGACTAGGTTTCTAATTCTAATCCTTGTAGGACAAGGCTTGGCTTTGCACTATAAAAAGGGAGCCTTACCCATTGTTTTCACCACGCCATTTTAGACACGTTTAGATACTTTTTACTTAATGTTGAGAACTATTGTTCTTGAGGCTTGTTCACGATTTCTTGAAGTCCAAGAAGAGTTCTTGAAGGAGGATCTTGAAGCCGTGCTTGAGTCTTCCATTAAGGGTTCTTATTTGGGCTTAATCTTTCAACTCTTTATTCAATATAATTCATGTTTATGCTTTCCATTATGCGTAGTGAATAGTTTCTTTTAAGTTATGGCTGATCTTTAAGCCCTAGCCATGGAAACTTCTTAACTTGGGTTTGGCGCTTGGTTTGATGATTGTGTTTGTTTTGGTGTGTTGAATTACTATTTAATCTATTATTCTTTTGTGTTGTTATAATTGATCACTTTAATGGCATAGATCATAGATAACTTGCATCAAAAGGTTACAATAAGCAATGACCTTGTAATTTGACTCATGGCATTCCTAGGGTTACCGTGTAATCCCTAGGGTTAGTGTAGTGTCATTAAATCCCTTTAGAACTTAATGCTTCTCTTTGTGTTTAATTTGGAAACCGTGTGACTAAGTTATGCATAATTTGATAGACGTCTTAGGTGCCCGTGAGGCCTATGACATACTAAGTAAGAAGAGATAAAATGTGTAAGTTAAGAGACCCCTTGCATGGGCACTAGACCAAGTAACAAACATGATAATTGAACCTTGCAAACCAAGTTGGAAAACGTTGTGGTTAGGTGTGGATAGGTACTGCCTTAACTTTGTCCTTTAAATTTGTTTACAAATCCTTGTTTATTTACTCTTTGCTTGCATTACAAGTTACTTTCAATTTCAACATCTTTTAAACTGAAAACCCCCTTTGTCCATGTCTTATTTAGTGTCTTTGTTTTCTGTTTTAAGTACCTACTTTTGAACTAAACAATCTATTGCATTGAGTACATTGTTCAGTCAAGTTCTTGTGGGATTCGACCCTTGCTTGTACTGCTACTCTATCTATGGATTAGTGCACTTTCTAGGTTGTAATTGTTAAGTTTGGTATTGCTTTATTGTTGTACTTTTCTTCCAACAGAGATAAACCAAGGACTCGTAAAGCAGCCGAGGAACCGAAACACTAGACTTACTTGGCTATAAAAACTTCTAAACACTAGATTGAATGGATTTGATTATTGGACGTAGTATTATTGAAAGGGGTTTGAAATGACTATATGTATAAATTCATTTGAAATCTATTTGCTTTCTTCACTTTTCTTCATAGTGCCCTTCTTCTTATTCAAATCCAAGGATAATTCTATGGTAATACTCTAACCAACAAATTAAGTCTTGCTATAAAATTCAAATCTAAATTCATCTAAATTCGTTGTAAAACTGAAAAAATAGAAAAAGTGGCTTCCCAATCAAAGGTGTCAAGAAAAGAACCATGACTGAAGATATATGCCTAGAGCATTATGTGAGCATAGCAAAGAGCATCCTTCATTCACTCAAGCAATGAGTTTTGGAAAAATATAATTTGCAAGTCAGTCAAGGGAGAAAATCAAATACATGCACTCAAAGAGATCATCAGAATTTCTCTCGGTCAACCTCCATAAAGGTGATGCTAAGCGTCACAAATCGGCAAACTTCTTTGGCCTAGAAAAGGCTCTCTATAATTGGACTGTTCAATACAAGAACACTAGAACAGGTGATTTTGACTGGAGAACTAACCAAGAAAAGGCAAATGAGTTTATGAGTATATTTTTAGCTTGCAAATAACACCATCATAATTTCTTGAAAAACGTTTGATTAAGTCTTTTGAATAACTTAAAATGATTAAAGGAGAGGAGGTGGTGTTTGGTCCCAAAATGCGAGGGGAAGTTTGAGATCATCTGTGGGCTAATCCATGAGGGATACCTTTCAGATCTCTTGGGTCGGACTCCCCTTTTTAGTATATGAGTAGGTGTGAACATGATGTTGAAGCTAGGTTGAAGGCTTTGGGCTAGAAGCCCTTGAGTATGACGCGATCTATCCTTAGATGGGCTGACTTAAAAGCACTTGATGGGCTTAGCTGCCTTTGAGGTAGGCGTGCCACTTTTAGATACTGCTAATAGATAGTAAGTAAGATTTCCTTGCGGTCCAAAGTCCTAGCTTTAATCAAGTAATTGTGGTATGAGCGGGACACTAGCTCATGAATTCATTTTATGTCTTTTTCTTATTTTATCTAAATGATACTGCCCTGGATATCTTTATCGGGATATGTATTGATGGACCAAGAACACATATACGATTCTATGACTTGAAGAAGTCATGAAATGCATATGGTTGGTTTCCCATAATACTCAACACCGCTTAATGAGATCCCCTGGAAGATGAATATAGCTAGAAAGCGAGTATTGGATAAATAATAAGAAAATAGCAACATACAAACATATTTATATATCTATATTCCTTCAAAACCAAGTCTAGTGAGGAACAAGGTCTTTCAGAATTCTTCAACTAGGATGGACATCAGTTGGATCATACCAATAGATGGTAGAGCAAATAAACTAAAGAAAATATTCAGAGAGAAAGGAAGTTATTTCCTAGAGGTGCTTGTATCCCAGTCGAGATATGAGATGTAACTACCCGTAAGTGTAATTAGCGAATTTTCATTAATTATTTTAGAAAAAGCGATTTTACCCTCGGGTTTAGGAGGGGTTCGAAAGCCACTTTTAATTTAGGAATAATTTTGTAAGTTTTTCTTAAACCATTGCGTAGATCTCAAACTCACGAGTTCGTAGACAGGCGGCATGTAAAAATCGGAGCTCGTTTGAGAGAGTTACGGGTTTAGAACCTTTAGGGGCATTTTGGTAATCTTCGCCATAGATATTTTAAAGTCACTTTTTGTTTCTCTCTCTCTCCTGAATTTTCTAGAAAACACTCCTCTCTCTCATGGATTTTTCGCTCTTCCTTGCCGTGAGAAAAAGCAAAGAACACACACACCACCACACCAAATTTTTCGGCTACTTCGACCTAAACTAAGGACAATGCAACCTTTCTCTCCTCCCCATGAACCCAACCATACCTTCCTTGACCCGCGAGGACCTCCGTGGATGACGGATCGAAGCTCGGAATGTAGGCCGAAACTTCCCGTCCAATTTTCGACCAACCAATGGAAGGATCCCGTCTAATTTCTTGGGCTCGAGTAGATAGATTTTGACTATTAAAACATAAGATTTGGATAAGAAATGAGGAAGTTACAAAGCCTTGAAAATTGGACAACAATGGCGGTTTCCAGCAGGCAAAGGGCAGCACCGGCGAGCCCAAGGTCAAAGGCGAGTAGAACTCGTAGTCGCGTGTGGGGGAGGACCACCGGCCGTCCACCAGCGTGTGGCGGAACATGGGGCCTTCCCTTTGCCTCCGATGACTTATGTTTCAAGTCTTTCGACATTCCGGATCTATTGGCACATGTTTCAGGTCCATCGGAGTTCGTTTAGTGGCTTTTTTTGCCGTCCTAAGTTGCTTTGATTGTCGTTTAGGATGGGTGTGTACTCTCGGGGGTTATGGGGATGGATTTTAGGTTTATAATTATCTTTTAGTTATCCTGATTGTTACTTTTGACAGGTGACACTGCTCTGGGGACAACAGAGGAGCGCATAACTCAAAGTTGAGCTTAATCGAGTTTCTAGTGAATGGACTTTGTGTTCCTCAATTACAATGCATGCATATTGCTATGTGTTAAATATTTTATTATTGATTATGACTTTCGGGAAATAAATGGTATGATTCTAAATTGATTTATTATTTTCATGGTCTCATAAATTAAGAATAATCATTGTAAAGTTGTATTGGCTTTCTAAAACTCGGAAACTAAGGATAATGATTTTATTTGACTTTTTGTAACGACCCGGAAATTTTATTAGTGAATTTTCGTAAATTAATTTTTGTTTCGAGACACTTTTGGATGTGTTTAAGGGACCATTGCGTAGGTCTCGAACTCACGAGTTCGTAGACAGGCGGCACACGGAAAACGAAGTTTGTATGCGAGAGATGTGGGTGTAGAATGTTCAGGGGCATTTTGGTAATTTAACCTGGGTAGATATTTTTAACCCTAAGCAGATCAGATCTCCTTCATTTCACTCTCTTTCTCTCTTCGTGGCTCACACAAACCCGTGCGACAGAACTCAAAAACCCACAAATTCGAACTTCAATTCGAGGCAAGCTCATCCGTTTTGGTTCCACTCATCAAATTCTCCTCCTTCCCGGGATCATGAACGTACCAACCGTCGCAGGAAGCAGCCGCGGGAGACACCAAACTATGGAAAGGAAAAATATGAACTTTCGAACGATTTTCCGGCCAACACAGGAATGGGTATTGTGTTTAAACTTCATTTTTGAGTTCCTGGTTCGAGTAGATGGATTTAGACTAAAAATTTGTGAAAAACGGTTAGGATTTGAGGAAGTTAGGAAAAATTCAAGGTCGGCCGGCAATGGAGTTTTCCAGCGATGGCGGATGGCAGCGCACGGCGGAGCGGTCGACTTTTCCGGCTACCCTTAGGCGACTGGTTCGGTCAAAGGCGGCTGATGTGGCATGCCACCTGGCAGCCAAGTGGTGCCACTTGGCGGCTGAGTCAGCGCCGAGTCAGGCGTGTGAAACACTGTAGCGACGCGTGAAACACAGTAACAGGCGCATGAGGCACTGTAGCGGGCGCATGGCGGAGCGTGGTCCGACCTTTTTTCGGTGCGTGGTGGCATGTGGGATCGGTCCTTGGGTCACGACGGTACGTGTCGATAAGGTTTCAACGTTCCGGCCTGTTGGCGCAGGTTTCAGGTTGATTGGACGTCGTTTAGGGGTAGTTATGGGCGTCCGAAGTGGCTACATTTTTAGTGTGATGCAAGCGGACCTCCCCGGGTTTAGGGAGTCTGAATGTAGGGTTTTAATTATAGTTGGTAATCCTGATTGTTACTTTTGACAGGCGATACTACTCCGGGAACTTCAAAGGAGCGTATGACTCGAGATTGACCTAATTGGACGTGTGGTGAGTGGACTTTGGTTTTGTAAAGTATAATGCATGCATAAAGGTATATTGATATAATTGCTTATTACGTATTGTTTTGGCAAAAATTCTGGATATTATTAAATTATTACTAGACACGGGCTTTCAATAATTATTTGAAAATGACGTTTTGGGCTTTGGCCTGGCTTTGTGGATTTGGGTTTTATATGGTTTGACTTTATTGATTTTGGATTTCGGTTGAGTCCATGATTTTGAGTTTATACCTGGTTTTTCAATGAATTTGGCCTAAGCCAAGAAACAAGAATTTCAAAACATGGATTTTGGTTTTCACTGAATTTTTGTCCCCTAGGGTCAAGGTTTTCTCCGACTGGCGTCGAGGGTCTTTCTCTGCCAAATCATTGAGGGTTCTCTGACGCAGGTGTCGAGGGGTATTTTCTTCACCAGGTTGTTGACGCTGTCTACGCGTAGTCTAAGTTTTTGCACAACTCGAGGTATATCCCGATGTATTTCCAGAGGATCTTCCGAGATTGCCACTTCACCGGGAGATTGAGTTCACCATAGAGCTTCTTCCGGGTACCCAACCTATATCATAGGCACCGTATAGAATGGCACCGTAAGAATTGAGGGAATTGAAGACTCAATTGCAGGACTTGGTGGATATGGGGTTTATTCGACCAAGTGTATCACCTTGGGGTGCACCGGAGTTATTTGTATGGAAGAAAGATGGTGGTTTGAGGTTATGTATCGACTACTGACAGTTAAACAGGGTTACGGTGCGGAATAAGTATCGTTTGCCACGAATTGATGATTGTTTGACTAATTAAAAAGGGCAAAGTATTTCTCTAAAATTGACCTTCGATTTGGGTACCATCAGTTAAGGATCAGGGAAGGGGATGTTCCCAAAATGGCGTTTAGGGCACACTATAGGCATTATGTGGTCCTGGTGATGCCCTTCGGGTTAACTAATGCACCGGCAGCATTTATAGATTTGTTAAACAGGGTGTTCCGAAAGTATTTGGATCAGTTTGTGATTATGTTCATCGATGATATCCTGGTATATTCAAAGAGTGCTAAGGCACATGATAAGCACTTGAGGTTGGTGCTGAATATACTGAGGAAAAGGCAACTGTTCGCCAAGTTCAGTAAATTTTAATTTTGGTTTACCAATGTGGGATTCTTGGGTCATGTGATTTCTGCTGAGGGTATCAGCATGGATCCCCAAAAAGTTGAGGCAGTGGAAAATTGGGAACAACCGAAGACAGTGTCAGAGGTGAGATGTTTTCTGGTTTTAACGGGATATTATCGGCGATTTGTAGAAGGATTTTCTATGATAGAAGCCCCGTTGACTTGGTTGACTAGGAAAAGAGTCAAGTTTGACTGGGAAGAAGGGTGTGAACAGAGCTTTCAGGAGCTAAAAAAAAGGTTGACTTCTGCCCCAGTGTTAACCCTTCTAGATGATAACGGAGGATTTGAGGTGTATAGTGATGCATCATTATAGGGTATAGGATGCATGTTGATGCAACATGGGAAGGTAATAGCATATGCTTCCAGGCAATTTAATCCTCATGAGTTGAATTACACCACACATGATTTGAAGTTAGTTGCAGTGGTGCACGCACTGAAGATTTGGAGACATTATTTGTATGGGGAAACGTGTTGGATCTTTACTGACCATCAGAGTTTGAAATACTTCTTTACCCAGAAAGATCTGAACTTGAGACAGAGAAGGTGGTTTGAGTTGATAAAGGATTATGACTGTACGATAGAATATCACCCAGGAAAAGCCAATGTAGTGGCGGATGCCTTGAGCAGGAAGTCCATGGGTTCCTTGGCCCATTTGCATACTCTTCACCTACCGTTGTTGGTGGAATTCCGAAGAGTGGGAATTATACTTGACATGGATAACCAGGGGGCTTTGTTGGCTAGTTTCCATGTGAGATCTGTCTTGATTGATTGAATCATTGAAGCTCAGCTCCAGGATCCTACTTTGTGTGTTATTAGGATGGAGTTGGAGGTTGGGAACAGGAAGGATTATGCGATTAGGGATGATGGGGCCTTGGTTAAGGATGGTCGGTTGTGTGTACCTAATGATCTAGAGCTGAAAAGAGAAATTCTTGGGATGCTCATGGTTCTGCCTATGTTATGCATCCACGTGGTACCAAGATGTATTGTACTCTTAAGGAACACTATTGGTGGACTAGAATGAAAAGGGAAATAGCAGAGTTTGTGAGTAGGTGTCTGACGTGTCAACAAGTAAAAGCAGAGAGGCAAAAACCATATGGGGCACTACAACCATTACCTATTCCGGAATGGAAGTGGGATCACATTACTATGGGTTTTGTTTATAAACTTCCAAGGACTCAAAAAGGACATGATGGATTTTGTCTATCAACAATTACCCAAAATTGTTGATAGACTCACGAAGTCAGGACATTTCTTGCCAGTACGGGAAGGTTACTAGATGGGCCAGTACGCCAAATTATTTGTGGATGAGATCATACGATTCCATGGGACTCCAGAGTCGATTGTGTCAGACAAGGATCCTAGGTTTACTTCGAGGTTTTAGCGGAGTTTGCAGAAAGCCTTTGGAACTACATTGCATTTAAGTATAGCGTTTCATCCTCAAACTGACGGTTAGTCTGAGAGGAAAATTTAGATTCTGGAGGATATGATGAGAGCTTGTGTACTGCAGTTTAAAGGAAACTAGGATTCACGCCTGGCCTTGATGGAATTTTCATACAACAACAGCTATCAGTCTAGTATTAGGATGTCTCCTTTCTAGGCACTATATGGGAGACAGTGCAAGACATCGATATGCTGGACTGAGGTAGGTGAGAGAAGACTGTTGACACCAGAGATGGTGGAAATGACAAAGGAAAATATTAGTATAATCATGGAAAGGTTGAAGGCAGCTCAGGACCGCCAGAAAAGCTATGGAGACCGACGAATCAGAGATCTTGAGTTTGAGGTCGGAGACTGGGTTTTCTTGAAATTATCCCCCCTAGAAAGGAGTTGTATGTTTTGGTAGATGATGAAAGCTGAGTTCTCGCTACATTGGGCCTTATGAGATTATTGAGAGGATACGGCCAGTGACTTACACACTTGCTTTACCCCCGGAACTGTTAAGGGTTCACGATGTCTTCCATGTATCCATGCTCCGGAAGTATTTATTCGATGAATCTCATGTATTGGAGGCGCAACCAATTGAGTTGAGAGATGATTTGACTTTTAAGGAGCATCAGTGCAACTTTTAGATTGGAAGGAAAAAGTACTACGGAGAAAGACTATTTCTCTGGTTAAAGTTCTGTGGAGGAATCATATAGTGGAGGAGGCCACATGGGAAACCAAGGCACTTATGCGGACGCAGCATCCACATTTGTTCCAGTGACAGGTATGAATTTTGAAGATGGCATTTCTTTAAGGGGGGGGGGGGGGGGGGGAATTGTTACGACTAGGAAATTTTATTCATGAATTTTCGTAAATTAATTTTCAAAAGGACGAAATTAACCTTGGTTGTTTAAGGGGCTTGAAAGTTAATTTTTGTTTCGAGACACTTTTGGCTGTATTTCGGGGACCGTTGCGTAGGTCTCGAACTCACGAGTTCGTAGACAGGCAACACGCAGAAAATGGAGTTCGTATGCGAGAGATATCGGTATAGAATGTTCATGGGCATTTTGGTAATTTGGCCTAGGTAAATATTTTTAACCCCAAGCAGATCAGATCTCCTTCATTTCACTCTCTCTCTTTGCGACTCACCCAAACCCGTGGGATCGAACCCAAAAACTCACAAATTCAAACTTCAATTCAAGGCAAGCTCATCCATTTTTGTTCCACTCATCAGATTCTCTTCCTTCCCGTGATCACGAACATACCAACCGTTGCAGGAAGCAGCCGCGGGAGACACTGAACCAAGGAAAGAAAAAATTGGAACTTTCGATCAATTTTTTGACAAACACAGGTATGGGTTCTGCTTTTAGACTTCATTTTTGAGTTCCTGGGTTCGAGTAGATGGATTTAGACTAAACATTTGTGAAAAACGGTTAAGATTTGAGGAAGTTAGGAAAAATTCAAGGTCGGTCGGCAATCGACTTTTCCGGCGACGGCAGATGGCAGCGCAAGGCGGAGCAGTCGTCTTCTCTGGCGACTAGTTTGATCAGAGGGGGACTGACATGGCATGCCACTTGGCAGCCACATGGATCCACGTGGATGCCAACTTGTAGCCACGTGGAGGCCACTTGGCACCCACGTGGAGGCCGCCTGGCACCCACGTGGAGGCCGCCTGGCACCCACGTGGAGGCCGCCTGGCACCCACGTGGAGGCCACCTGGCACCCACGTGGAGGCCCCCTGGCACCCACGTGGTGCCTCCTAGCAGCTAAGTGAGTGCAGAGTCAGGCTCGTGAAACTAGGTAGCGGCGCATGAAACACTGTAACAGGCGCGTGAGGCACTGTAACAGGCGCATGGAAGCGCGTGGGACCGGTCCTTGGGTCACGGCGTCGCGGGTCGACAAGATTTCGACGTTCCAGACCTGTTGGCGCAAGTTTCGGGTTGATCGGATGTCATTTAGGGGTAGTTTTGGGCGTCTGAAGTGGCTGCATTTTTAGTGTGACACAAGCGGCCTCTCGAGGTTTAGGGAGTCTAAATTTAGGATTTTAATTATAGTTGGTAATCCTGATTGTTACTTTTGATAGGCGATACTGCTCCGGGAACTTCAGAGGAGCGTACGACTTGGGATTGAACTATTTGGATGTGTGGTGAGTGGACTTTGGTTTTGTAAAGTATAATGCATGCATAAAGGTATATTTGATATAATTGCTTATTACGTATTGTTTTGACAATTTCTGGATATTATTAGATTATTACTGGACATGAGCTTCCAGTAATTATTTGAAAAATATCGTTTTGGGCTATGGTCTGGCTTTATGGATTCGAGTTTTAAATAGTTTGACTTGATTGATTTTGGATTTCAGCTGAGTCCACGATTTTGAGTTTAAACCCTGTTTTTCAATGAATTTGGCTTAGGCCAAGAAACAAGAATTTCAAAACATCGATTTTGGTTTTCACTGAATTATTGTCCTCGAGGGTCAAGGTTTTCTCCGACTGCCGTCGAGTGTCTTTCTCCGCCAGATCGTTGAGGGTTCTCTGACACTGGTGTCGAGGGGTATTTTCTCCACCAGGTCGTTGAGGGTGTCTACGCGTAGTAAAGGTTTATGCACAACTCGAGGTATATCGGGTGTGTGGAGGGAATCGAGCTACGGCTCGGGATTTTACTCCAGGAGCAATGGGATATGTTTTGATGTATATTTTGTGTCCAGGTCGGTTTACATGATTTTAAACTCCTTTGAGGAGGGTTTTCAAAGCAGAGTTGTGGACCACAGAATGTTTTCATTATTCGGGTTTTCGTGGGTCCCACCAAGTGTTTTAACAAAAGATGGATTTTTTCGGTGGGTTTTTGGATTATCTATATATTATATTTATATAAAAAGATATTTTATGTTATACATGCATGGTTGTACTCGTGGAGAGGGGAAATGTATGTTTTCCTCGGAAATGATTATTTTGTCCACTCACAATTTTGGTGTTTTAAATCCCCTCCAGGCCATTGAGTTGACGTGAGCATATCCAGAGGCGAAGGCATTAAATTTTCAGCTGCACGTTTACCTAGACTATCGAGTAGGATATTTATTTATGTATTTATTTATCCTACCTAGATGCTCTAATAAGTCTTTTGGACTGATTGAAAAATTGTGGTTACATCGTTGGATGGTTGACCTTATTGGAATTTGGAGCGTTATCTGATCCTTCGTCTGATAGGTGGAAGACGGTTAACCAGTCCTTAAGGGGAGATTCTGCAGGATGTTTGGTAGAATTTTCATAATTAATTGCAAGGACTTTGGGGTATTATGAGAATTTCTTTAAGTTGTCATACGGGAGCAGGGTTTTTCCCAGATTTCGAGGGAAAATTCGGAAAGGGTCCTGTCACTTTTCACTGATTATGGATTTTAATAACGATTTTGAAATGACTTGGGCTTAGGCCGGTTATGGATTTTTGGTTTAGTCCCGGTTTATGAGTTTTGGGCTACGGCCCGATTTCATGGATTTTGGTTCTTTGGATTTTGAACTTGTTGGATTTGGGCTTCGGCCGAGCATATGGTTTTGGGCTTAGGTCCGAAATTTTGATTTTTATTAGATTTTGGGTTCGGCCCAGGTTTTCTATGATTTTGGCTTAAGCCAGGTAAAAAGGATTTCAGTTTTGGTTTCGAGTTCACACTACGGTCTTCTTCTTGTGTACCATCCCCGATTATTATGGTTTTTCTCTGACAGATGATGTTGAGGTATATATTTTCCATCATGTGTTCGTTGAGGGTTGGACTATTTCTCTAACACATGACATCGAGGTATTTTCCGTCATGTGCTAGTTGAGGGTTACTTCTCCGACACGTGACGTCGAGGTATTTTTCGTCATACGCTCGTCGAGGCTGTCTACACGTAGTATAGGTTTTCAGCCGCATATCTTTGAGTTATTTTTAGATATGCGTGTCTGGGAGTAGGTCCCTGGATTGGACCTCTCAATTCCATAGCCCATGCTTTGAGGTATTTTCGGCAATGGTTAGACGGCACATCCCGACGTTGGACTGCCCTCTCGGTACATTTGGGGATGGTGGGATTTTTTTATGGTGTAGTGTTTCCAGGTTTTCTTGTGATTTTAAAGCTTCTTCATGGAGGGTTTTCAAAGCATGGTTGTGGACCACAGGGGTTTACGTTGCACGAATTTTCGTGGGTCCTACTTAGTTTTAAATTAAAAATGGCTTTTCCGGTAAGTTCTTCGTAATTATATTTATTTGAGTAGCTATCTAAACAGGATTTTACCATTATGCATGCATTTTTTTAATTACGGAGGGGAAAACTTGTTTTCCTCGGAATTCGTGTTTTTAAATTATTATTTTTGTCCACTCATAGTTTTCTTATTTTGCGTCCTATCCAGGCCGTTGAGTACAATGAGGACACATCCCTAGGTGGATGCATCATCTTTCAGCTGCACTACTACTGCTATTACGCTGTGTAGGGTTTGTTGGGCTTGTAAATTTAGCTTTCAAACCTAGTTGCTCTAATTATTTTCAGGATTTGGACGATTGTACTTGGAGTTGGTATGGATTGTTTAAGTTGAGTGGATGTGATATTCTTCTATACTGTTTGGATTATTTGGTGTCCTATTTGAATCCTTCATCTAACAGGTGGAAGACGGTTTGACCCGATTACAAGGGAGATTCTGCCGAATTTTCGGTAGAATGCTTTTAACTTTTTGGGTGGTGTAGTGAGGGTATTTCGGAAATTACTTTGAGGTTTCATGTGTGGTGAGACGGGGGCAGGGCTTCTCACTAATTTTGAGGGGAAATTCAAGAGAGGTCTTGTCATGAGAGCTGAGTTTAGGCTTTTGCAAGCGAGCTTCTGAACAAAGAGTCTTGTGAGGAATGCTTTGTTTTTAAAAGTTGATTAATTTGATCAGTTGATTGGTTGTCCTTTTAAGAAGGGTGTTTCTTCTCCTTTTATAGCCTCATTGAGAGAACTTTTTGTGGCAAGTGGTTACCTCTTAGGGCCCACTATTGATTCTTCTTTTCTTCTAAAATCTGCTTTGTCTCCATTTGGGCGGTGCCTCGCCATCACTGCCTCTTTTATCATTTTCGGGCTCATTGGGCTGATCTCAACGTTTTGGGCCTTTAATTCCTTCAAACTCTCCTCAGCCCATGTTGGGCTTAGTTTCGAGTGTAAACAAATGGTGTATTTAATTAGAATTTTAAAGAGTTTTGGAGGGTTTCTATTCAATTATTATCTTAGAAAATTTTAAATGGTTTCTATAAACTCATATGAGATACTTTTAAGCTCCGTTTGGGAACATAGATTTGGATTTGGATTTGGATTTCAAATGAAGGGATCTTCATTTGAAATCCCTTCATTTGAAATATCAATGTTTGGCAAACTAATTATTTGCTTGGAGATTTGAAATTTCTTAATTTAACCTTGTTTTGTCCGGATCTTTCGAGCCAAAATTCTCAGAAATGAGTGGCTAATTGGACTGAGTCTTTTAAGGGAAAGGTAGAGCTTGAAGAGATGAACGTTTTGGTCCAAAAATGGCAGCGATTAGAGAATAGTGGATATATTGTAACAACCCGGAATTTCAATTATTGGATTTACGTAAATTATTTATGTAAATGACGATTTTACCCTTGTTTGTTAAGGGGCGTGAAAGTCAAATTTTGTTCCGAGACATTTTTGGTGGTGTTTTGGATACCGTTGCGTAGGTCTCGAACTCACGAGTTCGTAGACAGACGGCACGTGGAAAACGGAGTTCGTGTACGAAAGTTACGGGTCTAGATTGTTAGGGGTATTTTGGTAATTTTTGACTTGGGGTAGATATTTTTTAACCCCGAATCATTGTTTCATCTTCATATCATCATCTCACTCTCTCTCTCTGTGAAACACTCTCCCAAAACCATCGAACCCGTGTGCGACTTTCACACCTAAAACTCATAAATTCC
This sequence comes from Oemleria cerasiformis, assembly GCA_037349345.1. Classification (NCBI taxonomy): domain Eukaryota; kingdom Viridiplantae; phylum Streptophyta; class Magnoliopsida; order Rosales; family Rosaceae; genus Oemleria; species Oemleria cerasiformis. The sequence goes on from JAZGTL010000008.1 coordinate 2,458,255, forward strand.
AAGTTTGATTCAAGGCCAAGACTTCCATTTCTATTCAACTAATCGTATTCTACTCCTTCCCACGATCACAACCGTACCAACCATCGAAGGAGAGGACCACGGGGGAAGCCGAACCGAGTGTAGGAAGTTTCGGATCTTCCGATCGATTTTTCGGCTAGCACAGGTACGTGTTTGATGTTTTAAGGTCATATTTGGATTCCTGGGTTCGAGTAGATAGATTTAGACATAAATTTTGTGAAAAATGGTTGAGTTTTGAGGGAGTTACAAAAGCTTGAAGTTTCGGCCGGAAATTGAGGATTCCGGCGGAAACCAGACGGCGGCGCCGGCAGCCGGTCGTCTTCTTCGGCAAATCACCGGTGACCAGTTGGGTCAAGTTGAACCGGTCGGGTCGAGTGAACTGGTCGGGTTGAGTGAACCGGTCGGGTCGAGTTGGATCGGGTCAGGCCGAGTTGGGCCGGGTTGGACCGGTCCAGGCGCGTGGGTACTGTAGCAGGTGCGTGACCGGCGCGTGAGGGCGCGTGGCGGCGCGTGGACGCGTGTTCCGACCTTCTGTCGGCGCGTGGCGGCGCGTGGGGCTGAGTCTGATGTCACGGTGGCACGTGACAATTAGTTTTTGATGTTTCGGACTTGTTAGCGCAGGTTTTAGGTCGAACGGACGTCGTTTAGGGGTTGTTTTGGGCGTTTGAAGTTGCTGCGTTTTCTAGGCCAGCATAGGTAGACTTCCCGGGGTTTGGGGGGTTTATATTTAAGGTTCTTATTATTAGCTGATAATCCCGATTATTAATTTGGACAGGCGATACTGCTCCAGGAACTTCAGGGGAGCGTACAATTCGGGATTGAGCTTGCTTGGACAGGTTTGTGAGTGGACTTTTGGTTTATAAACTATAATGCATGCATAAATGTATCTTTGATTTAAATACTGTTATGTATGGATGCAATAAATTTCTGGAATTTAGAAATGATGCTGGACACATGTTTTCCAATATTTCAGTGAAAGTATGTTTTGAGAAATGGCTTGGTTTTTGTACTCGATTTTGATATCGTTTTGGTGTGGTAACTATTTGAGCCTGTGATTTGGGTTTAGACCCGTACTTATGATTTTTACCGATTTTGGCCATAAAATGATATTTCAAAGAATTTGGCTTAGGCCGAGAAACAAAGATTTCGAAGTATGGATTTGGTTCACTGGTTTCTGTCCCGATGGTTACTGTTGCTCTGACTGGTGTTGAGGGGTCTTACTCCGCTGGTTGTTGAGGGCTCGGACTTTGGTGTTGAGGGACCTTGCTCCGCCGGGTCGCGAGACTGTCTATGCATAGTACAGATAGTACAGAGAATTGTTGTATAGATTTTAACACATCTCAAGGGATACCCTGGTGTGTTGTGGATATGTCGGGAATAGTGAATTTGAGATATTATGTGTTCAGATTGAATTAAATGATTTTAAACTCCTTTGAAGAGAGTTTTCAAACCAAACTGTGGATCACGAGGTATTTTCATTATACAGATTTTATGTGAGTCCAACTAAATGGTTTTAAAGAGAAATGAAAATTTTGGTGATTTACATATAATGTTTTTATATCATAAACTGTTTTGTGTGATGCATGCATGATTTTATAAATGGAGGGGGGAAAAGGTTATATTCCTTGGAAAACGATTTATAAATGATTATTTTTGTCCACTCACAACTTTTGTGTTTAAACCCCCTTCAGGCAGTTGAGTTGACGTGGACACTTATCTCGAGGCAGAGGCATTAGTACTTTCGACTGCGCTGTGTAGTTATATTTGAGTAGGATATCTAAATTATACTCTTAATCCTACTTAGATGCTCTGATATTATATTGTATTTGGTTGGTCATTAATTACGGGAATTATTGAGTGCTTGAATCCCTTGTCTGACAAATGGAAGTATTTATTATTATTATATTTTATAAGGATTGAAGGGTATTTTGGGAACCTTTCCTTAGGTTGTCAGACGGGATCAGGGTGCTTCCCGGGTTTCGAGGGGAAATTCGGGACGGGTCCTGACAATTGGTATCAAAGCACTAGGTTAAATTCATGTAGACTGTACACTACGTGTACAATTATTTTGGTATTGATGAGTTATAGTTCTTTTCAGCGTAATGCCTCCGAGACACGAGTTCCGTCAATAGTCTGAAAACATTGGGGACACGCATGAACCTGCAGTGGAGCCTGATATGAGGCAAACACTGGAACAATTGGGTCACACTTTGACTTCTGTACTTCAGAGTAGGACTGCTACTGAAGGTTCGGACATTGAGAAAGCCCAGAGATTAGGGGCTACAATATTTATGGGCGACTCTAGCCCAGATGATGCAGCAGAGTTGATTACTCGTTTAGAGCGAGTGTTCTCGGTTATGATATGTCCTCAGGGGGACAGGGTGTTGTTAGCCACTTTTCTGCTAGGTGGTTCCGCTTATCATTGGTGGAACGCATTAGAGCTATCAGGCTGGGAGGTCAGTACAATTACCTGGGGCGACTCATTCTTTCATTTCTCGGGGTTTTACATTGTTTGCTGATAGAGAATTGTCTCCGATTGGTTGGGACATGGGTATTAGTACTCCTACTGGGAATATGTTAGTGGCGAATCTCGTGATTCGTAGTTGTTTAGTGTTAGTGGAAGGTCATGCATTAGAGGCAGATTTAATCCCCTTAGATATTTTTGATTTTGATGTGATTCTGGGGATGGATTGGTTGACTATGCACCATGCCTCTATTGATTGTTATGACAAGAGAGTGGATTTCCGGAGTCCAAGTTTACCGAAACTTACGTTTAGGGGAGATCGTAGGGTACTACCCTGTGGAGTGATATCAGCTTTGACCGCTGAGAGATTGTTGAGGAAAGGTTGTGAGGGTTACTTGGCTCATGTGTTTGATTCTCGGAATACTCTGATGAGAGTGGATGATATTCCAGTGGTGAGTGAGTTCTCTGATGTGTTTCCAGATGATCTTCCGGGATTGCCACCTCACCGGGAGATTGAGTTTACCATAGAGCTTTTACCAGGTACTCAACCTATCTCACATGCACCGTACAGAATGGCACCGGCAGAATTGAGAGAGTTGAAGACTCAGTTGCAGGACTTGGTGAATATGGGATTTATACGCCCAAGTGTTTCACCTTGGGGTGCACCAGTGTTATTTGTGAGGAAAAATGATGGTGGTCTGAGGTTGTGTATCGACTACCGGAAGCTAAACAGGGTTACGGTGCGGAATAAGTATCATCTGCCAAGGGTAGATGATTTGTTTGATCAACTTAAGGGGGAAAGATATTTTTCGAAAATTGACCTTCGATCCGGGTACCATCAGTTGAGGATCAGGGAAGGGGATGTTGAGAAAACAGCTTTCATGACTCGTTATGGTCATTATGAGTTTCTGGTGATGCCCTTCGGGTTGACCAATGCCCCAGCAGCATTTATGGATTTGATGAACATGGTGTTCCAAAAGTATTTGGATCGGTTTGTGATTGTGTTCATCGATGACATCTTGGTGTATTCGAGGAGTGCTAAGGCACATGAGAAGCACTTAAGGTTGGTGCTGAATATGCTTAAGAAAAAACATTTGTTTGCCAAGTTTAGTAAATGCCAGTTTTGGTTTACCGAAGTTGGATTCTTAGGTCATGTGATTTCGGCTGAGGGTATCAGCGTAGATCCCCAAAAGGTTGAGGCAATGGCAAACTGGGAGTAACCGAGGACAGTGACAGAGGTGAGGAGCTTTCTGGGTTTGGCAGGATATTATCGACGGTTCGTAGAAGGATTTTCTACGATAGCAGGCCCATTGACTCGGTTGACTAGGAAATGAGTCAAGTTTTACTGGGACGCCGATTGTGAACAGGGATTTCAGGAACTGAAGAGGAGGTTGACTTCTGCTCCAGTATTAACCCTTCCTGATGATATTGGGGGATTCGAGGTGTATAGTGATGCATCATTGCAGGGTATAGGTTGCGTGTTGATGCAGCATGGAAAGGTGATAACGTATGCTTCTAGACAACTTAAACCTCATGAGTTGATTTACCCCACACATGATTTGGAGTTAGCTGCAGTGGTGCATGCATTAAAAATCTGGCGACATTATTTGTACGGGGAGACGTGTCGGATCTTCACCGACCATAAGAGTTTAAAGTATTTGTTCACCCAAAAGGACCTGAATCTAAGGTAGAGAAGATGGCTTGAGCTAATAAAGGATTATGATTGTACTATAGAGTACCATCCAGGAAAAGCCAATGTTGTGGCAGATGCCTTGAGCAGGAAATCCATGGGTTCTTTGGCCCATTTGCACACAATCTACTTACTGTTACTTGTAGAGTTCCGTAGAGCAGGGATAGTACTTGACATGGATAACCAGGGGGCTTTATTGGCTAGTTTCCATGTGAGGCATGTTCTGATTGATCGGATTATTGAAGCTCAACTCCAGGACCCTACATTGTGCATTATCAGGATGGAGTTGGAGGCTGGAAACAGGCAGGACTATACGCTTAGGGATAATGGAGCCTTGGTTAGGGATGGCCGGTTGTGCGTACCGAATGAGCTGGAGCTAAAGAGGGAAATTCTTGATGAGGCTCATAGTTCGGCTTACACTATGCATCCAGGAGGTACCAAGATGTATCATACCCTAAGGAAATACTATTGGTGGACTGGGATGAAAAAGGAAATTGCTGAGTTTGTGAGTAGATGTCTGACATGTCAGCAAGTGAAAGCAGAGAGGCAGAAACCATATGGGACACTTCAACCATTACCTATTCCGGAATGGAAGTGGGATCACATTACGATGGATTTTGTGTATAAACTTCCAAGGACACAGAAGGGACATGATGGGCTATGGGTAATTATTGATAGACTCACGAAGTCTGCACATTTCTTGCCAGTGCGGGAAGATTTTCGGATGAGTCGGTATGCCAAATTGTTCGTTGATGAGATCATACGGCTACATGGGACTCCAGAGTCAATTGTTTCGGACAGGGATCCTAGATTTACCTCCAGATTTTGGCGGAGTTTGCAGAAGGCTTTTGGCACTACCTTGCATTTTAGTACAGCTTTTCATCCTCAAACGGATGGTCAGTTTGAGAGGACAATCCAGGTTTTGGAGGATATGATGAGAGCTTGTGTACTGCAGTTTAAAGGGAACTGGGATTCACACCTGGCTCTGATGGAATTTGCTTATAATATTAGTTATCAGTCGAGTATTGGGATGTCTCCTTTCGAGGCACTGTATGGGAGGCAGTGCAGGACACCGTTATGCTGGAACGAAGTGGGTGAAAGGAAACTGTTAACACCAGAGTAGGTGGATACGACTAAGGAAAAGATAAGGATCATCAGAGAAAGGTTGAAGACAGCTCAGGATCGCCAGAAGAGCTATGCAGACCGTCGAACCAGAGATCTTGAGTTTGAGGTAGGTGACTGGGTGTTCTTGAAACTATCTCCTTGGAAGGAAGTGGTACGTTTTGGTAGACGAGGGAAACTGAGTCCTCGCCACATTGGTCCGTATGAGATTTTGGAGATGATAGGACCAGTGGCATATCGTCTTGCTTTACCATTGGAATTATCCAGAGTTCATAATGTTTTCCATGTATCTTTGCTCCGGAAATATCTGTTTGATGAGTCTCACGTATTGGAAGGGCAGCCACTTGAGCTGAAGGATGATTTTACCTTTGAGGAGCAACCAGTGCAAATTTTGGATTGGAAGGAGAAGGTACTGCGCAGAAAGAGTATTCCTCTAGTTAAAGTGTTATGGAGGAATCATAACGTGGAGGAGGCCACGTGGGAAACCGAGGAACTAATGCGGGCGCAGTATCCTCATTTGTTCCAAGGGTAGAGTTGAATTTCGAGGACGAAAGTTCTTAAGGGGGGTAGATTGTAACAACCCGGAATTTCAATTATTGGATTTACGTAAATTATTTATGTAAATGACGATTTTACCCTTGCTTGTTAAGAGGCGTGAAAGTCAAACTTTGTTTCGAGACATTTTTGGTGGTGTTTTGGATACCTTTGTGTAGGTCTCGAACTCACGAGCTCGTAGACAGGTGGTACACGAAAAACGGAGTTCGTGTACGAAAGTTACGGGTCTAGATTGTTAGGGGTAGTTTGGTAAATTTTGACTTAGGGTAGATATTTTTTAACCCCAAATCATTGTTTCATCTTCATATCATCATCTCACTCTCTCTCTCTGTGAAACACTCTCCCAAAACCATCGAACCCGTGTGCGACTTTCACACCTAAAACCCATAAATTCCAAGTTTGATTCAAGGCCAAGACTTCCATTTCTATTCAACTAATCGTATTCTACTCCTTCCCACGATCACAACCGTACCAACCATCGAAGGAGAGGACCACGGGGGAAGCCGAACTGAGTGTAGGAAGTTTCGGATCTTCCGATCGATTTTTCGGCTAGCACAGGTACGTGTTTGATGTTTTAAGGTCATATTTGGATTCCTGGGTTCGAGTAGATAGATTTAGACATAAAATTTGTGAAAAATTGTTGAGTTTTGAGGGAGTTACAAAAGCTTGAAGTTTCGGCCGGAAATGGAGGATTCCGGCAGAAACCAGACGGCGGCGCCGGCAGCCGGTCGTCTTCTTCGGCAAGTCGCCGGTGACCGGTTGGGTCGAGTTGAATCGGTCGGGTCGATTGGACCGGTCGGGTCGAGTGAACCGATCGGGTTGAGTGAACCGATCAGGCCGAGTTGGATCGGGTCAGGCCGAGTTGGGCCGGGTTGGACCGGTCCAGGCGCGTGGGTACTGTAGCAGGCGCGTGACCGGCGCGTGAGGGCGTGTGGCGGCGCGTGGGCGCGTGTTCCGACCTTCCGTCGGCGCGTGGTGGCGCGTGGGTCCGAGTCTGAGGTCACGGTGGCGCGTGACAATTAGTTTTTGACGTTTCGGACCTGTTAGCGCAGGTTTTGGGTCGATTGGACATCGTTTATGGGTTGTTTTGGGCGTTTGAAGTTGCTGCGTTTTCTCAGCTAGCATAGGTAGACTTCCCGGGGTTTAGGGGGTTTATATTTAAGGTTCTTATTATTAGCTGATAATCTCGATTATTAATTTGGACATGCGATACTGCTCCAGGAACTTCAGGGGAGCGTACAATTCAGGATTGAGCTTGCTTGGACAGGTTTGTAGTGGACTTTTGGTTTATAAACTATAATGCATGCATAAATGTATCTTTGATTGAGATACTGTTATGTATTGGTGCAATAAATTTCTGGAATTTAGAAATGATGCTGGACACATGTTTTCCAATATTTCAGCAGTGAAAGTATGTTTTGAGAAATGGCTTGGTTTTTGTACTCGATTTTGATATCGTTTTGATGTGGTAACTATTTGAGCCTGTGATTTGGGTTTAGACCCGTACTTATGATTTTTACCGATTTTGGCCATAAAATGATATTTCAAAGAATTTGGCTTAGGCCGAGAAACAAAGATTTTGAAGTATGGATTTGGTTCACTGGTTTCTGTCCCGATGGTTACTGTTGCTCTGACTGGTGTTGAGGGGTCTTGCTCTGCTGGTTGTTGAGGGCTCGGACTTTGGTGTTGAGGGGCCTTGCTCCGCCGGGTCGCGAGACTGTCTATGCATAGTACAGATAGTACAGAGAATTGTTGTACATATTTTAACACATCTCAAGGGATACCCTGGTGTGTTGTGGATATGTCGGGAACAGTGAATTTGAGATATTATGTGTTCAGATTGAATTAAATGATTTTAAACTCCTTTGAAGAGAGTTTTCAAACCAAACTGTGGATCACGAGGTATTTTCATTATACAGATTTTATGTGAGTCCAACTAAGTGGTTTTAAAGAGAAATGGAAATTTTTGGTGATTTACATATAATGTTTTTATATCATAAACTGTTTTGTGTGATGCATGCATGATTTTATAAATGGAGGGGGAAAAAGATTATATTCCTTGGAAAACGATTTATAAATGATTATTTTTGTCCACTCACAACTTTTGTGTTTAAACCCCCTTCAGGCAGTTGAGTTGACGTGGACACTTATCTCGAGGCAGAGGCATTAGTACTTTCGACTGCGCTGTGTAGTTATATTTGAGTAGGATATCTAAATTATACTCTTAATCCTACTTAGACGCTCTGATATTATATTGTATTTGGTTGGTCATTAATTACGGGAATTATTGAGTGCTTGAATCCCTTGTCTGACATGTGGAAGTATTTATTATTATTATATTTTATAAGGATTGAAGGGTATTTTGGGAACCTTTCCTTAGGTTGTCAGACGGGATCAGGGTTCTTCCCGGGTTTCGAGGGGAAATTCGGGACGGGTCCTGACATATATCGCCATCCAAAGTTGGGGTGGTCAGTTTTCGCGAAAATCTAGGGAGGGATATAGAAACAATGTTCCAACTTCTCAAAAATTACGAAATTGTCACTGCAACTTCAAAGTTTTATAACTTCTTTGTTTTAAGTCGAAATTACCCGTCGTTGGAGCCCACACGTTTGCATAAACAAGTCTATCTAATGATACTAAAAAGGAAATGAAAAACTCAACTTAAATAGACATCACACAAGAAAAACTGAAATTTCTCTAATAAGGAAAAGTTGGTGAAAAAGGTTCTAAAACTAATTTAAGTTGGGTTTTTTTTGAGATGTGGATGTTACAAGTCGTATAAAGGGCACCAAAATATTTATTAATTTAATTATTATTCAATTAAGGGCCACCCAAATCTTGTGTTAATTCAGTTATAACACTATGGTTAAACAAATTGAAGAAATTTGTAGTTTTTTAACATTATCAGAATCTTTATCACCAACACAGAGATTTTATGGACTGAACGTATGACGAATAATGGAAAGAGGCGTTTAGAGAAGGAGAAGAGTGAAATAGTGGTAGTAAATGAGGAGGAGAGAGATGAGTGGCAAATGTGGAGGTGAGAGAAATGAGAGCTGAGATTTGAAAAAGAGAATGAGAATAAAGACGGATAAAAAAATGAAACAACAAGAAAGATGAAAAAAAAAATGGATGAAAAGAAAAGGGAAAATGAAAAAAGAGAAAGAAAAAAAAAAGATAAAAAAAATGATAAAAAAAAAAAGAAAGATGAAAAGAAAAAAAATATGAAAAAAGAAAAAGATGAAAAAATGTAAAGATGAAACAAAAAAGATGAAAGAAAAAGGATGAAAATAATGATTTTTTTTTTTTGTCAAGATATGCTAGAGAACCAAATCCACCCAAATGATTGATTGGAAAAAGAATTTAAAATCCACAATTTTAGACTTCTTAAATCCCTCATGAATTTGGCCCAAATCCAAATCCTTTGAATAAATGTTTATCCAAACAACTAAATTTGAATTTAGAAACCCAAATCCAAATCAAATCCAAATCCAAATTCAAATCCAGGTTCATCCAAATGGACCCTTATATTTTGAAATATTGGTTTTACAAATTTATTTCAATTGATTTGCAGTTTTCTTTAACCTCACTGTAAACCCTTGGACCAGTCAATTTCACCAATCACAATCAATTGGTAATTACCCCCGAATACACCAAACAAGGATCAATTCCCATACAAAACACAACAGAACATAGGTTGTAAATTCATACAAAGTTCATCGACAACCTGAACATTCTTGATAAACTAGCCCCGGCATAAACCATGTATTAAGAAAGGTATGATATGAGTAGTGATGGGCAAAAAAACCACGGTTATGATTAACCGCGGTTTTCATAACTATTTATATTAAATGAGGTGGTTATGATTTAACCCTTTATCTAAATGGTGTGGTTATGGTTATAACCATATAAATCCACAATTAAATGGTATGATTATGGTTATTAATCATTTAACCATTTATTACATAATCATTTAACCATTTATTACATAACCATTTAACAATTTATTACATTACCATATAAATGTTTTTTGGTCATATTTATTTAACTATTTATTACATAACCATATAAATTTATTTTTGTCATATTTGTGTAACAATTTATATAATGTTATTTAATTAAAGTAATTTGTTCAACAATTTATATAATGTTATTTAATTAAAGTCATTTGTTCGAGGGGTGTGAGAAGAGGGTTGAAGATGTGATTCATGCGGTGTGGGGTTGTAAGTATAGCAAAAAGTTTTGGAGGTTTCTGCCGTGCACTTTCAGGTTTGATTATAATGGAGCGAGCTTTGCAGAATTTTTTCAAGCTGCCAGTTCAGTCTTGAGAGGTGGGAAGCTGGAAGAGCTTATGTGGGGATGCAGGGAAGCGTGGTACTTTAGAAACAACTTCATTCAAAATCAACATTGTCCGAATCTGGGTTTGACTGCTGAAAATCTGTTGGAGGCTCAGGAATCGTTTCGAAAGAATTATATTTGTCCTCTGACTGTCACCATTCCCGCTCAGGTTAGATGGATGAAACCCCCACTTAATGTTTTTAAATTAAATTGTGATGGTGCTACAGGAAAGCAGGGATAGCAAGGGGAGTGGGAGGGCTTATCCGAGACCACAATGGTGATTTTGTGGGGGGATTCTCAGCTGCTGCCCCACCGGGTCTTGATGCTGAAGCGGTGGAGCTGGTGGCAGTGTGCCACGGGCTTCAAATGGAGCTGGTGGCAGCGTGCCACGGGCTTCAATTGGTGATGCAGATGGGTCTTGGTGGAGTACAGCTTGAAGTTGATTCCAAGATGGTTGTCGCAGTGTTGCAGGACGTGAAAAGTTGTTGGAGTAGTCTAGGGGTGTTAGTTAGTGATGTCGGTTGGCTGGTGAAACAAGCAGGGGTCACACAAGTGTTGTTTCAGCGTAGAGGGGGGAATGCAGCAGCTCATTTGTTTGCCAAGGTAGGATTGCGTGAGCAGGTCAGATTGATGTGGTTGACGTGGCTCCTCCATGGGCGTAGGCGGTTATTGCGGCAGATAAGGGATGAGGCAGATTACGGGGGGATGAGGTGGACCACTATACCGGTGGTGGTTGGAAGGCAGCGATTGAGACTCTGGAGAAGTCTTTAGTTTGTCAAGTCTGAGCTTCAGGGTTTTTTGTTTCGTAACTTGATGTGTAGCTTGTCTATTTCAAGCTTTTGTTTGGTTGTTTGTTTGTTCTTCTAGCCATTTGAGTGGGCACTCTTTTTCTTTGACCGGATTCTTCCGATTAGCGAATTTTATGGTAAGGTTTTAACGAGGCCCTCAGTGCCCAGACTCGTTGTAATTGCTTCTCAATTAATAGATTATTTCTTTTTTGATAAAAAAAAAGTCATTTGAATAAAAAAAAGGGGAAAAAATAAAAAACAAATTGACAAAAAATAAATAAATAAAAACTGAGCACAAACCCGTGGGTGGTGACGCCGGCGGGTCGACCCGATTTTTCCGGCCATTTCTAGTCACTTTAGGCGGCGATCTTGGTAAGGATTTGTTCCTCTCTTCGAATCTTACAAGCCCATGTCCTTAGATTTTTCATATCCTAATCAATTTTTGTAGATCTAACTTGAAAAGTTTTGTAATTTTGAAATGTTTTTCCCATTTTTTTAATTCCTTTGGCCACTTTTGGCCGTCGACCCAAGTATTAAAGTTGTTCTACTCGTCGAGCTCTATGCGGTGATATAATATTTTTTGATATCCGAAATGGTTGATTATCTCTTGCAATTTTACATATTTTTATTATTTTTGGTTTTTTTATTTTTTTGTTAAATATTAATTTAAGTTATTTTAGTGTTTTAAAAAATAGAAAAAATTAAAATTTAAAATTAAAATTATTTTCTCGGTGCACCGCTGTAAGGACCCTTCCCGAATTTTCCCTCGAAACCCGGAAATAACCCTTATCCCGTCTGACAGCTCTTTTACCTCAAAATTTAAATACCAGAAATACCCTTTGTTCTTAAATAATTTTTATTAAACCTTACAGGGTTCCCAACAGAACCTCTGTACTTACTACGCACTCCGACTATCAGACGCAGGATAATATACAGGTCAAAGCCAAGACCTCGGAATAGTGGTGATTCAAATAGAAATACTCTCTGACACCAAATGTCAGTAGGTCAGACATTGCTGACATCTCTACTGGAAAACCACAAGACAACAGACTAGTCAGATACTGGTGAATCAACAATAATTCGTCCCTCTGGGTCACCGCCCACACCAACCCACTGACCTGGATAACGAAGTATTTCCATAGGTTGATTAAGCCCATGACAATTGCCATCTGGTTCATATTAGAGCCGGAAATATCCTCGGCTATCATATCGTATCATCAGCCGGTATAACATTCGACTATCATATCACATCAGTCGGCATATCTCTCGATTATCATATTTCTAGCCACCAGGGTATCCCTTGGGGTGTGCTAGTCCAGTATCACAACTCTCTGTACTATGATATCTCATCAGTCGGCATATCTCTCGACTAGCATATCATATCAGTCGGCATATCTCTCGACTATCATATCATATCAGTCGGCATATCTCTCGACTATCATATCATATCCCTAGCCACCAGGGTATCCCTTGGGGTGTGCTAGTCATGTATCACAACTCTTTACAAAATCACCTTTTATATTGGAGGTTCACCGGGTTCACCGTCTCAGCAGATCCTAGCCCCGGATCCTGGCCCCCCCTCAAATCGGTATTGTTTATTTTGGAGGTTCACCGGGTTCACCGTCTCAGCGGATCCTTACCCCGGCTCCTTGGCCCCCTCAAATCGGTTTTGTTTATATTGGGGGTTCACCGGGTTCACCGCCAACAGCGGATCCTAGGCCCGGCTCCTGGGCCCCCTCAAATCGGTTTTGTTTATATTGGGGGTTCACCGGGTTCACCGCCAACAGCGGATCCTAGGCCCGGCTCCTGGGCCCCCTCAAATCGGTTTTGTTTATATTGGGGGTTCACCCGGAGTCCGCCAACACGGAACCAAGGCCCGGCTCCTAGGCCCCTTCAAATCGATTTTGTTTATATTGGGGGTTCACCGGGAGTCCGCCAACACGGAACCAAGGCCCGGCTCCTAGGCCCCTTCAAATCGGTTTTGTTTATATTGGGGGTTCACCGGGTTCACCGCCAACAGCGGATCCTAGGCCCGGCTCCTGGGCCCCCTCAAAATGATATTGTATCCAAAATCAAGTATATATTTTGTTTATCATTTATCACAAATATGGTTTCAACTCCAAATCATGGACCCAAATAATTACCACGTCAAAACAATATCAAAACCGAATCCAACAACCATATCATTTCTCACAACACTCTTCCACTGAAATATTGGAAAAACAAATATCCAGCAATCATTTATAAATTCTAGGTAATCATTACAACCATATACAACAGTATTTAAATGGAGGATATTATACATGCATTACAATTTATAAATACAACCATACACAACAGTATTTAAATCAAAGATATTCATACCTGCATTACAATTTATAAATCAAAAGTCCGCTTACCAACATCCTCCAACCCAAAATTCATGGATGCTCTAGCCTAAGAAACACCTACACAATAATCACCCAACTACCTTGACTTTCCGAGCTCAAAACCCTCTCCACGGTCAAGCCTTACCGCTGGGATTGCCCAACCGGGCTCTAAATGAACTCCTATGGCCTCGAAACCAACAAAATCTGATCCGGAACGTCCTAAAACCCTAGTCACGAGCAGCCGTGACTTCGGGAACAGTCTCACGCGCCGCCACGCGCCACTGGAAGGCCAGAACACGCGCTCACGCGCCGCCACGCGCCTGCTATAGTGTTCACGCACCTGGACCGATCCAACCCGGCCCAGCTCGACCTGACTCGGTCCAACTCGACTTAACCCGACTGGTTCACTCGACTCGACCGGTTCACTCGACTCGACCGGTTACCAGTGACTTGCTGGAGAAGACGACCGGACGGCCGTCGCCGTCGCCGGAGGCTGGCCGGAGAAAATGACCGGACCGCCACCTCCGCCGCAGTCTGGTTCGCCGGAATCCCCCATTTCCGGCCGAACTTCAAGGTTTTCTAGTTTCTTCATTTCTTAACCGTTTTTCACGATCTACACATGGAAATTCATCTACTTTTCACCAGGAATCCAAATATGCGGTAAAATTTCCGAGATCGTACCTGGTTTGGCCGGAAAACGGCCGAGAAGGTTCGGTTCACCTCCCTCCTCCGTCCGTCGCCCATGGCGGTGCTCCCACTCCGATGATTACAACAAAAGACTCGTGGGGTCACGGGGAAGATCCTCCCGACCTTGGTTTTGTTCGAATCGGATCGAAACCCATCCGATGAAAATGGGTCTTCGGTGTTCACACGGGGAGGTCTTCAGGTGGAGCGAGATTGAACGGGCCAATCTCCCGAGGAGAGAGAAAAATATCTTCTATATAATTCCAACTTTTCTAAAATTACCAAACTGCCCCTGAAGCTTCTAGACCCGTAACGAACTCATCGGGTCTCCGTTTTCCACGTGCCGTCTGTCTACGAACTCGTGAGTTTGAGACCTACGCAACAACCCAAGAAAAATTTCCAAAAGTACTGCCAGTCAAAAAGTGACTCCCGAACCCGTCCAAAACTGAGGGTAAAATTGTCAAATTCTCAAAAGAATTTAATTTCTGGTCCGGGTCGTTACAACCGCGGTTAATCATATATTAATGGTTATGGTAATGGTTAATAACCATTAGGTAAATAACCAATGGTTGTAAATAACCGCGGTTATAATACTAACCGCGGTTAATAACCATTTAACCATTTGCTCATCCTTAGATATGAGAGAGAGATGAAAGGAGAGCGTGAGTATATCCTATTTCCAAAGTATACGCTTAGAGGTGGTGGCTGATCAATTGAGATAGATGAGAGAAATGAGAAAAATAGGGGAGAGGAGAATGACTATTCCTATTTCCATGGTATTAGAGGAGAAAGATGAAATATGAGCCGTATGAGGAACTAGAAAGGTGAGGTGAAGATGGAAGACAATTTTATTTTTCAAAACCCATTGAAATTTCTTGGTAGAGATGTGGTGATTTGTTATGTGTATTTCCAGGGCCGGCCATCAGCCAGGGCTAAAAGGGCGCCCGCCTTGGGTCCAAAACAATACAAGGCCCAAAATTATCAATATGTCATATATTGTTTAAAAAAAATTTAAAAGAAAACCTGCAACAGTTTATAGATGATAGGACCCCTCCTGAATTTCCCCTCAAAATTCGTGAGAAGCCTTGCTCCCGTCTGACACAACCTGATACCTCAAAATAAATTCCTGAAATACCCTCACTACGCCAAGGAAAAATTTATGAGAATTCTACCAAAAAATCGGTAGAGTCTCCCCTATAACAGGGTCAAATCGTCTTACACCTGTCAGACGAAGGATATAAACAACAAATCCACTAACCCAACAGTCCAGAGAAAACTAAATCCAACCAAAACCTACACCGATGATGCAGCAGAAGGTGATGCCTCCTCCTAGTCTCGACGCCTCGTCCTGCTACGGCCTGGAGGGCACAAAAACCAAAACAACCTTAAGTGGACAATAGAACCAAGAATAAAAACGTGGTCTAGAAAATAAAATAATAATACTAGTCATAATAATCCTTCTCATTATCAAACCTTACATGCCATAAGATCCATATATACAAATAATACAACTTACCAGAACCACTTGATTTACCTCAGAGGAACCCACGCATCCTTTACATGTGCCCGCCCTTTCAATAACCCTACTAGAGTGATAATCCCCGACCGAAACCGTTATCCCGGCCAAAGCCATCATCTCGAGTCGTAGCTCGATCTCCCAACCATAGCCGTCATCCCGAATCGTAGCCGTATCTCTCGACCGTAGCCTTCATTCTGAGCCGTAGCTTGATCTCCCACTCGTAGCCGTCATCCCGAGTCGTAGCTCGCACCTAGCCGAGTCTATGATGGAATCCTCCACATCATAACCAATATCCTATGATGGGATCCTCTACATCATAGCCAACACCCTATGATGGAATCCTCCACATCATAGCCGACACCCCATGATGGAATCCTTCACATCATAGCCGATGGAATCCTCCACATCATAGCCGACACCCCACAATGGAATCCTGCACAACATAGCTGACACCGTATGATAGAATCCTCCACATCATAGCTGACACCCTACGATCGAATCCTCCACATCATAGCTGACACCCTACGATGGAATCCTCCACATCATAGCCGAGACCCTATGATGGAATCCTCCACATCATAGTCGACGCCCTATGATGAAATCCTCCACATCATAGCCGATGCCCTATCTCCACATCATACCCAATACCCTATGATGGAATCCTCCACATTATAGCCACAATACCCTATTTGACTCCCTTCAAACCATTACACCCGGGTCGAAGCCCAAACACTGAATCCAGACCGAAGTCCAAACCATAATCCTAGCCCGAAGCCCCAAATCACATGACCGGCCTAAGCCCCAAAATCCCGTAAACCGGGCATACACCAAAATCCACAATCGGCCGAAGCTCAAGTCATTACCAAAATCATTTCCCAAAACCATTATTACAATCCATAATCAAGAATAAATCCATATCCTTACATATCAAAATCCATAGTACACCTATTCCAACAATCCTAATTAGTTACCAAGTCTTAAAAGATAATAAGATATTCTATGATAATTACCCTTAACTTCCACAATTCATAATTGATAATAAATCGATAAAAACATAAGAATATGTAGGCATTTCCATTTAGAAAATAACGTCCACTCACTGTAACGTCCAATCGAGTCCAATCTCCAAGCTATTCGGTCCCCTGTGGCCCTCGGAGCCCATGCTTGTCAAAAAAACGTCACTTGCCATTACTAAACGAAAATTATCAATCTAAAATCTAACCACCCCACCACCACACACACCACCCCACCCCCCCCCCCCCCCCCCCCCCCCCCCCCCCCCCCCAAACCCCGGAAGTACACATGCGCCCTAAACGCATTCGAAGTAACTTTGGACGTCTAAAACAGCCCCTAAACGAACTCGAGTTGACCCGAAACCTGCGTCAAAATATTCGGAACGTCGAAAACATGAAAACATAAGTCATTGGAGCCCGAGGGAGAGCCCCACGTGCCTATGGAGGGGCGGGTGGTCCTCCCCCCACACACCGGTCATCTTCAACCTCCCTTCACCGGTCGGAAAACCCCATAACCACCCGAATTTCAAAGCTCCATATCGCCCTCATTTCTCCACCAAATTCGATGTTGTAATAGTCAAAATATATCTACTCGAGCCCAAGAATTCAAATATGAGTCAAAACTAAGATCTCATACATGTGGTGGCCGGGAATTAGACGAGAAGTTTTGGCCAAGCTTCTGGGCTTCGTTACGTCTTCCACGGCTGTCCTCAAGCTTCAAGGATAGTATGGTTGAGTTCATGGGGAGAAGAGGAAGGTAGTAGTGTCCTTGGTTTGGGTCAAAAAGGCCGAGATCATCATGGGTGGGGAGGGTTTTGTGGTTTTCTTCCTTTTTTCTCATTTTCCCCTCTCTTTTCCTTGTCTAGCCGAGAAAATTCGAGAGAGAAGTTAGATATTATGGTAGGAGAGAAAGAAAATTCGAGAGAGGAGAGAGAGAAGTGAGATATTATGGCAGGAGAGAGAAAGTAAAGAAATGAAAATATCTAATTTTTTGAAATTACCAAAACGCCCCTTGCCCTTTCTAGTCCCGTAACTCTCTCAATCGAGCTTCAATTTTTGTGTGCCGCTTGTCAATGAACTCGTGAGTTCGAGACCTACGCAATGGTCCAACAAAAATGCCAAAGGTATTCCCAAATGCAAAGTGACTTTTAAACCCCTCATAAACTTGAGGGCAAAATGGTCATTTTCTAAATTAATTTAGGAAAATTCACTAATTACGCGTACGGGTCGTTACAAAAGAGCTGGTGGAGAAACTAAGGACAAAAAGCATTATATAGAGGCATAGAGCATAGATGGGTTTCACCGAAAAACAAAGAAGAAAATATCAGCTTTCATTGAAAAAAAAAAAAAATTGACGCAAAGCATAGTTTCGCCTCAAGGCATTAATTCAGCAACGATCAGAATTCCAAATGGGTTTCTAGGTTTTGATTTTCACTTTTCACGATGAAGATTGAAGGAGTTCCAAGAATTCCAATGCTTTGGAATAATGGTTAGAAATTTATTTATATTTTGCAATTTATGATTCTATAAATTAGTATATTTATTCTAATATTCTTGTAATCTCACTCTCAATCTCAGTATTCTTGAATTAGCGATCAATTTGAAAATTTTGACTTAACTACTGAAGCAAGGTTAAAAGCTGAGTCCTCTCTTCAAATCTTGAAATCTCATTTGCTTGATGATTTGAGGGCACATTTTATATTCTTAAACATTTTATATTCTTAAACATTTTATATTCTTGCCCTAGACCTTCAAATGTTTGGATTGGTCCTGTGTATTTCTCATTCTCAAATCAATCACAATCCATCAAAATTAACAAATTGAAGTTATTAGGTATATAGGAATTTTGGTGGGAATTTGTAAAGGAAGATCGTAAAGTATCTTTTGGTGTGGTATTTCCAAATCAATCATTAAGTTTTCCAAAATCCGAATAGGGGATTAGAAATTTTGTTTTTAACCCAAATTCTAATTTTTTTAAAGGGAAAATTCTAACTTATTTTCGTGCATCCAAACATACCTAACTTTTACGGTGGCGTCTCGTAAAGAGCGAGGTCGATATCTAAAGTGTATAATATAATTCCCCTCCACCAATAATTTTTTATATAAAAAAGAAGAAGAAAAAATACACATAAATTTTAACGGATTTTAAAGTATCTAATAGGCTCAGGTCCAACTCCCCCAATATTTTTGCATAAAAAAAAAAATATATAACATATTTTAAAACCTGGTATCTAATAGGCTCCAACTCAGCTCCCATGGATGACGAGTTTAATACCTAATTGTTAGCCTATTACGTGGCTTAACCCAAATCCTTTAAATTATTATTTTTTTGATCGAAAAGGCAAATCCTTTGAATTAGAATTAGAATTATAATTATAATTAGAATATAATTCTTTATATTAGTAGAAATTGTCTTTTATCCTTATCATCTTTTTCTACCGAGCTTCAAATTTGTTTGTCCATTTAACTTTTGAAATGGAGTACAATACAACTAGCTATGTAATAAAATCCAAGTATCCACCAATTGCTTGCCAAAAAAAAAAAAGCATCAACCAATTGCTTGCCAAAAAAAAGGTATCAACCAATGGAATCAAGTATGAACCAATGGTCTTTAAAAAAAAAAAAAAAGAATCAACCAATACAGCAAAGGCATTTTAACTTCATCAAATAAAAAATAAAAAAACATAACCAAGGCATTTAAAGAAGAACGCGGGATGCGGAAGGCATTTGCTTCTGATCGAGACGCCAATGTAACGTACATGCCGTTGCCTCTCTCTCTCTCTCTCTCTTCTGAATCTTATTTCTCTTCTCTCCCACACAAAATCCTGTAACCCAATTGCCATCTTCACCAACTCAGCCCCATGTGAACAAAAAACAAAAAATTGAAATCATGGTGGTGGTGGTGGGTTTTTAAATTTTAACTCCCATTGCCTATTTTGCAGTGTGCCAAGAAGGGTAAGTTTCTTACTTTTAATATGAACGTGTTTTTGTTGATATAAATGCATGTGTTTATATGGAGATTGTGTTTTGTGATCCATTTTCCCTGATTTTTTTGGATTCTAGGAATTAATTTGGATTTGCATTAATATTTCTTGGCACTGCAAACTTTGCACTTTTCTTCCTTTTCTCCATCTCTTGTGTGATCGATGGGGATATCGCCGGACAATGTCCATGGACTCACTCTGGCGGTTTCTTCAAGTATTTTTATTGGGACTAGTTTTATTATCAAGAAGAAAGGGCTTATAATAGCCGGCAGAAAAGGAACCAGAGCAGGTAATTTCTTGCCCTTTAAACCGGGTCGAAAATCCAAATTACGGTGAAAATTGGCCTACGATTTTGTGTTTATGTATTTTTGTTAAATTTTATTGTTATGCAGGTCTTGGAACATTGTTCTCATCCATATTTTGCTAATTGAGTTTGTGGTTCTATTGCATTCAGGATTAGGAGGGTATACGTACTTGTATGAACCCTTGTGGTGGGCAGGGATGATAGCAAGTAAGTTCAATCATCTCTGCAATTTGCATTGTTAGGATTGTTGCATTCTTAACTCATTTATTTTCGAATTCTTGTTGCTTGAATTTATTTCTAAAGACAGCCTTTCTTTTGTCTCTCTTAAGCTATATCAATTAATAAAAAAAATATTATTAAATTACCCTTCATATGAATTTTTTTATGCGGCCAGCCAATTCTTGTGCCCTTACAATGTCAGGCTACATCTACAATAGCTTGACTGACAGATATCTGTTGCCACGCCATGCCATGATCATGATGTCATAGAGATAGCACCGCACCTATGGTGTCTGCCATATAGTTACCAGGGTTTTTTGTTTAAGTAGCATAGGGAGTGTGGAGAGAAAAAAATGGATTTCTAAACTTTACTGGTGGCATCTGTGTAGTAATTAGTGAGACACAAGAGGGTTGCATTTAGAAGAACCCTTCTGCTAATTCCTTTGTATTAGCATGTTGCTTTAAATATGAAATGATGTCTAAGGCCATCGGGTAGATTCTGGGTTCACATAGTCATCTAATATGGATATTTTAGTAACTTGCTTTCTTATGTTCATGTTGTTAACAATGGCTTCTTCGGCTCTTGATCTTTTTCAGTAATGTCTTGTACATAATACATATAGTCACATTTTTTAGTTGAATCCAATCAGGTGGTGTACCCAATGTATTAACTAAGGGTTGCGGCCTTGGCATCTGATCTAAGTCAAGAAGCAACTAGAGTTGTTTTCCCATGATTAATAGTGGAGAAAAGGATTTCTCGAGTATAGTCTCCATTTTATGAATGTCTACTGTTTTACGTATAATTTGGGATGCACTCTCCAATTAGTGTATATTTAGGTATTTAGAGTCTTAAATCAGAATTTTTCTAAAGTGTGTTCCCGCTATCTGAGACGACATTCAATTGATTGTCCTGAATTGGAAATGCCTTGAAATTCTTGCATATGTGTTAATATCTTGTTCTGTCTTTTTCTTGAATTTCCTCTAATCGATCTGACATGTTCATTTTGATTGCAACTACTCCATAATGTGGAGCATTTGTATTGTAGAGCATAAGATGATAACGGATTCATAATGGATGAGAAAAGGAAAATCCTATAGACTCATTAAGGAAAATCTTCATATATCAATCATTTCATGAACCAGGGCCTAATGCTACACTTAGTTATTACTCCCTATATTCCATTTTATTTTGGTACTTTTCAACCAGATCTATCGACACTGAAAAAAATAAACAGATCTACTGACAAACAAGAGGAATTCACAACTCATCTCACTAGTTTAATGGCATTTGTTTAATTGAAATAAATACATGTCATCTTCTCATTTATAACTTTTTATGTTGTTTGGCTGCATATGCTTGCTACAACGTATAGCTGTGTAACTGTGCAACTTGTAATGTGTTGGCTGCATAGCTAAGGTCTTCACAGGATAAAACTTGTTATTTACAAAGGTAATCTGTAGCAAATTCCTTGATATTCCCAATACTTGGACAGGAATGAGTCTTCTACTCTCCTTAAAAGCTATAGTTGGCTGTTCTTAAAAAATTTCAAGAACCTGCAGAAAGTTATATTGAGTTCCTTTTTCGTTCCATATTCGTTGAGTTTACTGTAGATATTCCTTTGTCAGGACACAAATACGTGAGAGTCTGTTCCAATATTGTTGGCTTTCAATCTGTAAAACTTTGGATGTGCTCTTTCTTACTTGGTGCATCCATATTGTTCCTGCAGAAGTTAAATTAACAGCAACGCAAATTATTTAATCTGAGGGTCAGAAATGTAGACGGTCTTGATACTAAGTGACAGGAAATTATACACAAAATTGCTTAACAATTGCGTTCCACTTTATTTTTTCTTTTTATTAATGGAAGATTGAATTAAGAGGGTCTTAGTTAACTATATGAAGAATGAAGGAATGCATGCAATATAAAATGAAATCAGCTCTGGAAGCATTTTCTTGATCCTTTCCAGGCTCTTTTCTTTGTCCAGTAGAAAAAGCGGCTTGGGGTCAAGGGTTAGTAATCATTTTGATACACACCATTTTATGGATATTCAACTGATGGTTAAACAGTCTGGTATTAGTTATAATTATTACTGATGATGTATTAAAAGTCAGATAGAAATTTTATTAAAGCTGGGGTATGTGCGAGAGAGAATAGAACAGTTACATCATTGACTTTGTTTCAGAATGGGAAGTTTGCAAATATTATTTAAAACAAGGAGTTGATATTGTGGTTTCCCTAAAAGGCTGTCAAATCTCCGGTCCAAACATGCTAGACTTTTGCTCTGCTAAATTTTCACGAAGTGGAAGGGATTATTTTATTTTAACTGCAAGTAAATAAATTGTACATCCAATTGGTATTTTCATGGAAGCCATTGAAACGTCTAAACATTTTATTCAAGTATTTCCATACTACGTCAGAATTGCTCTTTTATTTTTCCAACTAATTGAATGACTGGGGATGGATTCTTAGGCTATGCAATTGTAATTTCTATTAAGGCACTAATATAAACATCCCCCAAAGCCAAATTGTAAATTGTGACTTTGACTATCATTATCATAATTTTAGTGTTTCTTAGAATTATTTTCAGTCATTTGGATTTAATTATTTATGTATGAGGTTTATGAGCATTCTAAAATATACAACTTCTTAGCAAATAATCAGCATCCAGTGTCTTGTTCCTGTGTTTAACTGAAACTGTAGGGTTATCTCTACCATAATTACTCAAATTAGGTGCCTAAAGCTCTGTGCTGAATTTTTATTTCTCCCTTGCTCTTAGTTTATGCTGAATTGCTCATTTTATTCTCTTTTGTAGTGATTGTTGGGGAGATAGCTAATTTTGCTGCTTATGCATTTGCACCAGCAATTCTTGTAACTCCCTTGGGAGCATTAAGTATTATTGTCAGGTATGAAACATCTTGTCACTGCCCTCGTTGATCCACGAGAAGCTTCCATTCTTGTTAAATCGTTTTTCCACAGTTCATGTATGTCAGTTAACTTAATACATTCTCCTGCACAGTTAATGAAATGCATGTTTTAATGCATGTGAGCTGTGTGCATGTAGTTGTGATAGCGATGTTTGTACGAGAGTGTTTTTATAAAGACAACTCTTTTATTCAGTGCAGTGCTTGCTCATTTTATTTTGGAGGAAAAATTGCATATCTTTGGTGTGCTTGGTTGTGTTCTTTGCGTGGTGGGTTCTACAACTATTGTTTTGCATGCTCCACAAGAGAAACCAATACATTCTGTTAAGCAAGTGTGGCAGCATGCTACACAGCTAGGTATGTGCAGATTTACTGTTGTTCTCTTCCCATTTCATTTTTAATCTCTACATTTGCTCCTGATTTATCATTTACACTAAACCATAGGTTATGTGTTGTCTCCCTAATATTTTCAAACTTGTTACCATTAGAACTTTGACTGGGTTAGACTTTGATTTTACGTTGTACATTGATTGTGGAAAAGGGATGTTTGAGCTTCTTTATCTGTTATTCCTATATTAGAATAGCTAAATAGGAGTGTTTGGAAAACCTACTTTGTTTTTTGTATGGAGATATGTGAAGTTCCGTACATTTGGTGTTGCAGTATGCTTAATGAGGCATGTTGCCTTCTTTTGAAACTGTAAGTTTGAAGTATTATTACCATCTTGTACTCAAATGGTGAGCATAAGGAAAAATGGGGAGCACTGTAAAAGTAAGTCAGTCAAAGGACCCTTCTTGAAAGCAGTGTGCATGGTTCATAGACACTATGTAAAACATCCAAGGCATGGTTCATACAAACTGATTTTTGTTATTTACAGGTTTCATTATCTACACCTGTATAGTATTGATTGTGGTTGGTGTCCTAATTTTCCGATATGTTCCACGTTATGGCAATACCCACTTGGTCGTATATGTTGGAATTTGTTCACTCATGGGCTCTCTTACGGTCTGTTTCTAAATTCTGAAGCTTGTTAACATTATTACTTTGGGCATACCTAATTAATCCTTCTACTATCCCTGATTCATCTGTAGGTTATGGGTGTGAAAGCAGTGGGAATTGCTCTGAAGTTGTCATTTTCTGGAATGAATCAATTTAAATACTTTGAGACTTGGATTTTTGTATTGGTTGTGGCAGTATGTTGTGTTTTTCAGATTAACTATTTAAACAAGGTAAATAGTTCCTGAGCAATTACAATATTTATTCTGTCCTATGCTTGATAGGTATATTGGCAGTCTTCTTTTTCTGGTTATCCATAATCTCACCATGTTTTTGTTCTTATATTTCTAAATTTTTTAATTTCATTTTGACTCTTATCCTTATAAATAAAAGATGCTTCTGGTATCTGTTTTGTATTCAATGTTACTTAGCGTCCTTCTAATTGTGCAATAGAAGATAGTGCTTAGATATTTATTCTAAATCAAACCTGTAGTTGCAAATACTTTATTCTAGGGAACTTTCTTCTTAGGAAGGATTTGCCATTTTCATAAGTGAGACTTCTTTACTCCTGTATGCAACTTGGTGCTCCAGGGTGCGTGCATGATCTTATACGGTAGAGTAAAAATACTTGTAAATAATATGAAAGAGTTTCCTTTACATACAAAGTTAGAGTTTCAGAGTTGTTAATTTAGTGTTTGGACAATTTGAAGATCACAAAATAATCGAACTTTTGATCCTTCTGAAATTTTTTCAGATTCTGGTTGGAAAAACATACATAAAATGAAATCTTCAAATTTTTAGAAGACAAACAATTTCTGGCATGTTGTTATCTGCTGATGTAACAAAAATATGAAATAATTCTCTGATCTTTTACCTTTTCTTTTCAGAGAATGGATTTTGGTATAAACTTTCATTCTTATAACAGGAGTGCACATTTTGTCTTCTGTAACTTAAACCTATTTGTGTAGAAACACATACAGTTGGGGTCCTGAAAAACCGTATAGTGTTAGATATCATATCGTTCGCGTAATTGACTCTCAATTGCTTCTTCCCTGTCTTGTTATCAGGCGAATGCTTAATCCATATTGTCAATGCATTTTTTCAGGCTCTGGACACGTTTAACACTGCAGTTATATCTCCAGTCTACTTTGTCATGTTTACAATATTCACCATTCTTGCCAGCGTGATCTTGTTTAAGGTAATGTAGCACATGTACTTTTAAATCTTTGCTATGATCAACATGTACTTTTAAATCTTTGCTATGCTTTGACCTTTTTTTTTAATTATGGAGGAGAATCATTATCAAATACTATAGAAAGATCAGATTTCTTTTCTTAGTTTTCTGGTAAAGGAATGGTTTTTTTTTCGTGATTAACAAACACAACTCGTAATCAAATGAACATTTCAAGGCTTGATATGCCTTGAATGATTAAAATCTATTGTTTGATTTGATTGTTGTCTCAACCTTATTTCTGGCTGTTGATTCATGGTAGAGAGGATAGAAAAAGCTAGCATTCAAATAAAATTGTGATAAAATCTTCTGAAGTGAGCTTGTAAATTTGCTGCTCTTATTATGTTGGTGCAGACAGTTTCATTGTGATCATTTTATTCTTGCAAACATCTCTAATACTTTAGGCTTGACAGTTTTCGGTTTTTTTTTTCTCCTTTTGACTGCAGGACTGGGAGTCACAAAGTGGATCTCAGATTGTGACTGAATTGTGTGGTTTCATTACCATTCTATCAGGTACTTTTCTCCTTCACAAAACCAAGGATATGGGAAATACATCCCCAAAGGATCCCCCGGTCTTCCAAAGCCCGAACGTTACACCCTCTCAACTTCCCGATATCCACCACAGATAGGAAAGTCTACTCACAGCTACGGTATCATCTTTCAGTCTATTCCGGCCCTCTGCAAGTTCTAATGCTCGTAGTCATGCAAAGTGGAAAACTGGGGAACTAGTTCTTAGCTAAACAATGCTTCAGTATTATGAGGACCCATGAGATGGTCTTAACTCTAAAGGCAAACGAAGAAATGAAATGAAACTGAC
The DNA here is from genome assembly GCA_037349345.1 of Oemleria cerasiformis. NCBI lineage: Eukaryota > Viridiplantae > Streptophyta > Magnoliopsida > Rosales > Rosaceae > Oemleria > Oemleria cerasiformis. The sequence continues at coordinate 2,484,286 of JAZGTL010000008.1, forward strand.
TTTTTCTTTTGGGTAATTTTTCCATGCAAAAGATAATTAGATGCAGTTTGTTATTACTAGGGAATAGGGAATTAGGGGTTCCCCCAATTTCCTTCTCCTTCTGTTTTGCATTTTCTTTTTCTTTTTTTGAACAGTTATTATTTTTTTTTCTTGTATGGTAAAAAAATAGCACAAACATAGTGGGGAATCTAATTAGGCTAATCTAATTTCACTAGCTTTAGCAATTTTCAGTACCGGGCATGAAATCTATTCGACTCTGTTCACCAATGATGTGAGTGTTTGAATGATTCAAATCTTTGTAAATTTAAAGTTTATTTATTATGAACAAATAATGTACTGATACGAATTGTGGCACAGAAGTTGTTAACGCACAAAATTTACCAACTTGGATATGATTTTTTACTTGCCAACCTCAAACCTATTCGTGTTCTCGGCAACCTTAATCTATTGGACAGACGAAAAAGTTAGGGGGCATCAGTTTGGCATCGGCCTAATGGACTCCCCAAGTAATTGAAGGCCATATGTTCCACTAGTAATTCCTAGAGAAGTTACATCGACCGACCAGCGAGTTACTGATTAAGAATCCTTACTGACTAGCAACAAGCGAAGGCTCTAGAAACTCCTTCAAAGACCAAGAGGCACCTCCCACTTGTCAGCCCATGCCACCTTGGTAGGCCTTTTTTTTTTTTTCCTTTTGATATAAAATAAAGATAAACGAAATAAAAATACCCAAATTATAAAGGTAATTTCAAAATCTGTTAAGTGCCAAAGTGATACTTGTGGGGCCCTTTTTCATGCAAACATAGACTTAAAATAATTATTTTAATTTTCTTTTTATTATTTTTTTATTTTTATTTTTTACTATTTCTCCTACCCAGCCTCTCTCTCCCCGACTCCCTCCCTCTACGACAGTGATGACAACCATTACCACCACCCTTGATTCCGACCACGATCAGCCTCACCACCATTCCTAAACACCTCCCCTCGTCGAGACGAACCCGTCCCTACCACCCATCACCGTCGAAGCTCGCCGTAAAAGACGAATCGCAGGCGAGAAACCTATAAACCTTCGCCGACATCGACGGCATTTCTAGCATACCCAACCTTCGAGACCACCTTCAATGGCTTCTTCTGGGCCCCACAAGTGCCACTTTGGCACTTAACATATTTTTTTAACAGATTACTAACGGTGGGTACCTAAATATTGTGTTTTGATAGTTTGGGTACCTAGATGAAAATTTTCATAGTTGGGGTATGAACTTGAAATGAACCCTATAATTTGGGTACTTTTATATAGTTTATCCTAAAAATAAACAGTTAGAACAAGGCAGAGTCCCTAGGACACTCGCAACTAGAAAAATCAAACTTTCAACCTCCCGTTGCCTCTCTAGAAAGCCTAGTAGACCATTTGGTCTCACCTGAACATGTGTTGTCTCCATAATAAGGCACCATTTCCATATTGAAACAAAGGAGAAACCTTCTCCTCTTCTACTATAAACAAATGCCTCAATTTTCTCTACAGTAACTGTCAGGACTCGTCCCGAATTTCCCCTCGAAACCCGGGAAGAACCCTGATCCCGTCTGAAAACCTAAGGAAAGGTTCCCAAAATACCCTTCAATCCTTACAAAATAATAATAATAAAATATTTTCACTTGTCAAATAAGGGATTCAAGCACTCAAAAATTCCCGTAATTAATGACCAACCAAATAAAATATAATATCATAGCGTCTAAGTAGGATCAAGGGTACAATTTAGATATCCTACTCAAGTTAACTACACAGCGCAGCCGAAAGTACTAATGCCTCTGCCTTGAGAGAAGTGTTCGCGTCAACTCAATAGCCTGAAGGGGGTTTAAACACAAAAGTTGTGAGTGGACAAAAATAATCGTTTATAAATCGTTTTCCGAGGAAATCTTACATTTTCCCCCTCCACTTATAAAACCATGCATGCATCAAATAAAAACAGTTAATGATATAAAAACATCTGCAAATCACCACAATTTCATTTCTCTTTAAAACCACTTAATTGGACCCACATAAAATCCGTATCATGAAAACATATCGTGGTCCACAGTTTGGTTTGATAATCATCCTCAAAAGAGTTAAAAATCATTTAATTCAACCTGGACACATAATATCTCAAATCCACTATTCCTGATACATCCATTAGCCACCAGGGTATCCCTTGGGGTGTGCTAGTCCTGTATCACAACTCTCTGTACTATGCATAGATAGCCTCGCGACCCGGCAGAGCCAAAACTCCTCGATGCTAGAGTCGGAGCACTCAACGAACCAACGGAGAAAAACTCTCGATGCTAGTCGGAGAAACAGTAACCAATTATATTGGAGGTTCACCGAGTTCACCGCCAACAGCGGATCCTAGTCCCATTTCCTGGTCCTCCTCAAATATGTTTGTCTTGGAGGTTCATCGGGTTCACCGTAACTAGCGGATCTTAGTCCCATATCCTGGTCCTCCTCAAATATGTTTATCTTGGAGGTTCACCATCACTAGCGGATCCTAGTCCCGGGTCCTGGCCTCCCTCAAATATGTTTATCTTGGAGGTTCACCGGGTTCACCGTCACTAGCGGATCCTAGTCCCGGGTCCTGGCCTCCCTCAAATATAGCCAAATTCGATAAACTCATACATACGGGTCAAAACCCAAATCATGGACTCAATAATTTCCACGTCAAAACGATATCAAAACCGAGTCCAAAAACCATGACATTTCTCAAATCACACTTTAACTGAAATAGTGGAAAACATGTGTCTAGTAATCATTTCTAAAATCCGGAAATTCAATGTCACAATACATAATAGTATTTAAACAAAGATACCTTGATGCATGCATTTCAGTTTATAAAACAAAAGTCCACTCACAAACCTGTCCAAGCAAGCTCAATCCCGTCTTGTTCGTTCCTCTGAGGTTCCCGGAACAATATCGTCTATCAAAAACAACAATTGGGATTACTGGCTAGTAATAAGACTCTTATATAACAACTCCCTAAACCCCGGGAGGTCTACAAACGATGTCCTAGAAAACGTAGCAACTTCGGACGCCTAAAATGACCTCTATACGACATCCGATCAACCCGAAGCCTGTACCAACAGATCCGGAACGTCGAAAACTAGTTACCACGCGTCACCGTGGCCTCAGACTCGGCCCCACGCGCCGCCATGCGTCGTCGGAAGGTCGGAACACGCGCCCACGCGCCGCCACACGCCCTCATGCACCGGTCACGCGCCTGCTACAGTGTTCACGCGCCTAGATTGGTCCAACCTAGCCCGGCTCGACCTGACCCAGTCCAACTCGACCCGACCGGTTCACTCAACCCGACCGGTTCACTCAACCCAACCAGTTCACTCAACCCGACCGGTTCACTCAACCCGACCAGTTCAACTCGACCCGACCGATTGCCAGTGACTCGCCGGAGAAGACGACCGGCTGCCGGCGCCGTCACCGGAGTCTGGTTTCGCCGGAATCCCCTATTTCCGGTCGAAACTTCAAGCTTTTATAACTTCTCCAAAACTCAACCATTTTCACAAGTTTTATGTCTAAAACTATCTACTCAAACCCAAGAATCCAAATATGACCTCAAAACCACAAACACGTACCTGTGTAAGCCGGAAAATCAATCGGAAGATCTGAAACTTCCTATACTCGGTTCGGCTTCCCCCGTGGTCCTCTCCTTCGATGGTTGGTACGGTTGTGATCGTGGGAAGGAGTAGAATATGATTAGTGGATCAAAAATGGAAGTTAAAGCCTTGAATCAAAAGTTGACTTTGTGGGTTTTGGGGTGTTTTCTCACCGGTTCGATGGTGTTTGTGTTTCAGAGAGAGATGAGTGATAATGAGATGAAGATGAAAATGAAGTGAAGATGAAAATGAAGATGTAAAATGATTGGGGTTAAAATATCTTCTCCCAAGTCAAAATTACCAAAATGCCCTTGGACATCTAGACCCATAACTTTCGTACACGAACTCCGTTTTCCGCGTGCCGCCTATCTACAAACTCGTGAGTTCGAGTCCTACGCAACGGTACCTAAAACACCGCCTAAAATGTTCCGAAACAAAATTTGATTTCCATGTCCTTAACTAACCAAGGGTAAAATCGTCTTTTTACAAAAATAATTACGTAAATCCAATAATTAAAATTCCGGGTTGTTACAGTAACTGGACTATCTTACCATTTTACTACTAAAATTACTATTAACCCCTCTTTTTGAACAATTAGGACTTCAATTTGTTATCCTAATGTTATTAGAATTAAAACTAATTATAATATTAAATTCGTAGAAATGACCAACAAAAACCTTCATGGCATTTTTAAGTAATAGTGTAATTTTCCAAAGCATCCACAATTTTATTCATGGATGTAATTGGCTTAATATGATACTTAAAAAAACTTGAATCAATATAGGTTAAGTTCGTGCCGAGTTTTATTTTATTTTGTCTCGTTGGACTTTGATTTGTAAAAAAAATAATCTAAATCAAGTTTAAGCGTAATCATTTCAAAATAAGCAAGACTTAAACACTATGATAATATGATATTTGATTTGGTTTGACTCAAACCCTAATTTTATCACAAAATTACATGTGAGCATAGAACAAATTACTATCCCCCATGTGAGAAATTTCTTGTAATTTTTTTTTTGGCAAATTGCCTCATCCTTCAATTCCAGCTCAAGCTCCTCCCTCTTATCCTCACCTCAAAAAAGGACTGGATTGCATCCACGGGGCCTTACTTATTCAGGGTGGAGAGTAGGGGAGCGGATCCTTAGCTAGGTACCCTCAATTACCTTGAAAATACCCGACTTAAATTCAAAGAAAGGTAATTTTTTTTTAAAAAAAAAAAAATCCTTCTATTTATTTACTATTTCCTTTATTATAAAATTTAGGGCAAATTACACTTTACTATCCTGTAGTTTACACCCATTAACATTTCTATACATATACTTTCAAATATTGTAATTACCAACCTATACTCTTTAAAACGTTACAACATGAACCATCCGTTAACTATTCCGTTAAATTTTCTATTAAATACTGATGTGGATAAAATGGGACCAATTATTTAAATAAATAAAAAATTATTTTGAAATTCTAAAAACCTATTTATTAAAAAGAAAAAAAAAATAGCTTGCAATCACCAGCCCCTCCCTCCCCCCGCAACCCCCCCTTATTGCCTGTAATATAATTCACTGACCTCATCAACCAATTCATTTATTCTCCCAACCAGTCTCTTAGCTATATATATATATATATATATATCATATGTGTTTGGTTGCCAAGAAAATCAATGCCATAAAGACCCGCCATGGCTTGTTAGTTTTTGTTGTTCTTTGGCTTTAGGCCTCCATTTCACCCAAAAAGAAAACAAAACAACAAAAGAATTAGAAGTGGAATTGAAGAAGCATAGAAGAGAGAGAGAGAAGAAGCAAATTGGAGGAGAGAAGAGAGAGAGAGAAGATTAAATGGATGTAATAAGCCATTAATGGGAAGCTTAGCGTTAAGGGAATTTTTTGGAATTTTTTAATGTGCTAGAAGGTCTAAAATCGTTCTCAAGTGTTAAGCAAGTTTTATGAAATTTTCTGGAAAAATGATGAGTTTGTTTGAATATTTCGTCACTAAAGGTAAGAACACATTTAGCAGCAATAAATTAAGATGAACAGTATTGCAAAAATTCATTTTTACGATGTTGTTCATGTGAATTTTTTGTTTACAAAGGTATTTATATCTTTAGTGACAAAATATTCAAAGAAACTCATACTCTTTCTAGAAAAATTCCAGAAAATTCCAGAAATTTTCATAAATTAATCCAAATCACTTAGGATTAATTGTTGGGTTCTTGGTTGGACTTTTTCTTATTTTTGTTTTTAATTAGTTTATGTTCCTCTTGTATCAAGTCATTTGTGAAGAAGGGAGATGATGAGGACTATGAGGAAGAGGAAGATGTTAATGGTGGTGGTGGTGTTTGGAAGAAGATGAGGGGAGAAAGATTGTTGGTGGGTCGGGTTATGAGGAGAAGATGAAGGGAGAATTTTTTTTTAATAAATAAATTAATTTTTTAAATTAATTTATTATTAATTTTACCACATGACGCTTATATATCACACATTTAAATCAAATAGTGAGTTCTATTTTATCCACATCAGTATTTAACAGAAAATTTAACGGAATAATTAACAGATGATCTATGTTGTAACGTTTTAAAGAGTATAGGATATTAATTGTAACTTTTGAAAAAATAAATATAAAAATATTACTTAGTGTAAATCACATAATAATAAAGTGTAATTTATCATAAATTTTATTTATGGTCCTAACCATTTTTCTAACCACGAAACAGCACGAACTTCTAATTTTCTTTTCTTTTCTTTTATTTGATAATAACAAAAAAAAAATTGAGAAAAAAGAAACGATCTCCGACAATCAAATCTGCTGTCCCTTTATCTACTCTGGTTGATTCCACATAAATTTCTCAACCGCAGTTAAAACACTGTTGGTCCTTGAACTTTCTCAGAGGATTCAGAACTACACTTACCCCATTGATCACTCTCCTACAGCTTCCCCTCATTTACCCTACAAATTTCCCCGAGAAATTCTCCCACCAGAGAGGTCTGGAATATGTATGGCAAGGTAAGAACTCACTACTTCTCTACTTAGCTGCAAAATTCTGCTATTTTCTCGATCTGGGTATGTTCAATTTTAGCTGTTGAGATTGATTGCATAGTAAAGGTTGGAACTTTTGCCCCCAATTATGGCCATGGCCTTAAGAAGAAAGAAGTGGACAGAGGCTGAGGAAAGAACTCTGATTGATAAATATAGTGAGATGGTCTCTAATGGGACCCTTGCTAAAATGAAAACTAGGGAGAAAAAGTTTAAACCCATTGCTTTTTATGTAAATTCTGCGCACCATGTACAAAACCCAATTGCCTACCGTTGGCAATGGACTTGGAAGGATGTGTCCACCAAGGTCCAGAACATGAGGCACCAGTATTTGCTTGTCAAGCAGAAGATTAAGAAACAGCAACCCGAGAGTAATTCCGGTTGCGGCGGAGGCGGTGGTGGTGGTGCTAGCAGTGGTGGTGGGAGTGGGGAGTGTAATGAGGAGGAGTTTGATTGGATGGAGGGACTTACGCATTGGTCGAATTTCTTGAGATATAAGGAGGTTTTCGGGGATGTGGCGATTGTGAATAGTAATGGTAATGATTTGATGGCATCTGTGAATGGAGATGGTGAGAATGCTGTGGGGTTTGTGGGGAATGTAAGGGGAATCGGAATTTCGGAGTTTGGGCAATTGGGGCATTCGGATGGGGATTTTGGGGCAGGGATTGATGGGGCAGGGATTGATGGGGTTGAGAATGGAATGATGGATTTGGGATTTGAGTATGATGGGGAGGCAGGAGGGGAGAATTTTAATGGTAGTCATCGGGTTAGGGATGATGGCGATGATAGGTTTGTGTGTGAAGAAGTGGAGCAAAATGGTCATAATTTAAAGAAGAGGAAGAAGAAGAAGGAGGTGTCGTTAGGATTTGGAAAGAAGGCATGGGCCTTTCTTCGTTATCAACTGGGAGAGTTGAAGGAAATGGAGGCTCGGTTTGAGCAACGTGAGACGGAGAGAGAACGCGACAGACAGAAGAATGAGAAGTTTAGAATGGATTGTGAGCAAGAACGGGAATGGAAATGGGTAGAATGGGAAAATAAAAAGGAAGAGAAAGAAAAGGCAAGGGAGAACTTGAAGAAGCAAAGGATTCTAGAATGGGAAGCATTGGAGAAGGAGAGTGAAGAGAGAGAAAGAAGAAGAAAAGAGGAAGAGTTGATTTGTGAGAGGGAATGGGAGGAGAGGATGAATAGGAAGAGATCAGAATGGAAGACGAGGATTGACGAAATGTTGGTTCATCACCGGGCAGAGATGGGCCAGATGCAGAGTCGTATTCTTCATGAGCAACAAAACCTTACAAGCCAGTTACTAGGGATTGTCTCTCAGTGGACTACTCATCCAGCTGGACTGTCTGATCATACGAATGCTAGTAACCATTACTTTTCACAAATGATGCAGAATTTGCACCATGTGAATAGTTTGGTTAATGAGGATGCTAGGGTTGAGGGAGAAAATCAAGGCGATCAATTCATTGTTGATGGATAATGTGTTTTCTTGAAGAAATTGCTCTCTACTTAGCATGCAAGAATGTTTCCGGTGTTGGCAAGAACTTTAAAGGTTAGCAAATTGTTTAAAGCACTCTATAATGTACTTTGTTAAGTTAGGTATGATTATAGACTGTTCTGTCGAGCCTGAAATCAAGTCAATTAGGACTAAAGATTTCCCAATTCCAATTTTTTATGTAACTGTCTTGTTTAAAATGAATGAAGTTTCTGTCCCTCAATAATGTGTTGGCCAATATTAGTGTGCAAGTAAATCTGAATTGAATGGTATATTAGTGTTTAGGCTTTCTGATATGGTACTGTAATTTCTACCTTTCATATGAAGCTTGTTTTTGCGGGTGGTATTTAACCTAATTCGTTGCAGGAAGAAATTAGCTGCGATCTCACTCACCATTTTATATGCTATATTCATTTTTATACAAGTACTAAGTCCAAATGAATAAGTATTCCAATACCATCCTTCCATGTGAACTATTGTAGATGCCCTGTCGAAATGGTTTTCTTCTGTAAAATGCTTTGATGTATAATTTTTGTGTGTTTGCGTGTGTGACTTTCCTTGTGAGTGAGCATCCACAGGTGTGTCTATATAGTCTATATATATATATATATAGAATCATTATAGTTGTATGTTTGCAATTATGCAATAGAAAATTTTACTTCATTATCCTCTTTATTTTCGAGGTGTAGGACTAGTATCCTTGCATTCTTCAGATGTAGAGATATTGTTCATGGTGCACAAGCAGTTGCATGTCAAAAACCAATTTCATGGATTTGGTTTGTGTTTGGCATTCTGAGATTGGCATCCCAACTAAAGCCTTTTAGACCAGAAAATCTGTCACGAAATACAACTACGTGGTTTCTCCGACATGATGAATGCCACTGGTCTTGTTGATCCAAGTACATTTTTGATAATAATCTCTTATCTTGCTGCTTAGTTCCATGTGAGGTGCTTTCCTTTGGATCATAATAATGTAGTTCCATTCTTTGCATTTCAAATTGCATTTGAGGAGTTGTGCTTTTGGCAATTGCTGACGATTCTCGACGAATGATAATTCTTTTGTCTGTTCTTAATTTACATTTACTGCCTACTTTTATTGATTGGTCATCTGGGTTCAAATGTGTTGATTGGTCTTGTCTGGCTTTGTCTATATGATGTTAGTGTGATTCGCATCTAACTTTTATCTGCTAATCAGGTGGTTTTTATGTTTACAAGGTTGAGTTGTAGATTTATCATACAAGTTTAGGGATCGCGCATTGATCTTCCTCATCGATCTCCAGTTCTTTCATTGGGCCCTTGACGGCCCATTGGAGGGGGACCCCATCCCCATCCCCATCCGACGCGCTAACTAACCCACATGGCACAATTCCTGCCTCTCAATTACATCGTCAGCTGAAATTCACGAGCTAACTCTTCTGTGTTCCAATTGGGCCTAGTTGGATGGGTGGAAGGGCCTAATGGCTCAAACCACCTGATCATTGTTCATGAACTTGATTACGTTAGAGTATCTTCAGCATACTACATGTAGTTAAATTTGACTTTAAATTATCTAAAAGTTATTAATAACTAATTAATTTTTATTATTACTCAAATCTAAGATAAGAGTTAAAATTTGACCGAAAGCTATTACAGTGCAACATGCTCTTCAAATTTAACAACCTTTCAATGGACTCTATACTAGGAAACAGTAGTTGGCTATTTGTAGCTACTCATATGCATTTGGAAAAATTTGAAGTTAAAAACAGGGAGTTTGTTGGAGAACTATTTTGATGATTTAAAAAAAAAAAAATTTGGATCAAATTGGTCCAAAAACCCAAAGTAGAGAGTCTATTGGAAATGTTCTTAAGGACATTGTTATTTTGTAAGAATAAAAAAAGAAAAACTTGTTTGGTACAAATATATACACTACGCCACAAATCAATATCGATAGCACTCTAAAAACGCTATAATAGCTTACCATAGCATTATAGAAAACATTGTAACAGCTGACGCTATGGTAGGTAGTACCTCTACCATAGCGTTTCTGAAGTGCTATAGAAAGTCTCTATTAATAGCGTTTCTGAAGTGCTATAGAAAGTTTTCTTATAGCGGTTCCAAAACGCTGTCATTGTCTTTCCATAGCGTTTTTGGAATGCTGTGAAACATTTTCCATAGCATTTTTAGAATGCTATGAAACATTTTCTAGATTTCTAATTCATATTCTATAGCATTTCAAATCCCTGTTCTAGAATGCTATCAAATATTTTCCAGATTTTCTAGAGTTTCCTAACATAGTTTTTTTACCATCAAACACAAAATAGATTCATAAATTCATTTATGAAAGGAATCATGGATCCTTATTCAATTTAGGTTAGGTAATTGAAAAACAATGGAAAACAAAGAAAACTCAATGAAGGTGAAGAAGAAGACTCACGGGTCAAATACAAGAAGGAAAAGAGAGAGCATTTTGAGAATAAGTTTGATAATTTTCATTATGCAATCACAAGACAATTGAGTGACTTTCACACTCACTTTATATACTACGCACTTCACAATACAATGACTTAACAACAATACAATGACTTAACAACAATACAATAACTTAATATTGCTAACATCCAGCACAAGACAATCTGAGCAACAACAACAGTAACAACAACTCAAATGCACCAACAATGCATCACAACAATGGAAAGAACAATCTGATTAGGGCAATATCAGCAAAATCAACAACATGCATAGTCAAGGCATGAAATTGTACCATCAATCTCTACACCAAATCAATAGAGTCCACATCAGTTCAGACATGAAAATGCAACTCAAACTAGAGTGCATCAGCACATACCAAAATCAATGAACTCAACTCAACCATTATATCTCAGCAGCAACAATTAACCCAACACAACAACACAATTCATAGTAGCTCCACTCAGTAGACAGTAGCTCCACTCAGAATTTATGAAAAACATGATTATAAGCCAAAAATCACATCAGCACAGCAAGCAGACCCCAAAGCCCCAACACAGAAAACAGATAGAAATTATGCACGAATTCAATACAGAGCACATCTCACATCAGATATCTCAGCAGCAAAGACCAAAATGCAGAAGCTCAATACAGACAATTAACTCAGCTCAAAGCAAATTTCATCAGTAGAAACCAGAATGCAATCACTCAACTCAAACATTATGTTGCAGCTCAACAATGAACTCAGCTCAACAATTATAACAAGCACAACGCACAACAAACATCATAGCGTCAAGAACCATGAAATAATGCATCGTAGATTCTAGATGCAAGCAACTGAGATTCGAAGGCAGAAAGAGAATCGAAAGAGAAGGGAGATAGAAGAACAATTCAATTGTGAGAGAGAATTGCAGCAAGAATCAAGAGTAAGATTGAAGAAGAATTTGAGACCAAAGAAGAAGAATCATAGATCGAAGATCAAATTCAATTGTGAGATCAAAGTGAGAAAGAATCAAGATTAAGATCGAAGAAGAAGAAGACGCTCACAATATTTTATGTGTTTAAGCAAGAAATTGAGGAATCGAAAGAAGAACGAAAAAAGATCGAATAGAGGATCGAAAGAAGATACCAGAAAAGGAATCAGAATTTTAGGTCACACTCACACAATTGCTTCAGTGTTTAATCGAAAATTTGAATCAAGATCGAAGAACAATTTCAATTTGAGATATCAAGAAATCAAGATCAAAAAGAAAAAAAAACTTAGCGGAACGATTCATGAATCAAGATTGAAGAAGTATGAGCTGAGAAACCTGAATAATTAGGAAACGAAGAAGTCTGAAGATATCAAAGAGGCAAACAAGAAGTCTGAAGACCAAAGTAGTCGCTGATGAGCATTAAAACCGAGATTGAGCCGAGAAATCAATTTCAATCTCACAAATTTTGCAGTACTGAATCAGCGACTGGAAGCACAAAGCAAGAATCAAAGAAGTTAAGCAGTCTGGAAGTCTAAATTCGAAGCCATCGCAGATCGAAGAAGCTGAGAAGCCGACGCAGAAATTGAAGATCGCATCAGCAGTATTCGAAGATTGGAAGAGTTGAGGAGATAGAAGAACTGAAGCAGCAAAAATTGAAATTGCAGATCTAAGATTGAGCATTGCTGAGCAGAGAAATCGAAGAGGAGTATCGGAAATTCAAAGATCGCTGTGCAAACGCCAGGAAACACACGAACACGAGCAAGATGAAACGCATATCGAAACAATTGCAATTTCATCAGTGCAATCGAAGCCGTCGATTCGAAGCCGAAAATGAAGAGTAGAGCTTGAAGATCTTGAAGGTTGCACAGAAGACGATTGCGATGCTAGAATCACGAGCTCAAGATTCAATTTCACGAATCAAGAATCGACGAAACGGAGGATATTTTTAAGTCAAACTTCGAACCAATTTCACTCGCCAAATTTCTTTGAAACGAGCACAAGATCGACGCAATCGCAAAAGCGATTTCAATTGCACACTTTCTTCAGTGCTTCAATCGAAGAAGAATCTTATATTGAACCTCAGGTCAAGGTGTGATGAGTCAAGATCACGAGAGCGAACCGAGAATCGGAGGTCGAAGATCAAAGATCGCAAAAGATTGCAGGATCGAGGATCAAAAGATTTTCTCGAAGCAATTTTCTACCGAATAAAATCGAATCAGAGAATGGGCGGAAGCAAAAAAAGTAAGATAACACACAGGATCTAGAGCTATGAGCTTTGCAACTCTGATATCATGAAAGAAATCATGGATCCTTATTCAATTTAGGTTAGGTAATTGAAAAACAATGGAAAACAAAGAAAACTCAATGAAGGTGAAGAAGAAGACTCACGGGTCAAATACAAGAAGGAAAAGAGAGAGCATTTTGAGAGTAAGTTTGGTAATTTTCATTATGCAATCACAAGACAATTGAATGACTCTCACACTCACTTTATATACTACACACTTCACAATACAATGACTTAACAACAATACAATGACATAATATTGCTAACAATTTCATAATATTAATGAAACTTCATATCCAATCCAGAAATCAAACACAAAAAGCTTCATATCCATTGTACATAAACTTTCAACATAAAGCTTCATAATCATAATACATATGTCATGTTTTTCCTTGCGTATATAAACTGGCATATAATAACTTAATTTTCTTTCTGCTAGCATCCTCCAATTACATCATCCAAAATCCATGATACATAAGTATTCAAGCTGCAAAACAGTTCAACAACATCCACATCAAGCTTTAACTATATATAGTTACAGCCTATTTAATTGCAATATCTCCCTATTTAACTATGTAGGCAGAAAAGGAATTTAGAGAATTAGATTTTCATATGCCAATGAAGTAGCATGTCAAAGCAGTAAAACGCCTAATTGCTCAATAGGGCCTACATGCAAGACCATTGCATGAGACTTACAAGCCAAAATCCTCTAGTAACTTGTGATGGCAGCATGAATCAATTAATAACAAAGATAATGAGTGTTTACCTGAGATTTTCATCCCTTTGCAAGATTTTCTTCAGCAAAATCTTGCGCGACTGATGAAGTAGAAGCACTACCTAAGATTGACCAATGAACATGATCAAATTTACTCCCCTGAAGCTTCTTTAAGTCCAACATAACATAATTGACTAAAAAGAAGATTGACTAATCACAAAGTTAAGATATGCTTAAAATGCTAAGCATCGTGCACATCATTGAGAAGTATCAACAAAGAAGATGTTAATTAAAAAGCAAATTATATTGATTGATATGGCAAAACAGTAATCTTAAATGCCAAATTTAATTAAAAAAAAATACCTCACTCAGGAGTTTGGGCTTGTCATTATTTGAAATAGTGATTTCATGCATCCGCCTGCAAATTTGAAGTATGGCAACGTTAATTAGATATGAACAATGAAAATTACAGCAATTAATAATCTGCCCATCAAAGGTCTTCTTATATAAAGCAAGAATAAAGTAGAATAAGACAAAAGGAAGCAAAGCAATAGGAGCCATTTTATATACAGATAGAAATGATAGTTATGCATGATACTAGCATATATAATTGCATATAGGACAGCAGCATAGGTAAAAATATGGCAATAGACACCATTAAGTTGCAACATGGAGAAGTATCTAAAATCCTTCTTGTAGATCATGATGCGAAATGCACTGAAAACTTGGTTACTTTGTTTAATTAAACCACTTCTTCCTTCAGTATTAAAAAAAATTGAAGGCTGATTAATATTTATCAAATATTTCTCCTTTACTATTTGAGTATTAAGTCTTGACTTAATACACACAACACATCACAATCACCGACTAACATGAACAGTTCATTAAGTAGAAAAATAAATATAAAGACTAAGAGATTACAAAACAAAAGCACACAATCATCTAGGACGTATTTCAAAGCTACATACCTTGTATAATGTTGACCGGCACTCGCAGTGTTATTCCCATGGTGAACATGTAACTGCTCAGCTTCAAGAGTAAATTCAAGGTCTGGTGACATACCAAAAGCTGGTGGTGGATGAATGAATATATGAGAAATGGAAAGAGGGTGGTATATGAGAGATGTAAAGAGCACAAGTTTTCAACAAAGAAAACAAAATCCAAATTGATGTTTATGTAACCATGCCTATGTTTGCTAGCATAAGTAGAGGGTTGAGCATCCCCTTTCCTTGATAAGTTTGAACTAGAAGCAAAATGAACCTGCATGATCGATTGGCCGAGCAAAGAAACTTTCAAAGACTGCAAAATTGGAATGTGATAAAACCATAAAAGTAACAACAAAATAATAAAATTATTCTGTTATTTGAAAGCTGAAATTGTATAAACGGGACAAAACTTCCTACAAGAACACAAATAGTGGACGGGACAGATGATTCAGTGACTGATTAAGACAAACCAAACTTGTATCAATTCAAAAAGATTCCGAGACCTAGGTAGAAAAAACACTGAATTCTAGTTGACAAAACAACTATCTATAATTATATTAATCTCCCAAACTTTATTGAAAACCTATCACCTTTTAAATCTGTACAATCAGCAATTCATTTCCAGATTGTCTTATGGGGAATCTGCTTGGAGTTCGGACACATTTTTTTAATCTTTTTAGGGGTGGGAAAGAGGCATCTGTTGCAATTATTCCTTGTGCTTTCAGTATAGTTTTCTTTTGTCTATAAAATATCTGCACACGACGGACTTCAACTGCAGGTCTAGTGGCAGGGTCATGTGCTAAATGCAGTAATCTCTTATGCATGAGAACATCTTGTGCTCTCTCCACATTAACATCCAATGCCTTCAATAAGAAAATCGAATCCACACATCCAATTATGCAATGAATCGTTCAAATCCGAGTTGATAAAATATTGGAGTAAGAAGTCAACATTAAGTCATTCAAAAAATAGAGACTGTCATGCCAAAAGAACCCATTTTTCTATAGCTCTTGTTTCAGTTAAGACAAGAAAGATTGTCAAATGGGAAACAACTGCCCAATTTTAAGCCAAAAAGGAAAACAATATTCCTCTTCCAGAATTTTCCTAAATGAAGATTCTGAAAATATCAAACGTATCTTTCATCACCTTTTTAACCTTTGGCTTTCACTACAAGAAAATCAGGATTGCCCGACGAAATGTGTTCGTCGAGCAACATTAATCTCGGAAAAGCAGGATTGTCCGACGAAATGTGTTCGTCGAGCAACATTAATCTCGGCGATTCTTCGTCGCGCAACGTCCGTCGGGCTTAAGGTTAGTCGACGATAACAGTAAATTCGTCGAGCAATTTAAATCTTGTCTGACGAATCCATTCGTCGCAAATGAGTTGTCGAGCAATCAAAAAACCAACATATGTCGCTCGACGAAGAAGTTTCACCGGGCGAAGTTATTACTTTGCCCAATGAATCGATTGTTCGTCTAGCCAAATCTTAATATTTAAAAATTTTAATAATTTATTTAATTAAATAAATATATATAGTTAAAATAAAAATATTTAAAAAAATATACACAATTAAAAGAATAAAACGAATCAAATGAAAATAAAAAAAATATATATAAAAATTAATGTTATGTTTTTACATAAATAAAACTAAGGCAATATTTTACATATTACATTCTAACTACTCGGCGACGGATCAGGGTGGTCAGGATCCTGGGCAGGTTGTTGGGACGGGGGCTGAGGCTGTGACGGAAACTACCCAAGCGGTCAAGCACCTTGGCGAGGGCGACCTTGATCTCCACGTTTTGGGCCTGGATCTGCGCGTATTGAGCCTTGATCTCAGCATTTTCGGCTTGGAGGAACTCGTAATTTATCTTGAGGTCCGACATCTCCTCGGGATTGGCTCCCCAAGATGAACTCGACCAGTGACTGGAGACATCCCGCACTATCCCGTCGCCCGCCCCCTGAACGATCTTCCCTGAACGCCTCCCAAGTTGTCGCTCTAGAATGGCGATCGACATCTCGGGATTCGGGAGCTGCTGCTCCAACGGTACTTCGGGATGCTGTTGTGTGAGCTCAGCTTGTGTCTGCTGGACGTCTTGCTCCATCGCCTCCTACAAATTCAAATAAATATTAATTAGAAATATAATTATCAAATTAAAAATTAATGTTTAATTTGTAAAAAATAAACTTATGGGAATTTTGTCAGCCTTTTGGTCGCCCCGTCTAGCATACACTTGCCCCCAGGCATCCACCTCTAGGAACATCGACCCGATAATGCGCTGATCCTCCTGTCGGGCCGATAAGGATCGCGACCCCCCGTGGTGTTTGAATTTCTTCGCTCCCCGATTTGATGTGTTGGCAATCGATTTTCGCTGTTCATTAGTAAAAACAAAAATTATATTTTTAAATGGAAAATAACATAAAAAATAAATAAATAATTTAACTAAGTGGACAGTACGTACCACATAAGTGGGGGACACGAAATGGTCGCACAACCACAACCACAACCACCCTGCTAGTTTTGGGCCGTCCAACTCCTCTGGAGGATTTGCCCGAGCTTCCTCCGGGGAAGGCCAGCTCTTGTAGTACTTGTGGAGCTCGTACTTCCAATCGGCGTACCGTAACTGCCAGTGGTGTCTCAGGTATCTACTGACGTCGACGTCGTCCAAGTTGAACTCAAAATTGATCTACAATAAATTATTAAAGTTAGTAAAATAATTATAAAAAATGAAATTAATGTAAAAAAAGGGAGAAACACGTACTGATAACTCTCCCCAACAACGCGTGATCTCCTCAGGGGGTTGGGTTCTGAAAGTCTCCCCCATCATCAGGGACTTGGTGCGAAGAATCGCGCCAATGTCATGCACAAGCAGGCTGTGGATTTTTACCGGCGCGGACCGGATGCGCATCACGTACACCACCAGGATCTTTGCATTCATTGTCCTGCAAATCCGCTGGGATGTCAAACCACGATTTACCCCGCGCACGTTCACTGACTTCCCTGGAAATTTGATGAACATTCGTAGATAATATGAGTAACAAATAAAAACGGTTGTTTAAATAAACAAAATAATCAATTTACCCTTAGGGAGTGCTCCGACATTAGTCGCCATTTTGTCTGCTCCGGCGTCATCGTGTGGGGGCTGGGGTCGGTACGGCGTTCCCCCCGTTTCTTGCTGTGTTGTCCACGAACCGATCGAGCACCGGGTCGCTGATGATCCGACATCAGTGGGTGAACCGACGCCGCTGTTGAGGTAACCGAGTCAGAGGCTGCCTCTTCCGTCGCATGATCATCAACGGGATCAGGGCGGGGGCCGGTCACAGACGTGATTATGGTGCGATGCGACATCTACAATAAAAAATATAAAATAATTAATATAAAAATAACCAACATATTTATAATTAAATTAAAAAAAACCAAACATTTTTAATATTAAATATTAAATATTAAATTCAAAAAATAAAAACAATACCACATTTAAAATTAACCAGCATTTTTTAATTCCAATAAAAATAAATAAATAAACCAATTTTTTTTAAAAAAAAATTAGTAAATTGGTATCTAAAAACTAAAACCACCAAATTCTAATTTTTTTAAATAAAACCAACAAGAACGAAAATTAAACCTAAAATACTAATTAATCCAAAAGTACTAAACTCAAAATTCACAACATTATACCAAAATTTCTAAATCCAAATTTCGGGAATAAAATCAAACTTACAAATTAATCCAAACATACAATAATAATATCCAAATCATAAAATTCACATATTAAAAAGTTATAAAACTCACATATCCAAAATTTATAAAACTCACATATCCAAAATTCACATATCCTACACCATATCAAAAATTCACATAAATTTTTTAAAATTCAAATATCCAAAATTCATAAAATTCACATAAAATTCATATCCAAAATCATAACAAAAATCATATGCAAAATTCATAACATTATACCAATTTCAACATTATCCCCAACATCAAAATTTCAACAAATCTTCAACTATTATATTCCAATCCATACAAATATTCAAAATTTCAACATTATACCAAATAAATATTTATATTCCAATCCAATCCAAAATCACAATATTCAACTAATCCCTCTAAATTCTGAATCTGCAAATTTGACAATAATACACAATCTACAATAATCAAATCCAAATTTTAATACAATCAACCAATTTATAGATATAAATGGATTTAGAATGCAAAGATCCAAACCATTTGTAGATGAACACTAATCAACCAATTTTAAGAATGCATATGCAGCCTAAAACCACACTTGATGAGAATATAAGAATGCATGATATGATATCAAATCAATTAGGCTGCATATTTAGATTAACCCTACTTGGAACTGACTTATTTAGTTTCTAAACAAACAAAAATTGGAAAATATATATATAAACAATACTTTGAGTTAGTTTCTACTTTGACAATCTTTGTTGATGTCTTATAAGCCCAAGTCCCGTGCCATCAATTCCTGCGAGATTCATTCACAAATCATAAAAAAAAAAAAACCAAACAAAAAATTTAAGAAAAATCATAAGCAAATCTTAAAATCAAACCCCTTGGGTGTGGGCTTCTATTAATTATGGGCAATCGAGATAAAAAGAAGAGGAAGAGAAGGACTACTGTCGACTCGTGGGAGGAGGTCAAAATTAGGGTTTCGGGTGTTCACCTAACAGAGGAAAATCAAAATATAACCAAAATTAAACCAACTTGAACATCCATGAACATAAATTATTCAATAATCCCAAGCCCTAACTATATCATCTTAACTTACCAAATGAGATGAGAGATAGAAAGCGTAGATGAGAAATGAAAGGCGAACCTGTGGAATATTTGAGTTTCAATTCTGTTCTTCAAGCCTATTTCTTTGATCTCAAGCCGGAGGAGAACGAGAACCAATTCTCTCTGATTTGGGTTTAAGAAGGGATGAGATGTTGTGAGGGCGCTGAGTGATGCGGTGGAGAGTCTGAACGTGAGGGAGGTTTCGCGAGTTCGAAGGCATGGGAGGGTTCAATACTTTCAGCTAGTCACTATTGAGTTAATATTTAGTATTTATAGGTTCTATTTTTGTAACTATTTTCACGAAGTTCTATTTTTGAATGAAAATATGGAGCGGATTCTAGAGTTTTCAATTTCCTCAATTACAAGCATGTTCATCCCAATAGTGTTGCCCATAGTAACCTCATAATGTAATTATTGATTTAATTATGGAGGATCATATAATTTGTAATTTTGGAGTTTGGTATTTTTTTTTTTGATCGAATTGAAAATTTCGACAAGATTTTAATGCGACCATTAAGTACACCATATTCTTCTTTTATAATTCTCTTTACTTTTAATGACATATCGTACTTTCATAAAAAATAAAAATAGAATATTATCTTACATGATCAAATATTCAATATATTGTCTGGGACTCTGCGGTAACTACACATACTACTCTTCATTCCTCTTTCCTCAACATATTTGTTTATTGGCTTTTATTGTGGATCTGTTAATGGAGAAGATGAGTGATAAAGTATAACTGATCGATTTGAAAATTGTGTGTAGTTAAATGTCACTTAAAACAATGGGAAAAGATGAGTGATAAAGTATATTAATCGCGCTTATTACTCCAAATGCACTTAAAATAGATTGTGAATTCTCAATTTGCACACAGAACAAGAATTAGTATCATTTTGCACTTAGAACAGGGTTTTTGTTAATCCTGTTGCACCAAAACCTTGACAGCTTTGCTAATGCCGTTTCCTAGAGGAACAATTATGTCCAAACCTCACCCAACCCTCATCATCTTCATTTTTTTTTTGTTGGGCAAAACTATTGAGAAATCAATTATGATCTCATAGAATCAGGAATCAAATTGGGAAGGATATCATCCTTTATTTTGTAAATATTTCGTTCATTATTGTATAGCAAACTTATAGCAAAGTAGTTGTCACTTTATAGGAGTTCTATTGTATATTAAAACCTTTTCTATTGAATGAAAAAATACACTGGAAGTTTATTCACAAAGCCAACTTTAGATGGTATCAGAGCAGGTTTGCGAACCCTAGCTCTTTCTTTTTTAGCCTTTGTTCTCACTTTGATTTTTTTCTTTCCTTGCTTCTCTGTTATTTGCCAAGATGGGTGATAACGACAAGGAAACGCCTCCCATTGTCAATGGAAGCAAGAATGATGCCTCCAGTCCATTTTTTGTTCACCAATCCGATCATCCTGGAATGGTGCTTGTGCCTAAGCCTCTTAATGGAGACAACTATGCAACCTGGTACCGATCCATGCGCATCTCTCTAAGTGCTAAGAACAAACTCGATTTTGTCGATGGCGCTGTCACTGCTCCTTCGGCATCGAAATTTCCAGATGCTTTTGCTTCTTGGCAAAGATGTAATGATATGATTCTCTCTTGGATTCTAAACTCTATTGAGCCTAATATTGCTGAGAGTGTCATCTACTCCACTACAGCCCAAGAAGTAAGGAACGACCTAAAAGAGCGTTTTTCCCTCAGCAATGGCCCTCGGATCTTTCAAATCAAACGGGACATCGCTTCTCTCAGTCAAGATCAGACAACCATTGCAGCTTACTACACCAAATTTAAATCTCTATGGGATGAGCTGGCCTCCTACAGTGACCTTGCCTTTAGCAATTATTTATCTTACCGTCGTTATTCACCCAAACATCTTTCCATTATTGCTCACATTAGCTAGGATGTTGAACCAAATTCTTATGCTAATGCTGCTGCTTTTCCTCAATGGCAAGACGCCATGCGTTCTGAATTGAATGCTTTGGCTCAAAACCATACTTTGACTCTCACCTCTCTTCCTGCGGGCAAGGCACCCGTTGGCTGCAAGTCGGTCTATCGAATTAAACGTCATTCCGACAGTACCATTGAGCGCTATAAAGCCCACTTGGTTGCCAAGGGCTATACCCAGGCAGAAGGTATTGATTATCACAATACTTTTTCTCCCACAGCTAAAATGACCACTGTCCCATGCATTCTCGCTCTTGCTGTAGCCCAAAATTGGTCTCTTCATCAATTGGATGTTCATAATGCTTTCCTTCATGGTGATCTCCATGAGGAAATTTACATGTCTCCACCTCCTGGTCTTCTGCGACAGAGGGAGAATTTGGTAGGTCGCCTCAACAAGTCGTTGCATGGTTTGAAATAGGCATCTCGTCAATGGTTTGCAAAATTTTCTGAAGCCATTCATGCTGCTGGGTATATTCAGTCTAAGGCTGACTATTCTCTTTTTACACATCGCCAAGGCAAGTCTTTCACAGCTCTTTTGATTTATGTCGATGACATTTTAATCGCTGGCAATGATGTCACAACTATCAATTCTCTCAAGAAGTTTTTAAATAGTAGATTCTGCATCAAAGGCCTTGGTGATTTTAAAATACTTCTTGGGCATTGAAGTTTCACGATCTCATAAAGGTATCTCTATTTCTCAACGGAAATATACTTTGGAGATTTTGAAGGATGGTGGTTTTTTAGGTGCACGCCCTATAGATTTTCCCATGGAGCATAACACAAAAGTTTCTGACACAGGTGAATTGCTTAAGGACTCGTCTCAATATCGAAGAATAGTGGGGCGTTTAATTTACCTAACGATCACGAGGCCTGACATCACTTATTGTGTACATGTGTTAAGTAGATTCATGCATGAGCCACACAAACCACATATGGACGCTGCACTTCGCATCCTAAGGTATCTTAAGAACTCGCCAAGTCAAGGTATTTTCTTCTTTTCACAAAATAATTTGACCTTACGTGCTTATTGTGATTCTGATTGGGGAGGTTGTCCAGCGACTCGAAGATCAACCACCGGTTATTGTGTATTTTTGGGATCATTTTTAATTTCTTGGAGGACAAAAAGACAAAAGCCGAATATCGGGCTATGGTTGGTACTTGTTGTGAATTGTCATGATTGCGTTATCTTTTAAAAGATTTGAACCTACCTCATCTAGGTCCTTCATTGTTATATTGTGATAACAAAGCAGTGTTGCACATAGCTACCAATCCGGTTTTTCATGAAAGAACTAGACACATAGAAATGGACTGCCATTTTATTCGAGACAAAATACAAGAAGGTGCTATTGTTACAAGACATGTTGCTTCATCAAACCAAGTAGCAGACGTGTTTACAAAGGCATTGGGAAAGGATCTGTATACTGCTATGTCACGTGGAGTTCTTGATATCCACTCTCCTACTTGAAGGGGTGTGTTGAGAAATCAGTCATGATCTCATCGAATCAGGAATCAAATTGGGAAGGATATCATCCTTTATTTTGTAAATATTTCGTTCATTCTTGTATATCAAACTTATAGGGAAGTGGTTGCTACTTTATAGGAGTTCTATTGTATATTAAAACCTTTTCTATTGAATAAAAACCTACACTGGAAGTTTATTCACAAAGCCAATTTTAGACCTCTTCATCTTCATTATCATAATCTTCAACTTCATCACCATTTTGACTCAAGCTCCCCACCAGCCACCCAATTCCAACCAACCACCAGCCACCCAATTTCAACCAACCACCAGCCACCAAATTCTGACCAACCACACCACCCACCCAATTCTGACCAACCACACCACCCACCCAGAAAGATTCTGAAAGCTAAGAAAACCAAGAAAAGTTTCTCTCTCATGAACTCAAAGCTTCTCTCTTTTTGCTCCCATTGCGATGGTGATGGTAAGGGTGATTGGGATTGTGGCGGTGGTAGCGATGGTGATGGTAAGGGTGATTGGGATTGTTTAATGTTTTTAAGTTAAGGGCATGATTGAGTTTTGGCTTAAAAAAAAAAGATGAAGATTATGATGATGAAACCAAACCGTTTCGGATCATACCAAACCGAAAAAATACCGAATAGTAAAATCGAATGAAAATTTGATACGGTTTCGGTTAAGAGTTTTGAAATACAGTATCATACTGTACCGTACCGAATTAGGATGTTTTAACTTAGGTGCCTATTTTTTGAGTTTCCTGCTTTACATCTATATCTAGCTATACATCTCTATATGTATGTAGGAGGCATGTAGGAATTAATATGTTCCCTTTTCTGATCTAGAAATACCGAAATCTTTAGGTGCAGGTTAAACACATTTGTTGTTTAGGTGCTGGGCCTGTTCGTGTTTTTGAGTATGGCAGCACTAGCTACCACTTATTTGTGTATAATTAAGAAATCAAATGTTTTTCTCCAATTTTGATTCCTCAGACATATATATATATATATATATATATATATATATATATATATATATATACCTACAAAAGCAAGACCAATCCAAATGAGTCAAGAAATAATGGAGTTCTGCAAGACAGAAATAAATGAATTACTCAGTAAAGGAATAATTCGGAAAAGTAAATCCCCATGGTCATGCGCTGCATTTTATGTCCAAAAGCAAGCCGAATTAGAACGAGGAGTCCCCAGGTTAGTCATTAATTATAAACCTCTTAACTCAGTTCTTGAATGGATTAGATACCCAATTCCTAATAAAAGAGATCTAGTCAACCGTCTAGGAAATGCCGTAGTTTTTTCAAAATTCGATATGAAGAGCGGATTTTGGCAAATCCAGATCGACGAGAATGATTGGTACAAAATAGCCTTTGTCACCCCTTTTGGCCATTACGAATGGAATGTAATGCCATTTGGTCTTAAGAATGCGCCTAGTGAATTCCAGAACATAATGAATGAAATATTCAATCCATATAGTGAATTTTCCATAGTTTACATTGATGATGTTCTTATCTTCTCCCAGTCAATTGAACAACATTGGAAACATCTTAGTAAATTCTTAGAAATTGTCCAGAAGAATGGTTTAGTTGTTTCCGCATCAAAGATTAAGATATTCCAAACCAAAATTAGATTCCTTGGTTTTGATATATTCCAATCCACAGTCAAACCGATTAACCGTGTCATTGAATTCGCTGATAAATTTCCAGATGAAATTCTAGATAAAAGTCAACTCCAAAGATTTCTCGGATCCCTCAATTATGTCTTTGATTTTTATCAAGATCTGCGCAAACAGTGTAAGCCTTTATTTGATCGTCTTCAGAGCAATCCTCCTGCTTGGACAGTCACTCATACCAACATAGTCAAACAAATCAAATTACATGTCAAGACTCTTCCTTGTCTTGGTATTCCTTCAGTCAATTCTTTCAAAATTGTTGAAACAGATGCTTCTGACGTCGGTTATGGCGGTATTCTCAAACAAAGAACTCCCCAGAGTCCATCAGAACAAATTGTTCGTTTCCATTCCGGTATTTGGAATCAAGCTCAAAAAAATTATAGTACTATTAAAAAGGAAATTTTATCTATAGTCTTATGCATCTCAAAATTTCAAGATGATTTGTTAAACCAAAACTTTTTAGTCAGAGTCGATTGCAAAAGCGCCAAGCATGTTATTGAAAAAGATGTTCAAAATATTGCATCCAAACAGATTTTTGCACGATGGCAAGCTATATTAAGTATTTTTTATTTTGAAATAGAATATTTGAGAGGGAGAGACAATTGTATTCCAGATTTCTTAACTAGAGAATTCTTGCAGAGTAAACATATATGAGAAGGCTCCGGACAAGCAGTCAACCCGGAGGCTCCCTGCCACCTTAGCACCAGTCAAACAGGAGTCATTCACTCCTTCCTCCCTAGTCCCTTACCCTGGTCATTCACCAATTCCCATCAGAAACCAATACACTGTCCTTGGTTCTACCTTGGGCCAAATCAGGCCTAATTATCAATCAGCCCTGGTTTCCAGTTACGATCCTTTTCAATCTCTAGTAAAACCCCAGTCAAGCCCAGTCCCTTATTCTCGTTCTTCCCCTTATATTCCTAAAGACCCTAGTCACAATCTATTCTTCATTGAGCCATCTCTTAGTCAACTCAAATCTCCTGAAGACATTGCCAAAACCATTTCCCCCCCCCTCCCCCCCCCCCCCCCCCCCCCCCCCCCCCCCCCCCCCCCCCCAATTGGCACTTTGCTCCAATTCACTCCAAAAAATCAATCAAATTTTACATGGAGATCCTCCTCCATACTGCATCTATTCACCTCAAGCCAATTCATGACAAAAGTAATCCCAGTAACATCCTTTATCATTCAATTTACATTATGAAAGTAATCAGCCTGTCCAAGTGGAAACGTCCCCCATATGACAGGCAGGATCTCCCCAATTCTGATACCCCCTTCACATACTTTGATTACATTGATGCATGGAGTAAGGTTTTTCTCCATCAAACGGAGACTTTCAGTCACTCTTGGTTTATCAACTTCGACAGTAAATTCAAAGGATCATTTCCTAAGTGGTTTTTAAAATGGTGGTCCGACTTTGGACCAATGCTCCGGCTCCTGCCGCCGCCCCTCCAAGAAGCAGTCAAATTCTTCACTGAGCGACATTCTTTCAGTGAAACAGATCGAGAGTTCCCACTACTTTTGCATTTCATGGCCAAGTACAAGGTGTCGTGGATACTTAAGTGGCGTTATGAGATTCACAATGATATTTTGGTTCGTCACTTCTCAGTCAAATGGTGGGATAAATTCAACCATGATCGCATCATTTCTCAGGTGCATCAAGAGTTTTCAGTCACAAAGTCACCAGTCAAGAAGGAACTTACAGTCAACCCTTCCAAGCCAATCACCTCTTCCTCCTCCACTCTATCTCTAGATGACAAGTCCCCTGCAGAGTTAAAAGAATTGGCCCAAATGCTTATGATTCGTGCTTCGCAGTTAGGCGTTGAAGGCGATGATTCTGAAGATGATAAATGCCCTTCACAGTCATCCTCTCCAAGCAGTCACAAGTCAACCTATTCCTCCCCCCTGGGAAATCAAGCTGCTACTGATCACCCATCATCCAGTAAACAGTCAAAGGAAAAGAAGAAGATTCTTTGGTCCGACTTTCAAGATAGTCAAGATCCTTACAAGCCTTATGATCTCAATGAGCTCTGAGGCCCCTGTCCCAATCTCGTGAAGCTGCAGTAAACAGAGTCATTATTCACCAACAGTACCAGTCTTGTGATATTACAGTATTCCGACAACACACTAATCAATACCAATAATTTAGAGGCAGAACAATCCTACCATGAAGACGAAAGAGAGCAAAGTCATGATAATATTTTAAATCTTATACAACAAATTCATATTAAAAAATGGTATATCACGGTCCGATTGGTAATACAAGATTTTGAATTAACAACTATTGCCCTAGTTGATTCCGGTGCAGACCTGAACTGCCTTCAGGAAGGATTAGTTCCAACAAAGTATTATATTAAGTCAACCCAATCTTTAAAGTTTGCAAATGGTAGTAAAATGGAGCTAAAATATGAAATCCCAAAAGCACATATTTGCCAAGATAATGTCTGTTTTAAAACACCCTTTGTTTTAATAAAAAATATAAGTGATCAAATGATTCTAGGTCTCCCATTCATCACGTTATTATATCCTTTCACAACAGACTATGAGTCAATAACTACCTACCCAATGCATCAAAAAGTCACATTCAAATTTCTAGTCAATCTTGCACTTCAAATAATCAAAGCCTTTCAAAAGGATTCCATATCACAAACCATTAATCTAATTAATTGTAAAACCCAACAGTTATCTTATCTTAAGGAAGAAATCAAGTTTAAAAGAATTGAAGACCAGTTAATACAGGAAACACTTCAATCAAAAATCCAATCATTTGAAACAAGTATCAAAAGTAAAATCTGTGCTGACCTTCCCAATGCTTTCTGGCATAGGAAGAAACATTTAGTGCGTCTTCCCTATGTTAAAGACTTCAATGAAAGTAAAATACCTACAAAAGCAAGACCAATCCAAATGAGTCAAGAAATAATGGAGTTCTGCAAGACAGAAATAAATGAATTACTCAGTAAAGGAATAATTCGGAAAAGTAAATCCCCATGGTCATGCGCTGCATTTTATGTCCAAAAGCAAGCCGAATTAGAACGAGGAGTCCCCAGGTTAGTCATTAATTATAAACCTCTTAACTCAGTTCTTGAATGGATTAGATACCCAATTCCTAATAAAAGAGATCTAGTCAACCGTCTAGGAAATGCCGTAGTTTTTTCAAAATTCGATATGAAGAGCGGATTTTGGCAAATCCAGATCCACGAGAATGATAGGTACAAAATAGCCTTTGTCACCCCTTTTGGCCATTACGAATGGAATGTAATGCCATTTGGTCTTAAGAATGCGCCTAGTGAATTCCAGAACATAATGAATGAAATATTCAATCCATATAGTGAATTTTCCATAGTTTACATTGATGATGTTCTTATCTTCTCCCAGTCAATTGAACAACATTGGAAACATCTTAGTAAATTCTTAGAAATTGTCCAGAAGAATGGTTTAGTTGTTTCCGCATCAAAGATTAAGATATTCCAAACCAAAATTAGATTCCTTGGTTTTGATATATTCCAATCCACAGTCAAACCGATTAACCGTGTCATTGAATTTGCTGATAAATTTCCAGATGAAATTCTAGATAAAAGTCAACTCCAAAGATTTCTCGGATCCCTCAATTATGTCTCTGATTTTTATCAAGATCTGCGCAAACAGTGTAAGCCTTTATTTGATCGTCTTCAGAGCAATCCTCCTGCCTGGACAGTCACTCATACCAACATAGTCAAACAAATCAAATTACATGTCAAGACTCTTCCTTGTCTTGGTATTCCTTCAGTCAATTCTTTCAAAATTGTTGAAACAGATGCTTCTGACGTCGGTTATGGCGGTATTCTCAAACAAAGAACTCCCCAGAGTCCATCAGAACAAATTGTTCGTTTCCATTCCGGTATTTGGAATCAAGCTCAAAAAAATTATAGTACTATTAAAAAGGAAATTTTATCTATAGTCTTATGCATCTCAAAATTTCAAGATGATTTGTTAAACCAAAACTTTTTAGTCAGAGTCGATTGCAAAAGCGCCAAGCATGTTATTGAAAAAGATGTTCAAAATATTGCATCCAAACAGATTTTTGCACGATGGCAAGCTATATTAAGTATTTTTTATTTTGAAATAGAATATTTGAGAGGGAGAGACAATTGTATTCCATATTTCTTAACTAGAGAATTCTTGCAGAGTAAACATGTCTGAGAAGGCTCCGGACAAGTAGTCAACCCGGAGGCTCCCTGCCTCCTTAGCACCAGTCAAACAGGAGTCATTCACTCCTTCCTCCCTAGTCCCTTACCCTGGTCATTCACCAATTCCCATCAGAAACCAATACACTGTCCTTGGTTCTACCTTGGGCCAAATCAGGCCTAATTATCAATCAGCCCTGGTTTCCAGTTACGATCCTTTTCAAGCTCTAGTAAAACCCCAGTCAAGCCCAGTCCCTTATTCTCATTCTTCCCCTTATATTCCTAAAGACCCTAGTCACAATCTATTCTTCATTGAGCCATCTCTTAGTCAACTCAAATCTCCTGAAGACATTGCCAAAACCATTCCCCCCCCCCCCCCCCCCCCCCCCCCCCCCCCCCCAATTGGCACTTTGCTCCAGTTCACCCCAAAAAATCAATCAAATTTTACATGGAGATCCTCCTCCATACTGCATCTATTCACCTCAAGCCAATTCATGACAAAAGTAATCCCAGTAACATCCTTTATCATTCAATTTACATTATGAAAGTAATCAGCCTGTCCCAGTGGAAACGTCCCCCATATGACAGGCAGGATCTCCCCAATTCTGATACCCCCTTCACATACTTTGATTACATTGATGCCTGGAGTAAGGTTTTTCTCCATCAAACGGAGACTTTCAGTCACTCTTGGTTTATCAACTTCGACAGTAAATTCAAAGGATCATTTCCTAAGTGGTTTTTAAAATGGTGGTCCGACTTTGGACCAATGCTCCGGCTCCTGCCGCCGCCCCTCCAAGAAGCAGTCAAATTCTTCACTGAGCGACATTCTTTCAGTTAAACAGATCGAGAGTTCCCACTACTTTTGTATTTCATGGCCAAGTACAAGGTGTCGTGGATACTTAAGTGGCGTTATGAGATTCACAATGATATTTTGGTTCGTCACTTCTCAGTCAAATGGTGGGATAAATTCAACCATGATCGCATCATTTCTCAGGTGCATCAAGAGTTTTCAGTCACAAAGTCACCAGTCAAGAAGGAACTTACAGTCAACCCTTCCAAGCCAATCACCTCTTCCTCCTCCACTGTATCTCTAGATGACAAGTCCCCTGCAGAGTTAAAAGAATTGGCCCAAATGCTTATGATTCGTGCTTCGCAGTTAGGCGTTGAAGGCGATGATTCTGAAGATGATAAATGCCCTTCACAGTCATCCTCTCCAAGCAGTCACAAGTCAACCTATTCCCCCCCCCCCCCCCCCCCCCCCCCTTGGAAATCAAGCTGCTACTGATCACCCATCATCCAGTAAACAGTCAAAGGAAAAGAAGAAGATTCTTTGGTCCGACTTTCAAGATAGTCAAGATCCTTACGAGCCTTATGATCTCAATGAGCTCTGAGGCCCTTGTCCCAATCTCGTGAAGCTGCAGTAAACAGAGTCATTATTCACCAACAGTACCAGTCTTGTGATATTACAGTATTCCGACAACACACTATTCGTGAACAGTGTCGCCGTGTGCTGCTTCGTCACCTTTCTGACAATTTGGCAACGTGTCACAGTAAACGCCAAAGTTACTTTCGGTCACAGTATTTTATAATCATTCATGTCTTGATGCCTCTGCCTATATAAAGAGAGCTCATTCCCAGTTACAAAGGACTCGAAATTCATTCTCTTTTCATTTCTTAGTTTCATATCTGTTTTGAGATTTCTAAGTTTTCAGAAGACCTCCAGTAAAGCTCTTCTTAATTATTTCATATGTAAGCTTTCAAAGTTTCAAATATATATATATATATATATATATATATATATATATACGTATGTACATATTCTGATGCTCATCTTTCTACTTATTGTTGGGTTTTCTTGATTAAAATAAATATAACTATAATTTGATGCTTTCTAATTTTTGTATATGCTGTGTCACAATTCATTAAAATTTTGGCTCAAAACCAAACCAAATCGAAATCATACCGAACACAATCTGTATGGTATGATCCGATTTCAATTTCAAATTGTGAAATACCAAACCAAACGAAATGGTTAAAATTTTTGATACGGTTTCAGTATTGACCCAATACCAAACCATATCAAATCGTGCCCAAGACTACCCACATTATGGAAAATTTAATCAAATTAACCTGCTCATTATTTATTTATTTATTAGCAAGTCTTCTATTTACTAGTTTATGTCAAATTAGAACCGTTCTTTTCTAAACTATCTCTACAAAATCAATCGATTTAGAAATCATTTAGTTTTTCATATATACATATATATTGACAATTTTAGTTACAATTAAAATATTTATGATGAATTTTTAAACATATAAATTATTAAACGAACTCTAATTTGGTTGATTATTTATATAAATGATTTTGAAATGATGATTAGGAGATGTATAATTTTGATTATAACATGTGCAGGTATAGATAAAATATGTTAAAACTAAAAGGCCAACCAAAACAAATAGGTTCCTACGACAGGAACAAATATCTTCCATAAAAAAATCGCAATAGGTACAAGTGTTAATGTTATTCATTTTTCAATGGTACATCCAATAAAAAGTAAAAAAAAAAAGGGCCATTAGTACAAGTATCCTGTAAAAAAGTTTCACTTTTAGATTACAAAATGATTAAGAAAAAAACAGGGCGCACTGATATACTTGGAGTACAGAAAAAAACTCGATCGTATATCAAATGTGTTTTATTTAAGAGAAAAAGATGTTAACTCACATAAACTAAAATGCACATATATAAGTGAATGTTTCATTTTACACAAGGCTATCTAGACTTAATGTTATCCAAGGATAAAATCTAGTTTTTTATTAAACAAATTTCTCTACCGAAGTTATAATTTTCCGACATAGATTGTGTGTACTAATCGTCCACACTTTTCATGTGTTTTTCAACACATTCTTCCATATAATATGCGGTGACGGGGCTATGCTTTGGGCTGGGTGTGCTATAGCCCATTCAAGTTTCCAATAAAAAATAATTAATAGTTAAAGTTGTAGTAAAATTCAGAATTTTAATACATAAAAATTAGCAAATTACGCTCAGCAAAATGGCAGAAAAAAAATATTCCGCTTTCTATTCTTCAAAATATGTTGATGGTATCAATAATGAAGTTTAGTGGAGAATTTTACAATCTTACACCTCGTTTGGTACGCCGTATTATATTGACTATTTCAGTCAGATAGACTAATCTGTCCACCGGATAGACTAACTATTTAGTCGGGCATTTGGTGCTCTACCAGATTAAAATGCCGACTATATTATACTAGCCGAATTATATTATACTAGTTGATAAGAAATATCTATATCATAGATATTAATTATGTATATTATTATTATTTATTATTTATTTTAATTAATGATTGATATTATTATTATGACTAATTATTTAATTATTAATTTATTATTATTATTCTATTATTCTATTATTATTACTATTTATTATTTTCATTATTATTATTATTATTATTATTATTACACTTTTCAAGATTGCTAATCATCCGATTATTTAATACAGACAATTTCAAGGGTATTATTTTAGCGGGTGTTGACCGTATAAAGGCACTTAACCGTATTAACTTATTCGGTGACTAATTAATACGAGTGGTACCAAACATTGGTTTCGTACTATATTATCCTATCTGGTTCCTTATACGGCGTACCAAACGTAGTCTTAATGACTCGTAGGGTACAACATAAAATTAGATACTGATATTCTGTATGTGCATTGAATATTTACTTGTAACGACCCGGACTAGGAATTAAATTAATTTGAGAATTTAATTAAGGAAAAAATGATTTTACCCTCGGTTTCGGAAGGGTTCGAGAGTCACCTTTTGACTGGCAGTGCTTTTGAAATTTTTTTGTTGCGCCGTTGCGTAGGTCTGGAACTCACGAGTTCGTAGAAAGGTGGCACGCGGAAAACGGAGATCCGGTGAGATCGTTGTGGGTCTAGAAGCTTCAGGGGCTATTTGGCCATTTTAGAAAAGTCCAAAAATTTAGGGGGATATTTTCTCTATTTTCGGACTCTACCCAGACCTAGACCCGAACTCTCTCTCTCCTCCCTTGGAAATATCTCTCTCCTCCCCATGCGAACACCGAATCCACCACCATAGTCGACCCATTTTTGGGTCTTTCCGATCTAAAACGAGGTTAGGGATGGATTCCCCTCGACCTCATGAAGCTTTTGGTGTCAATCTCGAAGCACAAACACCACCGAGGACGGCAGAACAAAGAGAGGAAGTTGGCCGAAACTTTCCGGTCGGATTCCGTCCGAACCAGGTAAGATCTCGAACTCTTGACTTCATTTTTGGGTTCCTGGTGAGAAGTAGATGGATTTACAAGTGTAGATCGTGAAAAACGGTCGAGAAATGAAGAAGTTGGAAACTCGCTGATAATGGCGATTTCCGGCGAGAATTTCCAGATTCCTACCACCGGAGAGGTGGCGACGACAGTCCAGTCATTGTCTCCGACGAGACTCCGACGACTAGACGATGGGTGGCGGCTGACGTGGCATGCCAGGTGGTAGCCACGTGGCAGCACCGTTAGCGTCTAGTAAGCAATCAGTTGACCATTGAGTCAACTGACGATGTAAGGATTTGATGGAATATGCTGACGGCGTTAGCATATTCTGTCAAATGATAACGGTGTTATGAAGGAACCCTAACACCGTTAGTCTAAACAGAATATTCCGATTCCGTAAGGTTTGATAGAAAATTCCATCAGAGTGACGGAATATTCCACCGTGAACAATACAGGGGTGTGGGAGCGCGTGATGACGCATGGCGGGGCGTGAGGGCGCATGGTCTGACCTTCTACCGGTGCATGGCAGCGCGTGACTAGGGTTTTGAGACAATCCGGATCGATTTTTGGCGATTTTGAGACCATTGGAGTTCGTTTTCAGCCGCGTTTGAGTAATCCCAGCGATAATGGTTGACCATGGAGCAGGTTCTTACTCGGGAGGTCAAGGGAGTTGGGTTAGTAATGTGTCAAGGAATTCCTTAGGGCTAGGGCTTCCTTGATTTGGTATTTGGATGTACTGAAAACGGAATGGGTTTCCGGGATTGCTTGGCATGTGTACTTTTATGTATTATGTTATACCACAAGGTTCTCCGACTAGAGTTGAGGGTACGTCTCCGCCAGATTGTTGAGCGGTTCTCCAAAATTGGCATTCGAGGGGTCTTTCTCCACCACATGGTTGAGGGTTATCCGACTGGCGTTGAGGGTACGTCTTCGCCAGATCATTGAGGGGTTCTCCGATGTTGGTGTTCGAGGGGACTTTCTCCACCACATTGTTGATGGTTCTCCGACTGTCATTGAGCGTACGTCCGCGCCAGATCGTTTAGGGGTTCTCTGATATTGGCGTTCGAGGGATCTTTCTCCGCCATATCGTTGAGGTTTGGGGTATGTTATGGAGGATTCCATCATACATTCAGGATAAATCGGGATATTGAGCTACGGCTGGGGATGAGCAAGGATATCGAGTTACCACTCGGGGTGCTCAGGAAGAGCCGATTATCCAGTTACCACTCGGGGTGCTTAGGAGGAGCCGGATATCGAGTTACCACTCGGGGTGCTTAGGAGGAGCCGGATATCGAGTTACCACTCGGGGTGCTCAGGAGGAGCCGGTTATCGAGTTACCACTCGGGGTGCTCAGGAGGAGCCAGATATCGAGTTACCACTTGGGGTGTTCAGGAGGTGCCGGATATCGAGTTACCACTCGGGGTGCTCAGGAAGAACCCGATATCGAGTTACCACTCGGGGTGCTCAGGAGGAGCCAGATATTGAGTTACAACTCGGGGTGCTGAGGAGGAGCCAGATATCGAGTTACCACTCGGGGTGCTGAGGAGGAGCCAGATATCGAGTTACCACTAGGGGTGCTCAAGAGGAGCCGAATATCGAGTTACCACTCGGGGTGCTCAGGAGGAGCCGGATATCGAGTTACCAATCGTGGTGCTCAGGAGGAGCCGGATATCGAGTTACCACTCGCGGTGCTCAGGAGATGCCGGATAATGAGTTACCACTCGCGGTGCTCAGGAGGTGCTGGATATCGAGTTACCACTCGGGGTACTCAGGAGGAGCAGGATATCGAGTTACAACTCGGGGTGCTCAGGAGGAGCCAGATATCGAGTTACCACTCGGGGTGCTCAGGAGGAGCAAGGTATCGAGTTACCACTCGGGGTGCTCAGGAGGATTCAGATATTGAGTTACCACTCGGGGTGCTCAAAAGGTGCCGGATATCGAGTTACCACCCGGGGTGCTCAGGAAGAGGCGAATATCGAGTTACCTCTCGGGGTGCTCAGAAGGAGCCGGATATCGAGTTACAACTCGGGGAGCTCAGGAGGAGCCAGATATCGAGTTACCACTCGGGGTGCTCAGGAGGAGCTAGATATCGAGTTACCACTCGGGGAGCTCAAGGGGAGCCGGATATCGAGTTACCACTCAGGGTGCTTGGAGCCGGATATCGAGTTACCACTCGTGGTGCTCAGGAGGAGTCAGATATGGAGTTACCACTCGCGGTGCTTAGGAGGAGCCGGATATTGGGTTACCACTTGCGGGGCTTAGGAGGAGCCGGATATCGAGTTACCTCTCTGGGTGCTCAGGAGGTGCAGGATATCGAGTTACCACTCGGGGTGCTCAGGAGGTGCTGGATATCGAGTTACGACTCGAGGTGCTCAGGAGGAGCCAGATATCGAGTTACAACTCGGGGTGCTCAGGAGGAGCTAGATATCGAGTTACCTCTCGGGGTGCTCAGGAGGAGCCAGATATCGAGTTACCACTCAGGGTGCTCAGGAGGAGCCGGATATCGAGTTACCACTCGGGGTGCTCAGGAGGAGCCGGATATCGAATTACCACTCGCGGTGCTAAGGAGGAGCCGGATATCGAGTTACCACTCGCGGGGCTCAGGAGGAGCCGGATATCGAGTTACCACTCAGGGTGCTCAGGAGCAGCTGGATATCGAGTTACGACTCGCGGTGCTCAGGAGGAGCCGAACATCGAGTGACCACTCGCGGTGCTCAAGAGGAGCTGGATATCAAGTTACCACTCGGGTAAGTCAGTGAGACCCAATTCAACCAAGTCTAGTACCTTCGTCATCCAAATAAGTGGGTTGGTGTGCGCGGTGACCCAGATTGACGAGTTATTGACGGTTCACAAGAGATTGACACGTCAGTTATTTTGTTTGATTTCGGAGGAGGTCCTCCGAGGTAGTTTGTCAACTACTAGGCTATCTTGCGACTGACTAGTACCTGGGTTCAGTCAAGTACAGAGGAGGTTCGGTTGGAACCACTGTAAAGTTTATTTAATGTTTCTAAAGAGTTAATGATATTTCAGGTATTAAAATTTTGTGTTAATAGCTGTCAGTCGAGAGGCTAGGTCGTAAAACAAGTTCATGAGGTTACCCTGTTGGGCCACCACTAGTCTGAGGTTTCAACAGTGTCTGACCTAATTTTAACTTGGTATCAGAGCTTGTTAGCAGAGGGCTATAAACTTCGAATCATGATCAGGGGTTCTCACATTGTGATATGTGGCGAAGTATTGGCTCTTACGCTGACATGACTAGGCCGGTTCGCCACTGGTGTGGTTGCTCAATTGAAAGGCTAAGACGGTGAACTAATCCTTGAGGGGAGATTCCACCGGATTTTGGCAGAATTCTCATAATTAATATCAAGGACTTAGGACTATTCTGGGAATTTCTTTTGGTTGTCAGGCAGGAGCAGGGTTCTTCTCGGGTTTCGTGGGAAATTCAGGAAGGGTATTATCAATTTGATATCAGAGCGCCAGGTTTAACTTCCTGCAGACCGTACACTTGTGTGCAGATTATTTAAGGTTCTTGTCAATGAGATACCTCCAAGATGTTTGTCTCTTCAGCGACCTAGAACTTAGGGAGGCGGAGAGTTGAGAATCATGTGATGCACGGACGAGGTAGGCGTCGTTATTGCTGTGAGTGAACTTTGGTTTATAAATTATAATGCATGCATAAAGGTATATTTGAGTTAAATATTTTTACGTATTGTTTTGGTAAATTTCTGGCATTTAGAAATTATGCTAATAAATTATTATTGGACACCTATTTTTATTATTATAGTGGAAATGATGTTTTGGGCTGTGGCCTGGTTTTATGGACTCTGTTATTAAATGATTTTGACTTGATAGATTTTGAGTCTATGGTTTTGGGTGCATACCTAGATTTGTGATTTCCTTGGTTTTGGTCATAGACCCGGTTTTTCAATGAATTTGGCTTAGGCCAGGAAACAATGATTTGAAAACATGGATATGAAATATTGTCCCCGAGGTTCAAGGTTTTCTCTAATGCTAGCGTAGAGGGTCTTTCTCCGCTAGATCTTTGAGGCGAGCTATGGCTCGGGAGACCATTCGCGAAGCGGTGAGACATGTTTATGATAGTACAAGTTTCTGCACAACTCGAGGTATATCGGGTGTGTGGAGGGTATCGAACTACGACTCGAGATTTTATTCGGAGAACAGTGGGATATGTTTTGATGTACATTTTGTGTTTAGGTCGGTTTGCATGATATTAAACTCCTTTGAGGAGGGTTTTAAGCAGGGTTGTGGATCACGGAATGTTTTCATTATTCGGGTTTTCGTGGGTCCCACCAAGTGTTGTAACAAAATATGGATTTTTTCGGTGGGCTTTTGGATTATCTATATATTATATTTATATACAAAGGAATTTCATGCATGCATTGTTTTATTCGTGGATGGTGAAAATGTATGTTTTCTCCGGCACTTGATGAGGGGTATTTTTCCATCTCGTATTCGTCAAAGTTTTCTCCGACTAGCGTTGGAGGGTATTTCTCCACTAGATCGTTGAGGGGCTCTCCGATGTTGGCTTTGCACGGTAGTTTTTCGCAATATCGTTGAGGCTGTTGCTGCGTCATACATGGATCCGAGACTGGCGTGGTAAGGTTTTTCCTCCACCAGATCATTGATAAGCTCTGATTCTGGCGTGGCAGGTAGTTCTCCGCTAGATCGTAGAGGCTGACTGCACTTGGTACATGCAATTGGAACGACCCGGACCAAGAATTAAATTAATTTGAGAATTTAATTATGGAAAATATAATTTTACCCTCGCTTTCGAAAGGGTTCTCACCTTTTGACTGGCAGTGCTTTTGAAAAAATTTCTTCGATTGTTGCGTAGGTCTCGACCTCACGAGTTCAGAGACAGGTGGCACGCAAAAAAAGGAGACCCGATGAGATCGTTGTGGATCTAGAAGCTTCAGGGGCAGTTTGGTCATTTTGGAAAAGTACAAAAATTTTGGGTGATATTTTCTCTTTTTTTGGACTCTGCCCAGACCTAGACTAGGACTATCTCTCTCCTCCCTCATAAATCTCTCTCTCTTCCTCGTGCGAACACCGAATCCACCACCACAGTCGACCCATTTCTAGGTCTTTCCAATCTAAACCAAGGCCAGGCATAGATTCCCCTCGACCTCATGAAGCTTTTGGTGTCAATCTCGAAGCACGAACACCACCAAGGATGGCGGAACAAAGAGAGGAAGTTGACCGAAACTTTCAGGTCGGATTTCGTCTCAACAAGGTAAGATCTCGAACTCCAAACTTCATTTTTTGGGTTCTTGGTGAGAAGAAGATGGATTTACATGTACAGCCCCTGAAAAAAGGTCGAGAAATGTAGAAGTTGGAAGCTCGCCGGAAATGGTGATTTCCGGTGAGAATTTCCAAATTTCAGCCATCGGAGACGGCGATGACGGTAGTTCGATCATCGTCTCCGGTGAGACTCCGGTGAATGGTCCACCAGCGGTGGCTGACGTGGCATGCCAGGTGGTAGCCACGTGGTAGCATAGTCAGCGTCTAGTCAGCAGTCAGTTGACTGTTGAGTCAGTAGTCAGTTGACTGTTGAGTCAGTAGTCAGTTGACTATTGAGTCAATAGTCAGTTGACTATTGAGTCAATAGTCAGTTGACTGTTGAGTCAACTGACGCTGTCAGGATTTGACGGAATATGCTGACGGTCTTAGCATATTCCGTCAAATGATAACGGTGTTATGAAGGAACCCTAACGCCTTTAGTCTAAACGGAATATTCCGATTCTGTTAGGTTTGACGGAATATTCCATCGTGAATAGTACAAGGTGCAGGACGGTGCGTGGTCCGGCCTTTTACTGGCGTGTGGGGCTATTTTTCGGCCCACGGTGACACGTGGCTAGGGTTTTGGGACATTCCAAATCTGATTCTGGTAGTTTTGAGGACATTGGAGTTCGTTTTGAGCCCCTTTTGAGTAATCCCAGTGGTAATGGTTGACCATGGAGTGGGTTTTGGCTCGGGAGGTCAAGGGAGTTGGGTTATTAATGTGTCAAGGAATTCCTTGGGGCTAGGACTTCCTTGATTTGGTATTTGGATGTACTGAGAACGGACTGGGTTTCTGGGATTGAGTGGCATGTGTAATTTTATGTATTATGTTATACCACAAGGTTTTTCCACTAGCGTTGAGGGTACGTCTCCGCCAGATCGTTGAGGGGTTCTCCGATGTTGGCATTCGAAGGGTCTTTCTCCGCCACATTGTTGAGGGTTGTCCGACTGGCGTTGAGGGTACGTCTTCGTCAGATCGTTGAGGGTACTCCGATGTTGGCGTTCAAGGGGTCTTGCTTCGCCACATTGTTAAGGGTTCTCTGACTGGCGTTGAAGGTACGTCTTCACCAGATTGTTGAGGGGTTCTCCGATGTTGGCGTTCGAGGGGTCTTTCTCCGCCACATTGTTGAGGGCTATCCGACTGCCATTGAGGGTATGTCTCTGCCAGATCGTTGAGGGGTTCTCTGATATTGGTGTTCGAGTGATCTTTCTCCGTCATATCGTTGAGGTTTGAGGTATGTCATGAAGGATTCCATCATACTCTCAGGATAAACTGAGATATTAAGCTACGACTGGGGATGAGCAGGGATATCAAGTTACCACTCGGGGTGCTCAGGAGTAGCCGGATATCGAGTTACCACTCGGGGTGCTCAGGAGGAGCCGGATATCGAGTTACCACTCAGGGTGCTCGGGAGGAGCCGGATATCGAGTTACCACTTGGGGTGGTCAGGAGGTGCCGGATATCGAGTTACCTCTCAGGGTTCTCAGGACGAGTCGGGATATCGAGTACGACTCGGGGTAAGTCAGTGAGACTCAATTCAACCAAGTCTGGTACCTTCGTCATCCAGGTCAGTGGCTTGGTGTGGGCGGTGACCCAGATTGACAAGTTATTGACAGTTCACAAGAGGGTGTCACGTTAGTTGTTTTGTTAGATTACGGAGGAGGTCCTCCGAGGTAGTTTGTGAACTACTAGGCTATCCTGCGACTGATAGGTAGGTGGGTTCAGTCAAGTACAGAAGGTTCGGTTGGAACCCCTGTAAAGTTTATTTAATATTTCTAAAGTGTTAAGGGTATTTCAGGTATTAAAATTTTGTGTTAAAAGCTGTCAGTTGAGAGGCTGGGGCGTAAAACAAGTTCGTGAGGTTACCCTGTAGGGCCACCACTGGTCTGAGATTTCAGCAGTGTCTGACCTACTATCAACTTGGTATTAGAGCTTGTTAGCAGAGGGCTATAAACTTCGAATCATGATCAGGGGTTCTCACATTGTGATATGCGGCGAAGTATTGGCTCTTACCCTGACATGACCAGGCCGGTTTGTCACCGGTGCGGTTGCTCAGTCGATAGGCTAAGATGGTTGACGAATCCTTGAGGGGAGATTCTGCCGGATTTTGGCAGAATTCTCATAATTAATTGCAAGGACTTAGGAGTATTCTGGGAATTTCTTTAGGTTGTCAGACGGGAGCAGGGTTCTTCCCGGGTTTCGAGGGGAAATTCGGGAAGGGTCCTGTCATTACTTTTGTTTTTTTTTGTATTCCTTTCAAGCTTTTATTTATATTCGAAGATGCAATTATGGGGTAAAGCTTGTTATATCCTTTGTATTATGTGTATTCCGTTTATATTTAATAGTATATTTCGTTAGATATTGTTTTCTTTTAAAGTTACCATTTAAGTTTAGCTCATCCGGATTTTAGATGCAGGAACGGTCACTGATAATATGCCACACTATCTCCAAAAGTTTGGGTGGTTTTTTCATGTGGAAAATCTTTGGTTGGTTCTTCTTTAAAGTCTTAAAGATGTAAGCATTTTTTAATAACTTTTTCGGCACATTCGACTGTTAAAAGAGCATGCGCTTTGTAACTTTCTAAGAAACGATGAGCAAAATGGGATTCAATTCCATCAACTAAGTATTGCGGAAGATGATTAGAGGTAAGTGAAGGAGATAACGTAGAGGGAGCGTCTTTTGCTCGCACTACAATTTGAATAACGGCTAACCATCCCAATATTAACGCTTTAACAACTCTCCTATGATTTTCCTCCATTACTCTTACCTGTATGATTTTCTTGCATATATATATATATATATATATATATCTATTATTATAAAGCGAGGAAAATGAGTAGGCTTCACCAAAATATTTTATACAAAAATACTCTTACTTAATAAAAGTTCTAAAAGAAGATAATTTAAAAGACATGAACAAAATAGTAAAATCGGATATTTTAATTAAAATTTAAGTGGAGGAAGTAGGTAGTTACTCTCCATCTCTTATTTATTTTTAGATTTATTTTCATTTCTCTTTATTTTTAAAAATTAAAAAACATTCACGCACACGTAAGCGAGTGCTAGAGGCTAGTATATATATATATAATTTAAATAGCATGAGAGAATGTAAATGATATGCAAAATGATTACAAATATAAATAAGAAAATGATTTGTAAATTGATTATGCTTAAAATCATGAATGACTGTAATAACTTTGTTTTACTTATTCAAAACTTTGAAATCTTACATATGACACGGACCAAGAATTAAATTAATTTGAGAATTTAATTATGGAAAATATAATTTTACCCTCGCTTTCGAA
The DNA here is from genome assembly GCA_037349345.1 of Oemleria cerasiformis. Taxonomy (NCBI): domain Eukaryota; kingdom Viridiplantae; phylum Streptophyta; class Magnoliopsida; order Rosales; family Rosaceae; genus Oemleria; species Oemleria cerasiformis. Next base: position 2,525,853 of record JAZGTL010000008.1, read on the forward strand.
AGGGTTCGGGAGTCACCTTTTGATTGGAAGTGCTTTTGAAAAAATTTCTTCGGTTGTTGCGTAGGTCTCGACCTCACGAGTTCAGAGACAGGTGGCACACAAAAAACGGAGACCCGGTGAGATCGTTGTGGATCTAGAAGCTTCAGGGGCAGTTTGGTCATTTTGGAAAAGTACAAAAAATTTGGGTGATATTTTCTCTGTTTTTGGACTCTGCCCAGACCTAGACTAGGACTATCTCTCTCCTCCCTCATAAATCTCTCTCTCTTCCCCGTGCGAACACCGAATCCACCACCACAGTCGACCCATTTCTAGGTCTTTCCGATCTAAACCAAGGCCAGGGATAGATTCCCCTCGACCTCATGAAGCTTTTGGTGTCAATCTCGAAGCACGAACACCACCAAGGATGGCAGAACAAAGAGATGAAGTTGACCGAAACTTTCCGGTCGGATTTCGTCTCAACAAGGTAAGATCTCGAACTCCAAACTTCATTTTTTGGGTTCCTGGTGAGAAGAAGATGGATTTACATGTGCGGCCTGTGAAAAAAGGTCGAGAAATGAAGAAGTTGGAAGCTCGCCGGAAATGGCGATTTCCGGTGAGAATTTCCAAATTTTGGCCATCGGAGACGGCGATGACGATAGTTCGATCATCGTCTCCGGTGAGACTCCGGCGAATGGTCGACCGGCGGTGGCTGACGTGGCATGCCAGGTGGTAGGCACGTGGCAACATAGTCAGCGTCTAGTCAGCAGTCAGTTGACTGTTGAGTCAACTGACGCTATCAGGATTTGACGGAATATGCTGACGGTGTTAGCATATTCCGTCAAATGATAACGGTGTTATGAAGGAACCCTAACCCTAGTCCCTTACCCTGGTTTTTCAATTCCCATCAGAAACCAATACATTGTCCTTGGTTCTACCTTGGGCCAAATCAGGCCTAATTATCAGTTAGCCCTGATTTCCAGTTATGATCCTTATATATATATATATAGGTGCATTCGAAAATAAGATAAGAAGCGAGTGCCAGAGGCTAGTATATGTATATACGGGGTAATAAAATAAGAAGCAATGCAATAGAAAACACAATTAAAGAAAAAATTATTTAGGTGCATTCGAAATTATTTATTCCATGTAACCACGTATTAAATACCAAAACGGATGAGTCACATCTAATAATTTTTTTGACCATTTATAATGGTGGAAATATATTATTTTTCTTAATCTTTTGGTAGAGTTTATTTATTTATTTATTTTATTTTACGAAAAGTACCATTTCATTACATATCATATAAAAAACATATGTACATACGAAATAACTTTTGGTAAGAGAATTTGGTGTGAATTAACTTTTGCTTAAACCGAAACTTCTTGATTGAATAAAAAAACTATGTACAATTAAATCTGTATAAATTAATAGTCTTGGTACTAAATAATTGACACGATCCGTCCTAAAAAATAAAAGTTAAAAATTTAAAGTAATTAAATAATCGGTATTCTCATGTTAGATTAACGTATGAATTTGGGCTAAGCACGAAGATGGACCTTAGTAAGGGCCCAAGTAGGATTTTGGACCGTGATAAGAAGTTTGGATTTACAAATAACCATTTTGCCCCTAAATTTTCCAAAGGCTCGAAAGTCACTTTTTGATCCGGAACACATTTGGGAGTTTTCTTCGCACCATTACGCAAGTCTCGAGCTCATGAGTATGTAAACAAGCGGCACTTTGAAATCAGAGTTCGAATGAGAAAGTTACAGGTTTGAAACGATCGGGACGTATTGATAATATCTGAAAAGTTTAAATTATAAATTTTGATTTTTCTCTCTCGTCTCCCTATTGGCCCGTGTCTCTCTGTCTCTTCCCATCGCCTCTTTCTCTCTCCTCTCTCTATTGGCCCGTGTCTCTCTCTCTCTCTCTTCCGAAGTTATTAATTTATTAGGTACTAAATTATTGAGGTTCTACTGTAATATAATTTTCACTTTTCAAATTTTTTCCTTGGCGCGAGGTGTTTTTGAATATTGTACCCACTCGGTAAGTCGTTGGTATATTTAGTACCTTGTTTGTTGGCAAAAGACTAGTCCTCCACGTGATCGTTTACTTGCACTTCGCTTTATACTAGTTAAATAATGTCAGTCTTGTCACAGAGCTCCTAGGGGACATGTGGTGACGATGCTTAACACCTAGTCCTTCACGTGGACATGGTACATGAGCGACTATATATCCCGACCTGTCATGTGCACATGACTCGTACGACTGTATGTCATGTAAATTTTTAGTCAGTTTACATTTGAGGTTAGTGTGAACCCTTTGAGAGGTTATAGAATAATATGGTGATCTACATTTGTTTTTATAGCATTTCATTCAATTCTTGATGGAAACAGGGTTTTGCGAATTCTCCCAGGAACGAGGGGAAGACCTTCATTCATTACCTGCCTTTGCATCTTTTCTGACAAAAAAAATTGGTGTGTACTTCAAATGGATTAGTGTGATATGGCAACAAGTTCACGTTTTCTCAAGATCTTTCCAGGGCAAACCCCGTCCCCTCTCCTTTCAGTCAGCGTGCCTTTACGCAGTATATTTAATTTACTATTATTATTACCACATACACTGATTTTATGTTATGCGTATATATGTAGTATGATTTCTTACATATTTTCAAAACTAAATGGTCATTATTACTTTTACAAACTATTTCACACTGAACTCTTGTTTCTTGGTTCACTCACCCTACTGCATTGCGCCCCTCAGGACTTAGAGAGCATGTTACGAGTTTCAAGAAGGATTCCTAACGGTTGTTCTGACACTACCTCTTTGGGTATGGTTGAGACTCACTTGTAAATAGTTAGTTTCTTCGGTTGTTTCCTTTATGATTATTATCAAAGTGTGATTTAGTATGTTTTGAACTACCATTGTCGTGCTTTTACACTTTTACTTAACCTTATTTCACACGACTTCCGAATAAGCACCTTCACATTTGGCTTTTACCACTTGGGTCTAGCGTTCAAGTGTCAGTCAACATGGCTCAATTTTAGTGTCCACATGAACGTCCCAAATCAGGGTGTGTAAATTCCATAATACTCAAATTTTCGACTTTTGTTTTTCCAAAATTTTTGACTTTTTTAGAGTGAAATTTTCAAAAAAACCATTAGTTGTATGGAATTGAATAAGATGATTGCTAAAATGGAAGAAATATTCATTGGCTTAGATGGGAATTATTATGCAAACCCAAGGCAGAAGAAGGTTTGGGATTTAGAGATCTTTATGCATTTAATTTGGCCCTTTTAGCTAAACAGGGATGGAGGTTGCTCACTAATCCAACATCTCTGGCAGCCAGGATCTTCAAAGCAAAATACTTTCCAACCAGCTCATTCTTGGATGATCGTGTTCGTCCAAATGACTCTTCATGTTGGAGAAGCATTTTAGAGGCACGACCTTTATTAGACATAGGGGCTCGATGGTAGATAGGCAACAATTCCTCGGTCAGAATTTGGAAATATAGCTGGTTGCCCACTTCTTATTCCTTAAAAGTTCACAGTCCAATTGACAGGGCCCTTCCCGAATTCCCCCTAGGAAACCGGGAAAAGCCATGCTCCTGTTTGACAACTTAATAAAATTCTCAGAATACCCTTAAGCCCTTGCAATTAGTTACGAGAATTCTGCCAAAAATCCGGCAGAATCTTCCCTTAAGGACTTGTTAACCGATTTCCTCCTGCCGGACGAAGGATCAAATAACACTCACAAATCCCAACATCACCCAACAACCATCGACGTAGTCATAATTTACAATAAGTCCAAAAGCTTATCAGAACATCTAGGTAGGAAAGGTAAATACAATAATATAAATCCTACTCAATGGTCTAGGTAAAGGCGCAGCTAAAATGTAATGCCTCTGCCTCTCGATGTGCCCGCGTTAACTCAATGGTCTGGAGGAGATTTAAAACACGAAAAGTGTGAGTGGACAAAATAATCCCTCACGGATTGTCTGGTAATGAAAATGTGAACATGCTGATAGAGGATGGCCTCTAGAATACTCATTTACTGCACATTCTATTTTCACCTTCGGATGCTGTAGCCATTTCTTTAATCCTTCTTAGTACTATGATATATGGTGACAAGTTGGTATGTCATTTTGAAAAAAAGGTTTGTTTTCGGTTCGCAGTGCTTACCATATTTCTAGAGAAATTGATGATCTTTCGAACCCAAGAAGTGCAGCGGCTTCCACTTCTGATTTTTATTCAAGCAATCTTTGGAGATATCTTTGTGGTGCTGGCATTCCTCCAAAGGATAAGATCTTTATCTGGAGTTGCTCCTGGAACATTCTTCCCCACAGGGTCAATCTTAAAAGAAGGAAGGTTCAGGTTGAGGGAGGTTGTGCGTTATGTCAAGCTGCACATGAATCAGCAGAACACCTGTTCATCCATTACCCTTATGCAATTCAGCTGTGGGAGTTAAGCAATATAAACATAAAAATAATTTTTTTCATTCGATGTATCGATAAAAGCCTGGATTTTGGAGGTTTTCAACAATTTGGCAATTGGTCACAGTGTAACGACCCAGAAATTTAATTACTGAATTTTCGTAAATTAATTTAGGAAAATACGAGTTTACCCTTAGTTTTATAAGGGGCTCGAAAGTCAATTTTTGTTTGGAGACACATTTGGCTATTTTTTGGGGACCGTTACGTAGATCTCGAACTCACGAGTTCGTAGACAGGCGTCACGCGGAATACGGGGTTCATGGGAGAGAGTTGTGGGTCAAGAATGTTCAGGGGCATTTTGGTAATTTTCCCTAGGTAGATATTTTAAATCAGACCTACTCCAGATTTTTTCAACATTTCATCCTCTCTTTCCCCGTGCTCTCTCTCATCCAAGCCGTGAAACAAACCCAAACCCTTAAATCTGAATTTTTGATTTAGGCCAAACCACCACAAACCATTCACATCATCATCTTCCTCACTTTATTATGAGCTCAACCATATCTTTCATCGAGCTTGGAGGTGTTAGGAGAAGGAGATTCGAATGTGAACAGTAACCGCCACCTTCCCATCCATTTTCCGGCCACCATAGGTCATGAATCTCAATTCTAATTACATATTTGGATTTCTTGGCTCATGTAGATGAATTTCCGTTATTAGAACATTGGATTTGGTTGAGAAATGAGGGAGATATTAAGCTCTTAAGTTCATTGGTTATGGAGGATTTCTGCACAGTGAACAACACTCGGGTGTGAGGTTGAAGGTGAGTACACCTTGCAGTCGCAGCAGGCGCGCGTGGGGGAGGGTTCCCGACCGTCCATCGGCACATGGCGGCGCATTGAGCTACTCCTCTAACTGTGACGAACATGGATGTGGCTCAGACCAAGAAACAAAGATGTCAAAACATGGATTTGGTTTTCACTGAATTACTGTCCCCGAGTGTCAAGGTTTTCTCCGACTGGCGTCGAAGGGTATTTCTCCGCCAAATCGTTGAGGGTTCTCCGACGCTGGTGTCGAAGGGTATTTCTCCACCATGTCGTTGAGGTTGTCTATGTAACGATCCGAAAATTTAATTATTGAATTTCGTAAATTATTTTGCAAAAGATGAATTTACCCTTGGTTATTAAGGTGCGTGAAAGTCAAATTTTGTTTCGAGACACTTTTAGCTGTGTTTTGGGTACCGTTGCGTAGGTCTCGAACTCACAGGTTCGTAGACAGACGGCACGCGTAAAACGGAGTTTGTGTGTGAAAGTTACGGGTCTAGATTATCAGGGGCATTTTGGTAATTTGGTAGGGGTAGATATTTGTTTTTAACCCCCAATTGTTTTGATCTTACCATCACCCTCATTTTTTTTACTCTTTTTCTCACTGGGCACCGGCCCCCCCAAACCACCCCCCCCCCCCCCCCCCCCCCCCCCCCCGGGACCCAAAAACACCAAGAAAACCCAAAATTTTGAACTTTGATTCAAGGCTATGTCTCCCATTTTGGTGGAACTAATTGGAATCACCTTCTTCCCATGATCACAACCATACAAATCATCATAGGAGACAACCGCGAGAGACGCCGGACCGAGGAAAAGAAAAATTGGAAGTGTCGGTCGATTTTTTGGCCAACACATGTACGGGCTTAGTGTTTTGAGGTCATTTTTGAATTCCTGGGTTCAAGTAGATAGATTTAGATGTAAAATTCGTGAAAATTGGATGATTTTTGAAGAAGTTAGGAAAACCTCAAGGTCGGCCGGAAATGCAATTTTTCGGCGACGGCGGACTGCGGCGGATGGCGGCGCAGTCGTCTTCTTCGGCGAGGGAATCCAAATTCTGGCCACCATGGACGGCGGTAACAACGGCGGTTCGATCATCATCTCTGGTGAACTCTGGCGACTGGTTCGGCCAGCGGTGGCTAACGTCAGCCGTCAGTTGACCGTTGAGTCAACTCACGCCGTCAAGGGTTTGAGGGAATATGCTGATGGCGTTAGCATATTCCGTCAAAGGTTAACGGAGTTGACGGAACCCTAACGCCGTCAGGGTTGACGGATATGCCAATTCCGTTAGGAGATTTTATCAGGTTTGACGGAATATTTCGTCAGGATTGACGGAATATGCTACCGTGAACAATGCCAGTGCGTGGGGGCGGGTGGCGGCACGTGGCGGCACGTGAGGGCGAGAGAACTTGAAACAGGAGGTTACCTCTTTGACCTGAGTTAAAGGAATTTCGAAGACGAACTTTCTTTAAGGGGGTGATTTGTAACGACCCGGAAATTTAATTATTGAATTTTCGTAAATTATTTTACAAAAGACGAATTACCCTTGGTTGTTAAGGGGTGTCAAAGTGAAATTTTGTGTCGAGACACTTTTAGTTGTGTTTCGGGTACCGTTGCGTAGGTCTCGAACTCACTAGTTCGTAGACAGGCGGCACGTGTGAAATGGAGTTCGTGTGCGAAAGTTATGGGTCTAGATTATCAGGGGCATTTTGGTAATTTGGCAGGGGTAGATATTTGTTTTTAACCCCCAATTGTTTTGTTCTTATCATCACCCTCATTTTTTTTACTTTTTTTCTCTCTGGACCCACCCCGAACCTGTGTGACCCAAAAACACCAAGAAAACCCAAAATTTGAACTTAGATTGAAGGCTATGTCTCCCATTTTGGTGGAACTAATCAGAATCTCCTCCTTCCCACGATCACAATCGTACAAACCATCGGAGGAGACAACTGCATGAGACGCTGGACCGAGGAAAAGAAAAATTGGAAGTTCCGGTCGATTTTCCTGCGAGCACAGGTACGAGTTTAGTGTTTCGAGGTCATTTTTGAATTCCTGGGTTTGAGTAGATAGATTTAGATGTAAAATCCTTGAAAAACGATTGAGTTTTGAAGAAGTTAGGAAAAACTCAAGGTCGACTGGAAATTGAGTTTTCCGACGATGGCCGACGGTGACAGACGACGGTGCAGTCGTCTTCTCTGGTGAGGGAATCCAGATTTCAGCCACCAGCGACGGTGGCGATGGCGGCGGTCCGATCATCGTCTCCGATGAACTTCATCGACCAGTTCGGCCGGCGGTGGCTGACATTAGCCGTCAGTTGACCGTTGAGTCAACTGACGCCGTCAAGGTTTGATGGAATATGCAGACCTCATTAGCATATTCCGTCAAAGGCTTACGGAGTTGATGAAACCCTAACGCCGTCAGGGATGACGGAATATGCCGCTTCAGTTAGGAGATTCTATCAGGGTTGACGAAATATTCTACTGTGAATAGTGCCGATGTGTGGAGGCGCGTTAGGGCACTTAGCCGACACGTGGCGCATGTTATGGCCTTCTAGCGGTGTGTGGCGACACGTGGGACCGATTCCAGAGTCACGACAGCGCGTGGCTAGGGTTTTGGGACATTTCCGATCGAATTTTGGCAGTTTTGAGGCCGTTTGAGTTCGTTTGGAGTCCCATTTGAGCAATCCCAGCGGTAATGCTGTGCTATGGAGCTGGTTTTGGGCTTGGGAGGTCAAGGGAGTTGGGTCATTAATGGGTCAAGGGTTCCTTGGGGTTAGGGGTTCCTTGATTTGGTATTTTAGTTGCGATATGAACGGACTAGGGTCCCGAGATTGCATGGGATGCATACTTCTAGGTATTATGTTATACCACGGGTTTCTCCGATGACTGGCGTGGAGGGTGACTTTCTCCGCGACATTGTTGAGGGTTCTCCGACTGGCGGTAGAGGGTACATCTTCGCCAAATCGTCGAGGGGTTCTCCAATGTTGGCGTTCGAGGGATCTTTCTCTGCCATATCGTTGAGGTATGGAGTATCGCAAGACGAGCCGGGATATCGAGTTATCACTCGGGGTGATCTGGAGGAGCAGAGATATCGAGTTACCACTCGAGGTGCTCAGGACGAGCTGGGATATCGAGTTATCACTCGGAGTGCTAAGGACGAGCCGAAATATCGAGTTATCACTCGGGGTGCTCAAGATGAGCCGGGATATCGAGTACGACTCGGGATAAGTCAGTGAGACTCAATTCAACCAAGTCTAGTTCCTTCGTCATCCGGGTCAGTGGGTTGGTATGGGCGGTGACCCTGATGGACGAGTTATTGACGGTTCACAAGAGGCTGACAAGTTGTGCTATTACAATAGAGGTTTCAGCAATGGTTGACCTACTGTCATTTGGTATCAGAGCTTGTTAGCAGCTATCCTGCATCTGACAGGTAGGTGTAGCTAGTAAGTACAGAGAAGGTTCTGTCGGAACCCCTGTATAATTTATTTAATATTTCTACGGTTAAAGGGTATTCCTGGTATTAAATTTTGTGGAAAAAGGCTGTCAGATGGGAAAAAGGCTTTTCACGGATTTCAGGGCGAAAGTCGGGAAGGGTCTTTCAGTCTTCGCGTAGTACAGGGTTCTGCATAACTTGAGGTATATCGGGTCTGTGGAGGGTTGGACCCGGGTCAGTTAGCTCGGATATCGAGCTACGACTCGGGATTCCATTCGGGGAGCGGTGAGACATGTTTGTGATATTTTTGTGTCCATGTCTGTTTACATGATTTTTAAATTCTTTTGAGGAGGGTTTTCAAAGCAGGGTTGAGGACGACGGGATGTTTTCATTTTTCGGATTTTTGTGGGTCCCACTAGTATTTTACCAAAAATAATGGATTTTTCGGTAAGTTTTCGGCTTATCCTTATGGATATGTTTGAAAAGGAATTTTATATCCTTATGGACTTGTTCGACTACCGACAGTTAAACAGGGTTACGGTGCAGAATACGTATCCTTTGCCCCAAATTGATGATATCTTGGTATATTTGAAGAGTGCTAAGGCACATGAGATGCACGTGAGGTTGGTACTGAATGTGCTAAGGAAAAAGCAACAGTTCGCCAAGTTCAGTAAATGTCAGTTTTGGTTTACCAGTATGAGATTCTTAGGTAATGTGATTTCTGCTGAGAGTATCAGCGTGGATCCCCAAAAAGTTGAGGCAGTGGCAAATTGGGAGCAACCGAGGACAGTGTCAGAGGTGAGAAGTTTTCTCGGTTTAGCTGGATATTATGGCGATTCTTAGAAGGATTCTCTATGATAGCCGCCCCATTGACTCGGTTGACTAGGAAAGGAGTCAAATTTGACTGGGATGATGAGTGTGAACAGAGCTTCTAAGAGCTTAAGAGGAGGTTGACTTATGCCCCAGTGTTGACCCTTCCATATGATAACAGAGGATTTGAGTTGCACCGTGATGCATCATTACGGGGTATAAGCTGCATGTTGATGCAGCATGGGAAGGTGATATCATATGCTTCCAAGCAACTTAAACGTCATGAGTTGAATTACCCTACACATGATTTAAAGTTAGATGCAGTGGTGCATGCACTGAAAATTTGGAGAAACTATTTATATGGGGAAACGTGTCGGATCTTCACTAACCATCAGAGTCTGAAATACTTCTTCACCTAGAAAGATCTGAACTTAAAACAGAGGAGGTGGTTAGAGCTGATAAAGGATTATAATTGTACCATAGAGTATCACCCAGGAAAAGCCAAGGTAGTGGCGGATGCACTGAGCAGGAAGTCCATGGGTTCCTTGGCCTATTTGCACACCGTTTACTTACCGTTGTTGGTGGAATTCCGAAGAGCGGAAATTATACTTGGCATGGATAGTCAGGGGGCTCTGTTGGCTAGCTTCCATGTGAGACTTGTCTTGATTGACCAAATTATTGAAGCTCAACTCCAGGATCCTATGTTGTGTGTTATTATGATGGAGTTGGAGGCTGGGAAAATGCATGATTATGTGATCAGGAATGATGGTGCGTTGGTTAAGGATGGCCGGTTGTGCGTACCTAATGATCCAGAGTTGAAAAGAGAAATTCTTGAGGAAGCTCATAGTTCTGCCTATGTTATGCATCCTGGAGGCATCAAGATGTATCATTCTCTTAAGAATCACTATTGGTGGACTGGGATGAAAAGGGAAATAGCAGAGTTTGTGAGTAGATGCCTGACGTGTCAACAAGTAAAAGCAGAGAGGCAGAACCCATATGGGGCACTACAACCATTACCCATTCCGGAATGGAAGTGGGATCACATTACTATGGATTTTGTTTATAAACTTCCTAGGACTCAAAAAGGACATGATGGAATCTGGGTAATTGTTGATAGACTCACAAAGTTAGCACATTTCTTGCCATTACGGGAAGATTACAAGATGGACCAGTACGCCAAGTTGTTTGTGGATGAGATCATACGGTTACATGGGACTCCATAGTCGATTGTATTAGACAGGGATCCTAGGTTTACCTTGAGGTTTTGGCGGAGTATGTAGAAAGCCCTTGGAACTACATTGCATTTCAGTACAGCTTTTTATCCTCACACTGACGATCAGTTTGAGAGGACAATTCAGATTCTAGAAGATATGATAAGAGCTTGTGTACTACAGTTTAAAGGAAACTGTGACTCACACATGGCCTGGATGTAGTTTGCATACAACAACAACTATCAATCTAGTATTGGGATGTCTCCTTTCGAGGCACTGTATGGGAGATAGTGCAAGACACCAATCTGCTGGCCTGAGGCAGGTGAGAGGAGACTGTTGACACTAGAGATAGTGGAAATGAAAGAGGAAAAGATTAGAATCATCAGGGAAAGGTTGAAGGCAGCTCAGGTCAGCCAGAAAAGCTATGCGGACCGACGGATCAGAGATCTTGAGTTTGAGGTCGGAGACTGGGTTTTCTTGAAATTATCCCCCTGGAAAGGAGTTGTACGTTGTGGTAGACGAGGAAAGCTGATTCCTTGCTATATTGGGCCTTATGAGAATATTGAGAGGATAGGGCCAGTGGCTTACAGACTTGGTTTACCCCCGGAACTGTCAAGGGTTCACGATGTTTTCCATGTATCCATGCTCCGGAAGTATTTATTCGATGAATCTCATGTATTGGAAGCGCAACCAATTGAGCTGAGAGTTGATTTGGGCTTTGAGAAGAAACCAGTGCAACTTCTAGATTGGAAGGAAAAAGTATTGCGCAGAAAGACTATTCATCTGGTTAAAGTTCTGTGGAGGAATCATAACGTGGAGAAGGCCATGTGGGAAAACGAGGCACTGATGCGGGCGCAACATCCATTTTTATTTTAGTGACAGGTATGAATTTCGAGGACTAAATTTCTTTAAGGGGGGTGAGTGGTAATGACCCAGAAATTTAATTAGTGAATTTTCGTAAATTAATTTGGGAAAGGACGAGTTTACCCTTGGTTTTATAAGGGGCTCGAAAGTCAATTTTTTGTTTGGAGACACATTTGGCAGTTTTTTGGGGACCGTTGCGTTGGTATCGAATTCACCAATTCGTAGACAGGCGGCACGCAAAATATGGGGTTCGTGTGAGAGAGTTATGGGTCTAGAATGTTCAGGGGCATTTTGGTAATTTTTCCTGGGTAGATATTTTAAATCAGACCTACTCCAGATTTTTTCTACATTTCATTCTCTCTCTCCCCGTGCTCTCTCTCATCCAAGCCATGATGAAACAAACCCAAACCCTTAAATCTGGCTTTTTGATTTAGGCCAAACCACCACAAACCATTCACATCATCATCTTCCTCACTTTATTCTGATTTCAACCATATCTTTCATCGAACTTGGAGGTGTTAGGAGAAGGAGATTTGAAGGTGAATAGTAACCACCACCTTCTCGGCCATTGTCCGGGTACCACAGGTAATGAATCTCAATTCTAATTACATATTTGGATTCCTTGGCTCGAGTAGATGAATTTCCATTATTAGAAGATTGGATTTGGTTGAGAAATGAGGGAGATATTAAGCTTTGATGTTCGGTTGGTTATGGAGGATTTCTGCACAGTGAACAGTACTAGGGTGTGAGGTTGAAGGCGAGTACGCCTTGTAGTCGTAGCTGCAGGCGCACGTGGGGGAGGGTTCCCGGCTATCCACCAGGGTGTGGCGACGTGTGGAGCTCCTCCTCGAGCTCCGGCGAACATGAGTTTCAAAGCTCTCAACGTTTCGGACCTGTTGGCGCAGGTTTTGGGTCAATCAGACATCGTTTAGGGGTAGTTTTGAAGTGGCTGCGTTTTTAGTAGGACGCGTACGGACCTCCCGGGGTTTAGGGAGTCTGAATGTAGGGTTTTTAATTACTGTTGGTATTCCCAATTGTTACTTTTGATAGGCGATACTGCTCCAAGAACTTTAGAGGAGCGTACGACTCGGGATTGAGTATAATTGGACGGTCGGTGAGTGGACTTTATTTTTGTAAATTATAATGCATGCATAAATGTATATTTGAAATAATTTCTTGTTACGTATTGTTTTTGGTAAATTTCTAGAATTTCGAAATTACTAGACACGTGTTCTCAATTATTCATTGGAAATGACGTTTTGGGCTATGACCTGGTTTTTTTGGACTCTATTTTTATGTCGCTTTGACCTTAGATTTTGGGTTTCGATTGAGTCCATGATTTTTGGGTTTAGACCCGAATTTATGATTGTATTGGATTTGGGCATAAATCCGGTTTTTCAATAAATTTGGTTCAAGCCAAGAAACAAGGATGTCAAAACATGAATTTTGGTTTTCACTGAATTACTGTCCATGACAGTCAAGGTTTTCTCCGACTAGCGTCGAATGGTATTTCTCCTCCAGATCGTTGAGGGTTCTCCGATGCTGGTGTCTAAGGGTATTTCTCCACCAGGTCGTTGAGGCTGTCTACGCGTAGTACAGGGTTCTGCACAACTCGAGTTATATCGTGTGTGTGGAGGGTTGGACCCGGGTAAGTTAGCTCGGATATCAAGCTACGGCTCGGGATTCCATTCTGGGAGCGGTGAGACATGTTTGTGATATTTTTGTGTCCAGATCTGTTTACATGATTTTTAAACTCCTTTGAGGAGGGTTTTCAAAGCAGGATTATGGACCACGGGATGTTTTCATTATTCGGGTTTTCGTGGGTCCCAACGGTATTTTACCAAAAATAATGGATTTTTTGGTAAGTTTTCGGCTTATCCTTATGGATTTGTTTGAAAATGAATTTTATATTATGCATGCATTGTTTTACTCATGGAGGGGGAAAATATATGTTTTCCTCGGAATTTGTTTTAAAAGATTATTTTCGTCCATTCACACTTTTAGTGTTTTAAATCCCCTCCAGGCCGTAGGTTGACGATGGCACATCCAGAAGCGGAGGCATTATATTGAAGCTGCGCATTTACCTAGACCATCAAGTAGGATTTATATTACTGTATTTACCCTTTCCTGCCTAGATGCTCTTATAAGTCCTTTGGATTTAATGTAAATTATGACTACATCTTTGGTTGTTTTGTGATGTTGGGATTTGGAGTGTGATATGATACTTCGTCTGATAGGTGGAAGACGGTTAAGAAGTCCTTAAGGGGAGATTCTGCCGGATTTTTGGCAGAGTTCTCATAATTAATTGCAAGGGCTTAAGGGTATTTTAGGAATTTATTTAAGTTGTCAGACGAAAGTAGGGCTTTTCCCGGGTTCTAAGGGGTAATTCGGGAAGGGTCCTGTCACACAGAGATTGGTTCTTCATGCTTCTTTGGGGTTTGTGGTCAACCAGAAATCAACTGATTTGGAAATCAAAATTTGAAACTCCAACGTATCTTCTTGGTAGATTACAAGCTTAGAGGTCAGACTTCAAATCAAGCAATCAGCTTTCCCACCCTGCTCCAGTTCCTCTTCCCCGAAAATGGTCGCCTCCAGCACCAAGGATGATCAAATGCAATGTAGATGGTTCTTATAATGTGAGAGATCACAGTGGAGGTATTGGAGTTATTATCCGTGATTCATCAGGCCGTGTCCTCATAGCAGTGGCATAATTCCTTGTGGGGATCTCGTCTCCACTGCATATCGAAGCAGCTGCTATTCGCAGAGGCTTGCAATTGCTTACGGCTCAAGGTCTGCGACACTCAATTCTGGAATCTGATTCACACCTCAGTATTGCAGCCCTAAATAATTCCTCGGATGAATTTCGCTCGTTGGACCCATTCTCAATGACGCCAAGATCCTTCTTCGTCAATTGCAGCTCACAACTACATGCCAGGTGCGCAGAAACTCCAATGTTGTGGCCCACAGATTGGCAAAACATGGTTTATGTGCTCGAGCTAACACGCATTGGTTCCATTTTCCTCCTCCTTTTGTTTCAACTTTACTTCAGGAGGATTTACCAACTTGATGTATTCTTCTTAACTCTGATTTTGTGGTACTCTTTTCCCTTGATTTCGTTTTACGGCAAGATTTTGATGAGGTCACTGATGTTACTCAATGCTGTAACTTCTTCTATATAAATGAAGTTCTCTTCTTCTTCTTCAAAAAAAAAAAAAAAGAAAAAAAAAAAGAAAAAGAAAAAGAAAAAAACCATTAGTTGTATATATCATCGGTTTTTTTAAGTGCTGGCTCCTATAAATTTCCCAACATGAAACAGGCACCATGACAATGAGCAACACCGCCCCCACGCATACATAGAATTAAAACTTTTAAGAAGAGACATTTGATTGCGCGACTATGCGACTTTGAAACTAATCATATAAATTGAAGCTTCAATCTTTTCTTCCATTCGAATAGTGAAACAAAAGAAGTCGCATGGCGTTGAAATTTCTGAACAAGAAGGGATGGCACACGGGGAGTCTTCGGAACATAGAGAACGTATGGAAGGCGGAGCAGAAGCACGAAGCCGAACAGAAGAAGTTGGACGAGCTCCGCAAGCAGATCGTTGAAGAGCGGGAACGCTCCGAATTCCGCCTTCTCCAGGAGCAAGCCGGCCTCGTCCCGTAAGCAATTCTCATCTTATACCTTCTCTTTCTTCTTAGGGTTTAGGTTTTAGGGTTAGGGATTGCGTTTTTGAAATTCCTAAATTAATCCGCTAATCAACTGAAATTGATTGTTGATCGCAGGAGACAAGAGCGATTGGAGTTCCTGTACGATTCGGGATTGGCTGTTGGGCGCGCTGGCGGTTCAGATGGTTTCAGAACCCTTGAAGCCTTACCCAAGACAGAAGAAAAGCCTTCCTCGTCTACCGCGGTATTTCTATTTTCTAGTTTTTAATTTCCCAATCGTATGCAGATATGAAATCATGTAAAGTAATGCTATCACAAATTCATGTTTTTTTTGTTCCTTTGTGATTTGTTTCTGCTGATTTTGCAGCAGCAGGCATCAGCATCCGTGCCGGGAGCTCTGTTCGAAGAAAAGCCTCAGTCGGCAAACGATAATTGGAGGAAGCTCCACTCGGATCCTTTGCTTATGATTCGGCAGCGCGAGCAGGAGGCCCTTAAACGTATTAAGAACAATCCTGTCCAAATGGCCATGATTCGAAAATCTGTAAGTTTTTATTTTTATTTTGTTTTCCTTCCTCTCTGAGTTCTTTCTTCTTATTTAAACAAAAGTTATTAGTTATGCCAGACAAAGTAATTGCACAAGACTTGATGATTTGAAGTCTGCCAGTGAGATAAAGTTGTACCTCGCAATAGAGACAAAAAACTGTAGTTATAACCTTATATGTGATGACTCTAGAGGTTTTAGGGCCTAAAAAAGGGGAATGGGGAATCGTGATGTCTGGTATGTGGAAGAAATAGTAGTTTATTGGGAAAAATAGCTGTGCATGAATGCAGGTTCAAGAAGAAAAACCACTTAATTGGCTCAATGTGAATGAAACTTTGAAGGAAAAGAACTTAGAGTAGAATAAGTTAGGGTCTGTTTGATAACTATTTCGGTCTTGAATTCACTGGGAGAAAGTATGGGAGAAAAAGTAGAAATGGAAAAGATTGAGAGGAAGAAATAAAGAAGGAAGAATGAAAACAAAATCTAGAAAGTGAAACCCACAAAAAATAGTTTTTGGTTTTCGGTTTTTATTTTGTCTACTTTTCCCTCTACATTTTTACCTCATCTCTTCCACCATATCCCTCCCCCACTCTTCTTCATCCCTCCTTTCCTCATATCTCAAGCATACGAAGTGAAAATTGAAAACAAAAGCACGAAATGGTTATCAAACAAAACCTAAGTTGAGTAAAGCTCTTACTAGATCTTTTAGTATTGACTAATATGGGCATTAATGGAATCAAAGTAACTTTATGGTAGTAATGGGTATTTTTGTTAAATTAAGTGAAGCAGTAGCTGTGGTATAATTGGACGACAATTAGTTGTTACAGAAGCCTACTGCCAGGCTCTTACTCTGAGGAATATCGTTTTGTCCCTTGGATCATGCCTTCGAGTCTTAGCTGTTTCTATTTTAACTTGAGAAAATACTTAGAGTTCTTCTAGAAGTAACTTCACAAAGCTGCAACTTGAAGTTCACATGGCATGGGTTGCATTCATGCCTCACACCAAATAGCAGTTTATTCTTAAGGTTATTTTGGGTCTTTTGCTTTGCTTATCCAGGTTGAGTGGATGTTTATGTTTAGATTAAGAGAAATGTTCAAACTGCCATAGTCTAAATTTCTGTTGGAACAATGAAGTAAGGATAAAAAGTCTTTGCTTTTTTACACTACTCCGATTAAGAGCTGAGTTGTATATGCTGATAATTTTTTTCTCAATAAAAGGTTGAAGTAAAGAAGCCCACAGAGAAAGCACATGACAAGAAGAAGCACAAGCATCGTAAGCATTCATCCTCCATACAAGCATCAGATTCAGAAAATGACACAGTTGAAGTGGAAGGGGAGAAGAGTGGACAACGTAAGGATTCAAAGAATGTGAAGCATTCAGATTCTGAAGATGAATCACGTCACAGAGCACATCGAAGTGAGAAGAAGGCTGTTAAGCATTCAGATTCTGAAGATGAATCATGTCACAGAATACGTCGAAGTGAAAAGATGGCTGTTAAGCATTCAGATTCCAAAGATGAGTCACGTCACAGAGCACGTCGAAGTGAGAAGACGGCTGTTAAGCATTCAGATTCTGAAGATGAATCACGTTACAGAGCACGACGGAGTGAGAGGAACCATGTTAAACAGTCAGATTCGGAAGATGAATCACGTTATAGAGCACGACGGAATGAGAAGAACCCTGTTAAGGATTCAGATTTTGGAGATGAATCACGCTACAGAGCACGTCGAAGTGAGAAGAACCGTGTTAGACATTCAGATTCAAAGGAGAAGACGGCTGTTAAGCATTCAGATTCCGAAGATGAATCACGTTACAGAGCACGACGGAGTGAGAGGAACCATGTTAAACAATCAGATTTGGAAGATGAA
This sequence comes from Oemleria cerasiformis, assembly GCA_037349345.1. Taxonomy (NCBI): domain Eukaryota; kingdom Viridiplantae; phylum Streptophyta; class Magnoliopsida; order Rosales; family Rosaceae; genus Oemleria; species Oemleria cerasiformis. Next base: position 2,543,474 of record JAZGTL010000008.1, read on the forward strand.
TCACATTATAGAGCACGACGGAATGAGAAGAACCCTGTTAAGGATTCAGATTCTGGAGATGAATCACGCTACAGAGCACGTCGAAGTGAGAAGAACCGTGGTAGACATTCAGATTCAAAGGATGGACCACGTAATAGAGCACATCTTAGTGAGCACCCTGTTAAACATTCAGATTCTGAAGATGAATCGCTTTACCGAGGACGTGGACGTGAAAAGAACCATGTTAAGCATTCTGATGTGGAAGATGAATCGCGTAACAGAGCAGGTCGAAGTGAGAAGAACCATGTTAAGCATTCAGATTTGGAAGATGAATCACGGGAAACATCACGTAGAATTGAGAAGAAATACTCCATAAGAATTGCTAGAGATGATGGTCAAAGCGCTGCCAAGGGTAAACATGACAATTCAGAACAAGAAAAATATCCAGTGAAAGGTCAGAACGAATCACACCCTAAGCGCCGGTATGTTGCTCCTAAACTTACAGAAGAAGAAAGAGCTGCTAGGCTAAAGGAGATGCAAATGGATGCTGAGTTGCATGAAGAGCAAAGATGGAAACGATTGAAGAAGGCCGAGGAGAGTGATGCACTGGAAGCTACACGGGCTGTCAAATCGGGTGGCAGGAATTTCTTGGATGCTGTTCAAACTAGTGTTTATGGTGCTGAGAGGGGGGGAAGCTCAACAATTGAGGAAAGTGTACGGCGCCGAACACATTATTTGCAGGGCAGATCTGAAGCAAGTGAAAGCAATGCATTTCGACGGTAAATGCTGTTGTGGTTTGGTTTCTTTTGTGTTCATTGCTTTTCCCATGTCTTCTCCTTATGATTGATGGACCAATCAATGGTTGATTCCTGTCGGTGTATAATGATTTCTTGTTGAATTAATGATTGTTCTCTCGTATGGTCTTCTGTTGAACCCTTATTATGAATTAGTGTAAAGCGAATCTCACATATGAACCTTGTAGGCTCTTGAATTGTTCTCATCCAATGAAAATTTCAAGATTTGCTTTATCAATATTTGGCTTGAAAGATCAAATTTCTATAGTACATCCCTTTGCAGGAATAAATTTTGTTATTTTGGCAGTGTGTGGTTGAGGAACTCTACACACCACGCATGGCGTAGGTTGATTGTTTCAACCGTCGGATCACATCGACGGCACAGAATCAAAACAGAATCTAAGGCCGAAAAACTAACGATACGAGAAATTTTAAATCACCAAAGATCACCCAACATAATCTAATCATTGTTAAAAGAATTATAATTATTAATTAATAAACTCTGTACAGGCCAGGGTGAAAATATGAAAATAAAATAATCTTGATGTTATAGAACACAATTCATGGCATCAAGATGAAAATGGTAGGGAGGAAAATCTGCATCAGGGAGAATCTTGCCGTACTTGAATGTTTTAAGGTATTTGACAACATGGCTGATGAGTTGGTCAAGTCATTTTACTGAAGCATCAGCATGGAGTTGTAAGTGCATCTGCTCTACAAGTATTTTTTCAATAGCATCCACGAAGCTTGATAGATTCTGCCGAATTTGCACACCCAACGAATTTGCCAATTCCTAAACAATCAAAATTATGCAACCAAAACAAGGGTAGATAAAGTTCAGAAATAAAAAATAACCAGGAAATCAAGTAGACGAATTCACAATTGTTTTTCTTTTACTTTGTGTAAGATACTAATAATATGAATTCTCCCTGGTAGGCAGAAAGAAATTGTGGATGCAACAGAAAGAGAAGATACTAGAGACCAAATGAGAACACTAGAAAACATAACGCACAATTTGAGAAAATGCATCATATGAAGAAACTATTGTGTAGTCTGTCTATACATGGATGTCAGAAAGAATTAGAGTAACTGAATTTGCACCACTCAGCCTCACTTACGTATTACTGAAAATATAATAAACTTGTAGGAAATCTATTATCAATATTATTTTTTTGTTGCATGAAGTCATATTTCTATATATAATTTTATATAATCTCTAAATCTTAAGCTCACTAAGCATGCTAGCAACTGCCCTCATTTGATCCAATGTAATTCAGTATGATTCAATCTATAAGAAATAGCTCAACAAAAGTGGACATGCATCCTTTCAACAACCAGACAGCATATTAGACAAAATTACATGGAGATAACATAAAACTACTGGATGAAGGTTATATAGAGAAGCAAAATTCGTGGGCAAATTTATGCGTTTAAAATGAGTGTTTCACATAGGAGATTTTGAAACTAGATACTTACATCCATCACAGCAAACAGAATACTAATAAGGAGGGGTATACTGACCTCAACTTTGCACAGAAAACTTAGAGAAATTCCCTGTGCATGTTGATCAGAGCTCTTCAGGTTTATCAGTTTCAGTGGAGAAGTTAACAATGGCCAACCTTGAGAGACCTTAATGAATGCATCAACTCCTCCAACCACATGAGCCACTATTGTCTCATCTCTATCCAAGTACCCCAGGGTGTGTCTGCATAAAATTATGTTTTTGTGAAAACATTTGAAGATTAATTACCACCATCTTTGTTGCTGCCTTTGCTTTAGTTACAGAAAGAGAAAGGAGAGAGTGGTAAAGATGAGGGGAAATTAGGAAGAACAGATATAATCGATTTAAAACTAAGTTCCATAATGAATTGTTTAAATTTTATTTCTAATAAGCTTTTATGTACTCTCTTATCCCCCTCCTCTCCCTCTCCCTCTCCTATCTTACGTCAACTCAAAAAAAAATTAATAGAAAACATAAACATCACTATGAGCTGCTATATATAAATATAATACAGTTCTGAACATTTATTAAAATATGGAATTCATTTATCTCAGGCAATAATTACGAGCATAAAAGATATATAGACCAAAAATAGTAAGGGAAAAGCCTTACCTTGATTTATTTGCACTCTTTACCACTAGTCGCCTCGTGGTGCATAGAACAATTCTGTCTTGCATTTTTGTTACGAACCACTGCAATGAAGATTTACTGCAATGTGGATTTGATGAATTTAATCAAATAATATGCTGATAAAATTTGTTTCATAAAATAGCACCATTTGTGGAAAAGTAAATAGAAATAAACACAACTTGTATTCGTAATTATTAATAAGAACTTTTAAATAAACCCTACATTTGACTTGCACTTGCATATACAGCAGATAAAAGAAGATGAGCATAGGAAGCCAGCAATTACTGTCCAATCATATAACAGGAATCAAGTGGAGTGAACACATCGTAAAAAACATTCATCGATCAAAAAATTAAAACATTCAGAGAGAAACCCTATTAAAAATCTGGGTAGGTAATGTAAGTGTGCATGTGCGTGTATTTTGATTAACTCGATTGTTGCTGCTGCTAGGTCATGAATTCAGTTCTGAAAAGCGCTGTACTGATAACATCTGATTCTATGTTTCTATCTAAGCCTCAAGATTCCTGTATTCTTTAATGTAAGAGGATATTGTACTTAATAGTTACATGCCATTTAGTTTTTGAAGCACTAATTGCGATAGTGAAAAGATTAATAAAAAAAGGACATATGAAAACCATGACAACAACAACAATCAAACAACCAAATGTAAGAAATCATAAGCAGGTACTGGAAAAACAAACCTCAAAGACTTTGCAGCATCAAGAATATCATTTATGCATACATCATTTGGGAAAATCTGGACAAAATTAAAGAGCATTAGCAAGGTATGTAAGAGATCCGAAGTATAGCGCTTATATTAAATGCGAGAGGATTAATAATTCATTCAAAAGATCCACAGGGTGTAGACTCATACGTATATAACCCATAAAAAGTTTAGTACGTGTTAGGTGATGAGTCAATGGCTCTATTTTATGGAACGAGAAAAAAAATCATAAACTAACAACACTATTTTACAATGTAAGAGCACATCTTACAGAATTCCTCTATATCTGCAGAAGGAAATGCTTTGTTACTTGCTCATGATTTTCTCCAGCATGCAGTACATATATAATTCAGATTTCAAATTAGGAAGCACAAGTTAAATGTATGATGAGTATGTATAAAAAGTTTACAACAACTCCAAATTTTGATTTTCAAATTTTAGATACATTCAGTAAAATCAACTTGGACAATATAAAACATGTCAGCCATCCATGAGATCGTGCTTTCTCCATATTATTGCCCATGAATGAAGGAAACTAGTTAGTAAGTCCTTAGGAGGTTGTTGTTAAGCAGAACTATAGATTTGAGAGTAGAGCAAAAAATCATGATCCACCTTAACATACCAAACCAAAAAAAAGGAAGAAAACCCCTCAATAAATTACATACAAAAATAATTTGTATTTTTTGAAAGAAATTGAAGGGCACATGGCAGCACCCTTGATTGGGGCACTGCAATGTCAGCCCAACCCATCTGGGAACTGCCAAACCGTGAGAAGCACCCGCCACTGTGGGTAGCAACAGATGCGTGCAGCCCATGAGTGCTCACTGGCCTCCGGTCATGGCAAGAATGCAGGCATGTAATAAGGCATTCAAGAAAAATAATACAATCGGTTCAATTGCACTTTCCTTTATATTTCCTCTGTTCTTGCATTCTTGGTAAAAGAATCTACCATTTGTGAAGTATTAGATTCCTATTGGGAAGTATATGAAAAATATCAGAAACATATATGAACTTGAAATCTTTGTAAGAGTATCCATCATGAGATAAAAGAATTTTTGTTCCATTTTCTAAGTTGAAAAGGGAAAATATATAGGAATGCAAATTCTCCATCCTTTATTGGCTGACTCGATGAAGATGATTATTGAAGATAATATGTAAAAAATATCTTTGCTAAAAGAAATAGTGTGATGGGAGAGATGGCAAACGCCAACATTCAGCTTGATTGGTAGGCCCAACTGTAGAACACAAACATAGTCACTACCAGTTGACCCATATTCCAAAGTAGCGTACTACTAAAATTATCAATGGAGACACCCTGCAGTTGCCTAGGCTACAATGAACCTTAAACGAAGGTCTGAAAGCACTAGAGACTTATTCCAACTATGTTCAATCAAGTAGCCATGAAAATCTGATTAAAACAAATAACCACTTAGTTGACCACATAGACATCCAAGGACTTGACTTGGGACAAACCAGATGAGGCATGAAACAGATGATTAGCAGCTGCAGCACCACTACTGACCTTCTGAACCACCACTGACGTAATGCAACTTTGTACATGGAAGTGGCCAACAAAATGTCTTAAAAGACACATAACCTTGTTAGCCACACAGACATCCAGGGAAAGAAACACAGTTGACGTAACAGTTTGAAACATGTTTCATGCTCACATGGTTCATAAAGGATCACGGATGATTTTCTTTATCAAAGATTTCGTTAACATATTTAAGAGCTATAATTTCATTGATGTTAAAGTAATAACTCTAATTCTAAACTATATTGAACAACGATACTCATGAAGAAAAGAGGAGAGAATCTCATGTTTTGATACCTCGACATTCTTTATATCCATAGTCCCCTCCAGAAGTTCAATTAGTAACTCATGATTCACTTCAGATGGCTCAGGGGAATCTCCAATTTTTGTTTGGATTAAAATGTCTTTTAACTTTGGAAGGTACGTCCTAAGTGACAATCTAATGCAGTTTTCCTCAAGGGCAACGACCTTAAGACCTGTAAATGCATCCTCAATCTGTTCTGCTGCATCAAGGCTACACAAACATAGAAACTTTGTGAGAATAAAACAAAACAACTCATATATGGCACGGAAAATGACGAAACACAGAGTCACTCCCCAAAATGAGCAAGGACAAATTCGCAAAGTTACCTTTTAAATTTACATTCTAAATCTGTTAAAGACTTCAAATATTTCTTGTTCTTCTCAATCTGATTTTCAAGTTCAAGTAGCTGCAAGTTAAACCCAAGATATCTTAAAATGGTAACAGTGAAAAGGAAATTTCTTTAAAACCTATCGCCTTACACAAGAAACAAGAGAACATATCAAATGCAAGGTCAAAGAAAACAGTATTATATGATATTTTTAAATGAAACCTCGAACTTGTCTGCATTCACATTCACCAAATCCAACTGATCTTTCCCATATTCTGCACCCAGATTTGCTTTGCCCAGTTCCTAGAACGGTACACAGATGTTAGCTTGAAAGATTTCATATGTGATTTCTAATTAATTCTCCCAACTTATGGCAATAGAGATAGCGCACACACAGACACACATATATATATATATATATATATGGGCTAGTCGAGTAAAAGTAAGAACAATGAAACCACCAACAAGAGATCGTGAAAAGTGTAGATTACTACATCATGGAAGTCTGGGAAGTCTGTACGACTAAAACACTAGGTTACATTTCACTAGACCTAGTATTTCAAGGACTTGCCAGGAAAAGAAAATTATAGGTCTTCATTCAAACCCACTTGTATTAAAGAAAATGGGCTGGCATGATTTCAAAGAAAAATTTGAAAGATTGAGCAAATAATAGAAAACTTCACGCAGACTAATCATCAAAAAAATATACTTGAATATCATGGCTTCTCACATTTGAACCCTAAACAATTTCGTGTTGGTACTCTAAAAAAATTATGAGCAGAAAACTAACCTTTTCAACCACAAATTCTAATGAACATTTCAACTGCACAAGATCGGTATTGAGTCGAATATAATCTGCGCATGCAACTGAAAAGGTCAAGAAAACAAGCATTGTCTGATAAATACCAAAGCACATTGGCGTGCAATGCTAAGACTGAGTCTTCACCTTCCTCTTGGGTCCCAATGAGACCCTCAGTCTCATTGGAAACCTGGGTGCTCTCAGCCTCCACAGAGTTGAGCTCCTGCTCCAAAAGTCCAACGTATGCTTCTGACAAAAGTTGGACAAATCACATTGGGCAATGAGTGCTAGTACCAAATGTCACAAACCCACTTGTAAAACCGATTGCACAGTAAACTTTAACACACAGGGAGATAGAAGGATAAGTTACCAAAATCTTGATCCTCTAAGAGACCAGCATCAGAGCATTCTGATACTATCGGTTCAACTCTACTCTGCATATTTATATGGAGAGTGAGGAAAATGTAGACTGAAAATTGGGAAAAAAAATGGGCCTGATTTCAAGAAAACCTGGAGGAGGAGACCGCAGTCTCGGATTAAATCATGAAATTCGGAGGGGGTTAATTCTGAGACAACGTCTTCGCGACCATTCTCGAGAATCTGTTCCAGCTCTCTCACCCGTCTTCAAGTTTAAACCAAAAATAAACAATTATTGAGAAAATAAACAAAACTCTAAATCAAATATAGAGAGAGAACGATATAGAGACCTGTGAATGGTGTGAATATCAAGTGGTTCTGAAGAAGGAATTGGGTCGTCCATGTTCATCTTTCTCTCTTTCGCTCCCGCCCTGAGCAGTGAGTACACAGAAATGCAGCAAAGGCGACTACAATTCAAAATAAGAGAGTATTGTGAAAATTGCAAACCGAAAAGCTGCCTGTTGTGGGCTTGGAGGGCTGTTTTGGGCTGACCCGTTTTTCTCAAGTTCAGAAGCAAAACGGTTTTTTTTAGTGAGAAGAAATAACACTAAACGATAATATTAACTCAGCTAAAAAAATTTAAAATTGTCTACAAATATAACTCATCATCAAATACTTGTATATACAATATAATTTTTTTCTTGATCAGTGACACGCAGTATCCTAAAGGTTTCAACCAATGACTAATCTGCGCTGGGGGCCAGGAATACTCACAGAGGCATTTCAGCCTCCTTCTGGCAGACTCACAGAGGCATTTTAGCCTCTCCCTGGCTACAAGTCAAATACCAATTTCGTGTCTCGAACCCAAGACTAAGGAGCAAACCTGACTTGGAATCCGAGTTTCCACTAGACCACTTGCTCGTGGTTACATACAATATAACTGAACTAACAAGAAAAATTATAAAATGTTATTTCTAAAAATTAACTTAAAATATGGCATATATCTAGAGTCTCTCAATCTCTCTTTTGGAAAATCTTTAAATTCGGGATCCAATGGTTTCATGACATCCACAGTCATAAGACATATAATATCCAATAACATGTCACAATATCTACTTATAGTCTCACTAGAATATTGAAACCGCTCTTGTGCATTCCTATTCCCTGCACCATGTCCTAATATGAACAAAAACATATCAAGCATCTCAGATGCACACATTCTCGTAGAACTTCTCAATCCATAATTACTTTGCAAGTCATTACATAACCTGATAAATACATATTTATCCATTCAAAACATATTACGACAAAGACTTTGACAAAGACTTTCGTTCCCTTCTAATAATTCCATCAACCACTTCCTATATGAGAAGAATTCATACAAGGATGTTTATAGATATATTTCTCATAATACAATTGAATATCACGCACACAACGGCATATAACTTGTTAAACTCCTCCTCATCTTCTCAAAATTCCATTTCTTCAAATCAACCTATAATTTTTTTACAAATATTCATCATCATTCAAAAAACATTTAATTATAAAACTAAATTGATATATATGAACATGAATAATAAATTTATATACAAACAAATAGCCAACACACATAATGATTATCTAAGTTCCAAAATTATCATTATCCATAACAATTAAAGATAAAGTATACTACTATTCCAAATCACAATCAAACTCATTGTAATTATCTAAGTTCCAAAATAACTTAAATCATATACCAAGCATGATATAATATTATTCATAACAGAGATGCAATTAGCTTATTTTTTAGCTCATTCATAATTAAGCCATTGAAGCTTAATGGTAGGATCTTCCAGAGTAGCAAACATTTCTCTCTTCTTTTGATGAATAAATAATTCAGTTGCGAACAGCCACAAAGCGGTCCTAAGCTCTGCTCCGGGTATTAATGACATAGTCTTTATTACTTCAGCAATATTGATGCCTTGTGCGCACTCATAAGTGAAGTTGCATTATTCCTATTCTCAATCACCTCAACCATTCAATCAATCTGCTGCGACAATTTCGCAACACCTCCCAACTTTCTACTTCTTGTTCCATCAATTTTAGCTCTCTTATCTTTATTCTTAACTTGTGCGTCAATTTTTTTTGTTCTCATTGTCTCTATCTTGATTGAATTTGGACAAACTGGAGTGTTTATGTTTGGCTCTGAACTATAAGAATCGTCACTACTTCAAATTTCGATGTCATTTTTTTCAGATGCCTCCTTTAACCTCGAGTCGTAGAAAATGGCAAGACCCCTCCCGAATTTCCCCTCGAAACTCGCGAGAAACCCTGCTCCCATCTGACAACCCTAAAAAAGGTACAACTTTCTAGAAATACCCTCACACTCCAACCAAACCCTACTAGAATTCTACTAAAATTCGGCAGAATATCCCTTGTAATTGGTCAACCCGTCTTCCACCTATCATACGAAGGATGCCATAACAAATACAAAACCAAACAGTCTATTAAAGCCACAATCCACCACAAATCCGAATTCAAACTACCAAGCCCTCGAAATAATTTACAATACCCAAAAGAGGATCAGAGCAAACTAGATAATCCTTATATTTACAGAAACTAATGGAAGTCCTATATAATGGCAGCGCAGTAAAAGGTGATGCCTCCTCCTAGTCTTGTCGCCTCGTCCTACTACAGCCTGGAGGGCACAAAACCAAAACAACTATGAATGGACAATATAACCATATCGCAGTGTACACACGCTAATAAAGTAATGATAATAATAATCATGATAATCATGACAACCCACCTCGTGGTAACTAATACATACATTAAGACCCTACATTACAAATATATATATATATATATATATATATATATATATATATATACAAACAACTTACCAGAGTACCATTCAATTACCTAGGTGGAACCCACGCCATATCCATTTGTACCTGCCATCGTAATAACCCGGCTGAAGTCGATATCTCGGACAGTAGCCCCACATCACAGCAGTAGCCGTCATCCCGAGCCGTAGCAGAATATCCCGACCGTAGTCGTCATCCCGAGCCGTAGCTTGATATCCCGACTATAGCTTTCATCATGAGCCATAGCTCGATATCCCAGGTCGTTCAACACGGGACATGCCCTCCTAACCACTACTGAAAATACCTCAAGGCAAAGGCTAGAGAACTGAGAGGTCCAACCCGAGGACCTACTCTCCGTATGACTGAAAATACTTCAAGATCATGCGGATGAACACATGACCGAAAATACCTCAAGATCATGTGTCAAAAATTATGTACTACGCGCGTAGATAACCTCGACGAGCACATGATCGAAAATACCTCAAGATCATGTGTCGGAGATGAGCATGCATGACTGAAAATACCTCAAGATCATGTGGTCACATGACCGAAAATACCTCAAGATCATATGTCGGAAATGAACACGCATGACCAAAAATTCATCAAGAACATGCGGTCAGAGAAATCATATAACCCTCAATGAGCACATCACGGAAAATACCTCGACGTCATGTGTCGGAGAAATAACCCAATCCTCAACGAACCCATGATCGAAAATACCTCAACATCATGTATCGGAGAAATCCCCTGCCTCAAATGTCCGACAATACCTCAAAGACATGTGGTGGAATTCCATAATACTTGGACGAAGCCAAAATCGCCAAAATTCGGGCCTAAACCCAACATCCATGACTCTGGGCCGAGGCCCAACATCCATGACTCCGGGCCGAGGCCCAATATCCATATCGAGACAAACACCATACCATATTCAAAATCGTTAACAAAATTCATAATCAATAACAAATCCACAAAACCAACCTAAACCAAAAAGTTTCCAAATCTTTAACCTTAATTATCAAATGTATCAATTCATAGTCCATAATCCATAATCGTCCTTAATTCCAGGAATGCATAATTAGTAAGCAATTTAACAAATCCATAATTCCCGGGTCTTAGAACAAAAATAAACACTTTATGATGATTTTCCTTAATTTCTGAGACGCCCGAAGATAGTGAATTATTCCATTTGATTTCCAACATTCAAAATTGATAATAAAATATTTAAAATATCACAATATGCGTGCATTATAATTTGGAAAAATAAATCCATTCACCTCAAGGTCGAAACGAGTCCAATCCCAAGTTATTGGGTCCCCCGTGACCATCGGAGCCACCACGCCTGTTAAAAACATCACTTAGCATTACTAAACGGTATTTAAAAACCCACAATTCGATCCCCTAAATTCTGGAAGTACTCAAGCACCCTAAACGCGATTAAAGTAACCTAAAAACGTCCAAAACAACCCCTAAACGAATTCCGATGGACCCGAAACCTGCGCCAAAATATCCGGAATGTAAAAAACATAAGGACATGAGTCGTCGGAGCTCGAGGAAGAATCCCACGCTCCCCCACGCACCGGTTGAGGGGCGGTGGCCCTTTCCCACACTCTATTGTGGGCTTCAGTCGCCCCTGTCCTTCAACTTCGTCGACGCTGGCCGGAACCTCCATAACCACCCGATTTTCAAAGCTTGATATCTCACTAATTTCTTAACCAAATTCGATGTTCTGATAGTCAAAATCTATCTACTCAAGCTAAGAAATCCAAAACTGAAGTCAAAATTGAGATCCCATACCTGTGGTGGTCGGAAATTGGACGAAAAACTTCGGGCAAACTTTCGAGCTTCTCTTCGTCGTCCACAGCTGTCCCCAAGCTTCAAGGATGGTATGGTTGAGCTGGTAGGGAGGAGAGGAAGGTGATTGCTTATTTAGTTTGGTTAGAAATGGCGAAAATCAAAATCCCCCATTTTGGGGGTGTTTGCTTTCTCACGGGAAAATTGGGAGAAGAAGAAAGATCTGGAGAAAAATGAGGAGAGAGGAAGAGATAAGGATCTTAAAAATATCTAGGACCAAATTACCAAAATGCCCTTGGAGGTTCTAGACCTGTAACTGTCACAAATGGCCTCTGATTTTCGCGTGCTGCCTATCTACGAACTCGTGAGTTCAAGACCTGCTGTAAAAGAAAACTTCCAAATTTATTCCCAAACTAAAACTGGCTTTCATACCCCTCCTAAACTCGAGGATAAAATCGTCATTTTCAAAAATAATTTACGAAAAATTACCGATTACACGTACGAGTTGTTACAACTCTCTTCCCTTAAGAAAATTTTGTCCTCGAAATTTATACAAGTCAAACAAACAAAAGTGGATATTGGGCTCGAATTTGCACCTCAACTCCCACATGGATTTCTGCTGTGTTAGTAATAGTATCTCATACTTAAGTTCCCGAAGATCCACCCCGCCTCTATGCTTACCTCCAGCTTTGCCTACTCTACTGGATTGGACCTGACAATCCACAGTCGCACTAGGAGGTCATGCAATCCCTTAAACTTGTTCTGCTCGCTCTTGAACTATAACGAGACGACCCAAACGGCTAGGGCAATCCCTCTTCAGGTGACCAAACTCAACACAATAGAAACATCTAACATCTCTGACCGTCGGAGGGTTACGGCAGTCCTTCTTCACATGTCCTATCTCCCCACAATAGAAACATCTAGGGATACTGACCGGTCCGAGCCTACTGCTCTGATTGATCCGGCGCCTGCTCCCTAGTTTTGCACCCTCACTCGGGGTAGTTACTGATTATTGGCTTGAAGCAAAACCTCGGGATGCACCCCAACTACTCGAACCAGATCCAAAATCTTCCGACTTATCACTCCCCAAAGTGCCGAAACTGTGACTACGTCTCTTGGACGGTCCCTGACTCGAATCCCTAAAAAATAAATGTTCTCGATGTCGTCAACACCTGCTAAGTGGAGTCCTAGCTGCAAGGTTCCCTTCTACTCGCGTGGCAGCATCAGCTAAAGTTAAGTGTACCCAACAGGAGTAATCACATCTCTAATCTCATCTCGTAGGTCAGATTCGAACCGCCTGTACCTGTCCACCTCATTAGTGACCAAATAAGGAACATATCGGGATAATTCCACGAACCTCTGCTTAAACTCTGGTACTGTCATCGTACCCTATCTCAAGTACATAAACTCAGCTTGCATAGCCTCCCTGTAGGATTGAGAGTAGATTTGTTCGAAAAATCTCCCCGAAAAACCTCCCAAGTAATGGTGCGAACATCCCAACTTGCCATCTCCAGGGCATGCCACCAACGATAAGCATGTCCATCTAGAAAAAAAGTTCCTAAACGAACTCGATCACACAGAGGGTAACTCATAATCGTAAACACCGTCTCTAGCCGAATAATCCAACTGCCAGCATCCGCCAGGGAAGTCTTACCCATGAACAAAACATGGGTCGTCTCAACGTCTGATGCCTCCGAAGAAAACATGCCTTGCAGGATGGTAGTCATCACTCTACCCAACCGATCCAAAGTTTGTTGCAACTCTCCCTGGCCGGATCGTGTGCACCCTGTACATCCTCCACTTCTTCCCTAGTATTGGGCCGCTGACGAGGATGACGTCTAGGAGGCTTCACACTGATATGAAACAAAATTGTTAGTGACAAGAATACAAACTAAGTGCGGTCTACAAGAATTTAACCTAAGGCTATGATGCCAAATTGACAGGACCCCTCCCGAATTTCCACTCGAAACTCGCGAGGAACCATTCCCCAGTCTGACAACCCAGAAAAAATAACATTTAAAACTTTCCAGGAATACCCTCACACTCCAACCAAACCTTATGATAATTCTACAGAAAATTCAGTAGAATCTCCCTTTTAACCGGTCAACCCGTCTTCTACCTATCAGACGAAGAATGCAATAAAAAATACAAAACCAAACAGTCTAGCTAAAACCACAATCTACCTCAAATTTGAATCAAACTACCAAGATCTCGAAATAATTTACAATACCGAAAAAAGGATCAGAGCAAACCAGATAATCCTTATATTTACATAAACTAATGAAAGTCCTACGTAATGGCAGCACAGTAAAAGGTGATGCCTCATCCTAGTCTCGTCTTCTCGTCCCGCTACGGCCTGGAGGGCACAAAACCAAGACAACTGTGAATGGACAATAGATCCCTATCGCATCGTACACACGCAAATAAAGTGATGATAATAATAACCATGATAATCATGATAACCCACCTCATGGTAACTAATACTTACATTAAGACCCTCCAATATAAATATATGTATATACAAACAATTTACCGAAGTACCATTCAATTACCTAGGTGGATCCCATGCAATATCCATTTGTACCTGCCACCATAATAACCCGGCCGAAGTCGATATTACGGGCCGTAGTTGTCATCCAGATTCGTAGCTCAATATCCCAGCCATAGCTTTCAACCTGAGTTGTAGCCCAATATCCCAACCGTAGCCGTCATCTGAGCTGTAGCTCGATATCCTAGGCCGTCCAACACAGGGACATGCCCTCCTAACTACTGCCGAAAATACCTCAAGGCAATGGCTAGATGTAACGACCCGGATCAGAAATTAAATTATTTTGAGAATTGGACGATTTTACCCTCGATTGTGGACGGGTCCGAGAGTTCCTTTTCGACTGGCAGTATTTTTGGGAATTTTTCTTGGGTTATTGAGTAGGTCTCGAACTCACGAGTTCGTAGACAGGCGGCACGCAGAAAACGGAGTTCGTGTACGAAATTTATGGATCTAGATGTGCAAGGGCATTTTGGTAATTTTGGTTTGCGAAAAGATATTTTAACCCCAATTATTTTACATCTTCATTTACATCTTCACTTCAATTCATCTTCATCTTATTATCACTCATCTCTCTCTAAAACACAAACACATCGAACCCGTGAGAAAACACCCAAAACCCACAAAGTCAACTTTTGATTCAAGGCTTTAACTTCCATTGTTGATCCACTAATCGTATTCTACTCCTTCCCACGATCACAACCGTACCAACCATCGAAGGAGAGGACCACGGGGGAAGCTGAACCGAGTATAGGAAGTTTCGGATCTTCCGATCGATTTTTCGGCTTACACAGGCACGTGTTTGTGGTTTTGAGGTCATATTTGGATTCTTGGGTTTGAGTAGATAGATTTAGACATAAAATTTATGGAAAATGGTTGAGTTTTCAGGAAATTATAAAAGCTTGAAGTTTCGGCCGGAAATGGGGGATTCCAGCGAAACCAGACGGCGGCGGCCGGTCATCTTCTCCGACCAGACTTCGACGACGGCACCGGCAGCCGATCGCCTTCTCCGGTGAGTCACCGACAACCGGTCGAGTCGGGTTAGACCGGGTCGGGTCGAGTGAACCGGTCGGGGTTGAGTGAACCGGTCGAGTCGAGTTGAACCGGTCAGGTGAGTGAACCGGTCAGGTTAGATCGGGTCAGGTTGGACAAGGTCAGGTCGAGCCGAGCCGGGTTGGACCGGTCCAGGCGCGTGAACACTATAGCATGCACGTGACCGGCGCCTGAGGGCGTGTGGGCGCGTGTTATGACCTTCCGGTGGCACGTGGCGGCGCGTGGGACTGTTCCCGAAGTCACGGCGACGCGTGACTAGGGTTTTGGGACGTTCCGGATCAGATTTTGTTGGTTTTGAGGCCATAGGAGTTAGTTTAGGGCCCGATTGGGCAATCCCAGCGGTAATGGTTGACCGTGGAGCGGGTTTTGAGCTCGGAAAGTCAAGGTAGCTTTATTGTTCATGTGTTCCTTGAGCTAGAGCGTCCATGAATTTTGGGTTGAATGATATATGTGAGTGGACTTTTGATTTATAAATTGAAATGCATGCATCAATGTATCTTTGTTTAAATACTGTTATGAATTGTTGTATTGAATTTCTGGAATTTAGAAATGATTGTTGGACACATGTTTTCCAATATTTCAGTTAAAGTGTATGTCGAGAAATGTCACGGTTTTTGGACTCAATTTTGATATCGTTTTGACGTGGAAATTATTGAGTCCATGATTTGGGTTTTGACCCGGTTGTATGAGTTTATCGGATTTGGCCATATTTGAGGGAGGCCAGGAACCGGGACTAGGATTCGTTATTAGCAGTGAACCCGGTGAACCTCCAAGATAAATATATTTGAGGAGGACCAGAATATGGGACTAGGATCCGTTATTAGCAGTGAACCCGGTGAACCTCCAAGATAAATATATTTGAGGAGGACCAGAATACGGGACTAGGATATGTTATTAGCGGTGAACCTCCAAGATAAATTATTTGTGGAGGACCAAGATATGGGACTAGGATCCGTTGTTGGCGGTGAACCCGGTGAACCTCCAATATAATTGGTTACAGTTTCTCGGACTAGCGTGGAGAGTTTTGCTCCGCTGGTTTGTTGAGTGCTCCGACTCTGGCATCGTGGAGTTTTAGCTCCGCCGGGTCGCGAGGATGTCTATGCATAGTACAAAGAGTTGTGATACAGGACTAGCACACCCCAAGGGATACCCTGGTGGCTAGGGATATGCCAGTCGAGGGATATGCCGACTAATGTGATATGATAGCCGAAGGTTATACCGGCTGATGATATGATATGATAGTCGAGGATACTTGCCGACTGATGTGATATCATAGTACAGAGAGTTGTGATACAAGACTATCACACCCCAAGGGATACCTGGTGGCTAGGGAAATGCCAGTCGATGGATATGCCGACTGATGTGATATGATAGCCGAATGTTATACCAGCTGATGATACGATATGATAGTCGAGGGATATGCCGACTGATGTGATATGATAGCCGAATGTTATACCGGCTGAGGATACGATATGATAGTCGAGGGATATGCCGACTGATATGATATGATAGCCGAAGGTTATACCGGCTGATGATATGATCTGATAGTCAAGGATACTTGCCGACTGATGTGATATCATAGTACATAGAGTTGTGATACAGGACTAGCACACCCCAAGGGATACCTGGTGGCTAGAGATATACCAGTCGAGGGATATGCTGACTGATGTGATATGATAGCCGAAGGTTATATCGGCTGATGATATGATATGATAGTCGAGGATACTTGCCAACTTATGTGATATCATAGTACAGAGAGTTGTGATACAGGACTAGAACACCCCAAGGGATACCCTGGTGGCTAGGGATATGCCAGTCGAGGGATATGCCGACTGATGTGCTATGATAGCCGAAGGTTATACCGGCTGATGATATGATATGATAGTCGAGGATACTTACCGACTGATGTGATATCATAGTACAGAGAGTTGTGATACAGGACTAGCACACCCAAAGGGATACCTGGTGGCTAGGGAAATGCCAGTCGATGGATATGCCGACTGATGTGATATGATAGCCGAATGTTATACCGGCTGATGATACGATATGATAGTCGAGGGATATGCCGACTGATGTGATATGATATCCGAAGGTTATACCGGCTAATGATACGATATGATAGTCGAGGGATATGCCGACTGATGTGATATGATAGCCGAAGGTTATACCGACTGATGATACGATATGATGGTCAAGAGATATACCGACTGATGTGATATGATAGCCGAAAGTTATACCGGCTGATGATACGATATGATAGTCGAGAGATATGCCGACTGATGTGATATGATAGCCAAATGTTATAGCGACTGATGATGCGATATGATAGTCGAGGGATATGCCGACTGATGTGATATGATAGCCGAATGTTATACCGGCTGAGGATACGATATGATAGTCGAGGGATATGCCGACTGATGTTATATGATAGCCGAAGGTTATACCGGCTGATGATATGTTATGTTAGTCGACGATACTTGCCGACTGATGTGATATCATAGTACAGAGAGTTGTGATATAGGACTAGCACACCCCAAGGGATACCTGGTGGCTAGGGATATACCAGTCGAGAGATATGCCAACTGATATGATATGATAGTCGAAGGTTATACCGGCTGATGATATGATATGATAGTCGAAGGTTATACCGGCTGATTATATGATATGATAGTCGAGGATACTTGTCGACTGATGTGATATCATAGTACAGAGAATTGTGATACAGGACTAGCACACCCCAAGGAATACCTGGTGGCTAGGGAAATGCCAGTCGATGGATATGCCGACTGATGTGATATGATAGCCAAATATTATACCAACTAATGATACGTTATGATAGTCGAGGGATATGCCGACTGATGTGATATGATAGCCGAATGTTATACCGGTTGAGGATACGATATGATAGTCGAGGGATATGCCGACTGATGTGATATGATAGCCGAAGGTTATACCGGCTGATGATACGATATGATAGTCGAGAGATATACCGACTAATGTGATATGATAGCCGAAGGTTATACCGGCTGATGATACGATATGATAGTCGAGAGATATGTCGACTGATGTGATATGATAGCCGAATGTTCTACCGACTGATGATGCGATATGATAGTCGAGGGATATGCCGACTGATGTGATATGATAGCGAATGTTATACCGGCTGAGGATACGATATGATAGTTGAGGGATATGCCAAATGATGTGATTTGGTAGTCGAGTATTATGCCGGCTTATATGTATTGCCAGCCGAGGGCTATTCCGGCTGAGGATACGATATGATAGTCAAGTATACTTGCCGACTTATATGATATGATAGCCGAGGATATTTCTGGCTCTAATATGATTTGACAACGTTTGTCATGTGCTTAATCAGCCTATGAAAATACTGCGTCATCCGGGTTTGTGGGATAGTGTGGGCGGTGACCCAGAGTGACGAATTATTGTTGGTTCACAAGTATCTGACTAGTTGGTTGTCTTGTGGTATTCCAGTAGAGGTGTCAGCAGTGTCTGACCTACTGACTTTTGGTGTCAGAGGGTATTCCTTTTTGGACCACCATTATTCCGAGGTCTTGGTTTTTGACCTGTATACTATCCTACGTCTGACAGGTAGGAGTGGTCAGTAAGTAC
Organism: Oemleria cerasiformis; assembly: GCA_037349345.1. Classification (NCBI taxonomy): domain Eukaryota; kingdom Viridiplantae; phylum Streptophyta; class Magnoliopsida; order Rosales; family Rosaceae; genus Oemleria; species Oemleria cerasiformis. The sequence continues at coordinate 2,562,289 of JAZGTL010000008.1, forward strand.
AGAGGTTCTGTCGAGAACCCTGTAAGGTTTACAAAAAAATTATTTAAGGATAAAGGGTATTCCTGGTATGAAAATTTTGAGGTAAAAGAGCTGTCATACGGGATAAGGGTTCTTTCCGGGTTTCGAGGTGAAATTCGGGAACGGTCCTTACACTAGAGAACCGAGAGGTCCAACTAGGGGACCTACTCTCCGCATGACCAAAAATTCCTCAAGATCAAGCGGACAGACACATGACCGAAAATACCTCAAGATCATGTGTCGAAAATCATGTACTACGCGCATAGATAACCTCGACGAGCACATGACCGAAAATACCTCAAGATCATATGTCAGAGATGAGCACACATGACCGAAAATACTTCAAGATCATGTGGTCATATGACCAAAAATACATCAAGATCATGTGTCGGAAATGAACACGAATGACCGAAAATACCTCAAGAACATGCGGTCGGAGAAATCCTATAACCCTCAACGAGCACATGACGAAAAATACGTTGACGTCATGTGTCCGAGAACTAATCCAACCCTCAATGAACTCATGATGGAAAATACCTCAACATCATGTGTCGGAGAAACCCCCGCCTCACATGTCCAACAAAACCTCAAAGACATGTGGCGAAATTCCATAATACCTAACTGAAGCCAAAGTCACCAAAATCAAGGCCTTAGCTCAACATCCATGTCTCCGGGCCGAGGCCCAATATCCATACCAGGGGCAAGCCCCAAACCATATTCGAAATCATTAAAAAAATCCATAATCAATAACAAATCCACAAAATTGGCCTAAACCAAAAAGTTTCCAAATCATTAACCTTAGTTATCAAATGTATCAATTCATAGTATATAATCCATAATCGTCCTTAATTCCAGGAATGCATAATTAGTAAGCAATTCAATAAATCTATAATTCCCGGGTCTTAGAACAAAAATAAACACTTTATAATGATTTTCCTTAATTTCCGAGACGCCCGAAGATAATAACTTATTCCATTTGATTCCCGACATTCAAAATCGACAATAAAATATTTAAAATATCACAATATGCGTGCATTATAATTTAGGAAATCAAGTCCACTCACCTCAAGGCCGAAAATCTCAAGCTATTCGATCCCCTGTGACCTTCGGAGCAACAACGCCTATAAAAAACAATTACTTGTCATTACTAAACGGAATTTAAAACCGCACAATTCGATCCCCTAAACCATGGAAGTACTCACAACCCCTAAACAAACTCCGATAGACCCGAAACCTGCGCCAAAATATTCGGAACGTCAAAATCATGGGGGCACGAGTCATCGGAGCCTGAGGAAGAGCCCCACGCACCCCCACGCGCCGGTGGATAGGCGGTGTCCCTTCCCCACGAGCGACTATGGGCTTCAGTCGCCCTTGTGCTTCAGCTTCGCCGACGCCAACCGGAATCTCCATAACCACCCGATTTTCAAACTTGATATCTAACTAATTTTTCAGCCAAATTCGATGTTCTAATGGTCAAAATCTATCTCTTCGAGCCAAGGAATCTAAAACTGAAGTAAAAATTAAGATCCCATACCTATGGTAGCCGAAAATTAGACGAGAAGCTTCGTGACAGGACCTCTCCCGAATTTCCCCTTGAAACTCGCAAGAAGCCCTGCTTTCATCCAATAACACCTGAAATCTCAAAATAATTCCTAAAATACCCTTACTACACCAAACAAAAGTTTTACGAGAATTCTACCGAAAATTCGGGACAGAATCTCGCTTGTAACTGGGTCTAATCGTCTCCCACCTGTCAGACGAAGGATTCAACTACAAACCAATAATTCGAGCAATCTAGATCACATCCAACTAACAGAATAAAATATAGATGAGTCCAAAAGGTTGATCAGAGCTAACTAGGTCTAGAAATTAAGTTTACAAACCCCACAAATCCTATATAGTAGTAGCGCAGCAAAAGATGATGCCTCATCCTAGTCTTGTCGCCTCATCTCGCTACGGCCTGGAGAGCACAAAATCAAAACAATAGTGAGTGAACCATATAACAATATTGAGGCCTGAACACCCTAATAAAGAGCGGATAATAATGATAACAATCATGACAATCCACATGGTGGAAAATCATAATTCCAATAAGACCCTCCATTACATCCATATATATATATATATATATACCTACAACTTATCAGACTGCTACTGGTTTACCTAGGTGGAAACCACGTCACCTCCAATGGTACCTACCAACTCAATAACTCGACCGAAGTCAATATTCCAAGCTGTAGCTGGATAACCTGACCGTAGCTCCCATCTCAAGCCGTAGCTCGATATTCCAACCATAGCCGTCATCTCGAGCTGTAGCTCATATCCTGGGCGAGTCTATGATGGAATCCTCCCTACCACAACACATATCCTACCAAGAGTATGATGGAATCCTCCATTTCATACCTCATACATTTCCAAGTTTATGATGGAATCCCCCATACCATACCTCATACCTTTCCGAGTCTATGATGGAATCCTCCATACCATAGCTCATATTTTGCCAAGAGTATGATGGAATCCTCCATACCATACCTCATACATTTCCGAGTCTATGATGGAATCCTCTATACCATAGCTCATAACGTTTTGAGTCTATGATGGAATCCTCCATACCATACCTCATACCTTTCCGACTCTATGATGGAATACTCCATACCATAGCTCATATCCCGTCGAGAGTATGATAGAATCCTCCATACCATACCTCATACCTTTCTGAGTCTATGATGGAACCCTCCATACCATAACTCATTTCCATGCCGAGCATATGAGGGAATCCTCCCTACCATACCTCCCCTTCTACATAACAATATGCATGCATTACAACTTCGAAAACAAAATCCACTCACTGTAACGTCCAAATGAGTCCAATTCCAAGCTATTCGGTCCCCGTGACCTTTGAAGTCACTACGCGTATCAACAATTACACTTGGCATTACTAAACGACAATTATAAACCTCAAATCCAACACCCTAAACCCCAGGAGTATACATGCACCCTAAACGCGTTCAAAGTAACTTTGAACCTCTGAAACAGCCCCTAAACGAACTCTGATTGACCCGAAAGCTATGCCAAAAGATCCAGAACTTCGAAAGCTTTAAAAACACAAGTTTCCGGAGGCTGAGGAAGTGCCCCCATGCACCCCCACGAGTCGGTGGATGGGCGGTGGCCCTTCCCCACGCGCGACTGTGTAGTTCAATCACCGTCAACCTTCAGCCGGGTCGACCCGATTTCCTCCATAACCACCCGATTTTCAAAGATTGATATATCACTCATTTCTCAACCAAATTCAATGTTTTAATAATGAAAATCTATCTACTCGAGCCAAGGAATCTAAAAATGAAGTCAGAACTGAGATCCCATACATGTGGCGGCCCGAAATTGGACAGGAAGTTTCGGCCAAGCTTCCAAGTTTCACTGCGACGTCCACGGCTGTCCTCAAGCTTCAAGGATGGTATGGTTGAGTTTGTGGGGATGAGAGGAAGGTAGTAGTGTCCTTGGTTTGAATCGAAAAGGTCAAGAATTTTGGTGATGGTGGTGGGATGTGTTTTTGTGTCTCACGGGCTTGCAGGAGAAGAAAGACACGGGGAGAGATGAAAAAAAATGCCAGAAATTTCTGGAAAAATAAGGAAAAGAGGTAGATATTTTTTCCAAAATATCTTAAATTCAATTTACCAAAATGCCCTTCAATGTGTTAGGCCCATCACTCGCTCAATCGGGCTCTGATTTTCGCTTACCGCCTGTCTACAAACTTGTGAGTTTAAGACCTATGCAACGGTCCAAGAAAAACTTTCATAAGTATTCCCAAACTAAAAGTGACTTTCAAACCCCGAGGGTAAAATCATCATTTTTCTCAAATAACTACGAAAATTCACTAATTAAATAAATGGGTGATCCAACTATCAGCATCTGTGGGGTCCATCTCACCTGTAAAAACTGTAGCCCCAAGTCTCTGCGCCCTCTCAATATCTAACACCTCTGAAGTACCCCTGGCCTGTAAGATAGTCGTCACAATCGTCCCCAACTGATCTAGGGTATGTTGTAAGTCAGGTTCCAACATCGGATCATATGCCCCATGTACATTCTCCACTTCTTCCTCCGTACCAGGCCACTAATGAGGACGACGTCTAGGAGGCATCACGTTGATACAAAAAAAGTTTTCGTCAGTAACACAAATAACATGCACACTAAGTGTGCGGTCTGCATGAAGTTAAATCTAGAGCTCTGATACCAAGTTGACAAGACCCCTCCCGAATTTTCCATTGAAACTCGGGAGAAGCCTTGTTCCCGTCTAACAACACCTGAAATCTCAAAGTAATTCCTAAAATACCCTTACTACGCCCAAAAACATTCTTACGAGAATTCTACCGAATATTCGACAGAATCCCCCCTGTAATGGGTCAAACTGTCTTCCACCTGCCAGACGAAGGGTTCAACTACTAACCAATAATCCAAACAATCCAGATCACATCCAACCAATAGAATAAAATATAAATGAGTCCAAATGGTTGATCAGAGCTAACTAGGTCTAGAAATTGAGTTTACAAAACCCACAAATCCTACGTAGTAGTAGTGCAGCAAAAGATGATGCCTCCTCCTAGTCTCGTCGCCTCGTCCTGCTACGGCCTAGAGTGCACAAAACCAAAACAACTGTGAGTGGACAATATAACAATATCAAGGCGTGAACACACTAATAAAGTGAGTATAATAATGATAACAATCATGATAATCCACCTAGTGGCAAATCATAATTCCGCTAAGACCCTCCATTACTTACATATATATATATATATATATATATATATATATATATATATACCTACAACTTACCGGAGTGCTACTCATTTACCTAGGTGGAAACCACATCACCTCCAAGGTTACCTGCCAACTCAATAACCCGACCGAAGTAAATATTCTGAGTCGTAGCTCGATAACCCGACAATAGCCGCCATCCTGAGCCGTAGCTCGATATTCCAGCCATAGCCATCATCCCGAGCCATAGCTCATATCCAGGGCGAGTATATGGTGGAATACTCCATATCATAGCTCATATTCTATCGAGAGTATGATGGAATCCTCCATTCCATACCTCATACCTTTCCGAGTCTATGATGGAATCCTCCATACCATACCTCATACATTTTCGAGTCTATGATGGAATCCTCCATACCATATCTCATACATTTATGAATCTATGATGAAATCCTCCATACCATACCTCATACCTTTCCGAGTCTATGATGGAATCCTCTATACCATAGCTCATATCCTGGCGAGAGTATGATGGAATAATCAATACCATACCTCATACCTTTCCGAGTCTATGATGGAATCCTTCATGCCATACCCCATACCTTTTCGAGTCAATGATGGAATCCTCCATACCATAGCTCATATCATGCTGAGAGTATGATGGAATCCTCCATACAATAGCTCATATCCTGGGTGAGTCTATGATGGAATCCTCCATACCATAGCTCATATCTTTTCGAGAGTATGATGGAATCCTCCATACCTCATAACATTCCAAGTCTATGATAGAATCCTCCAAACAATAGCTCATATCCTGTCGAGAGTATGATGGAATCCTCCATACCATACCTCATACCTTTCTAAGTCTATGATGTAACCCTCCATACCATAGCACATTTCCATGCTGAGCATATAAGGGAATCCTCCCTACCATACCTCCCCTTCTACCGAGCCTACGAGGGAATCCACCCTACCATACCTTACCGAGCGTATGAGAAAATCCACCCTACCATACCTCACCGAGAAACTCCCACAAACCCTCCCACCAGGGTCAAAGCCTAACCCACCATCCTGGACCAAAACCCCAAAACCATCATATATCTAGGCCTAAGCCCAAATACATAACCCCCCGCCTAAGCCTAAAATCCATAAACAGAAATCCATAAGATCACCCTCTCGGGCCTAAGCCCAAGTCAATACCAAAATTGTTTTCCCAAAATCATATTGAGATCCATAATCAGTGAAAACAATCGAAATAAAACCATTATCCTAAATTTTCGAGGTTTAGAAAAATAATAAACACTATAATAATTATTCTTAATTTCCAAGACCAAGAAAACAATAAATCATTTTAGAATCATTCCATTTAATTCCCGAAACTCATAATCGATAATAAAATATTTAGATCATAGCAATATGCATGCATTACGACTTAGAAAACAAAGTCCACTCACGGTAACGTCCAAATAAGTCCAATTCCAAGCTATTCGGTCCCTCGTGACCTTTGAAACCACCACGCCTATCAACAATGACACTTTGCATTGCTAAACGACAATTACAAACCTCAAATCCAACCCCCTAAACCCCGGGAGTATACATGCACCATAAACGTGTTCAAAGTAACTTTGAATGTCTGAAACAACCCCTAAATGAACTCCGATTGACCCAAAACCTGCGTCAAAAGATCCGGAACGTTGAAAACCTTAGAGACACAAGTTGTCGAAGGCTGAAGAAGTGCTCCACGCGCCCCCACACGCCTGTGGTGGGGCGGTACACCTTCCCCACGCGCGACTGCGTAGTTTAGTCGCCATAAACCTCCCGTCGGGTCGACCTTATTTTTAAAGCTTGATATCTCACTTATTTCAACCAAATTCGGTATGTTCTAATAATGGAAATCTATCTACTCGAGCCAAGGAATCCAAAACTGAAGTCAAAACTGAGATCTCATACCTGTGGCGGCCGGAAACTAGACAAGAAGTTTCGGCCGAACTTCCAGATTTCGCTGCGACGTCCATGACTGTCCTCAAGCTTGAAGGACGGTATGGTTCAGTTCGTGGGGTTGAGAGGATGGTAGTACTGTCCTTGGTTTGAATCGAAAAGGTCAAGAATTTTGGTGATGGTGGTGGGATGTGTTTTTGTGTCTCACGAACTTGGAGGAGAAGAAAGACACAGGGAGAGATTAGAAAAAGGCTAAAACAATCTGGAAAAATAAGGAAAAGAGGAAGATATTTGTTTTTCAAAATATCTGAAATTCAATTTACCAAAATGCCCTTCAACATTTTAGACCCATAACTCGCTCAATCGGGCTCTGATTTTCATGTGCCACTTGTCTACGTACTCGTGAGTTTGAGACCTATGTAAAGTTCCAAGAAAAACTTTCAAAAGTATTCCCAAACTAAAAGTGACTTTCGAACCCCGAGGGTAAAATCATCATGTTTCTCAAATAACTACGAAAATTCACTAATTAAATAAATGGGTTGTCACACTTCTGGTAAACTTCCGAGCTTCGCTGCGTCGACCACAGTTGTCCCCAAGCTTCAAGGATCTATCGTTGAGTTTGTGGGGAGTAGAGGAAGGTGATTGCGTGTTTAGTTTGGGTAAATGGCCAAAATCAAAATCACCCATTTTGGGGGTGTTTGCTTTCTCGCGGGAAAAATGAGAGATGAAAATCGCATGGGAGAGAAGAGAGAGAACGGAAAATTTTGGAGAAAATGAGTAGAGAGGAAGAGATAAGGTTCTTAAAAATATATAGGGCCAAATTACCAAAATGCCCCTCTAGACCCGTAACTCTCACAAACGGACTTTGATTTTCACGTGCCGCCTGTTTACGAACTCGTGAATTCGAGACCTACGCAATGCTCCAAGAAAAACTTCCAAATTTATTCCCAAACAAAAATTGGCTATCAAACCCCTCATAAACCTGAGGGTAAAATCGTCTTGTTCTAAAATAATTTTCGAAAAATTTCCAATTACACGTACAAGTTGTTACAGTAAACCAGATGAGGGTGCATAAGCATGTTCACCAGTGGCTATGGTGTTCTTGAACATCATATCTACTTTCACCTCCATATCAGGGCTAATCCCTTTTTTTCCCAATTTTGCATATTTAGCATGAACTTACAATTTATACAAATTGACATTCCAATACACTCACAGTGATAAAGCATAAAGAATATACCAAACTAATTTAAGCTTACATGAATTTTATTATTCCACCATTCATTAGAAGCAACAATTGTCTTATGCTTGGGATTCCACCCTGTTTATACCATTCTGACCGAACACCAGGAGGAAGACCAACGCCACAGATCCCACGGTCTCCCTGGACGACCTCACTAGCCTGCCGATCAAATAATTTCTAGTCGGCCTACCAGCTACCATCACCAACTATCAACCACCGACCATATCCCCTGTGGTCGGCACCCTTGGTCGGCAAGCTTACCCTCTAGAGACAACACTGCCCTAACACCCAAACGAATCACCACCACTCGTTTAACACTTGGGCATCACAACATTAGGGTTTCAACCATCACATTCATTACTACTATAAATACGGGGCACACTCCCCCTTACGCTGCCTAGTTCATATTCGGTCTCCCCCTTCACTTACTAACTTAAGCATCGGAGTGCACTAGGCTGGCACCCCACCGGTGTCAAGTACTCTTCTTGTTGTCCCGTAGGTCTCCCAGCAGACGAGAAGAAGGCATACCAACGGTCATCAAGACCCCATTCCGTTAGGTCCATTTTCGAATCAAACATTTGGCACCGTATGTGGTAATTCTAAGTAAGTACTCCCATTAGCTCACATACCACTATCCCACGTTCCTACCGACCACAATGTCTACCGAACAAGGTGATGGAGAGCTAAACAACACCCCTTTCCCAGCAGAGCGAAGCAGAAGTAGATCAGACTCCAATTCAGAAGCGATGCTCAGGATGATGGAGAAACTTCAACAAGAAGTCACTGAGCTCAGGAAGAGCAACCTGGCCCTTGAGAGTAGAAACCAAGTATTTGGAGAGCAATACTAGAGCACTTTCACTTTGCTTAACGCCACTAGGGAAGAACTAAGAGAACAACGAGCAGCGACCGAGAGGGCACTTGCCGGCCAAGCAGAGCAAGAGCCACGCCCCTCTGAACGATTCAGACTGGAACCCTCTGGAAGAATGCTCATTTGCTAGAACGATGGTGTTGGTCCTTCCAGAACACAAATCTTCCGGGATGCTCGTGAATTGTCGACAGGAGACCACTCCCATTGATCCCATCTGACTAGCATATCAGGTTAATGATCCGAGGATCATAGAGCAGCCTCCCATTCCTACACTCCCCTAGGGTGGTCGCACCTTATCAGGGTTATCCTTGGTGAGGGTGATCCAATAGAAAGGACCAATCTTACAAGTGAAAGAACAAGTCTTAAGGGCAAATTCCCAACATGTGGAGGACGTGGCTGACTCAACTGCAACAAAGTCAGCGGGAAGACCAAAAACGATCGATCGGCCAAAAATGAGCACTAGCAACGGAGGCCATCATCCCATCGCCAAACGACTAGGCCCGCAACCTAACCCTCCCACAACTAATGATGTTGTTTAAGATCTTTTACAGCGAGTTCGGGATTTGGAGAGCGAGAAAAGCAAAACTCAATCTCCCACAATGATCAAGACCAACACTGGTCCCTTCACTGCTCGCGTCCTCTAATACCGCCATGAATCAGAGGTCAAGCCCTTCAAGATCACACCATACATAGGGAAGGACGACCCAGTAACACATATGAACAACTACCAATCTGCCGTGGCCTTTAAAACCTCTCGGTCGAGGTCCAATGCTTGATCTTCGGCTCCACCCTTACTGAGGCCGGACTCAATTGGTTATATCGGCTCCAACCAAGTACGATTGATTCCTTTGATGAACTCCATACTGTCTTCTTGAACTAGATCATGATCCAGATGGACCGCATATTGACCACGAAAGACCACGGATCACTACGGCAAGGGGAGACTGAAATCCTACAAAAGTATGCTGCCCGATTCAGCCATGAGTATTCCAAATGTCAGGAGACTGACGATAAGGTAGCCTTCCAGGAATTTCGCAGCGGCCTCAAGGAATCTACCTTTAAGTACCAAGCCTTCATTCAGGGATGGGAAGACTACAACTAGCTGATGAGACAGGAAGCAATCCATGCTAAGGCTGAATTTTTTAATACTCCACCAGTAGAGACCAAGCCGAGTACCGCTCCAGTCTACTCCTCCCCTCAAAAGGCGCAACTTAGCAAGCCTTATTATGATTCTGGCAGTCAGAATCAAGGCTATGGGAATAACTCTTATTCAGGTAAGAGGAAAGGCTCCTATGACAACAATTACAAGGGGAAGAAGGAGAAGCATTATAACAACAACATGGCCACAAGACCAACAACCAGACTCCCCAGGGAAACCACCCTAAGGGCCCAGTCCCAAGGTATGAAACCTACACCATACTAAATACTTCTTTGGAGAATGTCTTCATGAATGTTGAGAATACGATCGAAAAACTGAAGCCAGGACCGGCAAATCATAGACCACCATTCCACTCCAACTGATACCACCAATACCACAAATTCAATGGTCTTACCATTGATGAATGTGTAGCCTTCCGAGACATTGTGGAAGGCCTAGTAAGCGCTGGGAAGATCAATCAATTTCTACAACATGTGCGACCAGTCGCCAATCACCCCTAGATAAACACCATCAGTGGTGGACCAACGATCTCCTCTGCCTACACTTCCGACAGAGCAAAAAATAACTTTATCCGAGCCACCAAATCGAACAACCAGATCTTCAACATTGAGTCTGGTAGAGCAAGGAAGGTTGGCAAAGCCGGTTGGGAGGCCATAACCTTCTCAGAGGAGGAAGAATGAGGCATCATCTTCCCTCATGATGATCCCCTCATTATCCGAGCTCAAATTGCCAATTTTGATGTCGGACGAATCCTCATTGACATAGGGAGTTCGGTTAATGTTATCTTCATGGAAGCTTTCAATCAGCTAGAGATTGACGACAAGGAGCTTAACAGAGCAGTAACCCCATTACTAAGTTTCTCAGGAGGCTCAGTAATGCCTATTGGTACAGTCTCCCTACCAATTTTAGTAGGCACCACTCCGCGCATTGCAAATGCAATAATCCCATTCCTGGTGGTAGACTGCCCCACATCCTACAATGTCATCTTATGCCAGGGACTATTGAATCAGATCAATGTTGTGTGCTCTACGCGTTTACTCTTGATGAAGTTTCCAACAATTATGGGGACTGGCCAAGTCCGAGGAGACCAACTTTCTGCAAGAACTTGCTACCAATCTGCACTTACCAAGGTGAACCCTAATGCTAGCAAGGAGACCATGTCTGTTACTGAGAAGGCATACGAGGCTGACCCTGTCGATCCAGAGCTCGGAAAATAGATCCAATCTAGTCCTCCAGAGGACCTAAGAGATCTATCAACTACTCAAACACCTCAACCAGTTGAGGAGACTGACCCAATCACACTCCATCCTGAGCATCCAGACCAGCAGATTAGAATTGGGACTGCATTGCAACAGGAAACCCGGAATGCACTCATATAGTTCCTTAGGGTAAACAGCGAAGTCTTGGCTTGGTCTTACGCCGACATGCCCGGTATATCAACAGATGTCATCTGCCACAGACTGACCATTGATCCTTCTTTCAGATCAGTGACACAAAAACGATGAACGTATGACACTGAGCGTCAGCTGGCCATGCAAGAGAAGATCACCAAGCTCAGTACGATCCACTTCGTACGGAAGGCCGTCTACGCCGCTTGGCTAGCCAATGTGGTATTGGTAAAGAAGTCCTCAGGGGCATAGAGGATGTGTATTAACTTCACCGATCTTAACCAGGCATGCCCCAAAGATAGCTTCCCTCTTCCCAAGATTGATCTTCTGGTTGACGCAACAGCAGGTCATGAAGTCCTTAGTTTCATGGATGCCTACTCTGGATACAACCAGATCCTCATGCAACTGGATGATCAAATCCATACCAGCTTTCTCACAGATCTAGGAGTTTACTGCTACAATGTCATGCCATTCGACTTGAAGAAAGCTGGGGCGACATACCAGTGCCTGGTGCACTTCATGTTCGCTGACCAGATCGGGAAAACCGTGGAGGTGTATGTAGATGATATGCTCGTCAAGAGAAAAACTACAGCGGACCATGTCCATAACCTTTCAAAAATATTTGAGGTACGAAAGAAGATTTGAATGAGGCTAAACCCAGCAAAGTGTGTTTTCGGAGTCAGCTCCGGAAAATTTCTTGGCTACATGATCAACCAAAGGGGAATCGAGGCCAATCCTGAGAAGATCAAGGCCATCCTTGATATGCAACCTCCACAAATAGTGAAATAGGTCCAGAGCCTCATAGGAAGAGTAGCAAAACTCACCCGATTCAGCTCACGAGCCACTAACAAGTGCATGCCCTTCTTCAAGGCCCTCAAGACTAAGGGAAAGACCATTGAATGGACCACCGAATGCGAGAAAGCCTTCATTGATCTCAAGGAATTTATGACCAGGGCCCCCCTACTCGCCAGGCTAGACACGGGAGAGCAACTCGTCGTCTACCTTTCGGTCTCCAATTCAGCGATCAGCTCCATCCTAATCAAGAAGGCAGACAAAGCGGAACACCCGATCTACTACGTCAGCAAAGCATTCTAGGATACGAAGACGAGATACTGTGATCTCGAGAAGCTTGCTCTTTCTCTCATCATCACCGCAAGAAAGCACCTTACTTTCAAGCCCATCCCATATTAGTTCACACCAACAAGCCCCCCAGGCAAATCTTACAGAAGCTGGATACATCCGGAAGACTGACAAAATGGGTAATTGAGCTCAGTGAGTTTAATTTTCCTATGCTCCAAGACCATCGAAAAAGGGCCAAGCTGTGGCTGATCTAATCTTTGAATTTACATATGAACCCACTCAATACATGCTGGAAGAACAGCAAAAAGTATCAAGGCAGTCAGCTGCCAAGGTCGGGGGGAGACTATCTCAAACCCAATTGAAAAATCCAAACTAGTTTAGATCCTCTATGTGGACGGAGCGTGCCACTTCGGCTCCGGAGCAAGACTAATGCTCCAGATCATGTGAAGCTTGAGCATGCTCTCCACTTTGATTTCAAGGAATCCAACAATGAGGCAGAATACGAGGCCCTCTTTGCTGGTCTCTGCCTTGCTAAAGATTTGTGAGCAAACCAGGTCAAGATCTTCAGCGATTCCCAACTTGTGGTGAGTCAAGTGAACAAAACATTTGATGCAAAGGACGTCACAATGTCCTAATACCTCGACAAAGCCAAGACATTGCTCCACTACTTCCAGTCCTATGAGATGTCCAAAATTCCAAGATCGGAGAACAACCATGCTGATGCTCTAGCAAGACTAGCCTCGTCTATCGACGACAAGATTGGTCGTAGTGTCCTAGTGGAGATACTGGAAGTTCCAAGCACGTAAGAGCGAGAAGTCCATACCATCAACACTTATCTAACCTGGATGGATCCAATCATCTTCTACACACTCAATTTGGAACCACCCTAGTCCATATTGTTGCTTCCTGAACTTGTACAGATAGTACAACTAGCCCCAGCTCGACTCCCCTTTGTTGCATAGTCGGAATGATGTGTAGAGGCTGACCAATGTAATGCATCCGTTCACATTCAGCTGGCTGAGCACTATCCTCGCCCGAGCAAGGATGTCTTACAGCCACATATGAAGAGGTACACGGACACCGTGTTCGAATGAGTCTATATAAAAGAGGGTTGATCCCTCTAGACTCTGACTCGGCCTAGCACTAGGAGGAGGAAGGACCATCCTAATGTTGTCCGGCATGTTATACAGATCCCTAAACTTAAGGAGGTCGACTTCCCTCAAGGTGGTCGGCACATGGTCTACCGCATATGGCGATGTATTTAATGGGATAACCCTCATGATCGGCTCAGCATCCTCTACTATCTTAGCCTGCTCCTCTTTGGCATGCTTCTCTTCAGTCTCTTCTTCTTCGGCCTCTTCTTGCTCGGCATTATCTTCACCATCCCCCTGCCCCTCAACTTCCACCTCCTCGGCCTCTTATTCTTCAAGATTGACCATAGGAGGCTTAGACGACAACGCTTCATGTACATTCCCGTCGGCATCATAGGTGGGTACATCTTTAAAAAGTGCTAAAACACTATCAGTGGACGACGAAGACCCATTGCTAGCCGACAAGGACCCACTAGTAGATGTGGAACCACTCGACCTGCCCGACGCATCATCTGCCGACCAGGACGTTGCTTCACCTCCAAAAGTTTACGGGAATTTTTCCCCAGATTTGTTCGCTGACTCTGACTATAACATCTACAACTGAAGGGGAGACTACACTAAGAATCAACCTACCCTATTACAAACAGGAAGAATAAAACGAAAGGAACAAACTTTACCTTTAGTAGGATGGGAATCTGATCGGGCATAATTTTCTCGGAAGCCCACTTTCTCTACTCACTTGATCGGAAGCTTACTTGCTCTGCTATCTCGGTCGGAACTCACTGGCTCTTATTAGTTGATCAGAAGTTCTTGGTCGGCCACATCGAAAGCTCTCCAAAAAGTATGCTCAAATGAGCAGCAACCCCTTTATATAGGCGCCCCTGTAACGGTCTGAAATGCCTCCTCGATTCACGCACCCACTAAGCAACTATTAATGCTCCACTCAACCATCATTAAGGCCTCACACGTGTCAGACCAACGATCAACCAAACAATCCAGCAATCTAGCTTACAAGTGTGCGCTGATCGGCAAGCCTTAGAGGCGATCGATCTTTCGTCTCATTCGAGGTTCCTCTCTGAGATCGCGCTGATTGGTAAGCCTTCATAGGTGACCAATCTGTCAAATCAATCGAGGTTTCCCTCCGAGATTGTGTTGATCGGCAAGCCTTCAGGGGCGACTGATCAATCACATCATTCGAGGTTCCTCTCCGAGATCGTGCTGATCGGCAAGCCTTCAGAGGCAATCGATCTATCGCATAATTCGAGGTTCCTCTCCGTGATTGTGCTGATCAACAAGCCTTCAGGGGCGACCGATTTGTCGCATCCTTCGAGCTTCCTCTCCGAGATCGCGCTAATCAGCAAGCCTTCAGAGGCCACCGATCTGTCGCATCATTCGAGGTTCCTCTATGAGATTATACTGATTGGCAAGCCTTCAAGGGCGACCGATCTTTGGCATTATTCGGGGTTCCTCTCCAAGATCGTGCTAATCGGCAAGCCTTTAAGGGTGACTGATCTGTAGCATCATTCAAGGTTCTTCTCCGAGATCGCACTGATCGGCAAGCCTTCAGAGGCAACAGACCTATCTCATCATTCGAGGTTCCTCTCTGAGATTGTGTTGGTCGATAAGCCTTTACGGGCTACCGATCTGTCGCATCGTTCGAGGTTCCTCTCTGAGATCGCACTTGTAATGACCCAGACCAGAAATTAAATTATTTTGAGAATTGGACGATTTTACCATCAATTTTGGACGGGTTTGGGAGTCACTTTTTGAATGGCAGCACTTTTGGGAATTTTTCTTGGGTCGTTGTGTAGGTCTCGAACTCACGAGTTTGTAGACAGGCGGCACACAAAAAACAGAGACCTGGTGAGTTCGTTACGGGTCTATAAGCTTCAGGGGTAGATTGGTAATTTTGGAAAAGTTGGAACTATAAAGCATATATTTTTCTCTCTCCTCGGGAGATTGGTCCATTTAGTCTCTCTCTCCTACCCAAAATTCTCCCCGTGTGAAAACTGAACATCCCCTTTCATCGAAAGGATTTCAGTCTGATTCGACCGAAACCAAGGTCGGGAGGATCTTCCCCGGGACCCCACGAGCATTTTGGGGTATTTATCAGAGCGGGAGCACCGCCGTAGGAGACGGACGGAAGAGGGAGGTGGACCGAATCTTCTCGGCCATTTTTCGCCAAACCAGGTACGATCTCGGAACTTTGACCTCATATTTGGATTACTGGTGAAAAGTAGATGAATTTACGTGTGTGGCTCGTAAAAAATGGTCAAGAAATGAAGAAGTTAGAAAAACTTGAAAATCGGTCGGAAATGACAATTTCCTGCGAACCAGACGGCGGCGTCGGTGGCGGTCCGGTCATATTCTCCAGCTAGCTTTCGACGATGACGACGGCCGTCCGGTCGTATTCTCCGACGATCGATCGGGTCGAGTGGACCGATCGGATCAAGCGGACCGATTGGGTCAAGTGGACCGATCAGGTCGAGTGGACTAGGTCAGGCTGGATCAGGTCAGGCCAAGTTGGGCCGGGTTGGACCGGTCCAGGCACGTTGGCACTGTCGCAGGCGCGTGACCGGCACGTGCAGGTGCGTGTGCGTGTGTTCCGGCCTTCTACAGGCGCGTGGCGGCGCATGTAGGCGCGTGTGCGTGTGTTCCGGCCTTCTACCAGCGCTAGGGACAGTCAATGATGTCACGGCGGCGCGTGACTAGGGTGATAGGACGTTCTGGATCAGATTTTGTTGGTTTCGAGGCCATAGGAGTTCGTTTAGGGTCCGATAGAGCAATCCCAGCGGTAATGGTTGACCGTGGAGCGGGTTTTGAGCTCGGAAGGTCAAGGTAGTTGGGTCATTATTGTGTCATGTGTTCCTTGGGGCAAGAGCGTCCGTGATTTTGGGTTGGATGATATGTGTGAGTGGACTTTTGATTTATAAATTGAAATGCATGCATCAATGAATCTTTGTTTAAATACTTTTATGGATTGTTGCATTGAATGTCCAGAATTTAGAAATGATTGCTAGACACATGTTTTCCAATATTTAAGTTAAAGTGTATTTTGAGAAATGTCATGGTTTTTGGACCCGGTTTTGATATCGTTTTGACGTGGAAATTATTGAGTCCATGATTTGGGTTTTGACCCGTATGTATGAGTTTATCGGATTTGGCTATATTTGAGGAAAGCCAGGACTCGGGACTAGGATCCGTTATTGGCGGTAAACTCGGTGAACCTCCAAGATAAACATTGATTTGAGGGAGGCTAGGACTCGGGACTAGGATCCGCTGTTGGCGGAGAACCCCGTGAACCTCCAAGATATACATTGATTTGAGGAAGGCAGGACCTATGACTAGGATCCGCTATTGGCGGTGAACCCGGTGAACCTCCAATATAAATAATACTGATATGTGTGGGGGCCAGAATCTGGAGCCAGGATCTGCTGTTGGCGGTGAACTCGGTGAACCTCCAAGATAAACACCAATTTGAAGAGGACCAGGATCTGGGACAAGGATCCGCTATTGGCGGTGAACCCGGTGAACCTCCAAGATAAACATTGATTTGAGAGAGGCTAGGACATGGGACTAGGATCCACTGTTGGCGGTGAACCCGATGAACCTCCAATAGAAAAGGTGAAGGTAGTACAGGACTACCACACCCCAAGGGATACCCTGGTGGCTAGCGGTTATGCCGGCAAATGATATAATATGTCAGTCGAGGGATATGCCGACTGATGTGATATGATAGCCGAGGGTTATGCCGACTGATGTGATATGATAGTCGAGGGTTATGTCGGCTGATGATACAATATGTCAGTCGAGGGATATGCCGACTGATGTGATATGATAGCCGAGGGTTATGCCGATTGATGATATAATATGTCAGTCGAGGGATATGCCGACTGATACGATATGACAGCCAAGGGTTATGCCGGCTGATGATATAATATGTCAGTCGAGGGATATGCCGACTGATGTGATATGATAGCCGATAGTTATGCCGGCTGATGATATAATATGTCAATCGAGGGGTATGCCGACTAATGTGATATGATAGCCGAGGGTTATACCGGTTGATGATGTAATATGTCAGTCGAGGGATATGCCGACTGATGTGATATGATAGCCGAGGGTTATGCCGACTGATGATATAATATGTCAGTGGAGGAATATGACGACTGATGTGATATGATAGCCGAGGGTTATGCCGGCTGATGATATAATATGCCAGTCGAGGGATCTACTGACTGATATGATATGATAGCCGACGGTTATGCCGACTGATGTGATATGATAGTCGAGGGTTATGCCGGCTAATGATATAATATGTCAGTCGAGGGATATGCCGACTGATGTGATATGACAGTCGAGGGTTATGCCGGCTTATGTGTTATGCCAGCCGAGGGTTATTCCAGTTGAGGATATGATATGATAGTCGAGGATACTTGCCAACTTATATGATATGATAGCCGAGGATATTTTCGGCTCTAATATGATTTGACGACGATTTTCATGTGCTTAATTAGCTTATGAAAATACTTCGTCATCCGGGTCAGTGGTTTGGTCTGGGCAGTGACCCAGAGTGACGAGTTATTGTTGGTTCACAAGTAGCTGACTAGTCGGTTGTCTTGTGGTATTCCAGTAGAGGTGTCAGCAGTGTCTGACCTACTGACATTTGGTGTCAGGGGGTATTCCTATTTGGAGCACCACTATTCCGAGGTCTTGGCTTTGACTTGTATGCTATCCTGCGTCTGACAGGTAGGAGTGGTTAGTGAGTACAGAGGTTCTATCGGGAACCCTGTAAGGTTTTTTTAAATATTATTTAAGGATAAAGGGTATCCCTGGTATTTAATTTTTGAGGTAAAAAAGCTGTCAGACGGGATAAGGGTTCTTCCCGGGTTTCTAGGGGAAATTCGGGAAGGGTTCTTACAAGTGGTATAAGAGCTCTAGGTTAACTTCCTGCAGACCGCACACTTGTGTGCAAATTAATTAAGGATTTCTGTTAACAAGATGCCTCCGAGGCGTTTACCTCTTTAGCGACCTTGAACCGAATAAGAGGTTGGTTCTTAAACCTGAGTTAGGGAAATTTCGGGGATGAAATTTCTGTAAGGGGGGAAATTTGTAACGACCCTGACCAGAAATTAAATTATTTTGAGAATTGGACGATTTTACCCTCGATTTTGGACGGGTTCGGGAGTCACTTTTTGACTAGGAGTACTTTTGGGAATTTTTCTTGTGTCGTTGCATAGGTCTCGAACTCACGAGTTCGTAGAAGGTGGCACGCGGAAAACGGAGACCTGGTGAGTTCGTTATGGGTCTAGAAGCTTCAAAGGCAGTTTGGTAATTTTGGAAAAGTTGGAACTATAAAGCTTATATTTTTCTCTCTCCTCAGGAGATTGGTCCATTCAGTCTCTCTTTCCTACTCGAAATTCTCCCCGTGCGAATACCTAACATCCCCTTTCATTGGATGAATTTTGGTCCAATTCGACCGAAACCAAGGTCGGGAAGATCTTCCCCGAGACCCCACGAGCATTTTGGGGTATTTATCGGAGCGGGAGCACCGCCGTCGACGACGGACGGAGGAGGGAGGTGTACCGAAACTTCTCGTTCGTTTTCCAGCCAAACCAGGTATGATCTCGGAACTTTGACCTCATAATTGGATTCCTGGTGAAAAGTAGATGAATTTACGTATGTGGATCGTGAAAAACGGTCAAGAAATGAAGAAGTTATAAAACCTTGAAAATCGACCGGAAAAGGCAATTTCCGGCGAACCAGACTGCGGCGTCGGCGGTGGTCCGGTCATCTTCTCCGGCCAGCTTCCGACGACAGCGACGGCCATTCGGTCATCTTCTTCGGCGAGTCACCGGCGATCGATCTGGTCGAGTGGACCGATCAGATCAAGCGGATCGACCGGGTTGAGTGAACCGATCGGGTTGAGTGGACCGGGTCAGGCTGGATCGGGTCAGGCCAAGTTGGGCCGAGTTAGATAGGTCCAGGCGCGTGGGCACTGTAGCAGGCGTGTGACCGGCGCATGGCGGTGCATGCAGGCGCGTGTGCGTGTGTTCCGGCCTTCTACCGGCGCGTGGCGGCGCGTGGGACTTTTCCTGATGTCACGGCGAGGCGTGACTAGGGTTTTGGGACATTCCGGATCAGATTTTGTTGGTTTCGAGGCCATAGGAGTTCATTTAGGGTCCGGTTGGGCAATCCCAATGGTAATGGTTGACCGTGGAGCGGGTTTTGAGCTCGGAAGGTAAAGTTAGTTCGGTCATTATTGTGTCATGTGTTCCTTGGGGCTGGAGCGTCCGTGATTTTGGGTTGGATGATATGTGTGAGTGGACTTTTGATTTATAAATTGAAATGCATGCATCAATGTAACTTTGTTTAAATACTGTTATGGATTGTTGCATTGAATTTCCGGAATTTAGAAATGATTGCTAGACATATGTTTTCCAATATTTCAGTGAAAGTGTATTTTGAGAAATGTCATGGTTTTTGGACTCGATTTTGATATCGTTTTGACGTGGAAATTATTGAGTCCATGATTTGGGTTTTGACCCGTATGTATGAGTTTATCGGATTTGACTATATTTGAGGGAGGCCAGGACCCGGGACTAGGATCCGCTATTGGCGGTGAACCCGGTTAACCTCCAAGATAAACAATGATTTGAGGGAGGCTAGGACTCGGGACTAGGATCCACTGTTGGCGGTGAACCCAGTGAACCTCCAAGATAAACATTGATTTGAGGGAGGCTAGGACCCGGGACTAGGATCCGCTATTGGCGGCGAACCCGGTGAACCTCCAATATAAATAATACTGATATGTGTGGGGGCCAGAATCCGGAGCCAGGATCCGCTGTTGGCGGTGAACCGGTGAACGTCCAAGATAAACACCAATTTGAGGAGGACTAGGATCTGGGACTAGGATCCGCTATTGGTGGTGAACCCGGTGAACCTCCAAGATAAACATTGATTTGAGGGAGGCTAGGACTCGGGACTAGGATCTGCTGTTGGCGGTGAACCCAGTGAACCTCCAATAGAAAAGGTGAAGGTAGTACAGGACTAGCACACCCCAAGGGATACCCTGGTGGCTAGCGGTTATGCCGGCTGATGATATAATATGTCAATCGAGGGATATGCCGACTTATGTGATATGATAGCCGAGGGTTATGCCGGCTGAGGATATAATATGTCAGTCGAGAGATATGCCGACTGATGTTATATGATAACCGAGGGTTATGCCGGTTGATGATATAATATGTCAGTCGAGGGATATGCCGACTGATATGATATGATATGATAGCCGAGGGTTATGCTGGCTGATGATATAATATGTCAGTCAAGGGATATACCAACTGATGTGATATGATAGCCGAGGGTTATGCCGGCTTATGATATAATATGTCAATCGAGGGATATGCCGACTGATGTGATATGATAGCCGAGGGTTATGCCGGCTGACGATATAATATGTCAGTCGAGGGATCTACCGGATGATGTGATATGATAGCCGAGGGTTATGCCGACTGATGTGATATGATAGCCGAGGGTTATGCCGGCTGATGATATAATATGTCAGTCGAGGGATATGCCGACTGATGTGATATGATAGTCGAGGGTTATGCCGGCTTATGTGTTCTGCCAGCCGAGGGTTATTCCGGCTGAGGATACGATATGATAGTCGAGGATACTTACCAACTTATATGATATGATAGCCGAGGATATTTCCAGCTCTAATATGATTTGAGGACGATTGTCATGTGCTTAATCAGCCTATGAAAATACTTTGTCATCCGGATCAGTGGGTTGGTGTGGGCGGTGACCCAGAGTGACGAGTTATTGTTGGTTCACAAGTAGCTGACTAGTCGGTTGTCTTGTGGTATTCCAGTAGAGGTGTCAGCAGTGTCTGACCTACTGACATTTGGTGTCAGAGGGTATTCCTATTTGGACCACCACTATTTCGAGGTCTTGGCTTTGACCTATATGCGATCCTGCGTTTGATAGGTAGGAGTGGTCAATAAGTACAGAGGTTCTGTCGGGAGCCCTGTAAGGTTTACTAAATATTAGTTAAGGATAAAGGGTATTCCTGGTATTTAATTTTTGAGGTAAAAGTGTTATCAGACGGGATAAGGGTTCTTCCCGGGGTTCGAGGAGAAATTCGGGAAGGGTTCTTACAGCACTGATCGGCAAACCTTCAAGGGTGACCGATCTATCACATCATTCGAGGTTCCTCTCCTAGATCGTGTTGGTCGGCATGCTTTCAAAGGCGACCGATCTGTCGCGCCAATTACGTTTCCTTCAGGGGATTCGCCCGACTAAGGCTCACTTCCTCACCCAAGGACTTGGGGGACTACAGGGTATAACCCTACTTGTCAGTCTACACGATCTTCACAGAATTGACAAGTCCTCTACCGAGGAAATCCACCTTAGTCAACGATTTAGGGGACTTATGTTTATACCATTCGGACCGACCACCATGAGGAAGACCAACGCGACATATCCCACGGTCTCCCTGGCCGACCTCACCCGCCTGCCGATCAGATCATTTATGGTCAGCATACCAGCCACCGTCACCAACCATCAACCATCGACCATACCCCTTGTGGTTGGCACTCTTGGTCGGCATGCTTGTCCTCACAGAGACAACATTGCCCTAACGCCCAAACAAATCATCACCACTCGTTTAAAACCCCAGGACACGTGTCAACATCTTGGAGGCAACTTGGGCATCACAACATTAGGGTTTCAACCACCACATTCATTACTACTATAAATACAGAGCACACTCCCCCAGAAAAGTTAACTACTATTCACTTACCCTTACGCTGCCTAGTTCATATTCGGTCTCCCCCTTCACTTACTAACTTAAGCATCGGAGTCCACTAGGGCGGCACCCCACTGGTGTACAGTAATTGTTTTATGCGCGTATTTATATCTTCTCCTTCAGTATAGTAGAGTTATAATTTTATATACATATTTGTATATCAAATAAATAGATATTTGAATATCAAATAAATAGATATTTGATCAAATCAATTCAACTTCATCCATCAAAAAGACAACTTGCATAATTGCCTTGCATTCTTTCACAATTTACAAAAATATATATATATAGAGATTTTATGATGTCAGAAACTTTTGTATTTTTTATTGTTGTAGTGAATATATATTGTAAGCACAAGCAACAGCTTGCGGGAATAGCCTTAGGAATAGAAAATAAACAGATCGAGGACACAATTTTCTATAATTATTAATTGATTTTTTTTTCTTATCTAGTGATTGTTCATTGCTTTGTCTTCATTCAATCATTCTTCACCCCTTAAATTCGTATTATAATCAAGATTTCATAAAGAAGAAGCAGATTATCAAAAAATTTGGGTGATTCACTGTACTTCCCTTCAACCAATGCATAAATAATACGCAGTCTTAGGCTGACTTAAATCCCAAACTAATTAACATTATATCACAACTCAAGTTTCAAAATCCATGATACTGCATAGGAAGTTTAGTTTGTTTGTTAATAATGATAACTATAAGTATTTACATATCATCACGTATAAACATTTTCTCTTCTCAACAATAATATCATATGTATCAACAATAAGATCATCAAATATAAGTATATCCTATTAACAAGAATTATATTCTTTAGTTTGACTACTCAACAAAAAAAAAATTTAAGAAAGAGATTGATTTCTTACGATTAAATGAATGAGAATAAACCAGAGGTGTGCAAATGAGTTGAAAGTTTTTTTATCTCCAGTATAATACGTTTTCTTTGATCTCTATTATAAGATTTGGGAGAAGAAAAATACGCTTGATTTTATATATTAGTAGATTACATAAATTTTCTTGTTGCTTAACTAAATAAATAAAATCAAAGTGATCTAGCCTACCAAAACTAGCCAGAAAAAGAAAAAATTAAAATTAACTTGATGCATTTGGAAGTTAAAAAGCAATATTTAAAAGAATGACAAACTACATAAAACCCCCCAAACTATAGGGATCATTATAAGTTCATACCTAAACTATGAAAAATTTCATATAGGTATACAAACTATATAGTCATCAACAAATCACTACCTCCGTTATGTTTTCCATCCAGTAAGCCGTTAAAAGGACAAGCGACAAGTAATTGGTCCAGTCAGCTCGTGTGGCCAAAATTAGACGTGCATTTTTATCACAAATTTTGGGTTAGTCATAATCCTTAATAAATCCCTAAATTCCCAAATTGAAAACCCATAGCCCCATTTCGAATCTCATAACCTCGGATGCATTTCCTCACCCCGACAACCCCTTCCTCCAACTTCGACGACACAAGCTAACCCTAATTTCTCTGTTCCCCTCATCGCCCATCATCCCTACCTCTTCCTCTTCAACCGGCATCATAAACCGACAAACTGGGTAAGACCCATGAAGCTTCAACCACTTCTCGATACAATCGCCATGAAATCTGTGTTTCATGTCATCCTTCTAGCCTCGCCGCCAACCTCAAATTTCTACAAGCAAATCACACACTCAGACTCAGCATCCCCCTCGACAATCTTGACACATGACATGGCATTGACGGAGGCCTTTGAGGCCGGTGTTCGTAAAATTAGAGAACAAGAAATATGCAATCTAATTCTAATAGTTATAAAATCTTTGCAAGTGTACAAATCGATAAGAATAGTATAGTAGCACAGCAAGAGTCAATCCCTCGAGGACTTGTATCAACGTTATGTCCACTTCAGTGTTTAGACTTAACTAACTCAGATTAAGATTCACGACAATAAGTAAAAAAGGGGGGTGTGATGTGTTTGAAACAAGGAATTAAAACATAAACTTAAATTGCAAGAATAAATTGAAACAGAATTCAAGGTGATGATTGAATGAATTAACTAAGTCGAATCAAGGCTAACTATCCACCCTAACCAATTCAATTTCCTAGCATGATTTCCAAGATCCACTTACTATGAATTCTCTTAATAAGATGCCCATGCAAAGGTCCTGTTACAACTCAACCCACACATATTATTTTCTTCTTACTTAGCATGTCCTAACCGTTTCCTCTGCTTAGAACGTCAATCAATTTTAGAGAATGATTAGTAATCTAAAATGATGCATGAAATACAAAAGGAAGTTAATGACATCACACTACCCCTAGTCTGGTTTAATGATCTAGGTTTTCATGAATTCTGATTACAAGATTATTTCTTAACCTCAACCTCTTGATGCAATCTCATTAATAATTTATGTAAACAAGGTAGCTAATTATGTGAACATAAAAGAGCAGCAATTCAAATAGTAATCAGAGTCTATTCAGCATTCATAATAACATAAATCAAGGGCCAAAATCATGTCAAGAAACTACCTGGCTAGGGCTTCAAGCAGCCCTAATTCTAAAAGAATTACTCACGCATATTATTGAATAAAAACATAAACGAATCCATAATTACAGAATAATAAAAGAAGAAAGAAGAAAAACTCTTGGAAGAATGGTGTTGCGCTGAAGACGTCCAAGGCAGCAGCTCCCAACCTCCTTGCGTTCAACCTCCTCTTCAAAAACAGAAAAACTAAACTAAACTCAGTTATGTGGTTAGGGGATTAGGAACCCTAGTTTCACGTTAAAAACTCATTTAAATACTCCTAGGGCTTCCCCTAAAAACTAGGAATTGAAAACAGAAAACAAAGGACCAAAAAGCCCTTAATGAAATGCTAAAACATGTTTCCTAGTCTGGTAGGGACACGAGCTAGGCCGCAGGCTTGTGATGCAAGAAAGGATCTTTCTTGTGTGTCAAGGCTGATTCTGGAAGGTTCTACGACTTTCAAGGACAGCAAGGCATGGCTGGCACAATCTTGGACCTTCTTGACACGGCTGGAACAATCTTGGCTCCTAGAACCTCCTTATTGGACCTGCTAAGGACTCAGCAGGAAATCGACCAATCCAGCTGGGACCGACCAATTATCTCACTTCCATATGATGTATCTAGCAATCTCGTAGAAAACACACTGGCCCAATTTGGCTCAAATCAGGGCTAGTGGGTGGTCCTTTAGGGCAAAACAGGACACATACGTGTCATTGGCATTTCCAGGTGGGACACAGGCTTCCATCAGCATAGATAGGTGATTTGAAGTCCAAATATGAGTGGTGTCTTGCTTTGTTCCACTGAGTTCCAGGTCATGGCCCAAATTGGCCTTCCCGGACCTATCAATGGACATGTCACAAACCTGATTCTGGTGTCTTGGGTCTATCGCTGGGTGCGTCTCTGAGGGACTAGGGATGTGTCTCTAGCATGTCTTTGGGGTTGGAACTTGGGACAAGGACTTCAGCGCAGGGCAGGAACTTGGACTTCACAAGGGTCTCGGCTGAGGCTTCTTTGAGGCATGGCTAGGACATGCCAAGGACATGTCCTTGGCCTGACCTTGGCACTTCTAGGACTTGATCTTCTGGTCCTGAAACATAGTTCTAGGACCCGGATGACTTCATTTGAGGTACTTGGTCAAGTTCCCAAAATGAGGTACTCGGACATGTCCTGAGACATGTTAAGGACCCGATATTGAAATGACGATATCTCCTTCATTGGAACTCCGATTCGAGTCATTCTTTTTCCTGTGTTTTCAGAATTCCATTCTCTTTCTATAGCCTGCACATGTCTCACAAGAACATCACTTTCTACTATGGATGGCCTAATTTCTAACAATAGACAAGTAAAAGAGGTACTAAGTGACATCAAAATGATGCTTAATTAATGACTGAACAAATACCCCCAAACCTATCTTTTGCCAGTCCCTGAGTAAAACAAAGGAAAACAAACTTAAACGAAGAGAAAATACTCGATCTTAGTTAAGATAGGACATTTAAACCCCTAGGTCTTCTTAGTAGAAGGAGTTTGTCTTCTGAGGGTTATGGCAGTTACGACACCCACAAACGTTTTACTTTGACACTAAGATGCTAGAGACAGTGCTTAGGACAATAAGAATCAAATTAAGGGAACATGCTTTGCAAAACTAAAAGATCATGTCACGACAGTGAGAGTCATGTGTAATGTGTGAATGCCAAAATCTCAAATAATCATGCTTACGAACAACTTCATTCAAGTGCTCCAGAAAGATTTCGCCTCGTCTCTAATCCTCGCTGGATATCTTTCAATTCACTCTAGAATCCTAGGCTTTACCCTTATATCAAGCATATGTAATGGAATTTATGTAAAGGCATTCAAGTTTAATCACATATGAACATTCAATGAAAAAACAGCACTTTCTGAATTTAAGATCTCATGAATGGAATTAAATTTTAAGAACATAGACACGTACCTTAGTTCTCAGCATGGCTAGCCACAAGATCAGTTAGGTCTTTCACATTAGGTTGCAATGGGGCTAAGCTTAATGGTTTCAGAAAGAAGGGGTAGGATTCAAAGAACCTGAGTTGTGCCAAGGCATGAGAAGTCATGGCTTGAACTTGTGCTTTCTTATCTGAATCCTTACTTAAGGCCCACGGAAATGCACTCCTTGATTGCTCTTCTTGAGGTTTTTGGCTCACTTCGATCAATTCACTTTTTTTTTTCTCTTTTCACTTTCTTTTTCTTTTCTGATTTTTTTCTTTTCTTTTTCTTTTGAATTGAATCGACCAAGATCATGTAATAGCTTCCTCATTCCATATGAAACTTTCCACTTGTAGAGCACTTTACTCAACATTCAAACTTTTGGACCTTGTCACACTCAGTGCTTGTGGCAATCGCCCTTAGAACTGAGCAATAACTTATTTCATTCCTCATTCTCACCATGAATCTCATTTAAGGCAACCCTAGCACAAACTAAGGTTATAGGGCATGACACATTGAATGGTTCAGTGTTTTGGGTAGATGATGCTTAGATGATGAAAGAAAGGCTAGTGTTTGGCTTCAAAAGGGCTTAAGGAGCACACAATATGGTAAGACAAGGCATTTAGAGGTTAAGCTCACATAGCCTACATCACCTCTAATGGCAAGCCATACATCAAACCAAGAGCACCTATATAATGTTAGTTCTTTTAAAATTCAATGCAAATATGATGTGATGAGATCAACATTTATGAACAAAAGTGAAGAGTGTTTAAAGAGTAGAAACAATGTATATCACTAAAAAACAATGGCAATAAGGCTCAAGTTCTCACATGGTTGTCTCCACTAATTTTCTGAAGTCGCTCAGCTTTAGTCATTTTGTTCACTTAATTATCCAAGACATGGCATTTTGAAGTGCAAAATTATGCTACAAACTGAATGTGGCATGACTCTTAGTAAAACAAAGAAGGTTAACTTAGCATGTACACTCCTATTAACAAGTTAAAGCACTAGTCACTAGCAAAAACTTAACTAACTAACTAAACACAATAAAAACTAAAACTGAAAATTCTAGTCGTGTATCACTCCCAAACCTACTTGTTTATATATGCAAAGTTTTTGATCCACACCCCCAAACCTAAACTGAATATTGTCCTCAATGTGATAAGAATAAGCATGACAAAGGACATAATTGAAGGTTTCGAGAATGCAATAGGGCTATACATTAGGGGGAGAGATGACACAAACCAGGGCTAGGTTGCCTCCTAGGAGCGCTTTATTTAATGTCTGGGAAAGACGTGGATGGCAGCTAAGAACTAGGTGGAGGCATGGCAAGCATGGCAATGTCAACATGGATCATGTTGTGAGCCTCTCGCTGCAGAATTTTCGCTGCCTCATGTGGAAAGAACTTAGATGCACAAAACAGAATCCACCTACGAGAACGCAATCTATCTGGAAAGAGATTTAGAAGTGATTTGAATGAGAGCATTTTCTGTCCATTCTCAAATGTCCTCCTCCGAAAATGCTTGTGGTTCAACAGCTCAAGGTGTGCCCTATACATCCTAGACTTCAGTACCCTTTTCCTTGGTCCTCTTCGCTGTCTTTTCCTTTTGAACTTGAAGAGAGGTACCAAGTTGAGGGCCTCCACCACCTTCTTTGTGCTTTTATGGTGGAACCTGCATAGGAAAGATGGAACATCATTAGGAACTAAATCAGAATTCAAAACCAAGTTCTGAGAATTAAATTTAAGAGTTTCATATTTGAGTTTAGGAGGCTCATTGTGGGCCAACGTCGTGCCCTTGTCCTTGGGCAGGGGCTGAGACACAGTTTGGAGCAGAAGTGGAGGCATAGGATTGTCCTTGTCCTTGTCCTTGTCCCTTGGCTGAGCCATGTGTTGGGGCAGCAAGGTGGGCATGGCAGTGGGCAGAAAATTGGGCGCACACACTACTTGAGACTCAATTTGAGGCAGGAACGCAGATTTTAGGCATGTAACCTTCTCCATAGCTGATTTGTTCTCAATTGAAGCCCTTTGAGAAGGTTCAGGGAGTTGTCATTCAAGTGGGTCCTTGAAGCACGACTTTCCCAGCACTTGGGGCATCAAATCATCCTTTTCCAAATATGCCGGTGTCTTTTTTACCTTCCCCCATCCCATTCTCTTCCTCCCATTCTTCTTCCATTTCGAGTTCCCACCTATGAGTGCGAGTTAAAGAAACATGGTTAGGCATTGAATCAACATCAGAAACATTAGGAAGGACAGAGTATAATTGAGGGTCAGAAGTATGGTTGTCCCATTGCTCAATCTAAGCAGCTTTGGGAGGCCATGTCAAGTCATGGCATTGGATGGGAGCCACAACCTCTATGGCAGGCCCTTGTGGAAGTGCTGTATCGATGGTACCCTCATCCTAATCAGCATCCACGACCTCACTTAGTGGGGAGGGTGCTATGTCTTCGCATTGACTCATGTAGAACGCAAACTGCCTCATTGTCTGTTTAAGTCTCTCATCCACGCGCTTAATCAGCTCTTGAGTTTCTTGTGTATAATTTTTTGTGGCTTTAACGCTTTGTGCCAAGGTATCAACCAAAGCTTGGAGTTCAGGATATGAGTCGGGGTCAGGGGATGTTGGGTTGGTATTCCATGTGAAATTAGGCTAATCGCACCATCCTAGATAGTATGGATCTGGATATTCTTGATAATGGTATCCAGGCTGATAGCTCCACCCTTGGTTGAATGGACTTGAGTAGGGATCGCTCCAAGATCCCCTATCCATGTAAAAGTTGTCCATATGTACAAATAAAGAATTACAAACTAAGTTAGTATACAATCTAAATTAAACCTAAAGAGTCAGTATACAACATTGAGTTAACTGAATCTGAGAGTTAACTAAATCTGAATTAAATGGACATCGTTGAGGGACAAGTCCCCGGAAACAGTGCCAAAAACTTGTTGGTAAAATTAGAGAACAAGAAATAAGCAATCTAATTCTAACAGTTATAAATCCTTGCAAGTTCACAAATCGATAAGAATAGTATAGTAGCACAGCAAGAGTCGATCCCTCAAGGACTTGTATCAACGTTATGTCCACTTCAGTATTTAGACTCAGCTAACTCAGATTAAGACTCATGGCAATAAGTAAACAAGGGGGGTTTGATGTGTTTGAAATAAGATATTAAAACATAAACTTAAAGTGCAAGAACAAATTGAAACAGAATTAAAGGTGATGATTGAATGAATTAACAAAGTCGAATCAAGGCTAACTATCCACCCTAACCAATTCAAGTTCCTAACATGATTTCCAAGATCCTCTTACTATGAATTCTCTAAATAAGATGCCCATGCAAAGATCCTATTACAGCCCACCCCACACATATTATTCTCTTCTTACATAGCATGTCCTAGCCGTTTCCTCTTCTTAGAACGTTTATCAATCTTAGAGAAGGATTAGTAATCTAAGATGATGCATGAAATACAAAAGGAATTTAATGACATTATACTACCCTTAGTCTGGTTTAATGATCTAGGTTGTCATGAATTCTAATTACATAATTACATGATTATTTTTTAACCTCAACCTCTCGATCCAATCTCATCAATAATTTATGTAAACAAGTTAGCTAATCATGTAAATATAAAAGAGCAGCAATTCAAATAGTAATCAGAGTCTATTCAGCATTCATAATAACAGTAATCAAGGGCCAAAATCATGTCAAAAAACTACATGGCTAGGGCTTCAACCAGCCTTAAGTCTTAAAGAACTACTCACGCATATTATTGAATAAAAACGTAAACGAATCCATAATTACAGAATAATAAAAGAAGAAAGAAGAAAAACTCTTGGAAGAATGGTGTTGCGCTGAAGACGTCCATGGCAGCAGCTCCCAGCCTCCTTGCGTTCAACCTCCTCTTCAAAAATAGAAAAACTAAACTAAACTAAGTTATACGGTTAGGAACCCTAGTTTCACGTTAAAAACTCGTTTAAATACTCCTAGGGCTTCCCCTAAAAACTAGGAATTGAAATAAGAAAACAAAGGACCAAAAAGCCCTTAATGAAACGCTAAAACTTGTTTCTTAGTCTGGCAGGGACACGAGCTAGGCCACGGGCTGGGCTGCGAGCTTGTGATGCAAGAAAGGATCTTTCTTGTGCATCAAGGCTGATTCTGGAAGGTTCTGCAACTTTCATGGACAGCAAGGCATGGCTGGCACAATCATGGACCTTCTTGACACGGCTGGAACAATCTTGGCTCCTAAACCTCCTTATTGGACCTGCTAAGGACTCAGCAGGACATCAACCAATCTAGCTAGGACCGACCAATTATCTCACTTCCATATGATGTAGCTAGCATGAATCTGGGCTTTGTCCCGTTCCAAAGCTCATAGAAAACGCACTAGCCCAATTTAGCTCAAATCAGGGCTAGTGGGTGGTCCTTTATGGCAAAATAGGACACAGACGTGTCATTGGCATTTCCAAGTGAGACATAGGCTTCCATCAACTTAGATAGGTGATTTGAAGTCCAGATATGAGTGGTCTCACTTTGTTCCACTGAGTTCCAGGTCATGGCCCAAATTGGCCTTCTCGGACCTGTCAAGGGACATGTCACGGACCTGATTCTGGTGTCTTGGGTCTATCACTGGGTGCGTCTCTGAGGGACCCGGGACGTGTCTCTGGCATGTCTTTGGGGTTGGAACTTGGGACAAGGACTTCAGCGCAGGGCAGGAACTTGGACTTCACAAGGGTCTCGGCTGAGGCTACTTTGAGGCATGGCTAGGACATGCCAAGGACATGTCCTTGGCTTGACCTTGGCACTTCTAGGACTTGATCTTCTGGTCCTTAAACACAGTTCTAGGACCCAGATGACTTGATTTGAGGTACTTGGTCAAGGGCCCAAAATGAGGTACCCGGACATGTCCTGAGACATGCTAGGGACCCAATATTGAAATGACGATATATCCTTCATTGGAACTCTGATTCGAGTCATTTTTTTTCTTGTGTTCTCATAATTGCATTCTCTTTCTATAGCCTACACATGTCTCACAAGAGCATCACTTTCTACTATGGATGGCCTAATTTCTAACAAAAGACAAGTAAAAGAGGTACTAAGTGACATCAAAATGATGCTTAATTAATGATTGAACTGTTGGCGGCCGACCAGCCTTGTGACCGAACTCTTACATCAGAGAATAGCCTTCCGTCACTACCATTCTTGGGTTTCACGCGGCGGGTTGTTTGTTTCTCGATCTAGGTTTCAGCGACGCTTGCCAAGCCGAAGAAAAGCAGCATGAGAAGTGTGAGGTCTCGATCCCTCATGAACCTCTTAAAGTTTGCAGACAACTCAGACGCCTCTACTTCAGAAGCCATGATTGAACTTTTTTCCTTTGCGAATAAAGAAAAAAGCGAGAGAATTTTTGGAGAAGATAGCAATGAGAGGAATGGAAGAATTGAGAATGAGATTGAGGGATTGGGAGTGAGGAGAATTTAAGAGCTGACTAGATGAAAATGCCCTTTTAATTTTGGCCACATTAGGAGCTAATTAGACCAATTACTTGCCAAATGTCCTTTTAACGGCTTATTGGATGGAAAACATAACGGTGTTAGTGATTTGTTGATGGCCATATAATTTGAGTACCTAAATAAAAATTTTCATAATTTTGATATAAACTTGTAATAACCCCTATAATTTAAGATGATTTATGTAGTTGTCATTAAAAAAAATAACTTGACACGCTATCTCCTAGACTTCATGATTTCTTTCCTTTCAATTCTTTGTCTTTCTCTTTCTTTTTTCCTTCTTCTTTCACTAGAGAATACATCAACCATTAATGTGAAGATCTTTACCTCATTTTCTTTGCTTTTAAGCTGATGTATAAAATATATCCACAAACAAACACCAACTGAAGACATGAAAAGAGTAATCAAACTGAACGAAACCAATCCACTATTGGTAGCAGTGGCAGTGGCAGTGGTAGTGGGAGGGAGCAATGAACGTGAGTGGGTTTCCGATGTGCCTCACTCAAATTGTTGGAGGGTTTTACAGTAATCCCATTTGTTAAGCATCTAAGCACATAAACTGAACATGTTTTTGCAGAGAATTCTGTATTTTCTTTTCCAGTTGTGCAATATTGTTGTTCTTGCTTTTTGGTTCACCGTCTCTGTAATTTCTGTCTGTGGATCGTCTTTCCGAGTATCCAAGATTAGAGATAAAATGAAGTTTGAAAAAGTGGTAACTTTGAAGTCTTTGATTCAGCACTTCCAACATGGGGTTGAGAATCTTTCTCGTTCAAATATCATTTCATCTTATGGGTTTCAAATGTCTATGGCTAGAGAATTCCCGGACCCACACTGGATTGGCCATGAGAGGAGGAGCTATAAGCATCAGAATAACGAGAATCAACCCGGCACGACCGCGACGATCCTTTTGCGCTCGCACCACTACCGGTGTCAACAATTCCATGGCTGAACAATAAGGCGGTGCAACTACCAAGACTCAAGTTGAAGCGGTGAAGCCGAAAGAAGAAGAATCGAAAATCGTCAACGAAGTCCCTTCGCCAGCAGAGAAGCTGGAGCCGGGCGATTGCTGCGGCAGCGGATGCGTCCGATATGTGTGGGATGTGTATTACAACTAGCTCGACGAGTACAACAAGCTCTACAAAGTGATTCCAACTCCAAATCTTAATAGCTATTTTCATTTCCATGGTTCAATTAGCTCGAATTTGATGTTGTAGATCTGTGTCTCATGGAATTCAATTATAGATTTTTTTTTCTGTTAAAAAAAAAAATGTCTATGGCTGGTCTTCTGGGTGTTGCTGGTTTTCTTTTAGCACTAAAAAACTGAAGACACGGAAAAATGGCGCTCAATCTCACCAACACATTTCTCCAAGGCAGACCTTGCCCACCAGTCCTCCCTCCCAGGAAGGTAAAATTACCCAGAAATCCTCGCCTATCACTCTTCCTCTAACTCCAATTGAATTCATTCAACAAAGTTCAGCACCCTCGCTGTATTGATTTCTACAATCTTTTCATTTTCTAAGGTTTGTTGTGGTGGCGAAGAGTCGGGGCATTTCTAGCTTGTGGTGACATGCATGAAGAAGGAGATACACCCGCAATTCCACGAGGACGCGAAGGTGTGCTAGAAAGGGGAGCTGGTGATGACGACGTGTGGGACCTAGAAGGAGTACGTGGTGGACGTCTGGTCAGGCAACCACCCATTCTACCTCGAAAATAGGTCGAGCATGCTTGTCGACGGCGATGGTCGACAAGTTCATGGAAGAAGTACGGCGTGCTCACTAAGATAATGCAAATCCCTGTGCTCAAAGGAGAGATTATTCTCCCTTCCAAGCGCAAATCCGCCGGTAGATCTCTACCTTACACAACAGCAGGTTTTGAAAGCATGGGGGACCAACTTTTAATGCTGTCAAAAGATCTGTACTTTAAAAAAAATGGACTTTTTTGATATTTTAGCAAATATATTTTTTATCAGAATTTTTAATGAAAATAACTTTTTTTTGGAAAAAAAACAATCTCGAGCCTAAAAGTGGCAATTTTGTTTTTGGTAAATGAAGAATAAAAAAACAGTTTCTTTTTCTTTTGCTTCTAGTTCCATATAAATGCTTTTTCCAATTTATTTTTTGGGAAATTGCTGGCTTTAGCCCGGGCTTCGGAAATTTTTTTAACAATACCATTCTCTTGAAAGTTTTGCACCAATACCCCCTATAAAAAGCTAATACTTTCATTTGTTCACCTCATAGTGCCAATAATTCACTGTTGGTCTGAAATTTTATCCAAGAGTGTCGACAACTCTCTTTTTCCTCTCTAGCGACAAAAGCGGAAGCCTGCACCAAGTACCTATTTCTCATCTCTCATCCTTCTCATGAAACCTCCCATTCTCTATCGGTCTCGATATCTCTCGTTCATCCCTCCCTTTGAAACTCTCACCCAAAATCTCCCTCCATCCATCAAATCCAACCACATCCCTTTGTCTCACGAACCCCCTTCCTCCTCTCAATTTGTGAAACCCAGTTCCACCCTCACAGAATCTAAATCCTCAACTATAACCATGAACATAAAGGGAAGAAGAATCTCATTGGTGTTATGGATTTTCTTCTCTAGGTTTTATAATTATTTATTAGGGATCACTATGGGAACTCTATAAACTGTGAAGACATTATAAGTACATCGTAACATCTTTTATTGTCCACAAAGGCACCTCGTAGTGCCTCAAATGTGATACACTGTACTTATAGTGCCTGCATAGTCTTATGGAGTCCCTATAGTAACCTTAATAATAATGTATAAAACCCAGAAAAAAATAAGATTCAAATTTTTCACTACATAAAAATACCCAAAATTAAAACCTGCTTAGCCGATGATGATATAGTTAAATATATAATTTTAAGCCATAAATAGCTCAAATCCATATCCACCAAGAAAAGGAAGAAGAATCACCACTTTTTACCTTTCTTTTATGGTCCAAGAAGAATCACCTTAATGTCTGTAAGTTTTATCTTCTCGATATGGGTCTTTGTTATTTTTTTTCTTTCTTCCATTAATGAGGAAAAAAGGATAAAGAGAAAAGAGAGCTGAGAAGGTGATGTAGTGAGATGGAAGGTTTTCCAATCTGGGGATTTAGGTTTTGAGGGGAAAGATTTTGTTCTTAGATGGGTTTGATTTTCGAAGATTGTGAGGAATGGAAGTGGGTTTCCCAAATTGAGATTGTAAGTTTGGAACAAATTAGGTTGGGGAGAAAGGAAGAAGATGACTATAGAGAATTGGAGATT
Source organism: Oemleria cerasiformis (assembly GCA_037349345.1). Lineage (NCBI taxonomy): Eukaryota > Viridiplantae > Streptophyta > Magnoliopsida > Rosales > Rosaceae > Oemleria > Oemleria cerasiformis. Next base: position 2,597,885 of record JAZGTL010000008.1, read on the forward strand.
CTGGAATGAGATATGAGGGAGAGAAGGGAGAGAATGAGAGCTTTCAAAGAAAGAAAAAAGGAGTAAATGAATAATGGGCACTATGTGGTTACCAGTCTCTATTTATAGGTGGTATAGCGGAAATTTTTTCAAGAAATTATTATTTTTGAAAAAACATATCAATCAGGGGCTAAAGCTGGCAATTTCCCTTGGTTTTTTTTAATTAAAATTTTTCCCTTAGAATTGATGGTGGAAGATAAGTACAGGATTTGAACACACGAGATCGAGTTCAAGTCAGTGCAAAAACATGAGAAATTATTCCATATAAACATTAATGTTATTCTAGGGAAATTTTTCTTTTTTTAGTGGTAGAAATGATAGCATGTGTAACGATATTTTCTTTTATTTTAAGTTCGCCTCACATAAAAATCTTAAGAGAAATTTCTGATCAAGGTTGATATACGAAAAAAGATGCCCTAAAATGAGAAAAGCAGAATAAGATCTCTTACGAAACGGTATTTGAAAAACTGCATTGCGAAACCAAACATCACAAATTTGAATATTTCAGAAATCAGATTGAAAGAACATGTTTGGCAATTTAGTCCAAGAACAATTTCATAGAAACGACAACAATGAAAACTTGCCTAGCAAAATTTTCCACTTTTTCCCGTTTAATCAACAGTGGAGACAAAGATTCGAATTTAAGATTTCTCCGGGTCGAAAAGTCAATTTCAACCCAGTACTGAGTTGAACCCAATTAAACAAAATTGATATTGGGTTGATTGAACCCAAGACCAGCATCAATACGGTGGTAAATCCGCTTCCCTTGTACTGGACTTCCAATGACATTGTCTAAAAAAATGTTGTCAAGGCCAATTAGCTTTGGCCTTCACAATTGCTCTGCCTGTAACTTGAGAATTCAATCTTATAACAAAACCAATCAATCCGGGGGCAACCTCATTGACTCCATACAACATGTTCAAAGGAAAGCTCACTAACTGTAACTGTGTAGGGACTTGAGAAACCTTTCTGTTTGTTTTCACTGGAAGCCTAGGATCTCAACCGATGAATCAGTGTGTCGGATCAATTGCCAATGCCTACGAATTCCAGACCTTTCCTAGGAGCTCATCAGTTCCTGCATGAAGATAAAGTGATCAGACTAAACTTGAATTGGATCAAATGAAGGATCAAGTATTCCTAGTTTAAGGAAAATGAAGGAAAACAAAAGAAACTTGATCAAATAAATTTTATACCAAAATAAGAAAACCGAGAAAACCAAGAGCACACTAACAATACCTATAGAACTTTGCTACTAGGAGGTACAAGACCCGTTTAATTTGCGTTTGGAAGGTAGACCCTGATGGTATCTCGCTTTCTAAGTTTATGCCTGCAGGTAGGGCATTTGTGTTGAGTAGCTATAGCTGTCGCAATGCAGTTCTTGCAGAAGATGTGCCCACACCTTGTCGAGGTTTCTTCAATCAACTGGCCCATGCAGATTGCACAAGTGAAAGTCGGTACCTCTACAGGTAGCTCACTCTGGGTCACTACTGGAGGTTCGGGAATGCTAGTTGCCTGCCATCCAAAACTTCCAAGCTAAGTTCCAGAAACTTTAACCAAGCTAGTTAGATAGTCATACTAAATAGTTCATAAATGCTAGAGCTAACAAATTGGACATGAGTTCTTAAAACAAGCGCTTGATAAGTTATCCAGCATAATTCTGTAAGAGCCCAATAAATACTTCACTTCTATTTACCGAAAATAAAATCTAGGTTTGAAGCCAAATTACTTATGAGAGATCTGCAAACTATGCTTCACTACTAATGCAAAAGTAAAAAAAAGAGGATAGAAATAAGAAAGAAATAAACATTTGAGCAATTTAAACTTCAAAAGCAGTTGTATGAAGGTTCAAATTAAATCAGGCCCACTAACGGTTGACAGATTGTTTAAAATCAAGGGTAATCAGTTGAAACTTGGATTATCAAATTGAGTTAACACAAACGTTATCTTTACAAGATGCGAACTTGATCTAGATCTGCTTAAAGGTTACAGGTCTTCAAAGAGAAAAACTATCTGGTTACATACTGTAAGAGGAGGACAAAAGTTACTAAGGAGATTTAGATACTAAATACAATCAATGAATATAAGCAATAATAATGATCCCAGACAATCAAATCTTACCCCCAGGGCATCACAAACCTCAGTGCAGGGATTGGATTTAAAGTTTTATGTTATAATGAAGAAATATAAACTAAATTTCAGGGACAATAAGGTTAAAGGTTGCTGTTACAGGAGTGAGAGAGAATAATAAGCCTTCTCCCTCGACAAAATAAGAAAGGTGATGATCGATCTTTTGGTCACAATGTGGGGTGGACTGTGATATGATTCTAGGAATAGATAGCTGGGAAGGGTAGAAAGAGGCTTCTCTCTTTTCTTTTTTTGGTGGAGGGATCAAAACCGGTCTAATCAACAGATTGAATGAATAGTTCAAATGAGGGATTCGACAACACAACTTTGTCAGAAATGAAATCACAATTCGTTAAGTCGTGTGCTCCTCTTTTTACAAGTGAAAATCAGTTTGAATCTTCTCTTCTTCTTATGCATAATACACATTTCATACTGAGCTTACTACCGAGATCATGCTCTATAATAAATATGCAGGAAGTGTCAAATTTCTACTCTATGCAAAGAGAACAAAAGAAGTGAATATATTAAAGAAAGGAAATAACATCATAAGTTAGGGAATCTTCTTACAATATCCTTTGCGCTGTTAAGCACATCAAAATTGAAGGAAAGCTCCCAGCTCAAAGCTCCAACATGGCTAAATGCACTCCAATTTGTCAATTCTGTTGACAGTACATTGTAAGAAGGTGGAAGTGAAACCTAGAAAACTTGAATAACACATAACCTACAGTGCAATTAACATCCTTCAATATTCCAGAAATGGGTAGGAAAAACTTTGCTTAAAATTAATTAAGTAGAATATGAGAAAGTTTAATCAACTAGACTATCAAGAGAAACACTGAACAAAGAATTTTGGTAACACGAACAAATGAGGTTAACAGCCGACTATCTATGAAACCCTAACTAAAAAATGTAGTAAATATCAAAAGCAAGATCCCAAATGTGGGGATTAGCTCACGAATAAAATGATAAAATATGATTCCACAGTTACATATAAATTCCCTACAAAGCTATGCTCTCTTGAAAGCAACAAAACCATGAGGTAAAAAAAAAAGAATGAGTGAATGTGAACACAACTGTCTAATTTGATGTTTGAATAATAACAATGCGTGCAGATGGGAAAACATTAGTAAACCTGAAAAGTTATTATAGCATACTGCCCCTTCAGAGAGACCTTCTATGACTCCACGGCTTCTCCGAGATTGATTTCTTCTGTTCCTGGCCTAAAGTAAGTGACAAAAGCTATTAGAATCGACTCTAAAAAATTTTGTACTAGATCTAAAATCAAAGATAAATATCATACTTCTTCAAATTTCCTTGGTGAGATGACAACTACTTCATCATCAACAATATCAGCAGCGGTTGTAGCTTGTCCTTGAGAATGTCCATTTTGTTGAACTTGTACTCGCAAAGGACCAGTTCGAGCCATATTCTCATCAGGAGGTGGATGATTAAGGTCCAAATCCATTGCTGCTGGCCTTTCAGCATCTCTCACATTGAATTGTTGATACTCATTAAATCCCCATACACTCATGCTAACTAGCTGACTTATCAGTCTACAAATGCAACTATGAAGATTCAGAAAGAACTAAGTATTTGTAACCAGCGATGAGTTTACAACCAAATTATCCCTGATGTTATATCTAGTTACTGAGAAAATACTTCAAAAAGAAAACTGAATTCACTTTCTTTTCGTTTCAAATCATGTTCTTCCATAAAAAATAAATAAACACAAAGGGGTCTCCAACATTGGTCTTCACTATTACAATAAATATCACTTCCAAACTTAAAATTGTTTCTTTTTATTGAACATTAGGTGAAGAATAAATCAGAATGCATTCGAATGGTAAAAACAGCACATTCCCTAGAGGATTTGGGACCCTTTTCTTTTTCCTCAAAGAAAATATTCACCACGTAAAAAACACTTTCCACAAGCACAAACCACCTGAACCCCAAAAAGCACATTCCCTAGGTTAAATTCTGCTTTTGTATGCCAAAATCAATCAGCCAACATTATCATACAGACTAATATAAAATGAGAATACAAAAAGAATAGTCATGGCGGAAACACACAAAAACACAATCCAAAATGAATAAAATAATGAACAAATCAAAACCCAAAATGCTCCAAATAACAAAACCCAGAAGATATTGACTAAAAGCAAACCCAAAAATTACAAACAAAAGAAAAGAAGAAGAACCCATACCTCTGGTCTGTAGAGAGAGAAAGCCCAAGAGCAGAGAAAGATGAAATTTTTCTTATGGAGGAGGAGGAATGAGAAAGGAGGGGATAATATACTAAGCAAAGTCCTGGCCTCTGTTTGCTTTCTTGATATTCAAAATCGCAAATACTTTTTTAGGAAATAAAATCAATGTTTACAGGTTACTCTTATTCCCTCCTCCTTTTTAATTATTGGTTTCTTTGAACAGTTTATTGGGGATTTTTTCGGTTTCCGTTTCAGCGTCTTCTCGCTTCCCATCGTCACTTTCCTGTTTCTTCTTCCCGCTCTTCTGCGCATTGTAACGCTTCAGTTTTGAAATTGGATTATCAAAGCCATTGGGCTTGGGCTAAATTCATCACCTAATGGGCCCAACAAAACTTAGCATAAAGCCTAAGATTTTGGGCTTGGGGCGGGTTTATTGCCTAAACTGGTTAGGAACGTGGCACGTTTACAGAATTTCGATATGAGGGAACTCAGTTATGGGAATATGGAGGAAAATATATGGTCGGTGGCCAGTTACTAAACTCTGAATTGCATCTCAAATTAACAGTTTTGTGTGTACTTATTTATCCATGCGCTATGGACTTACGGCATTCTTCGAATTAAACAAATGCTGTCAGCTCTTGAGGAGTATTGTTTCAAGATGTTGTGATTACCACCTACTTAATCTACCGTTAATTGTATTTTTCTTCACATATTTTGTAGGAGATTTCGAATTCGACTCTCATAAAAAGCAATCAAATTTATATATTGTAATTTCCCTTCGCAATATGATTATAGAGACCCATATTGAAGTCATTTCATGCTCAAAAATTTCCACCCCAAAGATTACAATTATTTAAAAATTGTTGCTCCAAATTTTATCCCCTAAAGGACAACTAATCATCTAGAAGTCTGAAACTTTTGTTTCAATCATCCCAAAGTGAAGAAAGAAGAACGTTGTGGGGAGAAATCCTAGAATGAATAGTCACAGATTTCAAGAATTAGCAAGCGTCTGCAAAACTTGACCAAAAGGAGAGAAGAAGCCAACAAACCATAATCCTTCCGAAGTCCTCCTGACTATGCAAGAAGGTCGATGATAAAATCATGATGCTAGATGACACATTATACTCAGCCTCCATCAATGTCAAACACTAGCTGGTCAGTATCTGGAACATAATCAGCCAGTTTCAATTGGCCGAAGATGTTGTCCAACATCAGATATATATCATCTGATTCAGAATGTGACTTGTCAAAAGCAGAAAACTCAAAAATTGCACCACCGACTTCTATCCAGCTGTACCCTGTTATCTTTTCGACGCGCTTTCCTTTCATGAGCTTTCTTATGCCAGCAGCTACTTCCCATTTTCTCCATCTCGAATACAAGTTTGCCAGAAGAACATATCTTCCACTATGATGGGACTGCAGGCTGATCAGATGGTTTCCTACAAGCTCCCCTAGCCCAAAATTCTCATGAATCATACAGGCACCAAGCAAAGCTCCCCATACACCAGCTGTAGGCTCCATTGGCATGTCCTCAATTAGTTTTCGCGCTTCCTCCAACAACCCAGCTCTACCAAGTAAATCAACCATACAACCGTAATGATCTACATTAGGCTCCAATTGAAAATCCTGCTTCATTGAGCCAAAAAGTTTACGCCCCTCGTCTACAAGGCCTCCATGAGCACAAGCACTAAGAACAGCAATGAAGGTTACTTCATTAGGTAGAACCCCGTTCTTTAACATACGAGAGAAGAATCTCAAAGCGTTTAAAGCATCCCCATCCATTGCCAATCCAGTAATTATCGCAGTCCAAGCAAAGACATCCTTGTTGGGCAGCTTTCCAAACACAGATAGAGCCACATTACTGCACCCGCATTTTGCATACATATCTACTAATGATGTTCCAAGTAAGGAGTTCACTTGAATTTTATGCCTATACATGTAGCCATGAACCATCTTTCCTTGATCTAGCGCCCCTAGCTGCGCACAAGAAGTGAGTACACTCGTCAATGTAGATTGGTTTGGCTTCACTTCGGAGAGCATGTATTTCAAGACGAGAAGTGCATCTTTATATTTGTTACATTGCATGTAACCTGCTATCAAGGCACTCCAACAAACTACATTTTTAATTGGCATTTCATTAAAAGCTTTGAGAAGAGTGCTGCCAACATAGATATGGTAGCCGCACTTCATATACATATCCAGAAGAGTGCTGCCAACATAGATATCCCTTTGTACCCTACCTGCTTCCACATACAACCCATGAACGCACCGTCCAAACCAAACGTCACCAGCCATTCCGGCAGCACAAAGAACACTAACAATTGTCACCTCATCGACCCTAATTCCCATCAATCTCGTCTCCAAAAAATACTTGAGTGCTTCCACAGCACGACCATTTTTGACACAGCCGTCAATTAATGCAGTCCAAGCAATTACATCCCTTTCGGTACTTTCATCAAACACCTGGTAGGCAGGCTCTAAGTACCCACATCCAGAAAAAGCTGATATCAATGAATTCCTCACAAATTGGTCAAAATTCAATCCAAACTTAATTATCTGAGCGTAAAACTGGAATGGGTTTTGGTTCTTCAACTTGGAGAAGCCCTTGAGAAGCAAAGGGAAGGTGTGCTCGTCGGGCGCAACACCATTTGTGCGCATTTTTGCATAGAAAATGAGGGAACTCTGGCGTTCTGAACTCGTAGACAATGCACTGATAATGGAGTTCCATAGGTGAGTGGTGGGTACTTGTATTCGGTTCAAGAGGAGCGAAGCGAAAGAAAGATGTCTAGGTTGAGAGGCTGCAATGGAAGTGACAAGTTTGGCGAGGAAGAAGGGGTCTTGTGAGAGGCCAGAGGTGATGAGGAGAGACTGAATTTGGTTCAAATGGTCAAAGGAAGCGTTTTTGTGAAACAGAGAGAGGATGATGCCACTGCCATATAATGGGTTGATCTTGCTAATGCTGGCTCGCGACATTCAAATTTTCTTCTCCACAAAACCAAAAGCTACTGAAGCTTTAGCTATTCAGCCTATTCTTCATGTTCATAATCATAAGGGTTCCACCGTTCCAGTAAAAGCCATTTTCCTTGATCCTTATAAACATGCTGAAGTTTTGATAGAAAAATCAAAGTTTTTCTTAAGACTTGCAGAGTGGTTCTGAAATAAGTACATGCTCTCTCATAAAAAAATAAAAAAATAAATTGTACATGCTATCTGCACTTCTAAATTCTAAAAGCGCTTTTAAATATAACGTTATGCTTTTCAGAAAGTGCTTTTCAGAAGACAATCTACAAAAGAGAACAAAATAATGGATTAATTGGAGGGGTGTATTCGATTGGACATTTAAATATACTTGGAGACATTTTTAAATAACAAATTTTAAAAACCCTATAAATTTGTATGAACATTTGGGTATTATCCAAACACTTTTTATAAATCCCATTCTAGACTTTCTCTTTATTTGGACAATTTTGGTAGACATATATTAATAAATTTTGGTGGACATCCTGATTTCACAGACCAAAAATCCGTCAATATCAGGCTGGCCTGCCAGTTCTTTGTTGTTTGCACCATTGACAGATATGGTGGACTAACCACAACCTCCACAACATCTTGCGATGGCACCTTTCTCTCATTGAGTATGTTGAGGTTGGTATCACACACTCACCCTTATTACATTTTTTTTTTATTGGAATTGATCACACCTTAGAATTGATCTATTGGATGCTTTTGAATGTGTTGGAGTCTTTGGAATCGTTCCAAGGTGGTTCTGGAATTTTCTGAAATTTTTCTGAATTTTTCTTTATTTTTTGGAAAATCGGAGATTACTATGAAGTTTTCGTCACTAAAAGCTAAGAACTCATAAGCTTTTAGTGACGAAACACCTGAAGAACACCGCGGCAAAAAGGAGCAAAAGTGACGGTTTCTGGAAAAAATTCTGCAGAATTATGCAGAAAAAATCTGCACGAAAATAAAGACTTCTTCTTCTTCATCGTCCACCATTTCTTCTCCGTCAATTTCATCCTCCACCATTTCCTCTCCCTCAATCTCATCTTCCACCATTTCCTCCCGCTCAATATCAGTAGATTCATCCACGCTTGACTGAGACATACCTACAATGATACAAACTATTTTTCTGATAATGCATCAATTTCTTTTTAACGAATCATCATCCATAAACGTCATCATCTAAACTAATAATAACCAATACAAGAATTAATGATGAAGAGATGGAACAAACATGTTCTACTTTGGTAAATTTTCAAGGTTTAATTGGATTCGCTATTTAATTTAGTTCTCCTATAGGTTTGTCTGATATGCGCAATCTTATAGCTTGGGTAAATTTTTTGTTTTTGGAGCTAAGAATTATAGTGGGTCTTAACAACATGAAGATGGAATGTTTGAGGTCAATCGTCTAGCTTATATGATCTAATCACTGAAGGTAGCACTACCATTACTTTTTTGCACATTGATATTTGAATTACTAGTTTTCAATTTGATATTGTAGTCTTTGCATGCGTCCTCTTAATCTTGGATGTTTAACTACACTACGATAACCCTGCGGAGGTGAAACAACGATCTTTTTCGCTGGAGAACTTTGAAATGGTAATAGTTGTAGAAGTAGGAAGACGGCTGGAAGAAGAAGCCGAGAAAATTGTCTCGTTAGGGTTCTTCAAGCAATCCTTGGAGTGAAGGCAAGACATTTTATCACCTTTGCCTCCAAGCCCACCAAAGTCCACAACCCAATCAAATCCTTCAAGATTAATGTTTTAATTAAATACACATGTATTTATGAATGCATTTTTGTAATCCAAATTGAATACCCCAAAATTATTTTGACAATTTTAAAACAATTAAAAATCTTAATTGAATACACCGGGACTTTTTAAAAGTCTTTTAAAATATTTAAATCTTAATTGAATACACCTCATTTAGTTATACGTTTATCAACGAAAACGGCGAGAAAATTTCATCACTAATAAAGGATATTACAAAAAAAGTTTACAAGAATGCCGAAAAACACTCTCTAATGAAAGAGCAAACAACAAACCCTAAACAAAAACAGACAAGTATCAGAGCTCTTCAAGGTTTGATCCTCAACACTCTTATAAAGGCACACACAAAAGAGAGGAAAAACAACATTTATATGGAGGAACAAAGTGACTAACCAAAGAAACCCTAAACTACTAGTGGGCCGACATAAAAGACCCACAGTGGGCTTTATAATTTAAGCCACAAATTCCCACAAGCTACACATTGGGTTAAATTGTACGAAATCCAAATAAAAGGAATTTTTCTCCAACATCTTCTCCAAAGTCCAAAACATACCAACTAACAATGTCTTGATCAAAACAAAGTGATTCAGACGAAAGAATCTGAAATTCTCCATCGTAATCAAACAAAATAAAGCGCACACCAAAAAAATTTAACAAAAGCTGAATAGAATCAAATTGTTGTAACATCAAGCCACACTTGCTTACAAGCACCATAATCCAAATATGCACTACCAAAATATAAACAAATAGTAGGGACTAACAAATTAAATCAGAAGTCCACAGACAAACCAAAATTAGAAAACATGATGCTTTCTCCAAAGGTTCCGCACAATTGCTCTTCAATTACTTGTGGTGTCTCCAAAATAGTATGGTGTATCAGTATTACAATTTCACTGAAGCTAACAAAGTGGCCTTATAAATAAAATACACACAAGCAGATAATAAACACTATTGGTGAGGGGTCATCCAAACTCCCCAAGTCAATGCTCCCGTCATATTTTTCAATTCCATATTATGTCATCATCTTGGAAAACATAACCTAAGTTGAACTTTAGGCTCGGAATCATTTTATATCATTTATTGTGCGGAAGCATCTCAAAATAAGATAACAAATATGAAGAAAAAATATAAAATAAATAATTCACAAAGAATTAACGTGGTTCGTCATGAAAGTCTATATCCACGAATGAAGATGGTGAAGAATTCTTCTAATAAAAGAATGGATATTACAAAAGAATTTAGTACCCACAAAAGCTCATCTTAAATACACCCAAAAGCACCCTCTAACAAGAGAGTAAACAACAAACTCTAAACAAAAAAAAAGGAGACGCATGAGAACTATTTATGGTTTGATCTTTAATGCTCTTAGAAACGGTATGGAGGCACACAGAAAGAAGAGGAAAAACAATATTTATATAACGAATAAAAGTGGCTAACCAAAGAAACCCTAACCCGCTAGTGGGCCATATGGGCTTACTTAAAAATCCCACAAAGTGAGATTTCCAATTTAAGCCACAACACGTAAAATCATTATTACTAGATATAGGTGGAATTAGGAATATATATAGTTCTGAGCTAAATATATATTTTACAATCATATTATATATTTTGCTTCTATTTAAGAGAATACACAAACATAACAATAAAAATTTCAAAAATTTACGTAGTAAATTGCGAAAAAAATTAAAAGCATACATACGAAATATCTAAACTTATGAAGTAAACTAAGAAAAAATTAATGTTAAATATACAAAATGCCTACTATTTTTTATGAAAGAAATCTAATTAAAATTTAACACTAAATATCTTTTGTTAGAATTTTGGATTGAGCTACATTCATTTTTTATTGATTATACACATAAAACACCTATTTTTCACACCAAAACTTCTCCCTTTGCTATAACACACCCCAGCCCAACCATACCTCCGCCCTTGTTACTAAACCATGCATTCAACTAAATGCAGACCCGTTCAAAACTATTTCACTTTCATGATTTAGATGTGAGGAAATGGAGGATGAAGAGGACTATAGGAGTGGACGAAGAATATATGGAGAACAAATATAGATGGAAAAATAAACAAAATGAAAACTAACTAAAAATTATATATTTTCCCGGGATCTTACTTTCTAGATCTGTTTTCATTTTTTAATCTTTATTTTTTTCTCTCCATTCACTACTCTTCCTCACCCTTCTATACCGATTATATTTTAGAGCAAATTACAATTTACTATCACGTGATTTAATCAAAATTACAAGTTTATACTTATTCTTTTAAATCTTTCAATTACTGCCCTGAACTTTCTATATGGTTTCAACCGAAGCCCTCTGTTACATTTTCTGTTAAATATTATGTTAAGTGTTGATGTGTTCAAATTTAGGCACACGTAGCTTTTGTGGACAACCAATAATTTTATGTTTTCGTATTTTATGGTTTAAAAATGTATATATTATTATTATTATTATTTTGGTACATGTGCCACTTATTAGTTGTCCACATAAGCTAAATGTGAGTCCAATTTTGGATACATCAACACTTAACATATTATTTAACATAAAATGTAACGGAGCGTTTCAGTTGAAACAAAATAGAAAGTTCAGGGTACTAAATTGAAAATTTTCAAAGAACAAATATAACCCTTGTAGTTTCGACTAAACCACAAGGTAATAAACTATAATTTTCCCCATATTTTATTCAGATTTCAAGTACAAAATGTGAAAATTGAAAAATAAAAACGAAACGGTAATCAAATGGGCTCTTAAAGTATCACTTTGCAAAGGTAATTTTATCTAAAATCATATCTTATTTCAATTATATATTAAGTGGTATGAATTTATATTTCCATTTGTTTGGTTTATATATAGAGGGCAGATCCGTGACAACACATTTTAGACACAAATTATACGCCATTAGATTCTATTGAGTTACAATGGCTGAGATTTAATTTGGTTTCCCTTTTACTTATTTAAATAATTATGCATTAATTTTTATTTTTTTGTTAGAACATATGTTTTATTTTAAAACACCATACGATAGTACATAGATAGACACTAGGTCCATTAAGAACCCAATAGTGAACATCATGGTCAATAGCACAATCTATAGAAGATTTGGAGCCTGATTAGGTTCACGGGAATTAAAAGTAAAAAAAATGCAATTGTGTTCGAACTATAATGTAACTACAAAGAAAGCTTCGACACAAAGTTCAACAGCCGAGTGAAACTTGTAAAGTGCGCATAATGCTAGCTCGTTAAAAAACCTTCCTTGGAAAAACCCAATGGGAAAAAATCAAAAGTAAAGGAAAAAGAGTGCAGCCCCCTTGATACGAAATTAGGAGACTCAACATCCCTAAAGGGAGACCCGGCACGAATAAGAAGAATCTACAAAATGTGAAGAATATATAAGATTAATACCAAGAATAAAAGAGATATAGAATTGACTATAATGACTGCAAGGAATTTGCATGACCCACATCTTCATCCTGTGACATCGCTGGTTAGATAGACATTATCATTCCAGGAACAGAAAAAAGGGAACAAGAAAGACCATAGAAGGAGAGATCGCGAAGGAGACGAATATGTTTGGGAGAACTTGAAGATTGATCATCCGTCGTTGGACAACAAAATTGGAAATGATGTGAGTGTTGAGTGTCGAAATTTCGTTGATTTGGAAAATTACAAAGGTTTGATGAAAGCGATTGAGAAATAAATTTGTTGATCTGGAGCAAAGAAAAATCCTATGATAGTCTGATTGAATAATCAGTCATTGAAAAGAACAATTTCGCTATATTGCAATTCTAAATTAGAACAAATTAAAGAATGAGTGCGGACTTTTGAGTAGTTTTTTAGGTTGTCATTATCTCTCATCCCCCTTAATTATTTTACTTTCCTATTTGAATCCTTCTTCTCCACTTATTCGTCTCCTATTTCTTCTGTCCTTCAATCTCTATATTTTTTGGTCTAATCTCATGCCATTGCACCAAGCTCTTAAACAACAGCACATCAAGACGACAAGACCAATTCTATAAAAAAAAAATGAACAATTTCATCTTCTTTTTTTCTCTCTCTACTATAGATATCAACTTTTTTTGTCTGACTAGATTTTTACCATTTAAATCCACATTATCAGGTAAAAATTCAAACAACCACCATCGTTAAGTTAAAGTATGAACAATTTCATCATTTTTGTTCTGGCTCTAGATATCAACTTTTTTCGCACGAAATTTGGATGTTAAAATTTTGTAGAACAATATTGTTTTACTAGTGTTTCCATCTAGTTTGCTTTCTTCATGCTGTTAGTTTGTTATTCGGGTTCTCTCCCTCTCGTCTTATAGTGTTCCCTTTCCGAGCTTGGAGTTTGCCTCTGCCTGTGTTTTCTATGGAATCAAGTTTTTCACCGGAAAAATAATTTGGTAGAACAATAAACATCAGTAACCTAAAATAATAAATCGCAACATGTAAAAACTTAGAGCTCAGAGGAAAAATATCTTCTGAGTTGTATTCATCATGAGAACAAAAGCTTTACAGTATGAAATGTAACGACCCGGAAATTTAATTATTTAATTTTCGTAAATTATTTTGCAAAAGGACGAAATTTCCCTTGGTTGTTTAAGGGGCTTGAAAGTCAATTTTTATTTCGAGACACTTTTTATTGTGTTTCGGGGACCGGTGCGTAGGTCTCGAACTCACGAGTTCGTAGAAAGGCGACACGCGAAAAACGAAGTTCATGTGAGAGAGTTGTGGGTCTATAATGTTCAGGGGCATTTTGGTAATTTGTACTGGGTAGATATTTTTAACCCAGACTTCACCATAATTTTTCTCAGTTTTATCCCTCTCTCCGCAATCCCTATCTAATCGGTGCAACTGAACCCAAAAACCTCATAATTTGAACTTTGATTCGAAGCAACCTTGGCCAATTTGGTTCCATCCATCGGAATGTCCTCCTCCCCGCGATCAAGGATGTATCGACCGTCGAAGGAAACGGCCATGGGAAGTACCGAGCCGAGGAAGGGAAAAACCGAACCTTTCGATCAATTTTTCGGCCAACACATGTATGGGTTTCGTGTTTAGAGGTCATTTATGAGTTCTTGGGTTCGAGTAGATAGATTTAGACTAAAAATTTGTGAAAAACGGTTGAGATTTGAGGAAGTTAGGAAAAATTCAAGGTTGGCCGGCAATGGAGTTTTTTGGCGACGGCGGACTGCGGCAGACGGCGGCGCAGTCGTCTTCTCCGGCGAGACTCCGGTGACTGGTCCGACCGGCGGCGACTAATGTGGCATGCTAGGTGGCAGCCACGTGGCGACCGTCAGCGGCTGACTCAGTTGCCACGTGGAGCCACGTGGCAGCACAGTCAATTGACCGTTGAGTCAACTGACGCAGTCATGATTTGACGGAATATGCTGACGGCGTTAGCATATTCCGTTAGGATTTGACAGAATATGTTGACAGCGTTAGAATATTCCGTCAAATGATAACGGTGTTATGACGAAACCCTAACGCCGTTAGTCTGAACGGAATATTCCGATTCCGTCAGGGTTGACAGATTATTCTGTCAGAGTGACGGAATATTCCGCCATGAATAGTACAAAGCACGTGGGGGCGCGTGGCTAGGGTTTTGGGACATTTCGGATTGGGTTTTGGCGATTTTGAGGCCATTGGAGTTCGTTTTGAGCATCGTTTGAGTAATCGCAACGGTAATGGTTGACCATGGAGTAGGTTTTGGCTCGGGAGATCAAGGGAGTTGGGTTATTAATGTGTCAAGGAATTCCTTGGGGGCTAGGGCTTCCTTGATTTGGTATTTTGGATGTACTGAGAACGGGCTGGGTTTTCGGGATTACGTGGCATGTGTACTTTTATGTATTATGTTATACCACAAGGTTCTCTGACTGGCGTTGAGGGTACGTCTTCGCCAGATCGTTGAGGGGCTCTCCGATGTTGGCGTTCGAGGGGTCTTTCTCCGCTACATTGTAACAACCCGAAATGTAATTATTGAATTTTCGTAAATTATTTTGCAAAAAGACGAATTTACCCTTGGTTGTTAAGGGGCGTGAAAGTCAATTTTTGTTTCGAGACACTTTAGGCTGTGTTTTAAGTGCCATTACGGAGGTCTCGAACTCACGAGTTCATAGACAGGTGGCACGTGGAAAACGGAGTTCGTGTGCGAAAGATGTGGGTCAAGAATGTCAGGGGCATTTTGGTAATTTGGCAGGGGTAGATATTTTTAACCCCTAATTTGATATGATCTTCATCATTTCACACTCTCTCTCTTAGACACACCCCGAACCCGTGTGACCCAAAACTCAAAACCCATAAAATTGAACTTCGATTCAATGCCAAGTCTCCCAAGTCTCCCAAGTCTCCCATTCTAGTTCCACTAATCGAAATCTCCTCCTTCCCACGATCACGGACGTACCAACCATCGGAGGAGGCAACCGCAGGAGACGTCAGACCTAGGAAAAGAAAAACTGAAAGTTCTTATCAATTTTTCAGCCAGCACAGGTATGGGTTTAGTGTTTTGAGGTCATTTTTGGGTTCCTGGGTTTGAGTAGATAGATTTAGACATAAATTTTGTGAAAAATGGTTGAGATTTGAAGAAGTTAGGAGAAACTCAAGGTCGATCGGAAATGGGGTTTTCCGGTGATGGCAGACGGTGCCGCGCGGCGGTGCGGTCATCTTCTCTGGCGAGACTTCAGTGATGGTGGACGGTGGCAGACGGCGGCGCGACCGTCTTCTCTAGTGAGATGCCGGCGACTGGGTCGGTCAGGCGGAACTAATGTGGCATCCCACCTGGCTACCACGTTGAGCCACATGGCAGCCACGTGGAGGCCACCTGGCTGCCACGTTGAGCCACATGGTAGCCACGTGGAGACCACTTGGCAGCCACGTGGGTTCCACTTGGCTACATAATCAGCAGTCAGTTGGCTTAACGGTCAACTGACGCCGTCAGGGTTTTACAGAATATACTGACGACATTGACATATTTCGTCAAAAGTTAACGGAGTTGGACGGAACCCTAATGCCGTTAGTCTGGATGGAATATTCCGATTCTATCTGGATATTCCATTAGGTTTGACGAAATATTCCATCAGAGCGACGAAATATTCCACCATGAAGAGTACAGGGCGCGTGGGGGCGCATGACAGTGCGTGGCCGACGTGTGACGGCGGGTGAGGGCGCGGGGCGCGTGGTTCGACCTTCCGTCGGTGGGTGGCGGCTCGTGGGACCAGTTCTGGGGTCACGGTGACGCGTGTTAGCTAGTTTTCGACGTTCCAGATATGTTGGCGTAGGTTTTAGGTTGATCGGACGTCGTTTAGGGGTAGCTTTGGGCGTCCGAAGCTGCTGTGTTTTTAGTGAGACGTAGTCGGACTTCTCGGGGTTTAGGGAGTTTAAACGTAGGGTTTGTATTATTAACCGGTAACCCCGATTGTTAATATTGACAGGCGATACTGTTCCAGGAACTTCGGAGGAGCGTACGACTCGGGATTGAGCTTGCTTGGACGTGTGGTGAGTGGACTTTGGTTGATAAATTGTAATGCATGCATAAAGGTATCTTTGAATTAAATTCTGTTATGTATTGTTTGTGACAATTTTCGGAATTTAGAAAATTATTACTGGACACAGGTTTTCCATAATTCAGTGAAAATGTGTTTTGGGGAAATGGCCTGATTTTTGGACTCCATTTTTATGTCGTCTTGACGTGGTAATTATTGAGTCCGTAATTTTGGGTTAGACTCGTTTTTGTGATTTACTGAATTTGGCCATAAATGATTTTTCAATGACTTTGGCTTAGGCCAAGAAACAAGGATTTCAAAATACGAATTTTGGTTTTCATTGGATTTCTGTCCCCGATGGTCAAGGTTTCTCCGACTGGCATTGAGGGGTTTTGCTCTGCTGGTTCGTTGAGGGTTCTCCGACGCTGGTATCGAGGGTTTTTCTCCGCCGGGTCGTTGAGGCTGTCTACGCATAGCACATGTTTCTGCACAACTCGAGGTATATCTGGTGTATGGAGGGTATTTCGGGAACAGTGGGTTATGTGTTGATATATTTTGTATCCAGGTCAATTTACCTGATTTTAAACTCCTTTGAGGAGGATTTTCTAACCAAATTGTGGACCACGGTGTGTTTTTCATTTTACAGATTTTCATGGGTCCAACCAAGTGTTTTTAAAGAACGATGAAATTCCGGTGGTTTTCAGATCATCTTTATATCACAATTTCATAAAAAGAAATGTTTATGTTATGCATGCATGGTTTTACTCGTGGAGGGGGAAAAGGTAAGATTTCCTTGGAAAGCGTTTTCTAAATGGTTATATTTGTCTACTCACAACTTTGTGTTTTAAATTCCCTCTAGGCTGTTGAGTTGACATGGGCACTTTCAGAGGAGGAGGCATTAGAATATTAGCTGCGCTATTACCTATACTCGAGTAGGATATTTAATTGGCCGTAGATCTGTGCAAGGCTATAGCATTGTGAAGTTGAGTGATTTGCAATGACATAAACACACGGTGGAGGTGAGCTGAGGACGCCAATCTTCACAGGCTCTAACTATGACGTGTGGAGTATCAAAATGAAGACTGTGCTGAAGGGCTATGATCTATGGAAATATGTAGATGTGGGATTACCTGAGACAATGACTGTAGAAGGAGAAGCCTGAGCTGTTTTGAATCAACCTTCTCATGATGACTTGGTGAGAGATGCTAAGACGTTGATCATGCTTCAGAATGCAGTTGCTGATGATATTTTTCCCAGGATCCAGAATGAAGAGAGTGCAAAAGCAGCTTGAAATGTGCTGAAAAGAGAATACAGAGGAGACTCAAAGGTTAGAGCTGTCAAACTTCAATCTCTTAGACGAGATTTTGAATATACAAGAATGAAAGAAGATGAATCACTGTCCGTGTATATGTCTAGACTATATGGAGTTGTAAATCAAATGAGAACTTATGGAGAAGACATTTCAGAAAAGAGGTTAGCTCAAAAGATCCTAATTAGCTTGACTAAACCCTATGATCCTATTGTATCTATCATATAAGAAACCAAGGACATGGAATATGTGGATGTTGAAAGTGTCATTGCTTCAATTAGGGCTTTTGATCAAAGGATAGATATGCACAGTGAAGGGAGTGTTGACAAAGCCTTTGCTAGCTTGTCTGTGAATTCCAAAGGACATCAGGGTAACTCCCAAGGCAAGTTTAAGAAATTCTTCAAGAGCAACAAAAATTGGAATCAAAAGTCCAATACCACTGGTAAATCCAATTATCACCATAATGCAGGCTCTAAAAAGGGAGAGAACAGTGGAGCAAAATGCAAAGTGTGTGACAAATTACACTATGGTGAGTGTTGGTTCGAGGGTAAGCCTAAATGCTATAATTGCAATAAATTTGGTCATTATGCCAAAGATTGCAATGGGAAGTCTATGAATATGGCTAGAGAGGTGACTGAAACTACTGGGAACTTATTCTATGCATGTAACATAGCTTCTGTGAAGGATGAAAATGTGTGGTATGTGGATAGTGCATGTAGTAACTGCATGACTGCACAAGAATCACTACTTGTGGACATTGATAGGAGCTTTAAAGCAAAAGTGAAGATGGGAAATGGTGAGTTAGTTCAAGCAGAAGGAAAAGGTACTCTTGTCATTCAAACTAAGCAGGGTGAAAGACACATAAGAGATGTCATGCTCTTACCTGGATTGGAGGAAAATCTGCTGAGTGTTGGTCAGATGGTAGAGCATGGCTACTTTCTGGTATTTGGAGGTCAGACAATGGATATCTTTGAAGACAAGGAGCTATGTCACAGAGTAGCTAAAATCCCTATGACAAAGAACATATGCTTTCCTATGACATTTGGGTGTGTAAATCCTATAGTAATGAGGGCAACTATTGCTGAAGATTCAGAATTATGGCACAAGAGATATGGTCACCTGAATTACACTAGTTTGAAGTGTTTACAGCAAAAGGATATGGTTGTTGATATGCCTAAACTACAAGGTAGTGGTGATGTCTGTGCAAGCTGTGTAGCTGGAAAGCAGCATGTGGAGCAGTTTGACAAGGAACCTACTTGGAGGGCAACTTTACCTCTTGAACTCATACACTCAGATGTGTGTGGTCCAATGCAAGTAGAAACTATTGGAGGTAACAAGTACTTCTTGACCTTTATTGATGATTTTACTAGAATGTGTTGGTTGTATTTTTTACATAAGTCTGGAGTTCTAAATGTGTTTAAGAAGTTTAAAAGCATGATTGAGTTGCAAAGTGGTTATAAGATCAAGAGACTCAGAAGTGATAGAGGTGGGGAGTACCTCTCAAATGAGTTTGAAAAGCTCTGTGATGAGACAGTAATAGCAAGACAATTAATAGTTGCTTATTATCCTCAACGAAATGGAGTTGATGAGAGGAAGAACATAACCATTGTTGAAATGGCTAAGGCCATGATGCATGGAAAGGGTGTACCCTACAAATTCTGGGGTGAATATGTGAATACTGCAGTGTACTTGCAGAATAGATGTCCTACAAAGGATTTGAATGGTAAAACACCATTTGAGCAGTTTAGTGAGAGAAGGCAAGGAGTCAAACACCTAAGAATTTTTGGTTTTATCTGCTATTTTCATATCCCTGATCAATTTAGACATAAACTAGATGAAAAGGGAGTAAAGTATGTGTTCATGGGATATGGAAATTGCGAAAAAGGCTACAGGTTATATAATCTTTAAACCAACAAGATTGTGATATCTAGGAGTGTTGTTTTTTATGAGAATTCAGAATGCGATTGGAATGTTACAAAGGCTGATGATGGTGGCACTCTTATATTGAACTATGATTTTGAACATGCTAATTCTCAAACTGAGAATGCAACTGAGGTCCCTCAAGAACCTGCAGCTGAAGTTTTTCAAGAAGTTAAACCTCAGAATGAAACTCAGATAGGTTATGTGCTACCTGCAGATGAATCCACTACTGGAACACCTATCAAGCTCAGAAGTATTCATGACGTTTATGCACGATGTCACATGTACATCATTGAGCCTGAATCCTATCAAGAATCAGCTAAAGACCTAGCTTGGAAGAAAGCAATGGAGGCTAAAATAGACATGATTCAAAAGAATGAGACATGGGAGTTAGTGGACAGACCTATGAATAAACCTGTCATTGGAGTCAAATGGGTTTACAAGACAAAGTTAAACCTAGATGGTTCTATACAATAAGCATAAGGCCATACTTGTAGCCAAGGGGTATGCATAGAATCCTGGTGTGGACTTCAATGAAACCTTTGCTCCAGTAGCAGGGTTAGACACCATTAGATCTCTCATTGCTCTAGCAGCTCAGAGGAACTAGAGATTATACCAATTGGATGTAAAATCTGCATTCTTGAATGGAGTATTAGAAAAAGAAGTATATATTGATCAGCCAGAGGGTTTTGAGGTTCAAGTAGAAGAAGGAAAAGTCTACAAGCTTAAGAAAGCTCTCTATGGACTCAAGCAAGCCCCAAGAGCCTAGTATGGAGAAATTGATTCCTACTTGTTGAGTTGTGAGTTTAAAAGGAGTTCTAGTGAGGCTACACTTTACATGAAGTTTGATGAAGCTGGTGAAGTCCTAATTGTGTCTATCTATGTGGATGACATAGTTTATAGTGGAAGTTCACAAGCATTGATCAAGGAATTCATGAGAAGACAGATTTGGGTCTACTTCATCATTTCCTAGGAATGAGAGTGATACAATCAGACATAAGTATCTTCATACACCAAAGAAAGTATGCAACTATTCTTCTTGAGAAGTTTGGTCCCAAGGATTGTAAACCAGTGAGCACACCGTTGGTTCCAGGAGATAAACTCATGAAGGAAGATGGAAGTGAAGCTACTGATGAGCAAATTTATAGGATGATAGTGGGAAGCCTACTCTACTTGACAGCAACAAGACCTGACATAATGTATGTTGCAAGTCTTTTATCTAGGTTTATGCATGGTCCTACAAGTAAGCATTATGGAACTGCCAAAAGGGTCATGAGATACATTCAAGGTACACTTTCTTATGGCATTGCGTATGTTAAGGGAAAAGCCTCTACTTTGATTGGTTTATGTGATAGTGATTGGGGAGGTTCTGAAGATGATATGAAGAGCACTTCGGGTTATGCATTTACTCTAGGAAGTGGGGTATTTTCATGGGCCTCAGTGAAGCAAAGCATAGTGGCTTTGTCCACAGCTGAAGCAGAGTATGTTGCTGCTGCTGAAGCTACATCTCAAGCTATTTGGCTTAGGCTTGTACTTAAAGATTTTGGAGAAGAGCAAGGAGAGGAAACACCTTTGTTTTGTGACAATATGTCAGCAATAGCTATGGCAAGAAACCCAGTATTTCAACAGAAAACTAAACATATTAACAGGAAGTTTCACTTCATCAGAGATGCCCTACAAGATAATCAGATTGGTTTGATATTCTGCACATCAAAAGATTAGATAGCTGATATTTTTACTAAAGATCTGCTTAGGGAGAGACTAAACTACCTAAGGGGTGTACTTGGTGTCAAACCAGCAGCTAGCTTAGAAGGGAGTGTTGCTGACTAAGCAACCAGCTGGAAGTCTACAAGGCAGCTAAGGTGTTAAATGAAGACTAAGAGGTGCGGTGAAAGTGTAACAGATTAGGGAGTGTGCCTAAAGTGTGTGAGTCTTGCGTGGGCTGCAAGGAAATTCAGTTAGAACTAGCTAGTCTAGGTGCCAACCTGTAATTGGCTCTTGTGATGTCATAACATCCAAGGCTAACCGAATGTGAGTGAGAGTGTGTATGTATGCATTCAATTTACACATTTTAATTAATCAATCGAAAATACTTAGTCATAGCTGAGAAGTCTGATTCAGAAACTGCTCTAGGCATTCCCACAAACATCTGGTGTGCATTGATCTTTACTGTGATCATCACTCAAATTCAATCTGTTTTCAATCCAGAAATTAAGAGAAGAAGTAGAAATAAAGTAAAATACATCACATGCTATTCCTGATTCAATACGCAACTAAAGGGATAGATTAAGAAGGTTACCTGGTTGCTGCCTTTGGAGCTCTTCATCCGAGTTTCAGTCGACAAGTCTGCAATCCAATAAGAAAGAGAAAACGAAATTTATTTGAAAATATATATAAATAAGAAAGGAAAATGGTATCGGGTCGATTACGGTGGCTATTTATCTTATCACCGGAGATGGCTGCAGCGGCCCAGATGGCAACCTACAACGGAGATGCCCGGCTGATAAGATATCGCGATGTCAATCAGACTGAGAAGAGAAAAATCAGACCTTTTTGAAGCTTGGTAGTGAGAAGATCGACGAAATTGGAATCTGTCAATCTCGATGGCGAGATAGGGAAAGAAGAAATAATTACTAGGCAACTGTGGAGGTTGACTAGCGAGCTTCACTCACGAGGGAGATGGAGAATGAGAGGGATATATAAATTTGCTCTTAAATTTGACAAGTTTACCCATAAATTTGACGGTGAGTTATGCTATTTGACGGAAAAAGGGTAACTTTAGGCAAAAAAGGGGTTTCAAAGGGCATATTGGCTCAAAATTGAGTTTAAGAGGCATTTTAAGACTAAACTTAATATTCATGGGGCATCTTGAGTAAAAAGCCTTAAATGAATACATGGGTTAAACTTAAAATTTGAGGCTCTTTCACAATATGAGGCCCAAATCCTAGGCCTTATTCATCTTGAGCTTGACTAGCCCTGGTGCAATGTACATAGGACGTACGTCATATTGTTTATGTAAGATTCTAAACGGGGCCATCTCGGGATTTTGGGAAGTATTTAATTAGGGTTGGGTTTTTTCAATGTAGGGTTTTAAATTTCAAATTGAGAGCTTTGAAATTTTGTTGCACCTTCATCGTTGCCTCGACCACAACTTCTAAAATTCCAACATTCTTCCAAGACGAAAATCATCGCACAACTACCATGCCCCTAGCCACATCAAACAAAACTGTTCAAATTGACCACATCATCCATAATACCTCGTCACAAATTTTTTTGAATTAAATTAATTTTAGAGTCTTTTGGACCGAAATACTCTTATTATAATATTTCAAATTTTCTTTTGAAATATTCTTAAAAATTGGGAATGAAAATTTATTTTTGTATCTGATGTTGCTGTTTAATTTTCAGTTTTATTTGTAGGGGTGGGGCACTCTTTTTCCTCACGGGATTTTTTCTGGATTAGCTGGATCTTCAAAGTGAGATTTTAATGAGGCCCCCTCAAGTTTGAAGCCCCAATTAATTCTTGTACTCTTCTATAATCAATGACATCTCTTTTCGATAAAAAAAAATGATTTTTGTATGATTAGATAAAACTTGTCTCTACAAACGTGTAGGATCAAATCTTTCAATAATCAAATGTAAATTGAGCAAACTATTGACCTTTTTAAGTTTATGGGTAACAAGGTAATAAAAGAAAGCTAGAGGCTTTTGGGAGGCTTGCATGAACAGTTTTAAAAACTAGTAGCACCTGATCTAGATTTAGATTGTGTGACAAAATGCCTAGTTTAATTTAGGCTTATTAGTTTAAATGCACCTAGAAAAGGACGCGAAATTTCACTTTGCACCCAAAACAAAAAATCGTGCCATTTTGTACCAAGAAGAGTCATTATGTTACCTCTGTTGCACCATAACCTTGACAACGTTACTAATGTCATTTCCTAGAGCACAATTATGTCAAACCTCACCCAACCCTCTTCTTCTTCTTTTTTTCCTGGGCCAAAACCACTTCATCTGCCTGGGCAACGGTTTACCGATTCAAACCGAAATGAAGGTCTTTGGCCTTTTGTTAAGGCTAAAGACGTAACAATGCTATTCTTCTTTTTCTTTTCGATACATTTTGTTTTCTTTTTTTTTTCTTTCTCTTTTATCCTTTTTTCACCACAACATTTTCCATCATCTTTTTGTGTTTATTTATTTATTTTTTCATCATAATTTTTTTATTCCCGTTTGTGTTTTCAAAGGGAATTGTTGTTTTGGGTCCATTATGCTTCCGTCATGTTGTTCAAATTTGCATATTCAATTTCATCTTCATTATCTGAACTTGCTGATAGCATGCTGGAATTTTGTTTGTGTGCTTCCCTTTCTTCAGCTATAATTTCTAAGTCCATTGGGAAGTCGAGTGAACTACTTCTGTTGGCAAGTTTATCTATCAACTACATTGCTTCATTTTTCTATTTTTCAGTAAAAATGATGTTCGTGGGTAGGTTTGTCAAGAAAATTCATCGTCCATAGGTTGCTTTAACCAAATTGATGGAGTCAACAAATTGTCTTCCTATTTCTCTCCATCTGAGTGTGCTGGATATAGAGAAAGTCAGATATTTGTTCCATTTAAAATTTTTAACCACTCCATAAACCATTGATTTGATAAATGAAGGAAATGCTTTGAGATGTTCAAAATTGAAGCTTTGGAAAACTACCCTGTTGGTAATTCCCCAATCGACGGCTTCTACGTCCCAATGTTCACTTGTTAGATGTAATGACCCGTACCTGAATTTATTTAATTTGCAAATTATTTATGAATGGACATTTTTCCCTTTAGTGTTAGAGGGTCCGGTAGTAACTTTTTACTTGAAAATAATTTTGGAAATTTTCTTGGATCGTTGCGTAGGCCTCGAACTCACGAGTTCGTAGACAAGCGATATGCGAAAATCTGAGTTCGCACGGAAAGGTTACGTATCTGAAATAACTAGGGGTATTAGGGTAAATAGACTAGGTCGGTTTAGTGTCTTTAAATAAGAAGTTTTTCAGACTTTGACATGCTTAAAAATGAGAGGAAAAAAAAATTTTAAAAAATTTCCAGCCGACATTGAACTCATCAATCTATTAAATCACCCAAAAACAAAAGACAAGCATACCCGTGTGAGGACCTCCGCCACCTCACGGCACCTTCCGTCGATTCCGGTCAATTTCAACCTTCTCAGACGACAAGGTTAGTATCTTTGTGTTCGTCTTGACGAACCCAACAATCTGGGTTATAGTTTTATGAAATTGTTACTCGTTTTGCAGTTTTAACCTGAGAAGTTTCAAGTTTTCTGACTATTTTTCACATTTTTTGATAACTTCGGAGCACTTTTAGCCTTTGGTCCATTTATAAAAGTTCATCTACTCATTGAGCTCTACACAAAGTAATTAGTTTGCATTTTCGTGATAGTTAAAAATTGAGTGTATTAATCCGTGTTGACCAACGAGTGTTTTCCTTGATTAATGAAAATCCGACCGTTGTATTGCTTTTAGATTTCAGTATTATGATTGTGGGATTATTACTGGCCTTTTGGACCTTTCAGATTGGAAATCTTAGGTCTGTAGACTCTGAAATGGATTTCTAGTGGTTTGATCCGAAACGGGCCGAGTTGAATGAGTGTTGACTTTTAGTCAACTCTATTATTTTTGGATCACAGTTGGTTATTATTGTAACCTAAATAGACTGGTTGACCATCAATTGGTCATTTTGGATTTAGTTTAGTTTTATGATTATTTAAGCTAGTTTTGGACCGTCGATGGCGTGTGAGAGGCTACGAGAGTTAGGGTCCCGGGATTAATGCTTAGAATTATCTTTTATTGATTCCGATTGTCAATTTTTCCAGGCGCTACGGCTCTGGGGACTGTAGAGGCTCGCACACTCAGAGTTGAGCTTGCCCGAGCTTCCGGTGAGTGGAATTTGTTTTCTAAACTATAATGTATGCATATTTATTTGTTTTTAGTGTTTGTTTTCTAAACTATAATGTATGCATATTTATATGTTTTAAATGATTTAGTATCATTTATGAAATTTGCTAATTAAGGGTAATTATTTGTAAAATGATTTATTGTTGTTGGTGGATTTTGATAATGGTTTGAAAAGTATTTTGGGCTTCGACCCGATTTTGTGATTTTGGGCTTCGACCCGGTTATGTGATTTTGGGCTTGCACCAGTTACATGGTTTTGGGGTTATGGCCCGGTTTTATGGATTTCGACTTTATGGACTTCAGTTTCATGGATTTGGATTTATTGGACTTTGGCCTTGGCCATGCATATGGTTTTGGGCTTAGGCCCGGGATCCGGTTTTATGGGATTTTGGCTTAGGCTACTAAAAAGATTTTTTTATTTTGTTTGGAATTTAGAGTCACATTATGATTTTCTCTATGGTCACAATCCCCAGTTATTGTGGCATTTCTCTGATACATGATCTTGAGGTATTTTCAGTCGTGTACTCGTTGAGGGTTATTTCTCTGACACATGACG
Source organism: Oemleria cerasiformis (assembly GCA_037349345.1). Classification (NCBI taxonomy): domain Eukaryota; kingdom Viridiplantae; phylum Streptophyta; class Magnoliopsida; order Rosales; family Rosaceae; genus Oemleria; species Oemleria cerasiformis. Next base: position 2,624,244 of record JAZGTL010000008.1, read on the forward strand.
TCGAGGTATTTTTCGTTAGGTGCTCGTTGAGAGTTATTTCTCCGACGTATGACGTCGAGGTATTTTCCGTCATATGTTCGTTGAGGCTATGTACGCATAGTATAGGGTTACCACCGCATATCTTAGAGGTATTTTTGGATATGTGGAGAATAGGTCCCCGGGTTGGACCTCTCGGTTCTCTAGCCATTGCCTTGAGGTATTTTCATTAATGGGTAGGGGTGCATGTCCCCGGGTTGGACCTCTCGGTTCTCTAGCCATTGCCTTGAGGTATTTTCATTAATGGTTAGGGGTGCATGTCGCCGTGTTGGACTGCCCGGTATATCGAGCTATGGCTCTAGATTAGATTGGGTGTAACGAACCGTTGATTTAAATAGGCGAATTTTGTAAATTAATTTGGGAAATGACGATTTTATCTTTGGTTTTATGAGAGGCTTGAAAGTCAAATTTTGTTGGGAGACACCTTTGGAAGTTTTTCGTGGACAATTGCGTAGGTCTCGGCGAGTTTGTAGACAGGCGGCACGCGAAAAACGGTGTTCGTATGAGATAGCTGTGGGTCTAGAATGTTCAGGGGCAATTTGGTAATTTTCTCTAGGAATATATTTTAAATTAGACTTCTCCAAATTATTCTTCATTTTATCCTCTCTCTCTACGCGATTCCTCATCCAAACCGTGCAACTGAACGAGAACGTACCAGCCATCGAGGGAAACGGCCACGGGAAACCCAGAACCGAGGAAGGAGAAAACCGAACCTTTCGATCGATTTTCAGGCCAAATCAGGTATGGTTTTGTGTTTAGACCTCAGTTTCGAGTTCCTAGGCTTGAGTAAATAGTTTTAGGCTATTAATTCATGAAACATGGTTGAGATTTGAAGAAAATAGGAATTTTCAAGGTCGATCGTCAATGGCCATTTCCGGCGACGGCGAACGGTGGCGCACGGCAGAGCGGTCGTCTTCTTCGGTGACTAGTTCGGTCAGAGAGCAGACTTGGCATGCCACCTAGTAGCCACGTGGGGCCATGTGAGGGCCATCTAGCAGCCACGTGGAGCCACCTAGTAGCCGAGTCAGCACGCGTGTAGGCATGTGGGCACTGTAGCCGGCGCGTGGCTGCACGTGGGGCCGTTCCTTGGGCCACGACATCGCATGTCGACATGTTTTTGACTTTTCGGGCCTTTTGGCGCAGGTTACGGGTTAATCGGACATCGTTTAGGGGTATTTTTGGGCGTCCGAAGTGGCCGCATTTTTAGTGGAACATGTGTGGACCTCCCGAGGTTTAGGGAGTCCGAATGTAGGGATCTTAATTATCATTGGTAAGCTTGATTGTTACTTTTGACAGACAATATTGCTTCGGGAACTTCAGAGGAGCGTACGACTGGGGATTGAGCTTAATTGGATGTTTGGTGAGTGGACTTTAGTTTGTAAATTGTCATGCATGCATAAATGTATATTTTAAATAATTTCTTGTCAAGTCTTTTTTTTGGCAAATTTCTGGAATTTAGAATAATTATTCTAATAAATCATTACTGGACAAAGGTTTTCAATAATAAATTAGAAATGACGTTTTGGGATGTGGCCCGACCTTTTGGACTCTGCTTTTATGTAGTTTTGACTTTATAGATTTTGGATTTCGGTCGAGTCCATGATTTTTGGGTTTAGACCCGGACTTGTGACTTTATTGGATTTGGGCATAGACCCAATTTTTCAATGAATTTGGCTTAGGACAAAGAAACAAGGATTTGTCAAATGGATTTTGGATTTTTCTTTATGGGTTTGCTTCCACTATGTATACTGTCCCCAAGGGTCATGGTTTTTCTCCGGCACATGATGTAGGGTATTTCCCATCATGTGTTCATCGAGGTTTCTCTGATGCTAGCGCCAAAGGGTATTTCTCCGCCATTCGTTGAGGGTTCTCTGATGCTGCCATCGAAGGGTATTTCTCTGCCAGGTCATTGAGGTTGTCTACGTGTAGTACAGGGTTATATCTGCACAACTCGAGGTGTATCGGGTGTGTGGAGGGTCGGACCCGGGTCAGTCAGCTTGGATATCGAGCTACGGCTCGGGATTACATTCGGGGAGCGGTGAGATATGTTGTGATATTTTGTGTCCAGGTCTATTCACATGATTTGTTAAACTCCTTTGAGGAGGGTTTTCAAAGCAAGGTTGTGGATCACGGGATGTTTCCATTGTTCGGGCTTTCATGGGTCCCACCGAGTGTTTTAACTTAAAATGGATTTTCCGATAAGTTTTCGGATTATCTTTATATATTAGTTGTTTTAAAAGGAATTTTATATTATGCATGCATTGTTTTACTCATGGAGGGGGAAAAGATATGTTTTCCTCGGAAATTATTTTAAACGATTATTTTGTCAACTCACACTTTTCTTTGTTTTAAATCCCCTCTAGGCCGTTGAGTTGATGAGGGCACAACTAGAGGCGGAGGCACTAAATCCAGCTGCGCTTTTACCAAAGACTATCGAGTAGGACTTATAAATTTTTTGTATTTACCTTTCCTACCTAGATGCTCTAATAAACCTTTTGGACTTATTGTAAATTATGACTACGTCGATGGTTATTTGGTGACGTTGGAATTCGAGAGTGGTATTTGATCCTTCGCCTGACAGGTGGAAGACGGTTAACCATTTTATAGGGGAGGTTCTGCCAAATTTTTGACAGCATTCTCGTAACTAATTGCAAGGGCTTAAGGGTATTCTAAGCAAATTATTAAGTTGTCAGGCGGGAGCAGGGCTTTTCATGAGATTCGAGGGGAAATTCGGGAAGGGTCCTGTCATTAGGGATTGTGGGATGTTTTATGGTATAGTATATTCAGGCTTCTTATGATTTTAAGCTCCTTCGATTAGGGTTTTCAAAGCAAGACTGTGGACTAAGGGAACATTTTCATTGCTCTAGTTTTCGTGGGTCCATTTAGTGTTTTTTAATTAAAAATGATTTTTTTCGGTAAGTTCTTCGTATTTATATTAATTTAAGTAGCTATTTATAAAGGATTTTATCTTATGCATGCATGATTTTACTTACGGAGGGGAAGGTTATGTTTTCCTCTGAAATTGTGGTTTAAATTATTATTATTCTTGTCCACTCACAGTTTTCCTTGTTTTGCATCCCCTCTAGACCGTTGAAAAAGACGAGGATACTTTCTGAGGCAGAGGCATCACTTTCCGGCTGCGCTACTACTGTGCTAGCTTCAAGTAGGGTTTGTTAGATTTGTAAATATTATTTGCCAACCTAGTTGCTCTGATTAACCATATGGGATTACTTGTAATTATTTCTGTAGATTGATTCTTTTGGACTTGGAGTTGGTTGGTTGTGAGTTGATCTGGACTGTTTGGTTATCAGTTTATTAGTTGAATCCTTCGTCTGACAGGTGGAAGACGGTTTGACCCAATTACAAGGGAGATTCTACCGAATTTTCACTAGAATTCTCTTAAAGTCTTTAGTGAACTAGTGAAGGTATTTCAGGAATTATTTTGAGGTTTCAATTGTTGTCAGACTGGAGCAGGACTTCTCACGAATTTCAAGGGAAAATTCAGGAGAGGTCCTGTCAACTAGGTATCAAAGCTCTAGGTCTAAATTCCTGTAGACCGTACACTTAGTGTGCATATTATTGTGGTACTGATTAATTTTGTTTCTTCTCAGCGAGATGCCTCCGAGACTTGTACCTTGTCAGTAGCTTGGGAACAATGACGAGGCGGAAAACGTTAGGGGTGCACAGGGTGCCGTTTTGGAGCTCGATCTTATACATACCCTGAATCAATTGGGTCGGGCGATGACTACTGGTCTATAGAGTAGGGCACTTATGAGATTTTTGATATAGAGCGGGCCCAGAGGTTGGGGGCTACTATGTTTATGGGCGAGTTGGGCCCAGTAGATGCAGATGGATGGATTACTCTGTTAGAGCGAGTTTTTAATGTCATGAGGTGCCCTCCGGGCGATAGGGTACGTTTGGCCAATTTTCTGCTAGATGGCCATGTGTACCGATGGTGGCACACTGGTTATGACAGGCTAGGACGTTCGTACTATTACCTGGAAGGCTTTTCGGGAGAGCTTCTTTGAGCAATTTTATCCTCGGTTGTACCGAGATGCCATATAGACCGAATTCCTACAACTGAGACAGGGGGACATGATAGTGGCTCAGTACAGTCGACCGAAAGATAGAGCACTTACGGACGGACGGGTGGTCCTGGTTGTTATTACTGCATTGAGACCGGACACCTTAAAAGGGATTGCCCACACTGTCGGGTGGTAGTTTCCTGGGCTGAGAGGCTACTGGACAAGGAAAGAGAGCAGTACAGACATCGGGTAAAGTAGCGGGTAGTCAGACCCAATCTAGTAGAGTCAGTAGAGCTAGTGGCAGAAAAAGGGGCCGCGGGTGATCTTATAGTACTCAGGTCAAAGACTTTGCTATGACGCAGTAGGAGGCCTGAGCTACATCGAAGATGGATACTGGTATGTTGTTTATCTTTGGTTTTGAGGCTAGAGTTTTGATTGATCCGGGGCCACACACTAGTTTGTTTCTCAGGGTTTTCCACTATTGACGAAAAGAGAGTTTTCGCCGATTGGATGGGACATGGGCATTAGCACCCCTACAAGAGAGATGTTAGTAGTGAACCTTGTGATTCGGGATTGTCCAGTGGTTGTGGAAGGTTACGTATTAGAGGCTGATTTGATTCCCATGGATATTTATGACTTTGATGTGATTTTAGGGATGGATTGGTTGACCACTCATCATGTCTACATTGATTGTTTTAATAATAAAGTGGTGTTCCGAAGCCTGGATTGGCCAGAGCGTACTTTTCAGGGAGATCAGAGAGTTCTGCCTTCGTGTGTTATTTCGGCATTGACGACCAAGAAGTTGTTATGGAAGGGTTGTGAAGGTTATCTAGCCCGTGTCTTTGATACTCGGGATACGTCATTGATGTGGGAGGATATTCTGGTAGTGAACTAATTTCTCGATGTACTTCCAGAGGATCTTTCGGGGTTGCCGCCTTACTGGGACATCAAGTTCACCATAGAGCTTCTTCCTGGTAGCCAACCTATATCACATGCACCATATAGGATGTCATCGGTAGAGTTGAGGGAGTTGAAGACTTAGTTGCAGGACTTGGTCGATATGGGGTTTGTTCGTCCGAGTGTATCGCCTTGGGGCACGCCGGTGTTGTTTGTGAGAAAGAAAGACGGTAGCTTGAGGTTGTCCATATATTATAGGCAACTTAAACCCCATGAGATGAACTACCCCACACATGATTTGGAGTTGGTTGCAGTGGTGCATGCACTGAAGATTTGGAGACAATATTTATATGGGGAGACGTGTCGGATCTTTACAGACTATCATAGTTTGAAGTACTTCTTCACACATAAACACCTGAACTTAAGACGAACGTGGTTAGAGTTGATCAAGGATTATGATTGTACCATCGAGTATCACCCATGGAAGGCTAATATAGTGGCAGATGCATTTAGTAGGAAGTCAGTGGGTTCTTTGGCACATCTGCGCGCTGTTTATTTACCGCTATTAGTGGAACTCCGAAGAGCGGGGGTTGTACTTGGTGTGGATAACCGGGGAGCTTTGCTGGCTAGCTTTCATGTCAGACCTGTTCTGATGGACCGAGTTATTGAGGCTCAACTCCAGGATCCGACGTTGTGCATCATTAGGATGGAGTTGGAAGTTGGGAATAGGCAGGACTATGCCATTAGAGACGATGGAGCCTTATTTAAAGACGACCGGTTATGTGTACCTAATGATTTAGAGTTGAGAAGAGAGATTCTTGAGGAAGTGCATAGTTCCACCTATGCTATGCACCCAGGTGGTACTAAAATGTATCGCACACTTAAGGAACATTACTGGTGGCCTGGTATGAAACGGGAAATAGCAGAGTTTGTGAGCATATGCCTTACATGTCAGCAAGTAAAAGCAGAGAGGTAGAAACCGTATGGGCGCTGCAACCACTTCCTATTCTGGAATGGAAGTGGGATCACATTACTATGGATTTTGTGTATAAGCTTCCACGGACTCGGAAAGGACATGATGGAGTTTGCTTACAACAACAACTATCCGTCTAATATTGGGATGTCTCCTTTTGAGGCATTGTATTGGAGACAGTGTTGGATACCTGTGTGTTGGAATGAGGTAGGTGAGAGAAGACTACTGACACCAGAGATCGTTGAAATGACATAGGAAAGGGTCATGATTATCAAGGAAAGATTGAAGGTAGCTCAGGATCGCCAGAAAAGCTATGCAGACCGGCGAATTATGGGTCTTGAATTTGAGGTCGGGGATCTAGTTTTCTTGAAGTTATCTACTTGGAAAGAAGTTGTGAGGTTTGGTAGATGAGGGAAGTTGATTCCTCGTTATATTAGGCCTTATGAGATCATTGAGAGGATTGGCCCAGTGGCTTGCAGACTTGCCCTACCCCCAAAACTTTCGAAGGTTCACGATGTATTTCATGTATCCATGCTCCGGAAGTATCTGTTTGATGAATCCCATGTACCGGAGGAATAACCCATTGAGTTGAGAGATGACTTAAGTTTTGAGGAATAGCCAGTACAGATTCTAGATATGAAGGAAAAAGTATTGCGCAGAAAGACTATCCCCTGTTCCACTGACATGCATGAATTTCGAGGACGAATTTTCTTAAAGGGGGGTGCGTTGTAACGACCCGTACCTGAAATTTATTTAATTTGCAAATTATTTATGAAAGCACGATTTTGTCCTTGAGTGTTAAGGGTCTAGGAGTCACTTTTTGCTTGAAAATAATTTTGGAAGTTTTCTTTGACAGTTGCATAGGTCTCGAACTCATGAGTTCGTAGATAGACGATACGCGATAATCAGAGTTCGCACGCAAAAGTTACAGATCTGAAATGACTAGTGGTATTAGGGTAAATAGACGAGGTCGGTTTAGTGTTTTTAAATTAGAAGTTTTACATACTTTGTCATGTTTAAAAAATGAGTGGAAAAAAAACAGGTAAAAAAATTTCCCACCGACTTTGAACCCGTTAATCTATTAATTGAAGGTGAATTAATGGAATTAATGGTTATCACAAAACCACCCAAAAACAAAAGACAAGCAGACCCGTGTGAGGACCTCCGCCACCTCACGACACTTTCCTTCGCTTCCGGTCAATTTCGACCTCCTCACACGACATGGTTAGTACCTTTGTGTTCGTCTCGACGAACCCAACAATCCATTGGTTTCGATTTTTTGAAATTGTTACTCGTTTTTGCAGTTTTAATCCGAGAAGTTTCGAGTTTTCAGATTTTTTTCACATTTTTTGATAACTTCTTAGCACTTTTAGCCTTTGGTTTTGGTATGGAAGTTCGTCTACTCATTGAGCTCTAAGCAGTGGAGTAATTAGTTTGCATTTTTGTGATAGTTGAAAATTTAGTATATTAATCCGTATTGACCAACGAATGTTTTCCTTGATTAATGAAACTCCGATCGTTGGATTGCTTTTAGATTTCAGTAGTATGATTGTGGGATTATTATTGACTTTTTGGAACTTTCGGATTGGAAATCTGGGGTCTGTAGACGCTGAATTGGATTTCTAGTGGTTTGATTTGAAACGGGCTGAGTTGAATGAGTGTTGACTTTTAGTCAACTCTATTATTTTTGGATCACAGTTGGTTTTTATTGTAACCTAAATCGACCAGTTAACCTTCGAATGGTCATTTTGGATTTAGTTTAGTTTCACAATTATTTAAGCTAGTGTAGGACCGTCGAGGGCATGTGAGAGCCTACGGGAGTTAGGATCCTGGGTTTAAGGCTTTGAATTATCGTTTATTGATTATGATTGTCACTTTTGCTAGGCGTTCTAAACTATAATGTATACATATTTATATGTTTTAAATGATTTAATATCATTTATGAAATTTGGTAATTAAGGATAATTATTTTTAAAATGATTTATTGTTGTTGGTGGATTTTGATTATGGTTTGAAAAATATTTTGGGCTTCGACCCAGTTATGTGATTTTGGGCATGCACCAGGTTACATGGTTTTGGGGTTATGGCCCCGTTTTATGGATTTCGACTTTATGGACTTCGGTTTTATGGATTTGGATTTATTGGATTTTGGCCTCGGCCATGCATATGGTTTTGGGCTTTAGACCCAGGATTCGATTTTATGGGATTTTGGCTTAGGCCAGTAAAACGGTTTATTTATTTATTTGGAATTTGGAGTCACATTATGATTTTCTCTATGGTTACCATCCCTGGTTATTATGGTAGTTCTTCGACACATGATCTTGAGGTATTTTCGGTCATGTGCTTGTTGAGGGTTATTACTACGACACATGACATCGAGGTATTTTCCGTCATGTGGTACTTGAGGGTTATTTATCCGACGCAAGACGTCGATGTATTTTCCTTCAAATGTTCGTTGAGGCTTTCTACGCGTAATAAAGGGTACGCGTCGCATATCTTAGAGGTATTTTTGGATATGTAGAGAGTAGGTCCCCGGGTTGGACCTCTCGGTTCTCTAGCCATTGCCTTAAGGTATTTTCGGTAATGTTTAGGGATGCATCTCCCCGTGTTGGACTACCCGGGATATCGAGCCACGGCTCAAGATTAGATTGGGGATGGTGGGATGTTTTATGGTATAGTATGTCCAGGTTTCTTCTTATTTTAAGTTCCTTCGAGGAGGGTTTTCAAAGCAAGCCTGTGGAACAAGGGACATTTTCATTGCTCTAGTTTTTGTGGGTCCATTCGGAGTTTTTAAATTAAAAATGGTTTTTTCTGGTAAGTTCTTCGTATTTATATTTATTTAAGTAGCTATTTAAAAAGGATTTTATCTTATGGATGCATGATTTTACTTACAGAGGGGAAGGTTATATTTACCTCGGAAATTGTGGTTTAAATTATTATTATTCTTGTCCACTCACAATTTTCCTTGTTTTGCGTCCCCTCCAGGCCGATGAAAAAGACGATGGTACTTTCCGAGGCAGAGGCATCACTTTCCGGCTACGCTACTACCGTTCTAGCTCCTAGTAGGGTTTGTTAGACTTGTAAATATTATTTGCCAACCTAGTTGGTCTGATTAACCATATGGGATTACTTGTAATTATTTTTGTAGATTGATTGTTTTGGACTTGGAGTTGGTTGGTTGTGAGTTGATCTGGACTGTTTGGTTATCAGTTTATTAGTTAAATCCTTCGTCGGACAGGTGGAATACGGTTATACCAAATTACAGTGTCTCGGTAGAATTCTCCTAAAGTCTTTAGTGAACTACTGAGGGTATTTCAGGATTTATTTTGAGATTTTAGGTGTTGTCAGACGGGAGCAGGACTTCTCACGAATTTTGAGGAGAAATTCGGGAGAGGTCCTGTCATTAGAACAAATGAAAGTCTTGGAAAATTATCTGCCAAGTTTATATTTTTGTGATTTCGAAAATACAAATCTAAAATTCTTTCCTGATGATCCAAAATTTTTTCTTTAATGTTGTTGAACACATCAGGAGGCAAAATGTTGTTTGCTTTTTCGAAGAGACAAATCCTTTTAATTTTTTCAAAGACAGGATCTAAATAATAATTTTTAAGAATATCTGTCATTTGAAGAAAATTATTTATCTTTTCGAAATTAAAATCTTCATCCCAATTCATTTGGTTAATGATTTGAAAACAAAGATTTTTTAGCAAAACATTTTCTTGTTTTACCATAGCAATTTTTTCTTCTTTTGCCTTTATTGTTTTTTCAAAAATAGTTGTTTTTCAACTATTTTGAGTGATAGTTGGGTCATGTGTTTTCTGAAACCCTTATTTTCTTTTTTGATATGGGTTTTCCATATTACATTAATTTCTTCATATAGTTCTCTTCTAATCCAGGATTGAATAAGCTTTTTACTTCAGAGTGGGATTCACCTGCCATTTGTTTGGCATTTAGATGGCTGTTAAAGGAATTTTGTTGCTTCCTCATAGCTGTCAAAACTTTTGTAGCATGCTCCGCAGTATGTGTTTACCTGAGCGTGACAAGCTGACTAGTTGTTCTAGATTCCTGGTTGGAATCCCTGGTAAACAACATATACTTTTAGTTGTGGAAAAGGGTTTTTTCCTTACAACGATATTCCATGGGGTTTTCCCCCTATCCATTTCTTGCAAAAATAAGTCACTTGTTTTAGTGATCTTTCCTGCTAAGATAATCTGCAAGTACATTGTTAGTACCTTTCGAATGTTCAACCTCAAATGTATATTGGGAAATAACATGATACCATTTTAATCGTCACCATATGTTATGGCTATTTTATTCGAAACGCTTGGTTATCATTTCTAAGAATTAAGAATTCTGGTACCAAATAGATATGAAATCTATGGCAAGTTAAATAGCCTGTTCTTTCTCAAATGTAATGTATTTTACCTCATTAGGTTAAAATTTACTATATTTATAACCACAAATTAATTCTTCTTTTTGAAGTATTTTGGGTAAAATGGCTTTTAATGGTTTAATACCATTTTCTTTTAATGATGTACCTCTTTCATTCAATGTTCTTTTGGAATGGCTTTTAGAACACGACCCCAACATAAATCCGAGGCATCTGTTTCTAAATTAGTTTATCTCCTGTTTTGGGAAAATAAACTTGTGGAATCTGTTTTAGATTATTTTTAGTCCAATTAAATCTTTGATCCTTTTTTAGTTCTTCTAAAAAGGGGACTTCTTTTTGGGATAAGTTTTTTATAAAGCTTCATCCATAGTTTAAGACACCTCAAAGACTTTGTAATGGTTTTTTATCTTTTAATTCTTCGGGAAAATCTCTTATTTTAGAGATGATATGTTCCTGAAGTTTTATCCCTGAATAATCTAGGGTTATTCCTAGAAAATCTATTGATTCTTTTTCTACCTCTATCTTTTTAGGAGATAGAATTATTCCATGGTTTTGGAATGTTTTACAGAGAATTAATTTGTAGATGACGTTATGATGCTGTTTGGTTTTAGAGAATACAAGAATATCATCTATGTACACTACACAAAAATCTTTATAATCTTTAAAAAAATTATCCATCCACCTTTGATATACCTATGGTGCTATGTTTAGGCCAAGATGCATAACGATCCATTGGTAATGGTCGCTTGGTGTGCTGAAAGCAGTTAGGGCTTTTGACTCTTCAGTTAATTTTATTTGCCAAAAACCAGATTTACAGTCAAATTTGCTAAATATTTTAGCTTCCTTAGTTTGGTTAACTAAGACATCTTTTCTTGGTACAAAATAGCCATCAAATTCTAGTTGTTCGTTCAACCTTTTATAATTAATGACCATTCTTGCTTTTCCTCTTTTAATCTCAACATGGTTCCTTACCATAAACACAGGAATGGAATGAGGCCTATGTGTTTATTCTATAAGTTTTTCTCTTGAAGTTCTTTTATTTGAACATCGAACTCATCAACGTCCATTCTAGTGTAAATCATTGGTTTGACTCTAATAATGACATTTGGATCTCTTAGTTTAAAAGAACAATATCTAGGGCTTCTAGACCATAACTTTAATGAGTCTTCACTAAAGTTATCTTCAGTTATTTTATAAATCCAGTGATTTGTTTCAAACTGGAAATTTTCTTCAATTTGTTGTATTATAGGTGTTGGGTCACCACGCTGGGCTGGCGCAAATCCTGCACTACAGTGATACTTATGTTGTTGCAACAGTGGGATTTCAATAAACTCTTTGATTTGAGTTAGAGAAACAGAATTATGATTAACAATCATAGGAAAATATGTAGAGAGAAAACTATTGCCAAGAATAAAATCTCCATGTATATTTGGGAAACATAATATTTTTGGTATAATGAATTTGTTATCATTTAACCAAATTGCTACTTTTTAGCTTTATATTGAATTAATGAATTGTTTCCATGAATTTCAGTAACCTTTATTGGATTTTTCATTGGAATCCATTTTTCTGCCGGAATGGCATTTGGTTGACATGAGCATGTTGTTGCTCCAATGTCAATTAATATGCAAAGACTATATGGTGTATAGCCCACAAAACTAAAAGTTCCTAACACATAGGTAAATCGTTTTTTACCATGATGTGGTGAGAAGATAATTTCTTCTTGTCCAACCTTAAGGTGATAAAGATAAACTGCTTTTATTTCATCATTTGAATAGTTTGTTCCTGGGAGAATAGGAACTTGCACATTTTTTAGTGCTATAGCTTTTCGGTTAATATTACTTAAGTTTGAACTTGATTTTGTAGATAAGCGTGGTTCATCTATCTGCTGAGAAAATTTTTCCCAATCAGAACTATATTCTTTTTTACTTTGAGATCTTTGATCTCTGAAGTATATATTATTGTCGGAAACCTGCTTTACAAATAATCTATGTTTTTTCTTAGTTTCCCCTACAAGAATTGTAAACAACCATGGCTTAGGGATTTCTAAGTCTCTCCAATTTATTAACCTTGGCTGGATTTCAACTTCATAAAGTTTTGGCTCAAAAATTTCTATAAATTTTTTATTTATTTCTTTGGTTGAAGTTTCTGGAAATTTTGTTAATTCATGGATTGTTCTCCATTGAATTGACAAATCCTGCGATTGATGATTCATTCTTACGTTTTTAAGTTGAATCTTTATTTTTACTGAATTTTCAATATTTTCATCAGTAATGGAAATGAAATAATTAATTTGGTTTGACAATAAACCAAATTACTCCATTTACCAAGTTAGATTGTATTCCTCCAATAATAGCCTAAATTGGGTTACTTAGTCTGTTATCAAAGACTTCAGCAAGTATTGGTTTGTCCAATCCTTGTATGAACAAAGCTATTATAGAGATTTGAATTAATCCTATATGAACATATTTTATTTCTGGATCTTCTTTGTCCATTTCTTAATTTTTTCTTTACTTTTTTTTTAACCAAAAGGTTAAGAACTGTCATTAATAACGAATAGATACACTAGCATCCTCTGCTAAAGCATCAAACAACCACTCAGACCCCAACTCATCCCAACAATGAGTCCCACCGACACGAGAAACATAAGAAGCAACGAGATGCACTGCCTTATTCGCCTATCTAGAGGCATACATAAAATGAAAGCTTTGTAAATGCTTAACAAGTTCCATAATATCAAACACCACGACAGCCAAATCTGCACCACACACAGCAGCTCCAGTCAGGACATTTATGAGAGCAAGGCCATCAGATTCAATCTCCACCCGCAGATGGCCATCCGTGAGACACTGGGTAAGAGCTCCACGAACAGCCTCTGCCTCCGCCAACAGACTTGACTGCAGCCAGAGCGCAGCTTAACGCCCTGCAGAAATCAGCAAGCCAAAACAATCATGCAGGACCCAACCCACTCCGCCTCGCCTGGTCGCTGAACACCAAGAGCCATCACAATTAACATTAATCCATCCCACAGTTGGCTTCTTCCACTGAGCCTCATTCACACCAGCAATCTCATCAGGAGGCCGTGGCAGTTCATCACGGCCCACCAAAGAAGGACGGCTCGCCTCTCTAAACTCCTTCACCTGATTAGAGGAGAGTTCAATTGCCTCTGCCGGACTTAAGCCATGGCCTTCAAACACCATTTGATTTCTGCATTTCTAGATTCGCCAAAGACCAAACACAAATGTTTGCATCAACTCCTCCTTATGAGGGAAGCGCTGAAACTTTTCACACAACAATCTCCAAGTTCCTACAAAATCCTGGACATCAAGAGAACTTACATCTAGCATAAGAGGGCTAGCATACCAGAATATACGAGCAAATTGGCATCTAAAAAAGAGATGACACTAGGTTTCTTCCTCCAGATCACACAAAGGACAACAAAGCTCAACACGCATTCTCCTACGAGCCAAATTCAAATGAACAACCAAGGCATTTCTACATCCCTTCCACATGAACAGTTTTAGTTTGGTAGGTACCTTCAACGACCAGATTTGGCCCCAGTTACACCCCTAGACACCCATTGAGCTTGATTCCCCCTCACCATTCCTTCCCAACTCACCATTCCGATGAAGATATAAGGCCACACCATAAGTAGACCTAAGAGAATACACACCATGGCCCGTGAAATGCTAGATCATATGATCCTCCATACCCCAGCTACTAAGAGGCAATTGTTGTATAACATGGGCCTTCTCTGCAGAAAAACACTGTGCCAATACATCCTCCTTCCATGTATACGAAGTCTGGTCAATCAAACCACTAACAGTCCCTAGACAATCATAGCTCCTAGAAATCACCTTGAATGTATAGAGGGTGGGCAACCAAGGGTCCAAAAGGGTACGAACCTGATTACCCTTCCCAATCCTCCATCTCAAGCCAGCAGAAAGAACCCTTCGCCCTAGCAATAAACCTTTCCATCCCTATGATGAGTTACGGCCTTGAGTATCATCCAGAAAAGTACCATTGGGGTAATATTTTTCATGAAGCACCTGCGCAATTAGCAAGGTAGGATCCTGAACAATCCGCCAACCAATCTTACCCAACATAGCCAGATTAAAAAACTCTAAATCTCTGAGCCCTATACCTACCACCTTCTTCACCTGTGACAATTTCTTCCAAGCCACCCAATGCACACCTTGGTTCCCATTCTGTTTCCCACACCAACAGTTTGTAATCAGCCGCTCATTGTCCCGGCAAAGCACAATAGGAGTTTAAAACACAATATAGAATAAGTCAGCAACGCCATTGCCACATCTTTAATAAGAATCTCCATTCCAGCAGCGTATAAAAATTGTTCTGCCCACCCTCGAATTTTCCTTACTATTTGATTCCTTACTGCATCAAAAATTATCCATTTAGACATACCAAAGTCTGCCAAAATACCAAGATTCTTACCAAACCCCTCATTGGCAGTGATCTGTAGGCGTCTAGACAGCCGCCTCCTCAGCCGTTTCGAACAATTAGATCCAAAGTAGAGCGAGCTCTTCTCCAAATTAACTAGTTGCCCAGAAGCCTTAGCATAACAATCCAAATTTCGGTGGACCACATCAATCTCCACACACTTAACTTGACAGAAAATGACAACATCATCAGCAAAAAATACTTGTGGGAGCCTGAAAGCACTTCCCTCCCTTATACAAAATCCGTGAATTGCCCCCTCATCCTCACGCCGCCGTAAGAGAGAAAAGAGACCTTCAGCACATACCAAGAACAAAAATGGTGACATAGGGTCCCCCTCACGGAGCCCCCTAGTCGGTGTAATATACCCAATTACATCCCCATTAACCAGCACACTATAGGTCACATAAGACATACACTCAATTATGAGAGCACAAAACCTCCCCTCCACATCCAGAGCCTTCAGTAGATCAATGACAAATCTCCACTCCACCCGGTCATAGGCCTTAGCTATATAAAGCTTTAGCGCCAATTCCTTATCCTGCCTTTTACTTTGATGCTTCATAGAATGTAAAATCTCATGTACTACTGTTGGTGACTAAGCTGCGTCACTTAGCAGCTGACTTGGCAGCCTACTAAGCTGTTGACTCGAGCTAGGAGGTGTCATCAGCTAAAGGCATAAACTAAAGCATGTGAGTGAGTGTGTGAGGATGTTAGAAAACTGCATAGTGTGAAGAAGTGTGTGAGGGTTTGTTATAACATCCCTAACAGTTTTGTAAGTATGAGAGAGTGAGTGAAAACTGTTATGTAATTGAACAAAAAGAAAAGAGAAATAACAAGAAAGACACACGGGTAGAATCAGCCATATCTTATCTCCCTCAGCTCAGAAAACTCTCTCAAACGTTTCATCAAACACCTAGAGTGCAGATGATCATCACATTGATCATCATCTAATCACTGCAAACTTTCCTAATCAAATAACCCTAAATCTAAACAGAGAATCAAACAAGTGAATTGAATACATCACAAGCTAATCCCGATTCAAGATTTCATCTAGAGATTAAGGTTTAGAGATCATACCTTACATGCGGCTGTTCCTCTTCAAAGCTGAAATCGATTCTAACTTTAGAAGAGATCATCATCCTTTTCTACACATCGACTGCAATTGACCATAATCCCATGCGATTCCACTGAAGTCTGATCATCCAACATGGTATCAGAGCTGTGAGATCATATACGTGGGGCGTCTGACTGTGGTGAAGCCGAGCAGGAGTAACCTTCACTGCCAAGCCATGGTTGGTAATGGAGGAGGTGAACCGAAGATACCTGTATTCAAAGGAGTAAACTATGACTTCGGGAATATAAAGATGAGAACAGCACTGAAAGCATGCGATCTATGGACAATTATCATTCAAGGCTTACCTGATCTTGAGTTTGAGGGTAAAAATGAAGAGCTTGAAGCAATAGCAAGTGATGCTGATCAGATCAAGAACGCCAAGGCTTTGAATCTTATTCAGAATGCTGTTTATGAGGAGATCATTCCTAGAATCTCAAATGAAAACATAGCCAAAAGTGCCTGGGAGATTCTGCAGAAGGAGTACAGAAGAGATCCCAAGGTTAGAGCAGTTAAATTACAAGGTCTTAGAAGAGATTTTGAATACAGACGTATGAAGAATGATGAATCCTTTTCTACATACATGACTAGATTGTTAGCTGTGGTTAATCAAATGAAAACATATGGTGAGGATGTAACTGATAAGAGATTAGCACAGAAAATCATGATTAGTTTGACTAAACCCTATGATTCAATTGTGTCCATAATTGAAGAAACTAGAGACTTAGAACAGATTAGTG
The DNA here is from genome assembly GCA_037349345.1 of Oemleria cerasiformis. Lineage (NCBI taxonomy): Eukaryota > Viridiplantae > Streptophyta > Magnoliopsida > Rosales > Rosaceae > Oemleria > Oemleria cerasiformis. Next base: position 2,640,877 of record JAZGTL010000008.1, read on the forward strand.
TTGAGAGTATTGATCAGTCGTTATTTATGCATCATTTTGATGTCTTTATATGCCTCTCTTACATGTCTTTTGAATGATTTCGTGCCATCAATAGTAGAAAATGATCAATCTTGTGAGACTTGTGCAGAGTTAGAAAGATAGGTAAAATCTGGAAAGAACGCAAAAAAGAATGACTCAAATCAGAGTCCAGACGAAGGAGATGTCCTCATTTCAATATCAGGTCCTGAACGAAGTCTTGAGTGCGCCAGTGTGCCTATTTTGGGTCACTGGCCAAGTACCTCATATCAGGCCCTCCGGGTCTCAAACCTAAGTTTCATGACATCAAGGTCAGGTCCTAGAAGTGCCAAGGTCGCGCCAAGGTAGGTCGAGGACATGTCCCAAGAACTCCAATCCGAGCCCGGATGTACGCCTAAGCCCGGGGTCCCTGTTCCGCCAGTGGTGGATCAGAGGTTCTCCCTCTGCGCTAAGCCTGACAACATTTGCGCCAAGCCTGAACGAAGATACGCTTCAACTATACTCATGATGTGCTTGAAAAGCGCAGTCCTAGATCCTGATTACGAAGACAGTCCAAAAGCCAAGTTCGGCCAGCTTGCGTTCCCACTGGCTAGCTTGTGTTACCACTTGCCAGCTTGCGTTCCCACTTGTCAGCTTGCATTCACACTCCCAGCCGTGCTCTGATTGGTTCTAATAGATTTTAAGGACTTTGTAATTAATTAGAAGTACAATAACTTTCCCAATCCTTATAGGACAAGGCTTTACCAATCCTTATAGGACAAGGTTTTCCCTTTCCCTATAAAAGGGAGCCTTTGTTCAGTGTTTTGGAGAGCATATTTTTAGAGATAATATTTTACACACATATTATTGGACGTGGAGCTTGGAGAAGAAGGCTCTGCCGTGACTTCTGCTACACCTGTTCTTCACAATATCTTTTGTAACCTTATTTTTAGTGCAATTTAATTATGAATTCAATTACTCTTGTGTTTATTTCAGTTATGTGTGAATAGTCGTTAGGATTAGGGCTGCTTGAAGCCCTAGCCATGTTAGCTTGTTGATTGGATTTCTAGCTCTTGATTATGATTGCTATGCATGCTGAATAAGTTGGATTACTGTGCTTAATGACCTTAATTTATGCCTATAAGATTAGCTACCTTGTTTGCATATAATTATTGATGTAATTGCTTGAGTGACCGTCATATCATCTTGTGATTTGGAGCATCGAAAGTATTCTTACTTGTAATCTTAACTCATAAAGACCTAGGATTGCATGTCACTTTGCTAGGCTAATGTGGTGTCATTAAATTCTCTTTGAACTTCATGCATCATCTTAAAAGGTAGGTGATAGACGTTCTAGGCATATGCCTTGTTTAGAACATGCTAAGTAAGAGGGAATAAGATGTGTCTAGTGAACCAACGCCAGGTCCTAGGCACGGGCACCTAATTCAGAAAATGCATAGTAATTAGGTCAAGGAAATCTGATTAGTAACTATAATTGGTTAGAGTGGATAGTAAGCCTTAATTCGCCTTAGTTAACAATCAATCAACCGTAAATTCTTGCATTGTTATTTTCTGCATTTTATTTTACTTGTCTTTAAATTTCAGTTCTCACATCATAAACACCCCCCCCCCTGCATGAGTGTGTGTTTTCACTAAGTTAATAAATCTGAACTAAAGTGGTCATAACGATGATACAAGTCCTTGAGGGATCGACTCTTGCTGTGCTACTATACTATTCTTATCGATTTGTGCACTTGCAAGGATTTTATAACTGTTAGAATTGAATTGCATATTTCTTGCTCTTTAATTCCACCAACAAGTTTTTGGCGCCGTTGCCGGGGACTTGTCCCTCAACGGTGCCCATTAATTCAGATTCTGTTAACTTAATTTTGTACATTAACTATTTAGGTTTCATTTAGATTGTTTACTAACTTTGTTTGTCATCTTTCTCATGTACATATGAACAACTCATACGTGGATATGGGACCATGGCATTATCCATACATGGAGACGGGAGTTTGGAACGATCCATACCCAACTTCATTTAATCAAGGTTGGAGCAATTAAGAAAACCCAGAACCATACAACCCAGGATGGTGCCAGCAACCTAATTTCACATGGAACTCCCCTCAAATAGTTCCTCACCACGAACCCACTCCTGACCTCCTACCTTCGCTAAGGGCCTCGGTGCAATGCAATGAGGCTTGTATTCAATATATGGCAGCTTTTAATGAAGAACTTCGAGGACAAAGCCAGCGCTTGGAGGAGTTACTGGAAAAGAGCAAGAGGTTGTTTGAGTTCAACGTATGCCAAACCGAAGAAAGGGCATATTCCCTGCCAAGTGAGGCCATGAATGGTGATCATGTTAAAGCTATCATCAAGCCAACACTTCGACAAGTGCTTGCCATGGAGGCCGCGAAGTCCACCCAACCTTCGCTGTGGACCAGGATACAAAGCATGGAGGCTTGTAAACAGAACCATCACACAAATGAAGAGCATAATAAGGACACCACCAAGCTAACACTTCGACAAGTGCTTGCCATGGATGCCATGAATTCCGCTCAAGGCCATGCCGTGATAGTGTCTCCCGATTCTGCTCAGATTGAGCAGTGGGACGCACCCAATTCATACCCTCCAGTATACTCTTCCTTTTATAATGTTTCTGATTCTGATTTCATGTCTAACTATACCTCTTTGCCTTGCACTAACAGATTGGAAAGCGAAATGAAAGAAAACTGGGAGGAAGAGAATAGGACGGACAAGGACATCCAGGTCAAACCCCTGCCCTATGTGCTGCCGAGCAGCAACGCACTGCCCCAAGCCGTGTCCCACAGTCGTGACCACATTCTGCCAAGTGCCCTACTGCAAACCCAGGTTCCTGCTGAGTCCCAGAATTCGCCAAATGCCCTGCCTTAGCCACAGCCCAGCGTCACAGAACCTGGACATGTCCAGGGCACGCCTTCAACGCGCCAAGCTGCACCAACTGATTCACTATAGGGCAAGTCCTTCGCCGCTGCAACAGAACCTTCCCATCACGCATCGGATATGCGCAGCACTGCGGCCACGCTTCAAGACCAATCCACGGCAGAACCTAAGGACCAGCATTTCCTCCCAATCTGCTGCCAGCCGTGTCTCAGCCCCTGCACACAGACAAGGACCCGGTTTTGAAATTCAATGCGCCTTCTCAACTCAATCCTGAAACACTTAACTTTCATTTTAATAAGGCAAACTTGGATTTGAATTCTGATTTAGCTCCTAATGCTGTTGAACGTTTCCCGTGCAGGTTCCACCATAAAAACACCAAGAATATGCTAAAGGCCCTCAACTTGGTCCCCCTCTTCAAGTTCCGAAGGAAAAATCAACGGAAGGGACCAAGGATGAAGTCTAGAACGTACACGGCACAACCAAAGCTGTTCCCCCACGGGCATTGTCCAAGGAAGACATTCTGGAATGGACATAAACTGCTCTCATTCAAATCACTCCTCAATCTCTTTCCTGATAAGTTGCGTTCTCGTCGGTGGATTCCATTATGTGTTTCTAACTTTTTTCTCCATGATGCAGCGCAGATTCTACAGCAAGAGGCTCATAATTGGTTCCATGTTAACGCTGAAATCCTGGGCACACCATCAAATGCCTATCATGCCAACCCCGTCTTGCCTAGACGTTAAATAAAGCGCTCCTAGGAGGCAACCTAGCACTGTTTTGTATTTCTCTCTTCCTTTGCTGTTTCTGCCCATTACATCTCTCCCACCTATGCTCTATGGTCATATTACTGCATATCACATTGAGGACAATGTTCAGTTTAGGTTTGGGGGTGTAGATTTAAAATTTTGCATATAGAAACAAGTAGGTTTGGGGGTGATACACGGCCAGGACATTTAAATTTCTGCTTGTGATTAGTATGATAACTTGTTAATAGGAATGTATATGCCAAGTTAACTATCTTTGCTTTACTAAGAGTCATGCCATGGTCAAGTAGTTCATAATTTGCACTTCACAATGCCATGTTTTAAGTGATTAAGTGAACGAAATAACTTAATTTGAGTGAACCATAGAAAATTAGTGGAGACTTCCCTGTGAGATCTTTGAGCCTAATTGCCACTCTTTCTGAGGGATATACTTGTTTCTACTCTTAAACACTCATCGCTTTTGTTCTTAATTGTTGATCTCATTACATCATATTTGCATTGAATTTTAAAGAACTAACACCATTTAGATACTCTTGATTTAATGTGTGGTTTACCATAAGAAGTGATGTAAGCTATGTATGCTTTAACCTCTAAAGGCTTGATCCTACCCTATTGCATGCTCCCTAAGCCAATTTTGAAGCCAAACACTCAACCTTTTCTTTCATCACCCAAAGTATAACCTAACCAAAATACTTAGCCATTCATCACAGCCATGCCCTATAACCTCAGTTTGTGCTAAGGTTGTCGTAAATGAGATTCGTGGTGAGAATGAGAGGTGAAAGAAGATGCTGCCCAATTCAAAGGACATTGGCGTCAATTCAAAGTTCAACAGTAAAGAAAAGCTGTACAAGTTGCAAGCTGCACGAAAGTTTGAGGAAATCATTGCATGTTCTTGGTTCAATTCAATTCATAGAAGAAACGAAAAAAATAAAGAAAACAAACGAAAGAACAGAAAAAAAAACGTTCAAATCAAAAGAAAGAAAGAAACGTTGAGAAGAAAAGAAAGAAAAAAAAATGAAAAACAAAATGAATTCAGCCAAGTGAGCCAAGAGCCTCAAAATAAGCCATCAAGAAAGCACAATGCCGTGAGCCTTAAGAAAGGATTCAGTTCAGAAATTCCAAATTCAAGTCATGACTTCTCATGCCTTGGCACAGCTCAGGTTCTTCGAATCCCATCCTTCCTTGCTAAACCCCTAAGCTTAGCCCCATTACAACCTAAAAAGGAATACCTAACTGATCTTATGGACCATTATGATGAGGATTAAGGTACGCATTTAAGTTCTTCAAGTTCAATTCCTTTCATGAGATCTTTATTTCCATAAAGTGCTATTCTTCATTGTTACTGATATGTGATTAAATTTGAATTTCATAACATAAACTCATCACATATACTTGAAACGAGTGAAAGCCTAGGATTCTTGTGCGAATTGAGAGTTGCCTAGTGAGGATTAGAGTCGAGGCGAAATCTTTCTAGGGCACTTAGATGAAGTTATTTTCAAACATGATCACTTCGAAATTTTGGCATTTATACACGTACACCTTCACATGACACTCATGGCTATGGCATTCCTTTTAGTTCTGCAAAGCATGTTTACTTACTTTGATTCTTATTAGCTTGTTAAAAGTACTATCTCTAGCATCTTTTTTGTCTAAGTAAAACGTTAGTGGGTTTCGTGCTGTTATAACCCTCAGGAGACAAAACTCCTCCTACTAGGTGAACCTAGGGGTTTAAATGTTCTATCTTAACTAAAATCGAGTCTTTTCATTTTGTTAGCGTTTGTTTTGCTCAGGGACTAGCAAAAGATAGGTTTGGGGGTATTTGATCAGTCGTTATTTATGCATCATTTTGATGTCTTTATATGCCTCTCTTACATGTCTTTTGAATGATTTCGTGCCATCAATAGTAGAAAATGATCAATCTTGTGAGACTTGTACAAAGTTAGAAAGATAGGTAAAATCTAGAAAGAACGCAAAAAGAATGTCTCAAATCGGAGTCTAGATGAAGGAGATGTACTCATTTCAATATCAGGTCCTAAACGGAGTCCTGAGTGCGCTAGTGCGCCTATTTTGGGTCACTGGCCAAGTACCTCATATCAGGCCCTCCAGGTCTCAAACCTATGTTTCATGACATCAAGGTCAGGTCCTAGAAGTGCCAAGGTCGTGCCAAGGTAGGTCGAGGACATGTCCCAAGAACTGCCATCCGAGCCCAGATGTGCGCCTAAGCCCGGGGTCCCTGTTCCGCCAGCGGTGGATTAGAGGTTCTCCCTCTGCGCTAAGCCTGACAACATTTGCGCCAAGCCTGAACGAATATTCGCTTCTACTATACTCATGATGTGCTTCAAAAGCGCAGTCCCAGATCCTGATTACGAAGACAGTACAAAAGCCAAGTTCGGCCAGCTTGCGTTCCCACTGGCCAACTTGCGTTCCCACTTGCCAGCTTGCGTTCCCACTAGTCAGCTTGCATTCACACTCCCAGCCATGCTCTGATTGGTTCTAATAAATTTTAAGGACTTTGTAATTAATTAGAAGTACAATAACTTTCCCAATCCTTATAGGACAAGGTTTTACCAATCCTTATAGGACAAGGTTTTCCCTTTCTCTATAAAAGGGAGCCTTTGTTCAGTGTTTTGGAGAGCAGATTTTTAGAGATAATATTTTTCACACAGATTATTGGACGTGGAGCTTGGAGAAAAAGGCTCTGCCGTGACTTCTGCTGCACCTGTTCTTCACAATATCTTTTGTAACCGTATTTTTAGTGCAATTTAATTATGAATTCAATTACTCTTGTGTTTATTTCAGTTATGTGTGAGTAGTCGTTAGGATTAGGGTTGCTTGAAGCCCTAGCCATGTTAGCTTGTTGATTGGATTTCTAGCTCTTGATTATGATTGCTATGCATGCTGAATAAGTTGGATTACTGTGCTTAATGACCTTAATTTATGCCTATAAGATTAGCTACCTTGTTTGCATATAATTATTGATGTAATTGCTTGAGTGACCGTCATATTATCTTGTGATTTGGAGCATCGAAAGTATTCTTACTTGTAATCTTAACTCATAACGACCTAGGATTGCAAGTCACTTTGCTAGGCTAATGTGGTGTCATTAAATTCTCTTTGAACTTCATGCATCATCTTAAAAGGTAGGTGATAGACGTTCTAGGAATATGCCCTGTTTAGAATATGCTAAGTAAGAGGGAATAAGATGTGTCTAGTGAACCAACGCCAGGTCCTAGGCACGGGCACCTAATTCAGAAAATGCATAGTAATTAGGTCAAGGAAATCTGATTAGTAACTATAATTGGTTAGAGTGGATAGTAAGCCTTAATTCGTCTTAGTTAACAATCAATCAACCTTTAATTCTTGCATTGTTATTTTCTGCATTTTATTTTACTTGTCTTTAAATTTCAGTTCTCACATCATAAACACCCCCCCCCCCCCCCCCTGCGTGAGTGTGTGTGTGTGTGTGTGTTTTCACTAAGTTAATAAATCTGAACTAAAGTGGTCATAACGTTGATACAAGTCCTTGAGGGATCGACTCTTGCTGTGCTACTATACTATTCTTATCGATTTGTGCACTTGCAAGGATTTTATAACTGTTAGAATTGAATTGCATATTTCTTGCTCTTTAATTCCACCAACAAGTATCTCTGCATCAATCAGGACATTTGATCAACGTTTGGAAATGCATTCTGAGGGTGATGTTGAGAAAGCTTTCTCACGTATGAGTGTGAGCAACAAGTCTCAGGTTCAGTCAAATCAGGGAAAGTTCAAGAAGAAGCAGTTCAAAGGTGGAAACAAAGGATGGACAACAGCAAATTCAAAAGAAATGCTCAGTATGAGAACAAGTTCTCTGCGAATTAGAAGGGTGAGACCAGTGGTTCTAAGGATACTGCCAAGAATTGCAACAAGCTTAACTGGGGTGAATGCTGGTTCAAAGGAAAGTGAAGTGTTTCAAGTGTTCTAAGTTTCGCCACATTGCCAAGGACTGTTCTGAGAACCGGGTTGCTAATCTAGCTCAGAAAGTGAATGAAGATGAAAGCAACATGTTCAATGCTTGTCATTCAGCCTCCATTGAGAAGGATGTGGGTGTGTGGTATTTGGACAGTGGTTGTAGTAACCATATGACAGGGCATGAGTCTTTACTGACCAACATTGATCGACATCTGAATGTAAAAGTGAAGATGGGTACTGGTGAGTTAGTACAAGCTACAGGGAAAGGCTCTTTACTAGTTCATATTGACCAAGGTGACAAGTACATCAGGGAAGTGATGCTTGTACCTGGTTTAGATGAAAACCTACTAAGTGTAGGACAGATGGTGGAACATGGTTACTGTCTTGTGTTTGGGGACAGTACAGCAGAGGTCTATGAAGACAACACCATGAAACAAAGGATTGCCAAGGTTCCTATGACTGGCAGCAGGTGTTTCAACCTTTCTCTGGACTATGTGAGTCTAGTAGCTAGAAGGGCAGAAGCAAAGGAGAGCACAGAGTTATGGCACAGGAGGTTTGGGCATCTGAATTATACAAGCCTAAAACTGCTAAGACAGAAGGACATGGTGGTTGGTCTACCTAGCCTAGAAGGTGATAAAGAACTCTATGAAGGGTGTATATCAGGGAAACACCATGTGAGTCCTTTTGATACAGAAGAGGCTTGGAGGGCATCTGCACCTCTTGAGTTAATACACTCAGACGTGTGTGGTCCTATGCAAACAGAAATAATGTGAGGGAACCTGTACTTTCTTACTTTCATTGATGATCACTCAAGAATGTGCTGGCTGTATTTCCTAAGACTCAAATCAGGGGGGTTGAATGTGTTCAAGAAGTTCAAAGCTATGGTTGAACTACAAAATTGCTGCAAGGTGAAGAAGTTAAGGAATGATAGAGGTGGAGAATACACCTCAAATGAATTCCAAAGGCTCTGTGAAGAGCATGGAATAGAGAGACAGCTGATAGTAGCTTACTCTCCTCAGTAAAATGGGGTTGCTGAGAGGAAAAACAGGACAATAGTAGAGGTGGCTAAGTCTATGTTACATGTTAAGCATCTACCCTATGAGTTCTGGGGTGAAGCAGTTAACACTGCAGTATACATCCTAAATAGATGTCCTACCAAGGCTGTGCAAAGTAAGACCCCATTTGAGAAGTTCTCTGGTAGAAGACTAGGAGTGTCACACCTAAGAGTATTTGGCTCTATATGCTACATGCACATTCCATCTCAGAAGAGACAGAAACTGGATGACTCAAGTATCAAAGGTGTCCTAGTTGGCTATGGTAGCTATGAGAAGAGCTACAGAATCTATAATCTAGAAACTGGAAAAGTTGTGGTGTCAAGGAGTGTGATATTCAATGAAGAAGGAAGCTGGGATTAGAAGAATCATGCAGAAGTGCAGGGGACCATATCTTTGAGTTTTGACACTGGAACTGATGGGGCTACACTAGCAACTCAAACTCCTCAAACTACAATCATCAGCTCAAGTTCAAACTCAAGTTCTGAATCTGATCCTAGTACAAGCCCTAGTCCTTGTGATTCACTCAGCTCAAGTACTGGAGATACACCAGTAAGACTAAGGAGTCTAAGTGAGGTTTATGCTAGGTGTCATATGTGCATAATTGAACCTGACAGTTTCAGTGAAGTAATCAAGGATTCAGCTTGGAAGAAAGCTATGGAGGATGAGATTCATATGATTGAAAAGAATGACACTTGGGAACTGACAGTGAGACCTACTGACAAATCAGTGATTGGTGTCAAGTCGGTGTACAAAACCAAGCTTAACCTGGATGGATCTATTCAGAAACATAAGGCTAGATTGGTAGCTAAGGGATATGCTCAGAAACCAGGAGTTGATTTCAATGAGACCTTTGCACCAGTTGCAAGACTTGACACTATCAGAATCCTAATTGCTTTAGCAACATAGAAAGAGTGGAAGCTGTTTCAACTTGATGTGAAATCAACATTTCTAAATGGTGTTCTAGAGGAAGAAGTATATGTAGATCAACCTGAAGGTTTTGATGTCCAAGGACATGAAGCCAGTGTCTACAAGCTAAACAAGGCACTATATGGACTAAAGCCGGCACCAAGGGCCTGGTATGGGGAGATTGATTCCTACTTACTGAGTTGTGGTTTTGAGAGAAGCTCAAGTGAGGCAACTCTGTATCTAAAGTGCAAGAAAGATGAAGGAACCCTAATTGTGTCAATCTATGTAGATGATATCATCTACACAGGTGACAGTGCTGCTATGATGGATGAGTTCAAGCAGGACATGATGAACAAATATGAGATGACAGACCTAGGTTTACTGCATCATTTCCTAGGGATGGGTGTTCTACAGTAAACCAATGGCATCTTCATACATCAAAGGAAGTATGCTACTACATTGCTAGAAAAATTTGGACTCAAAGATTGCAAACCAGTGAGTACTCCCCTAGTGACAGCAGAGAAGCTACAAAGGAATGATGGCAGTGAAGCAGCAGATGAGCAACTCTATAGGCAGGTTGTGGGAAGTCTGCTTTATATTACTGCTACTAGACCAGACATAATGTATGCCTAAAGTCTACTGTCTAGATTCATGCACAACCCTACCAAGAAGCACCTAGGCACTGCTAAGAGAGTGCTAAGGTATGTCTAAGGTACACTAACCTATGGCATTGAATATAAGAAGGGAAAATCAGCAACCTTTGTGGGTTTCTGTGACAATGATTGGGGAGGTTCAGAAGATGACATGAAAAGCACATATGGATATGTTTTTTCATTTGGTAATGGAGTGTTTTCTTGGGCATCTGTAAAACAGAGCAGTGTTGCTCTTTCAACAGCAGAAACTGAGTATGTCAGTGTCTCTGAAGCAACTACTCAAGTTGTCTGGCTGCGGTTCGTTTTGGGAAATTTTGGAGAAGAACAGATAGAGGCTACCCCTCTACTGTGTGACAGTATGTCAGCCATTGCCATGGCCAAGAATCCAGTCTTCCATCAGAAGACCAAACACATAAATAGGAGGTATCATTATATTAGAGATGCAATCCATAATGAAGAGATTAGCCTACATTATTGCAAGACAAAAGAACAACTTGCAGACATATTCACCAAGGCTCTACCTAGAGAGAGGTTTAACAACCTAAGGGGTTTGCTGGGAGTGGTTCCAGTGACTAGCTTAGGAGGGGCTGTTGGTGACTAAGCTGCGTCACTTAGCAGCTGACTTGGCAGTCTACGAAGCTGCTGACTCGAACTAGGAGGTATCATCAGCTAAAGGCATATACTAAAGCATGTGAGTGAGTGTGTGAGGAAGTTAGAAAACTGCATAGTGTGAAGAAGTGTGTGAGGGTTTGTTATAACATCCCTAACCGTTTTGTAAGTGAGAGAGAGTGAGTGAAAACTGTTATGTAATTGAACAAAAAGAAAAGAGAAATAACAAGAAAGACACACGGGTAGAATCAGTCATATCTTATCTCCCTTAACTCATAAAACTCTCTCAAACGTTTCATCAAACACCTAGAGTGCAGATGATCATCACATTGATCATCATCTAATCACTACAAACTTTCCTAATCAAATAACCCTAAATCTAAACAGAGAATCAAACAAGTGAATTGAATGCATCACGAGCTAATCTCGATTCAAGATTTCAGCTAGAGATTAAGGTTTAGTGATCATACCTTACATGCGGCTATTCCTCTTCAAAGCTGAAGTCGATTCTAACTTTAGAAGAGATCATCATCCTTTTCTACACATCGACTGCAATTGACCATAATCCTCTGCGATTCCACTGAAGTCTGGTCATCCAACAACTACAAGGATATTAACCTAAATCTGTTGGCCCGCCACAAAGGCCAATTGACTGATGCTAATAACACGAGACATCACTTTTTTCAATCGATTAGTAATAATTTTAGAAATTACCTTGTAAAAGCACATTACACAAGGCTATAGGTTGAAGTTGCGCCATTTTCACCGGACTTTGAACCTTCAGGATCAAACAAAGATGAGTGTGGTTGATTTTCCGTAATAACCGACCTGAATTCCAAAAATGCTTCACTAACTCCACAATATCACACCCCACAATCTCCCAATTTTTCTGATAGAAGTCACTAGTAAACCCGTCCGGTCCAAGGGACTTAGTCGGGTTAATTTGAAACATGGCCGCCTGCACTTCCTTAGCCATGATGGGGTGTACCAACCAAACATTGTCCTCAGCAGTAAGTCGGCGCTCCACACAAGAAAGTATGGTAGGGCATGTTGGCAGATTAGATGTAGTAAACAAGGAGTCAAAATAATCCACCACAATTTGTTTCACCCTATGTTCATCCTCAATCCACTGCCCTGCATCATTTTCTAACCCTCTAAGCATATTAAATCGTCTCCTCCTCACAGTTGACGAGTGAAAAAATTTAGAATTCTTATCCCCCTCTTGAAGCCACTTTACCCTTGACTTCTGTTTCCAATAAGTTTCTTCCTCCCGAATAGCATGCTATAAAGCCCTCTCCTTTTGACTCACCCAATCGGCATCAAAGTAAGGAGACCCTTGAGCAGCCTGCAATTCCTTTTTTATCTCCTCAATTAAAACTTTGTTGTTTCGTTGGTTCACCCTTCGCCACTCAAGCAGATCACAACGTACGGCCTTTAACTTTTCACAAACTTGAAATGCTTTTGAGCCATAAAAATCATAGCCCCAACTATTCTTTATCTGCTTCCTAGAATCCTCCCCATTCCCCCATCAAGGGTCAAACACAAACCTTTTCCTTCTCCGGCGTTTAGGAAGCGTCAACTGAAGCAACAACATCAAATGATTCGATCCTTCCACAGGTAGATGGTGGATAAGAGCCTCACGGTACATGTTAATCCACTCCTCCGTAGCCAACCCTCTATCAAGACGATCTTGTATAAAACTTTAGTCCCGCTTATTCCTCCACGTGTACAGTTGTCCTTGTTACCCAAGGTCAAGTAGCTTATTTTAAGCAACAAGTTCCTTAAAAGAACGCATTGAATTTTCTGTTCGAGTGAGACCCCCTTCCTTTTCCTCAACAGCCAACACATCATTAAAATCCCCCAAATGGAGACAAGGATCCCCACAATTAGAAATACGGGATCCCAATATTAGCCACTGTTCAGCCCTTTTTCGGTCATTATAGTACTAGCATAAATAGTTTGAAACAGAATCTTTTATTAATAGTTCAATAAGAAAATTAGCATATTTAACTAACACTACATGCTGAACATCCTTCCAAAATACACACAAACCACCACTCAGACCTCGTGGCTCCACTGCATGCATAAAAGGCATACCAAACTTTTTTTTTAAATAACAAAAATGTCTACTATTATTCTTCTTCTCAAGCAACACAACAAAATCTGGACGAAGAAGCAAAGTCTGCTCCACCAAGTTATGAACTGTCAAAGTACCCCCGATACCTTGACAATTCCAGCACAAAACACTCATGGCGACAAGGAAGAGGTGGATCTCCCTCCACAGGAGGCCTTCTAGCTCCCTCTCCTAGCTCCCAAAATGATAGGCATAAGCTGAAAAGGATCAGATTGACTTACAGCTGGTACCTCCTCCTCCCCAGGTATCCCATCTCCCACAACTACACTCTGCACATCACCACCACTCTGCATAGTCCCTTGCCCCTCACCCTGCATTCCTACATTCTTCAATATCAAGGCCTGCAAACTCATAACTGCTCCCCTCCCCTCCTGCTCGCTGCAACAGATCCTCGCAGCGTCGTGTGGTGTGCCCCAGAGAACCACACAGCAAACAATAGCTAGGAAGCAGTTCATATTTAAACTCAACCCATTGCTTCCCCTCACTAGGAAATTCCACCACTGATCCACGCATTAGAGGGTCATCCACCCTGATCCAAATACGAACACGAGCAAAGCGACCAATGCAATCTTGTCCCCTTGACGTTTCCACGTCAAGGACAGCGCCAATAAGGCCACCAATCTTCTTAGCGACAGCCACCGTCATATTGAGCGCTGGTATCCCATGCAACTGCACCCAAAGAGAACAATGATTCATTCACAATCTCCTAGGGTTTCTACTTCGTGAACCCTCTTCCAAGACCACCAGCGACTCCATGAAACTCCATGGCTCCGTATCTAAAACCCACTACAGATCCTGCCTCTCAACAAAGCACGCCATAAATGTTTTGTCCCCAATCGACCGGATTGAAACACTCACCTTCCCTCTCCAAAGACCAGAGAATAAGTTCACAAAAGCATCCCTGTTCACCCCCTTTTCAGAAAATAATTCCGCCACAAGGCAGAACTGAAACCCCAAAGGTATGTCTTCAACCTCATCCAACAACACACGAACCCCCATCCGCTCCTTCTCAGAGAGCCTGAGATTCAATCCAAACTGACGTTCCAGTTCCTCCATATCCACATCAAGCATTGTCTCACGAGAAATCGCTCACAAACCCCTCAAGACACACTGAGAAAAAAATAGCGGCGCACGGAAACCCTAGCGGAGACCTAGGTCACAAAAACTCTCCTTTCGAGAGACCATGTATAGAGCACCGATAACAAAAAAAAATTAATTTTTTCTTTACTGAATAGCGGTATTTCTGGTGTTCCTTTTTCAATGGATTTAGCGGTGCTGTTACCACTAAATTGTTCAAATACTCTTGCTGAAAATATTCTAAATTTTGATAATTTGTAAGTGTCATCCTTTTTAATTAATTGCTTAGTTTTTTCTAAGGCTTTTGTTCCTCTGAATAGGTTACACTTTCACCTACAAGCTAGAGGGTTTTCACCACTCATCCATGGATTCTCTCATCCTCCCCAAAGCTTCCTTCCTTCTCCAATACTCCAAGTTAGAGAAAACCCTCTAGCTTTCTTTCTTTCTTCTTCTTCTTCTTCTTCTTTTTCTATTAGTAATATATTAATTTCGTTCTTTAGTTTTCTTAGGAGCTCATGTGTTGAGCATCTTGCGTAATATAGTAGTAAGTGTATTTGTAAGAGCGTGTTTGTGTAAGTGGTATCAGAGTTAGAACAAAACTAGCTTGTAGCTTGCTTGTAAAGAGAGCTTGAAGATACAAGTCTCCATGGTGAGTTCTTATGTTTCTAAGAACTATGTTTTCCATCTATACCTTACTATAGATCTCATTATCATATAAGTGATATTTTGCATTATAAAGGAAAAATAAAAAAATGGAAAAGGCGTTTAAGAGGTATTAAGAAGTTATTAAATCTTTGCAAATATATCGATTATGAGTTAAAGTATTTAGAAGATTTAAAAGAAGATTTTGAAAATAGTATAGAAGTTTCTCAGGATAGTATTAAACTTAGACAAAGCTATTTAGATCTTCTCTCTCGAGTTTAATTAAGTAGTTTACTTTCTATTTTATTTTGTGTACTTTCATTTGTTTGGAAACAAAACCCATAGCTATCGAGATTTCGAAGCCCATAAGTTGTCCCCTTTAAACCTCATAGTCGTAGTGCGTGCAGGTAGTGTGGTAACGATTGGTTTTAGGCACCAGAAATCTTGATAGGTGGTCTTAGGTACCGTTGAACCAACAAATGGACGGAACACATGGTAAGATAGAATTTTTAGCTAATTCGTTAGGCAATAGTGAGGATAATTATAATCATAAGTTACATATTGATGAAAAATCTGAAAATAGCTTAAGTGAAATTAGTGGTAGTATTAATTCTATAATAAATATGTTAGGAAGTTGGCTAAAAAGGCTAGAAAAAAAAACAAATTATTCATGAGACTTACATCGAGAAAAAACTCGAAAGTATGGAAATTAGTTTTGAACATCTGGCTGAACAAGTAACAAAACTTGGAAAAATTAATGACTTGGATCTAACACACGATTCTAAGGACCAATTGACAATTCTAGTTCAAAAAATTGAGAACATAGAATTACAAAAATATGGAGGAATGAATCATCCTGGAGATAACTAAATCCCTAGATTATTTTCTGGATATGAAGATATCATGACCTTTAATATAGAGAAGGTTGAGTCTTCTTTTAATTATGAAGAGTCTAAAAACTTACTTGACATACTTGATTATTGAAAAACTCTTTACGAAGATCCTCAATTAACGGTTGAGAAAAGAAATAAAATCTTAGAAAATATTCGAGTAACATCCCTCGAATATGAGCCACTTTTATCTCATTTTCATCATGAGATAAATGTAGTGTCTAAAGAAGAATCTTCAAATGAGTCATCTAACTATGAAGAAGAATCAGATCTAGAAGAAGAAGACATTAATGGCAAAGGTAAAAGAAAAGCGGAACACCCGTTAAAAGAATTTCAAAATATGGAAGAATTTGAAAAATACATGAAAAAAACTCAAGATGAAGAATTCATATAAGTTAAAGATGAAGACCCATTTTCATCAAATCCATCTCCTTCTTATACAAGGAGAGATGATATGAACAAACAAATGATGGCTCAAAATAGAACCTATCTAGATCTAACAAATGTTTCCTTTAAAGATCAAGAAAAAGTAATAAATGATTGGGCACAATCCCTATCCATCATAGTTTAAAATTACAAAGATAGTTGGATTAAAAAAAAAATCTTAGATTATGTTGCAGTTACTCTCCAAGGAGAAGTATTACAATGGCTAAAACAACGGGAAAAGTCTGAAGAAGGTAAAAACCAAAAAGTTGGTTTATTATCAAGTTTTCATTCTAAAGAAGTTATATTAAAAAATTTTGCACAGATAATTAAAGAACATTTCTGTGGAATAACTGGAGAAACTATAATCCAGGAAGTTGCAAATTTTATACTCTCTAAACTAGAGTTGTATAATATTTGTCAACTTGAAGATTATACAAAAGTCTTTTAAAAATATTATTTTATGTTAGAACTTTCAGCTAGCAAACAATGGCTAGATCAATTATTTCATAAACTTCCCTCACCATGGGATGGATTATCAATTAAAAGATATCCTGATTGATTAATAAAAGCTAATAAAGTAGATACTCTAGGATTTAGAATAAATTATGTCCTAGTTTTAATAACAAAACATTGCTTATCTTTAAAAACAAAGAAGCATGTTAAATATCAAGTGAATAATAAAAATTTGGTCAAAAATGCTGTGACTACAAGATCCAAAAAGAAAATTGGAAAATAGGATGTTATACACCTAAAAAATCTTTTAAAAAGAAAAGATTCAATTGGAAACCAATGAAAAACAAAATAAGTTAACAAAAAATAAAAGGTATGTGAAGAAGAAGAATTTTAACAAAATTTCTACTTCAAATAATTTTAAGAAAAATAGTAGATGTTTTATCTGTAATGAAGAAGGTCATATAGAAACTCAATGCCCAAAAAAGGGAAAGAGTGCTAAAAGAATGATTAAAACTCTTGAAGAACAAGAATTAGAAATTCTATTTGGAGAAGAAATCTCTTCTATAGAAGACATAATTTATGAAGTATCAAGTGAAGAGGAAAGTTCAGATAAAGACGAACAAATCTTTATGATGAACGAATTACAAGACTTCGTACTTCAGCAAAACACTGAAGAAGAAAATAAAAATATAACACTTAGAGAAGTAATAGGTGAAAGTGTAACCTATTCAGAAGAACAACTTGAAGCCATAAAAAAAACTAAGCAATTAATTAAAAAGGATGACATTTATAAATTATCAAAATTTAGAATGTTTTCAGCAAGAGTCTTTGAACAATTTAGTGGTAACAGCACCGCTAAATGCACTGAAGAAGGAACACCAGAAATACCGTTGTTCAATAAAGAAAAAATTAAGAAATGGAGAAAGAAATATCCAAAAATAAAATATGTTCATATAAAATTAATTCAAATCTCTATAACAGCTTTGTTCAGACAAGGATTGGACACACCAATACTTGCTGTAGTTTTTTTATAATAGACTAAGTAACCCACTTCAAGCTATTATTGGAGGAATACAATCAAACTTGGTAAATGGACTTATTTGGTTTAATGTCAAACCAAATTATTTCATTTCCATTACTGATGAAAATATTGAAAATCTAGTAAAAATAAAGATTCAACTTTAAATAATATTAAACAAAAAACTATAGCACTAAAAATGTGCAGCTTCCTATTCTCCTAGGAACAAGTTATTCAAAGGATTAAATAAAAACAGTTCATCTCTATCATCTTAAAGTTGGACAAGAAGAAATTATCTTCTCACCACATCATGGTAAAAACCAATTTACCTATGAGTTAGGAACTTTTAATTTTGCGGGCTATAAACCATATAGTCTTTGCACAATAATTGACACAGAAGTAACAACATGCTCATGTCAACCAAATGTCATTCCGGCAGAAAAATGGATTCTAATGAAAAACCCGATACATGTTACTGGAATTCATGGAAACAGTTCATTAATTCAATATAAAGCTAAAATAGTAGCAATTTGGTTAAATGATAACAAATTCATTATACCAAAAATATTATGTTTCCCAAATATGCATGGAGATTTTATTCTTGGAAATAATTTTCTCTCTACATATTTTCCTATGATTGTTAATCATAATTTTGTTTCTCTAACTCAAAAAAAACAGTTTATTGAAATTCCACTATTACAACAACATACATATCGATGTAGTTCAGGTTTCACACCAGTCCAGCGTGGTGACCCAACACCTATCATACAACAAATTGACGAAAATTTCCAGTTAGAAACAAATCATTAGATTTATAAAATACTTGGAGATAACTTTCGTAAAAACCCATTAAAGTTATGGTCTAGAAGCCCTAGATATTGTTCTCTTAAACTAAGAGATCCAAATGTCATTATTAGAGTCAAACCAATGATTTACACTAGAATGGATATTGATGAGTTCGATGTTCAAATAAAAGAACTTTTAGAGAAAAAACTTATAGAAGAAACACATAGTTCTCATTCTAGTCCTGCGTTTATGGTAAGGAACCATGCAGAGATTAAAAGAGGAAAAGCAAGAATGGTCATTAATTATAAAAAGTTGACTAGACAACTAGAATTTGATGCCTATTTTATACCAAGAAAAGATGTCTTAGTTAACCAAACTAAGGAGCTAAAATATTTAGAAAATTTGATTGTAAATCTGGTATTTGGCAAATAAAATTAACTGAAGAGTCAAAAGCATTAACTGCCTTCAACACACCAAGGGGTCATTACCAATGGACCGTTATGCCTTTTGGCCTAAACATAGCGCCACAGGTATATCAAAGGGGATGGATAATTTTTTAAGGATTATAAAGATTTTTGTGTAGTATACATAGATGATATTCTTGTGTTCTCTAAAACCAAAGAGGATCATAAGAGTCATCTACAAATTCTCTGTAAAACATTCTAAAACCATGGAATAATTCTATCCCCTAAAAAGATAGAGGTAGAAAAGGAATCAATAGATTTTCTAGGAATAACCCTAGATTATTCAGGAATAAAACTTACAGAACATATAATCTCTAAAATAAGAGATTTTTCCGAAGAATTAAAAGATAAAAGACAATTACAAAGTTTTTTAGGAGTATTAAACTATGGAAGAAGTTTTATAAAATACTTGTCCCAAAAAGAAATTCCTCTTTTCGAAAAACTAAAAGAGGATCAAAGATTTAATTGGATGAAAAAAGATTTTGAAATAATAAGAAGTATTAAAAATTATTTAAAATAGATTCCACAAGTTTATTTTCCCAAAACAGGAGATAAACTAATTTTAGAAATAGATGCCTCATATTTATGTTGGGGTTGTGTTCTAAAAGCCATTCAAAAAGAGCATTGGAATGAAAGAGATACACCATTAAAAGAAAATGGTATTAAACCGTTAAAAGCCGCTTTACCCAAAAAACTTCAAAAATAAGATTTAATTTGTTGTTACAATTCTAGTAAATTTAAACCGACTGAGGTAAAATACATTACCTTTGAGAAAGAACTTTTGGCTATTAACCTTTCCATTAAAAGATTTCATATCTATTTGGCACTAGAAGTTTTTATTCTTAGAACTGATAACCAAGCAGTTCGAAATTTTCTAATTAATAATATAGCCATAACTGTTGGACGAAGATTAAATGGTATCATGTTATTTCCCAATATACATTTGAGTTTGAACATTTGAAAGGTACTAACAATGTACTTGCAGATTATCTTAGCAAGGAAGATCACTAAAACAAGTGACTTATTTTTGCAGGAAATGGATAGGGGAAAAACCCCATGGAATACCATTGTCAGGAAAAACCCCTTTCCACAACAAAAGGTATACGTTGTTTACTAGGGATTCAAACCCCGAATCTATAACAACTCGTCAACTTGTCTGTAATGACCCATTTTTGCAATTAGTGAATTTTCATAAATTAATTTAGAAAATGACTATTTTACCCTTGGGGCTCGAAAGTCACTTTTTGTTTAGAGACGCTTTTGAAACTTTTTCTTGGACCGTTGCGTAGGTCTCGAACTCACGATTCATAGACAGACGGCCAGCGGAAATCGGAGTCCTGATGAGAGAGTTGTGGGTCTAGAAGCATCAGGGGCATTTTGGTAATTTTCACAAGTCAGATATTTTAAGGCCTAATTTTCCAAATCTTTATCACGCATTCTCTCTCTCTCTCTCTCTCTCTCTCTCTCTTCCTTCTCGATCTCTCGTCCAACCATGAGAAATAAAACCCCCCAAAATTGTGATTTTTTTTATTTAGGCCAAACCAAGACCAACCAATCACACCATCATCTTCCTCGTTACATTCTGAGCTCAACCATACCCACCATCGAGGTTGAGGACGTTGGGAGAAGGAGAACCAAGCATGAACAGTACCCACCGCACCTTTCCGACCATTTTTCTACCACCACAGGCAATACCGATCCGGGGACTGCAGAGGAGCATATGGCTCAAGGTTGAAATATTTAGACCTTCGATGAGTGGTTTTGGTTTTGTAAATTACAATTCATGCATAAACGTATATTTTCAATAAATTCATATTAAATATAAATTTTGATAAATTAGAATAATTATTCTACAACGATTTATTAACTTTGATAAATTTCGGGAATTTAGAATAATTATTTTAGTGAATTATTATTGGATATGAATTTTCGATAACAAATTTGAAAAAAATGAAGTTTTGGGCTACGGCCCAATTTTATGGACTTTTGTTTTATGGATTTTAGATTTATGGTTTTGGGCTTAGGCCCGGGATTTCGATTTATTAGATTTTGGGCTGAGGCCCGGGAATCCGGTTTTATTGGATTTTGGGCTTTAGACCCAGGTTTTATATGATGTTGGATAAGGCCAGGTAAAAAGGATTTCAAATTGGTTTTTGAATTTACATTACGGTTTTCACTATGGTTACCATCCTCGATTATTATAGCAGTTCTCCGACCTCATGACTTCGAGGTATTTTCGGTCATACATGTTCGTTTCCGGTACATGACTTTGGGGTATTTTCAGTCATGTGATCACATGACTTTGAGGTATTTTCAATCATGTGACCGCATGACTTTGAGGTATTTTCGGTCATGTGTGTACAACTCGGACACGTGACTTCGAGGTATTTTTGGTCATGTGCTCGTTGAGTTTATCTACGCGCGTAGTGCAAGTTTACGTCCGCATATCTTTGAGGTATTTTGGGATATCTGGACAGTAGGTTCTCGGATTAGACTTCTCGGTTTCTAGCCATTGCTTTGAGGTATTTTCGACAGTGATTAGGAGGGCTTGTCCCCGCGTTGGATGGCCCGGATATCTATGACTTGGAATTATACTAGGGGCATGGTAAGATATTTTTATAGTATTTTATGTCCAAGTTTTCTTATGATTTTTTAGCTTCTTCGAGGAGGGTTTTCAATGCATGGTTGTGGACCATGAGGTGTTTTATATTGAATGGATTTTTATTCGTGGATCCCGTCGAGTTTTAAATTAAAAATGAATTTTTCGGTAAGTTCTTTCATGATTATCTTTATTTAGTTAATTACTTAAAAATGATTCCATATTATGCATGCATGGTTTTACTTATAGAGGAGAAAATTTTGTTTTCCTCGGAGTTAGTATTTTTAAATTGTTCATTTTACCCACTCACAGTTTTCCTAGTTTTGCGTCCCCTCCAAGCCGTTAAAGTCGACGAGGGCACATTCTGAGGCGGAGGCATCACCTTCCGGCTGCGTTTTCTCCGTATTAGCTTCGAGTAGGGTTTGTTGAACTTGTAAACTTTATTCTCGTGTAGATACTCTGATTAACCAATTGGGTTGGCTGTAATTATTTTCATGGAATGATTATCTTGGACCTGGAGTTGGTTAGTTATGAGTTGAGCTGAATAATTTGGGATATTATTCTAGAACTTCAATCCTTCGTTTGACAGGTGGAAGACGGTTTGATCAATTTACAGTGGATTTGCTATCGAGTTTTCGGTAAAATTCTCGTAGAGTTTTGTTGGACTGGGGAGTGTATTTTGGGAATCATTTTGAGATTTTTAGGTATTGTCAGACGGGAGTATGATTACTCTCGGATTTCGAGGGGAAATTCGGGAGGGGTCCTGTTAACTTGGTATCAAAGCTCTAGATTTAATTTCCTGCATACCAAACACTTAGTGTGCATATTATTCGTGGTACTGACGAATGTGTTTCTTTTCTGTGAGATGCCTTTGTGATGTGAACCTCGTCAACAGTCTGGAAATGACGAAGAAGTGGAAAATGTTAGGGGTGCACCGGACCCCCGAGATAGAGCCTGACCTTACACATACAATGGATCAGTTGGGTCGGGCGATGACCGTTGTGTTACAGAGTAGGGGCACTTCTGAGATTTCTAATATAGAGCGAGCCTAGAGACTGAGGGCTACTGTATTTACAGGCGAGTAGGGGCCAATAGACGCAGATGAGTGGATTACTCGTCTGGAGCGAGTTTTTGAGGTCATTAGGTGCCCTCCGAGCGACCGAGTACAGTTGGCCACATTTCTGCTTAGTGGCCATGAATACCGATGGTGGCACGCTTTAGTGATGACGGGCTGGGACATCCATACTACTACCTGGGAAGCCTTCGAGAGCGATTTTTTGAGCAGTTTTACCCCAGATCCTACCGAGACGCCATGCAGGTTGAGTTTTTACGGTTGAGACTGGGAGATTGGACACTCGCGCAGTATGAGCAGAGGTTCATAGACTTATTTCAGTTTGCTCCAGCCCTAGTGGCCAACGAGGGGGACAATTACCGTCGGTTTGAGTATCGTTTGAGGGAGGAGATCAGGGTGGTTGTTACTGCTGTGGAGTATACCTATCTAGGAACTTTGTCTGACGCTACTACTAGGGTGGAGATGAGTTTGCCTACTAGGGGTCAATTCAGTGTTTCTAGGCAGTGTCGGGATCACATGAGTTTTGGAGCCACGAGTCAGGGACCATCAAAGAGAGGCAGTTTTAGTTCTAGATCATCTGGGGGTGGCAGGTCCGGTTCAAGCAATGGTGGAGCCGGACGAGGAGGTTCTCGAGGTCTTACGGTAGGGCCACAGTCATCAGCTCATTCTAGTGGGGCTTCGGTGTAGTTGACTGGGAGACAGAGTGGCAAAACCAGACGGACTGGTGGCATCGGGTGTTACTATTATGGGGAGACTAGCCATTTGAAGACAGACTGTCCACACCGTCTAGGTAGTAGTTTCTTAGGTCGGGATGCTGCAGAACAGTGACAGAGTGCAGTACAGATGTCAGGACCCTTCTCGAATTTCCCCTCGAAACCTGGGAAGAACCCTGCTATCGTCTGACAACCTAAGGAAAAGTTCCCAAAATACCCTTCAATCCTTACAAATATAATATGACTATTTTCCACCTATCATATAAGAGATCCAAAGCACTCCAAAATTCCAACAGACAACAACCCTCCAAAAATATATTATCAGAGCATCTAGGTAGGATAAATAATACATAATTAGATATCCTACTCGAAGTTTAGGTACAATGCGTAGCTGAAATACTACTAATGCTTCCGCCTCAGAAAGTGCCCACATCAACTCAACGGTATGGAGGGGATTTAAAACACAAAAATTGTGAGTGGACAAAAATAATCATTTATAAATCCTTTTTCGAGGAAATCTTACATTTTTCCCCTCCACGAATAAAACCATGCATGCATCACATAAAACAGTTTATGATAATAAAACATCATCTGAAAATCACCGGAATTCCATTTCTCTTTAAAACCACTTGGTTGACCCATGCAAAATCTGTATAATGAAAACACATCGTGATCCACAGTTTGGTTGGAAAATCCTCCTCAAAGGAGTTTAAAATCATTTAATTCGACCTGGACACACAATATAGCAAAACCACTGTTCTCGACATATCCACCACACACCCGAAGTGTGCTAAAAACCTGTGCTACGCATAGACAGCCTCAACAACCCGGCAGAGAACACCCTCGACACCAGCATCGGAGAACCCTTAACAACCAGCGGAGCACAACCCCTCAACGCCAGTAGGAGAAACTTTCACCATTAGGACAGAAAACCAGTGAAAACCAAATCCGTGTTTTGAAATCTTTGTTTCTTGGCCTAAGCAAAATTCTTTGAAAATCATTTATGGCCAAAGCCGATAAAATCATAATTTCGGGTCTAAACCCAAATCATGGACTCAAATAATTACCACGTCAAAACGATATCAAAATCGAGTCCAAAAACCATTCCATTTTCCAAAACACACTTTCACTGGAATGTTGGAAAACTTGTGTCCAGTAATCATTTATAAATTCCGAAAATTCATTGCAACAATACATAACAATATTTAAATCAAAGATACATTTATGCATGCATTACAGTTTATAAACCAAAAATCCACCCACCATACGTCCAAGCAAACTCAATCCCGAATCGTACGCTCCTCTAAAGTTCTTGGAGCAGTATCGCCTGTCCAAATTAATAATCGGGATTACCGGCTAGTAATAAAAACCTTATATAAACACTCCATAAACCCCAGGAGGTCCGCCTACGTCGCCTTAAAAACGCAGCAACTTCGGACACCGAAAACTACCCCTAAACGACGTTCGATCAACCCGAACCTGCGCCAACAAGTCTGAAACGTCGAAAACTAGCTGACACGCGCCGCCGTGACCACAAAATCGGCCCCATGCACCGATGGAAGGCCAGACCACGCACCACATGCTGGCCACGCGCATGCTACAGTATCCACGTGCTGACCCGATCTAACCCCGCCTGACCCGATCCACTCAACTCGACCAGTCGCCGGTGACTCACAGGAGAAGACGGCTGCGTCGCCGTCGTCGGAGTCTGGCCGGAGAAGACGACCAGACCGTCACCGCGCTACCGTCGCTGTAGTCCCGCCGGAGTCTAGCTGGAGGAGACTGATCAGTCATTATTTATGCATCATTTTGAGGTCTTTATATGCCTCTCTTACATGTCTTTTGAATGATTTCGTGCCATCAATAGTAGAAAATGATCAATCTTGTGAGACTTGTGCAGAGTTAGAAAGATAGGTAAAATCTGGGAAGAACGCAAAAAGAATGACTCAAATCGGAGTCCAGATGAAGGAGATGTCCTCATTTCAATATCAGGTCCTCAACGGGGTCCTGAGTGCGCCAGTGCGCCAGTGCGCCTATTTTGGGCCACTGGCCAAGTACCTCATATCAGGCCCTCCGGGTCCCGAACTTGTGTTTCATGACATCAGGGTCAGGTCCTAGAAGTGCCAAGGTCGCGCCGAGGCAGGTCGAGGACATGTCCCAAGAACTCCCATCCGAGCCCAGATGTGCGCCTAAGCCCGGGGTCCCTGTTCCGCCAGCGGTGGATCAGAGGTTCTCCCTCTGCGCTAAGCCTGACAAAATTTGCGCCAAGCCTGAACGACGATGCGCTTCTATTATACTCCTAACGTACTTCAAAAGCGCGGTCCCAGATCCTGATTACGAAGACAGTCAAAAATCCAAGTTTGGCCAGCTTGCGTTCCCACTTGCCAGCCTGCATTCACACTCCCGGCTGTGCTCTGATTGGTTCGAATAGATTTTAAAGACTTTGTAATTAATTAAAAGTAAAATAACTTTCCCTATTCCTATAGGACATGGTTTTACCAATCTGTATAGAACAAGGTTATACCAATCCTTATAGAACAAGGTTATACCAATCCTTATAGAACAAGGTTTTCCCTTGTCTATAAAAAGGAGAATCAGATAGGGGAGATAATTAGCTAGGGGCGTTTTTTCTGGGAAAACAGAGACCTGAGCCACAGAGTTCCGTTTTGGTTTTCTAGAGAATTAGGGACCATATTTTGGGAGATAATCTTTCACATAGATTATTGGACGTGGAGCTTGGAGAAGAAGGCTCTGCCGTGTCTTCTGCTGCACCTGTTCTTAACAATCTCTTCTGTACCCTTATTTTCATTATTGCAATTTACTTATGAATTCAATTATACTTGTGTTTATTTCAGTTATGTGTGAGTAGTCATTAGGATTAGGGCTGCTTGAAGCCCTAGCCATGTTAGCTTGTTAATTGGATTTCTGGCTCTTGATTATGATTGCTATGCATGTTGAATAAGTTGGATTACTATGCTTAATGAACTTAATTATGCCTATAAGATTAGCTACCTTGTTTGCATATAATTATAGATGTAATTGCTTGAGTGACCGTCATATCATCTTGTGATTTGGAGCATCGAAAGTATTCGTACTTGTAATCTTAACTCATGACGACCTAGGATTGCATGCCACTTTGCTAGGCTAATGTGGTGTCATTAAATTCTCTTTAAACTTCATGCATCATCTTAAAAGGTAGGTGATAGACGTTCTAGGCATATGCCCTGTTTAGAACATGCTAAGTAAGAGGGAATAAGATGTGTCTAGTGAACCAACGCCAGGTCCTAGGCACGGGCACCTAATTCAGAAAATGCATAGTAATTAGGTCAAGGAAATTTGGTTAAGAGCTATAATTGGTTAGAGTGGATAGTAAGCCTTAATTCGCCTTAGTTAACAACCTTTCATTCTTGCATTGTTATTTTCTGCACTTTGATTTACTTGTCTTTAAATTTCAATTAACACATCATAAACCCCCCCCCCCCCCCCCCCCCCCCCCCCCCGTGTGTGTGTGTGTGTTTTTATTTAAGTTAACAAATCTGAACTAAATTGGTCATAACGTTGATACAAGTCCTCGAGGGATCGACTCTTGCTGTGCTACTATACTATACCTATCGATTTGTGCACTTGCAAGGATTTTATAACTGTTAGAATTGAATTGCATATTTCTTGCTCTTTAAATTTACCAACAGAGACGACTGGACCGCCGCCGCGCCGCCGTCTCCATCACGGAATCCTCCATTTCCGGCCGACTTGAGCTTTTTCCTAACTTCTTCAAAACTCAACTATTTTTCACGAATTTTACGTCTAAATCTATCTACTCGAACTCAAGAATCCAAAAATGACCTCAAAAAATTATACTCGAACCTGTGCTAGCTGGAAAATCGATCGGAAGGTTCGGTTGTTCTTTCCCTCGATCCGGCGCCTCCCGTAGTCGTCTCCTTCGATGGTTTGTACAGTTGTGATCGTGGGAAGGAGTAGATTTCGATTAGTGGAACAAAAATGGAAGCCTAGGCCTTGAATCAAAGTTGGAATTTGTGGGTTTTTGGTGTTTTGTGTCGCACAGGTTCGGGTAGTTTAGGGAGAAAATGAGTGGTCCAGAGAGAAAGAGATTGAAAATGAAGATCAACTGATGGTTTGGGGTTTAAAAATATCTACCACAAGCCAAATTACCAAAATGCCCCTGATAATCTAGAGCCGTAACTTTCGTACACGAACTCCATTTCCCACGTGCCGCCTGTCTACGAACTCGTGAGTTCGAGACCCACGCAACGGTATCTAAAACACAGCCTAATAAGTTCCGAAACAAAACTTGATTTCCATGGCCCTAAACAACCAAGAGTAAAATCGTCTTTTTACAAAATAATTTACAAAAATTCAATAATTAAATTTCTGGGTCGTTACAAACCACCCCCCTTAAGAAATTTCGTCCTCGAAATCAACTCTACCAGTGGACCAAATGAGGATACTGCACCCGCATTCGTGCCTCGGTTTCCCACGTGGCCTCCTCCACGTTATGATTCCTCCATAGCATTTTAACTAGAGGAATAGTCTTTCTGCACAGTACTTTTTCTTTCCAATCCAGAATTTGCACTAGTTGCTCCTCAAAAGTCAAATCGTCTTTCAGCTCAAGTGGTTGCTCTTCCAACACATGAGACTCATCAAATAGATATTTCCAGAGTAAGGATACATGGAAGACATCATGAACTCTTGATGGTTTCGGGGGTAAAACAAGTATGTACGCCACTGGTCCTATCCTCTCCACAATCTCATATGGCCCAATGTAGCGAGGACTGCGAGGACTCAGTTTTCCTCGTCTACCAAAATGTACCACTCCCTTCCAGGGGGATAATTTCAAGAATACCCAATCTCCAACCTCAAATTCAAGATCTCTGGTTCGGCGGTCTGCATAGCTCTTCTGGCGATCCTGGGCTGCCTTCAACCTTTCTCTGATGATTCTAATATTTTCCTCAGTCGTATCCACTAACTCTGGTGTTAACAGTCTCCTTTCAGCTACTTCATTCCAGCATAACGGTATCCTACACTGCCTCCCATACAGTGCCTTGAAAGGAGACATCCCAATAGTCGACTGATAACTGTTGTTATATGCAAATTCCATCAGAGACAGGTGTGAATCCCAGTTCCCTTTAAACTGCAGTACACAAGCCCACATCATATCCTCCAAAACCTGGATTGTCTTCTTAGACTGACCATCAGTTTGAGAATGAAAAGCTGTACTGAAATGCAATGTAGTGCCAAAAGCCTTCTGCAAACTCCGCCAAAACCTGGAAGTAAACCTAGGATCTCTGTCCGAAACAATTGACTCTGGAGTCCCATGCAGCCGTATGATCTCATCCACGAACAATTTGGCATATCGGCCCATCCAAAAATCCTCCCGCACTGGCAAGAAATGTGCCGACTTCGTGAGTCTATCTACTATGACCCAAATTCCATCATGTCCCTTCTATGTCCTTGGAAGTTTATACACAAAATCCATCGTACTGTGATCTCACTTCCATTCCGGAATAGGTGATGGTTGAAGTGCCCCGTATGGTTTCTGCCTCTCGACTTTCACTTGCTGACATGTCAGGCACCTACTCACAAACTCAGCAATTTCCCTTTTCATCCCAGCCCACCAACAGTGTTCCCTTAGGGAATGAAACATCTTGGTACCTCCTGGATGCATAGCGTAAGCAGAACTATGAGCCTCCTCAAGAATTTCCCTATTTAGCTCCAGCTCATCTGGTACGCACAACCGTCCATCCTTAACCAAGGCCCCATCATCCCTAATCACATAATCTTGCCTATTTCCAACCTCCAACTCCATCCTGATAATGCACAAAGTAGGATCCTGGAGTTGAGCCTCAATAATCCGATCAATCAAGCCATGCCTCACATGGAAAGTAGCCAACAAAGCCCCCTAGCTATCCATGCCAAGTACAATTCCCGCTCTACGGAATTCCACTAGCAACGGTAGGTAGACTGTAAGCAAATGGGCCAAGGAACCCATGGACTTCCTGCTCAAGGCATCCGCCACAACATTGGCTGT
Organism: Oemleria cerasiformis; assembly: GCA_037349345.1. Taxonomy (NCBI): domain Eukaryota; kingdom Viridiplantae; phylum Streptophyta; class Magnoliopsida; order Rosales; family Rosaceae; genus Oemleria; species Oemleria cerasiformis. Next base: position 2,670,054 of record JAZGTL010000008.1, read on the forward strand.
TCCTGGGTGGTACTCTATAGTACAATCATAATCTTTTATCAGCTCAAGCCACCTTCTCTGCCTCAAATTCAGATCCTTCTGGGTGAACAAGTATTTCAAACTTTGGTGGTCGGTGAAGATCCGACACATCTCCCCATACAAATAATGTCTCCAGATCTTTAGTGCATGCACCACCGCAGCTAACTCCAAATCATGTGTGGGGTAATTCAACTCATGCGGTTTAAGTTTCCTAGAAGCATAAGCTATCACCTTCCCATACTGCATCAGCACGCAGCCTATACCCCGCAATGATGCACCACTGTACACCTCGAATCCCCCGTTATCATCTGGAAAGGTTAATACTGGGGCAGAAGTCAACCTCTTCTTTAGCTCCTGAAAGCTCTGCTCACAATCAGCATCCCAGTCAAATTTTACTCCTTTCCTAGTCAACCGAGTCAACGGGGCAGCTATTGTAGAAAATCCTTCTACAAATCGCCGATAATATCCCGCTAAACCCAAAAAGCTTCTCACCTCTGTCACCGTCCTCGGTTGCTCCCAGTTTTCCACTGCCTCAACTTTTTGGGGATCCACACTGATACCCTCAGCTGAAATCACATGGCCTAAGAATCCCACCCCGGTCAACCAAAACTGGCATTTACTGAACTTGGCAAACAATTGCTTTTCCTTAGCATATTCAGCACCAACCTTAAGTGCTTCTCATGTGTCTTAGCACTCCTCGAATACACCAAGATATCATCGATGAACACAATCACAAACCGATCCAAATACTTTTGGAACACCCTGTTCATCAAGTCCATAAACGATGCCGGTGCATTAGTCAACCCGAAGGCCATTATCAGGAACTCATAATGACCATAGCGTGTCCTGAAGGCCGTTTTTTGCAAATCCCCTTCCATGATCCTCAACTGATGATACCCGGACCGATCCAAATACTTTTGGAACACCTTGTTCATCAAGTCCATAAACGATGCTGGTGCATTAGTCAACCGGAAGGGCATTACCAGGAACTCATAATGACCATAACGTGTCCTGAAGGCCATTTTTTGCACATCCCCTTCCCTGATCCTCAACTGATGATACCCGGATCGAAGGTCAATTTTTGAAAAAATTTTGCCCCTTTCAGTTGATCAAACAAATCATCAATCCATGGCAAAGGATACTTATTCCGCACCATAACCCTGTTTAGCTACCGGTAGTTGATACACAACCTCAGACCACCATCCTTTTTTCCTTACAAATAACACCGGCGCACCCCAAGGTGATACATTTGGTCGAATCAATCCCATATTCACCAAGTCCTACAACTGAGTCTTCAACTCTCTTAATTCTGCCGGTGCCATTATGTATGGTGCCTGCGAGATAGGTTGGATACCCGGAAGAAGCTCTATGGTGAACTCAATCTCCCGGTGAGGTGGCAATCCCAGAAGATCCTCTGGAAAAACATCAGAAAACTCACTCACCATAGGAATATCCTCCACTCTCACTGGAGTATCCCGAGAATCAAACACGTGAGCCAAGTAAGCCTCACAACCTTTCCTCAACAATTTCTCAGCAGTCAAAGCCGATATCACTCCTGAGGGAAGTACCCTACGATCTCCCCGAAACGTAAGTTCCAGCAAACCTGGACTCCGAAAAGCCACTCTCTTGTCATAACAATCTATAGAGGCATGGTGCCTGGTTAACCAATCCATCCCCAGAATCGCATCAAAATCATAAATATCTAAGGGGATTAAATCTGCCTCCAATGCATTACCTTCCACTATCACTGGACAACTACAAATCACGAGGTTCGCCACTAACATACCCCCGATAGGAGTACTAATATCCATGTCCCAACCAATCGGGGACAATTCTCTATCGGCAAACAATGTAAAATCCCGAGAAATAAAAGAATGAGTCACCCCGGGATCTATTAAAACATAAGCATCATGGTTAAAAATAGATAATGTACCAGTGACCACCTCTGGTGCTGCTCGGTCCTCCTGTTGCGTCATAGTAAAAACTCGGGCATGTGTACCCGAAGATCGACCACGATCCCAATATCTACCTCTAGCCCTGTTGGCCCCACTGGCCCCACTGGATTGAGTCTGGCTCCCGGCTACAGTACCTGACATCTGCACTGTCCTCTGACTCGGTTCAGGAGCACGACGACCCAAGAAATTACTACCCGGACAACGATGTGGACAGTCTTTCCTGAAATGGCCAGTCTCCCCACAAGAGAAACTTCCAGTGTCACCAGATTTGCCACTCTGTCTTCCAGTTGACTGTACTGAAGCACCGCTAGACTGAGCAAATGACTGCGGTGCTTGCCTAGCTTGGCCACGGCCCGACCCGAATCTCGCACCCCCATAATATCCAGAACTGTAACTGCCTCTCTTGGATGGTCCTTGACTGGAGGCTCCGACATTCCAGTGATCACGATGTCGCCTGGAACAACTGAACTGTTGCTGGACTGACAAACTCAAACTCAACTCTACATGAGCTGCAGCATCAAACACGACTCTCAAGGAGGTATGAGCCACAACCGTTACCGTTGAACGAATCTCGCCCCTCAGTCAATTTTCAAATCTGCGGCTCCTGTCCCTCTCGGTTGCCACTAGAACAGGTACAAAGTAAGCCAACTCTATTAATTTATGCTCATACTAGGCCACAGTCATCTCTCCCTGCTGTGAATGAAAGAATTCGGCCTCCTTGGCATCCCGGTACGAGCAAGGGTAAAATTGCCCAAGGAAACGATTCCAGAAAGTCTCCCAGGTAAGTGTACTGACATCCCAACCTGACAGGTCCACCGCGTGCCACCAATGGTAAGCAGGACCACTTAGCAGGAATGAGGCTAATAGCACCTTGTCCCCCGAAGGACATCTCATAACCGAGAACACTCGTTCCAAATGAGTAATCTATTCCTCGGCATCATCTGGGCCAGACTCGCCCGTAAATATTGTCGCCCCTAATCTCTGGGTTCTCTCGATATCCAAAACTTGGCTAGCAGTACTACCCTGAAGTACTGAAGTCAAAGCGTGACCCAATTGCTCCAGTGTCTGCCTCAAATCAAGCTCCACTGCGGGTTCATGTGTGTCCCCACCGTTTCCAGACCGCTGACGGGGCTTGCAACTCGGAGGCATTACGCTAAAAAGAATTGTAACTCATAAATACCATACTCATTTGTACACTAGGTGCACAGTCTATAAGAATTTAAACCTAGTGCTCTGATACCAATTTTCAGGACCCTTCCCAAATTTCCCCTCAAAACCTGGGAAGAACCCTGCTCCCGTATAACAACCTAAGGAAAAGTTCCCAAAATACCCTTCAATCCTTACAAATATAATATGACTATCTTCCACCTGTCAGACATGGGATCCAAAGCACTCCAAAATTCCAACAGACAACAACCATCCAAAAATATATTATCAGAGCATCTAGGTAGGAAAAATAATACATAATTAGATATCCTACTCGAAGTTTAGGTACAATGCGTAGCTGAAATATTACTAATGCCTCCGCCTCAGAAAGTGCCCACGTCAACTCAACTGCCTGGAGGGGATTTAAAACAAAAAAAATTGTGAGTGGACAAAAATAATCATTTATAAATCCTTTTTCGAGTAAATCTTCCTTTTTCCCCTCCATGAATAAAACCATGCATGCATCACATAAAACAGTTTATGATGATAAAACATCCTCTGAAAATCACTGGAATTCCATTTCTCTTAAAAACCACTTGGTTGGATCCACGCAAAATCTGTATAATGAAAACATATCATGGTCCACATTTTGGTTTGAAAGTCCTCCTCAAAGGAGTTTAAAATCATTTAATTCGACCTGGACACACAATATATCAAAACCACTGTTCCAGACATATCCACCACACACCCGAAGTGTGCTGAAATCCTGTGCTACGTGTAGACAGCCTCAACGACCCGGTGGAGAACACCCTCGACACTAGCATCAGAGAACCCTCAATAACCAGCGGACCAAAACACCTCAACGCCAATCGGAGAAACTTTAACCATCTGGACAAAAAACCAGTGAAAACCAAATCCGTGTTTTGAAATCTTTGTTTCTTGGCCTAAGCCAAATTCTTTAAAAAATTATTTGTGGCCAAAGCCGGTAAAATCATAATTTTGGGTCTAAACCCAAATCACGAACTCAAATAATTACCACGTGAAAACGATATCAAAATCGAGTCCAAAAACCAGTCCATTTTCCAAAACACAATTTCACTGAAATGTTGGAAAACTTGTGTCCAGTAATCATTTCTAAATTCTGGAAATTTATTAACAGTATTTAAATCAAATATACATTTATGCATGCATTACAATTTATAAAGCAAAAGTCCACTCACCACACGTCCAAGCAAGCTCAATTCTGAATCGTACGCTCCTCTGAAGTTCCTGGAGCAGTATCGCATGTCCAAATTAATAATCGGGATTACTGGCTAATAATAAAAACCTTATATAAACACTCCCTAAACCCCGGGAGGTCCGCCTACATCGCCCTAAAAATACAGCAACTTCGGACGCCCAAAACTACCCCTAAACGACGTACGATTAACCCGAAACCTGAGCCAACAGATCTAGAACGTCGAAAATTAGCTGACACATGTTGCCGTGACCTCAAAATCGGCCCCACGCGTCGGTGGAAGGCTGAACCACGCGCTGCCACGCGCCGTCACACACAAGCTACAGTACCCACGCGCTGACTCGGTCCAACCAGGCCAACTCGGCCTGGCCCGGTCCAACCCGACCTGGTCCACTCGACACGACCTGATCCACTCAACCCGACCGATCATCGGCGACTCACCGGAGAAAACTGCCGCGCTGCCGTGTCTGTCACCGGAATCCTCCATTTTCGACCGACTTGAGCTTTTTCCTAACTTCATCAAAACTTAACCATTTTTCTCGAATTTTACGTCTAAATCTATCTACTCGAACCCAAGAATCCAAAAATGACCTCAAAACATTAAACTCGTACCTATGCTAGCCAAAAAATCGATCGGAAGGTTTGGTTGTTCTTTCCCTCGGTCCGACGCCTCTCGTGGTCGTCTCCTTCGATGGTTTGTACGGTTGTGAACGTGGAAAGGAGTAGATTCCGATTAGTGGAACAAAAATGGAAGTCTAGGCCTTGAATCAAAGTTGGAATTTGTGGGTTTTGGGTGTTTTGTGTTGCACGGGTTCGGGTAGTTTAGGGAGAAAATGAGTGGTCTAGAGAGAAAGAGAGTGAAAATGAAGATGAATTGATAATTTGGGGTTTAAAAATATCTACCCCAAGCCAAATTACCAAAATGCCCCTGATAATCTAGAGCCGTAACTTTCGTACACGAACTTCGTTTCCCTTGTGCCGCCTGTCTACATACTCGTGAGTTCGAGACGTATGCAACGGTATCCAAAACGCAGCCTAATAAGTTCCAAAAGAAAACTTGATTTGCTTGCCCCTAAACAACCAAGGGTAAAATAGTCTTTTTACAAAATAATTTACAAAAATTCAATACTTAAATTTTCGAGTTGTTACAACAGACATCAGGTACTGCAGCAGGGAGCCAGACCCAGTCCAGCGGAGCTAGGAGGGCCAGTGGAAGATAGAGGGGCCGTGGGCGATCTTCTGGTACACAGTCCCGAGTCTTTGCCATGACGTAGTAGGAGGCTCGAGGTGCACCAGAGGTGATCACTGGTATGTTATGTATCTTTGATCATGATGCTTGAGTTTTGATAGATCCCAAGGCTACACGTTCTTTTATTTCTTGGGGTTTTATACTTTTAGCCAATAGAGAATTATTGCCAATTAGTTGGGAAATGGGCATTAGTACCCCCACAGGAGATATGTTAGTGGCGAACCTGGTGATACGAGATTGCCCAGTGTTAGTGGAAGGTTACAGTCTAGAGGTTGATTGGATTCCACTAGATATCTATGACTTTGATGTGATTTTGGGGATGGATTTTTTTAACGACACATCATGCCTCCATTGATTGTTTTGATAAGAGAGTGGTATTCCAGAGTCCATGTTTGCCAGAGCTTACGTTTCAAAGAGACCGAATAGTTTTACCCTCGTGTGTGATTTCAGCGTTAACGGCTGAGAAGTTATTAAAGAAAGGTTGTGAGGGGTATTTAGCTCATGTGATCGATTCTTGGGATACTCCGGTAAGGTTTATGGATATTCCTGTAGTAAATGAATTTCTGAATGTATTTCCAGAGGATCTTCCAGGGTTACCACCTCACCGGAAGATCAAATTCACCATAGAGCTTCTTCCGGGTACCCAACCTATATCACATGCACCGTACAGGATGGCATCAGCGAAGTCAAGGGAGTTGAAAACTCAATTACAGGACTTAGTGGATATGGAGTTTATTCGACCGAGTGTTTCGCCTTGGGGTGCGCTGGTGTTATTTGTGAGGAAGAAATATGGTAGTTTGAGGTTATGCATCGACTACCGGAAGTTGAACAAGGTTAAGGTGCGGAATAAGTATTCTTTGCCAAAAATTGATGACTTGTTTGACCAGTTAAAGTCGGCGAGGTATTTTTAAAGATTGACCTTCGGTCCGGGTACCATCAGTTGAGAATTAGAGAAGAATATGTTCCCGAGACAGCACTCAGGACACGTTATGGGCATTATGAGTTCCTAGTGATGCCCTTTGGCTTGACCAATGCACCAGTGGAATTTATGGACTTGATGAACAGAGTATTCCGGCGGTATTTGGATTGGTTTGTGATTGTGTTTATTGATAATATTCTGGTATATTCGAAGAGTGCTAAGGTGCATGAGAAATACCTGAGGTTGGTGCTGAATACACTAAGGAAGAAGCGGTTGTATGCCAAGTTCAGCAAATGTCAATTTTGGTTGACCAATGTAGGATTCTTAGGTCACGTGATCTCGGCAGTGGGCATCAGTGTGGATCCTCGGAAGGTAGAAGTAGTAGCTAATTAGGAACAATGGAAGACAATTTCAGAGGTGAAGAGCTTTCTGGGCTTGGCAGGATACTATAGACGGTTCGTAGAACGATTTTCTACTATAGCTGCTCCGTTAACTCGGTTGACTAGAAAGGGAGTCAAGTTTGAGTAGGATGATGAATGTGAGAAGAGGTTTCAAGAGCTTAAGAGGAGATTGACTTCTGCTCCAGTGTTAGCTCTTCCAGATGATAGTGGAGGATTCGAAGTGTACAGTGACGCATCATTACGGGGTATAGGCTGCGTGCTGATGCAGCATAGGAAGGTGATAGCTTATGCTTCCAAGCAACTGAAACCCCGTGAGATGAACTACCCCAGACATGACTTAGAGTTGGCTGCAGTGGTGCATGCCCTGAAGGTTTGGAGACACTATTTGTATGGGGAAACGTGTAGGATTTTTACACACCATCAGAGCTTGAAGTATTTCTTCACACAAAAAGATTTAAACTTGAGACAGAGAAGATGGTTAGAGTTTATCAAGGATGAAGATTATACCATTGAGCATCACCCAGGGAAGGCCAATGTGGTGGCAGATGCTTTCAATAGGAAGTCGATGGGTTCCTTGGCCTATTTGCACACTGTTTATTTACCATTGTTAGTTGAACTTCAGAGAGCGGGAATTGTACTTGAGATGGATAACCATGGGGATTTTCTTACAAGCTTTCATGTGAGACCGGTTCTAATCGACTAGGTTATCGAAGCTCAACTTCAGGATCCTACATTGTGCATTATCCGGATGGAGTTGGAGGCTGGGAATAGGCAGAACTATTCCATTATGCCATCACAGTTCAGCCTATGTGATGCATCCAAGTGGTACTAAAATGTATCGTACCTTTAAGGAACATTATTGGTGGACTGGGATCAAAAGAAAAATAGTAGAGTTTGTGAGTAGATGCTTGACGTATCAGTAGGTGAAAGCGGAATGGTAGAAACCGTATGGAGCACTGCAACCATTTCCTATTACATAATGGAATTTGGATCACATTACTGTGGATTTTGTGTATAAACTTCCCCGGACTCGGAAAGGACATGATGGAGTTGGGTGATTGTAGATAGGCTAACCAAGTCAGCGCATTTCTTGCCGGTACGGGAAGATTATAGGATCGACCAGTTTGCCCAACTGTTTGTGGGTGAGATCATCCGGTTACTTAGGACTCCATAGTCGATTGTGTTAGACAGGGATCCTAGATTTACCTCGAGGTTTTGGCGGACTTTACAAAAAGCTTTTGGAACTAAATTACACTTCAGTACGGCTTTTCATCCTAAGACTGACGGTCAGTCTGAGAAGACAATTCAGATTCTAGAAGATATGATGAGATATTGTGTACTGCAGTTTAAGGGAAACTGGGATTAACATTTGGCATTGATGGAGTTTGCTTACAACAACAGTTATCAGTCTAGCATTGGAATGTCTCCTTTTGAGGCACTGTATGGGAGATAGTGCATGACACCTATATGTTGGAATGAGGTAGGTGAGAGAAGACTACTAACACCAAAGATCATGGAAATGACAGAGGAAAATATCATAATCATCAGGGAAATACTGAAGGTAGCTCAAGACCACCGGAAAAGTTATGCAGACCGATGGATCAAGGATCTCGAGTTTGAGGTTAGAGATTAGGTTTTCTTGAAATTGTCTCCATGGAAAGGAGTTGTGTGTTTTGGTAGACGAGGAAAGCTGAGTCCTCGCAATATTGGGCCTTATGAGATCATTGAAAGGATAGGCACCGTGGCTTATAGGCTTGCCCTACCGCCAGAACGTTCGAAGTTCATGATGTATTCCATGTATCCATGCTCCATAAGTATCTGTTTGATGAATCTCATGTACTAGAAGAGCATCCAATTGAGTTAAGAGATGATTTGAGCTTTGAGGAACAACCAGTGCAAATTCTAGATTGGAAGGAAAAAATGTTGCACAAGAAGACTATTCCCCTAGTTAAAGTTCTGTGGAGGAAGCCATTTGGGAGCCCGAGGCACTAATGCGGGCCTAGCATCCACATTTTTTCTAGTGACATGTACAAATTTCGAGGACAAAATTTCTTTAAGGGGGGTGAGTTGTAATGACCCGTATTTGAAATCAGTAAATTTTCGTAAATTAATTTAGAAAATGACGATTTTACCTTCGGGACTCGAAAGTCACTTTTTGTTCGAAGACACTTATGGAAGTTTTTCTTGGACCATAGCATAGGTCTCGAACTCACGAGTTTGTAGACAGGTGGCATGCGAAAATCGGAGTCCAGATGAGAGAGTTATGGGTCTAAAAGCTTCAGGGGCAATTTGGTAATTTTCACGGGTCAGATATTTTAAAGCCTAGTTTTCCATATTTTTATCATACTCTCTCTCTCTCTCTTCCTTCTCGATCTCTCGTCCAACCGTGAGAAAAAAACCCCAAAATTGTATTTTTTGATTTAGGCCAAACCAAGACTCACCAATCACACCATTATCTTCCTCATTGCATACTGAGCACAACCATACCCACCATCGAGGTTGTGGATGTTGGGAAAAGGAGAACCAAGTGTGAACAGTACTGCCGCACCTTTCCGGCCATATTTCAACCACCACAGGCGATACTGCTCTGGGGACTGCAGAGGAGCATGCGGCTCACAATTGAGTTATTCGGACCTTCGCAGAGTGGATTTTGGTTTTGTAAATTACAATGCATGCATAAACGTATATTTGAAATAAATTATTATTAAATATAAATTTTGATAAATTAGAATAATTATTCTAAAGTGATTTATTAATTTTGATGAATTTCAAGAATTTAGAATAATTATTTTAGTGAATTATTATTGGATATGAATTTTCAATAACGAATTTGAAAAAAATGTAGTTTTTGGCTATGGCCCAGTTTTATGGACTTCAGTTTTATGGATTTTGGATTTATGGATTTTTACTTCGACCGAGGTTATGGTTTTGGGCTTAGACCCAGGATTTCGATTTATTAGATTTTGGGCTTAGGCCCGGGAATCTGGTTTTATTGGATTTTGGGCTTTAGACCTAGGTTTTATATGATTTTGGCTAAGGCCAGGAAAAAAGGATTTCAAATTGATTTTTGAATTTACATTACAGTTTTCACTATGGTTACCATCCTCGGTTATTATAGCATTTCTCCGACCGCATGAGTTCGAGGTACTTTCAGTCATGCGTGTTCGTTTCCGGTACATGACCCCGTCACTTCCAGGTATTTTTGGCCATGTGCTCGTTGAGTTTATCTACGCACTAGTACAAGGTTACGTCTGCATATGTTTGAGGTATTTTTGGATATATGGACAGTAGGTTCCCTAGTTGGACCTCTCGGTTTCGAGCCATTGCTTTGAGGTATTTTCGACAGTGGTTAGGAGGGCTTGTCCCTGCATTGGACGACCCAAATATCGAGCTACTGCTCGGAATTTCACTAGGGGGATGGTGCGATATTTTTATAGTATTTTATGTCCAGGTTTTATTATGATTTTTAAGCTCCTTCGAAAGGGTTTTCAAAGCATGGTTGTGGACCACGAGGTATTTTTTATTGAACGGATTTTTATTAGTAGATCCCACCGGGTTTTAAATTAAAAATGAATTTTCCGGTAAGTTCTTTCATGATTATCTTTATTTAGTTAATTACTTTAAACGGATTCCATATTATTCATGCATTGTTTTACTTACGGAGGGAAAATTCTGTTTTCCTCGGAGTTAGTATTTTAAAAATTTTCTTTTTGTCCACTCACAATTTTCCTTGTTTTGCGTCCCCTCCAGGCCATTGAAGTCCACGAGGGCACATTCTGAGGTGGAGGCATCACTTTCCAGCTACGTTTTCTTCGTAGTAGCTTCTAGTATTGTAACCTTTATTCTCTCCTAGTTGCTTTGATTAACCATTTGGGTTGCTTGTAATTATTTTTGTGGATTGATTATCTTGGACCTGGAGTTGGTTAGTTATGAGTTGACCTGAACTATTTGGGATATTATTCTAGAACTTAAATCCTTCGTCTAATAGGTAGAAGACAGTTTGATCAATTTACAAGGGAGATTCTGCCGAATTTTCGGTAGAATTCTCGTAGAGTTTTGCTAGACTGGTGAAGGTATTTAAGGAATTATTTTGAGATTTTCAAGTATTGTCAGACAGGAGTAGGATTCCTCACGGATTTCGAGGGGAAATTCGGGAGGGGTCCTATCATTGTCACGCTCAGGTAAACACATACCGCGGAGCATGCTACAAAAATTTTGACAGCTATGAGGAGGTAACAAAAACCTTCAACATCCATCTGAATGCCAAACAAATGGCAGGTGAATCATGCTCTGAAGTAAAAAACTTCTTCAATCCTGGATTAGAAGAGAATCTATATGAAGAAATCAATGGAATATGGAAAACTCATATCCAAAAAGAAAATAAGGGGTTCAGAAAACACTTGACCTAGCTACCACTCAAAATAATTGAAAAAACAATAAAAGCGAAAGAAGACGAAATTGCTATGGTAAAACAAGAAAATGTTCTGCTAAAAAATCTTTGTTTTCAAATCATTAAACAAAATGAAATGGGATGAAGATTTTAATTTCGAAAAGATAAATAATTTTCTTCAAATGACAGATATTCTTAAAAATGATTATTTGGATCCCATCTTTGAAAAAATCAAAAGGATTTGTCTCTTCGAAAAAACAAACAAAATTTTTCCGCCTGATGCGTTTAACAACATTAAAGAAAAAATTTTGGATCCTCAGGAAAGAATTTAAGATTTGTATTTTCGAAATCACGAAAATATAAATTTGGGAGATAATTTTTCAAGACTTTCCTTTGTTCTAACATGTGAACATTGGGACATAGAAGCCGTCGATTGGGGAATTACCTGTTAGAAAATTAAATAGTTAATTTCTAATAATGTGAATGGAAATTAAATTTTCGTTTGGCCGTTATACCATTCGGTTTAAGATATGACCTTTGAAATTATTGTTTAAACCTAAGATGTGATTCATGATTTTCTGGGTAAATATTAATTTTTATAAAATTAATATTTAGATTAGAAAATTACAGAATATATATATATATATATATATATATTATATGAATGATGGTGCCTTTTGGTTTGGCAACCTTTGGAGGTTAAAAGTCCATTGAATTGGACTTGGATTGTGGCTGTCAGATTTGAAAAGGCACAAGCCAATTAAATCGAAATGGAGTATGGCTTGTAAGCACAAACAGGCGCAAGCCGTTTATCAAAGTGAGGGCTGCCATTTCATGGCACCAATTGGTAACAGTTTCACGCCTTTTGAATGACAAGGCGCAGCCCAATTTATGGAAAGGAGCCATGGGCACATCAGTTTCTTCAAGAAACCCGACGGTCAAAGGCAGCATCTGGCCCATTGATCTCTTATTAAGAGATGTGTATCTTATGAACAGATATTAATACATTTATAAATAGAAATACAATGCATTTCATTCATTCAATTATTCAATATATTTGTGGAGATTGAATATTATTTTTAGAAAGCATTTAGCTTTAGACTATTTCAAGAGAGTTTTAAACACAATTTGAATTCGCTATTCTTGAAGATTGAAGTGTTGTTTCCGCAAGAAGTCGATCGTTGTATCATGGGTGACGTTTACCAAGAAAAAAATCCTTGAAGCACCGGTGAGGAGGCAATTTCGTCTTAAGGAAATATAATCAAGTTATATACTCAATCACTTATAAAGTGTCTCTTACTTTGTTTTTATTTTTTAATTCATTTTGAATATGAAGTTTGTTTTTCTTTCATATTTATGTAAATATAGCAATTATATATCAATATCTTTAGCCTTATTACCCAAAATGCTCTCTAAACCAGACATCGAGTCTCAATTTGCTCTCCGAACGCGAAATCGTAATAATTTGATCCCCGAACCCCCAATAGGTCAGCTCCGTTGCACCAAAAGTTATAGTTTGTTACTAACAGCGTTAAAAATATTGATGTTGTAGTAATATTACAAAAGTTGCAAGGGCAATTAAGGGCTATATTTTATTAACTTTTATATTAAAAAACTTTTTAAAAAATTAGAAATAATTTTAATTATCATTCCTTCCTTCCCCCAACCCACTAAAGCCGTTCTCTTCTCTTCTCTTCTCTGAGGCAAAACATCAAACACCTCTGTACTGCGAATCCTGAAATTCAAGCCACATGTCGATGCATACGACGTGGAAGGCGTGGCCGCACTGCGGCAAAACCCTGATCTCATCTCCCTCCGCAAACTCGCAAAAGCAGATGGCGCACTCCGATGCCAGCTTCTGCGGCGACTCGGCGTCTCCGACGGGGTAAGTGAACTTGGGCAGGAACTGGAGGACATTCTTCTTGATTCCCTTGTTAGAAGAGGTTTGACCCGACCCGAGAATGGCTCCGCCACCGCCAGATCCACGTCGGAGCCAGGCGCAGCGAGCCACAGCCAAAAGACCCACCACGCATATGACGGCGCAGAGCAGCGCGACGAGTATAACGACGAAGTCCGACTCCAAAGCCACTGCCTCAGGAGGTGGCGCGGCTAGTAAAGTGGATGAGTGATTGACGGCGGCGATGCCTAGAAATCTTTCAGAGCGAGGCATGATGGATCATACGACGGTATGTCTAATGTCGTTTTGGAAATTCAGCTATGGAGAGAGTCAATAGAATGAAAGAGAAGATGGGTTTTTTTCTCGAAGGTTTAGATATTTGAGTGTTGAGTGGTTTCGGAGGTTGAGGGGGGTCTTTATACATACAGAGTTGAGAGGGTAACCAATGGAGTCTAAAAACAAGTGAAAATGTTTTGAAGAAGAATCGGCCCCGGTTGGTCCAGGTGGCTTGGATCTTGTCCCAAGGATAGGGTGTAAAAGAGTTGATTTTGAAGTCTCGGGTCTTGTCCCAGCAGTCGAAGAAATCGCAATCGAACATTGAGGAGGAGAGAGGAGGATGAGAACAAGGTGGAGGAGCGGATGCACCATATACAAGTTTGGGAAACAATATATTCTGAGTTTGATTAGTTAGAATATATAGATTTGTTTCTTCAAATGTCCCTTCATTCATTCACATGTCATCAGGCCATGGATTATTAAGGAACATTGGCATATTAGGGTTTGGCAGTGCCACACAATAAATTTGGCTATAAATAAGTAACCAAGGTAACACTAAAAATTGTTCATATATGTGAGTATAAAATAAGACTTAGCACTTATAAAAATTAAAGAAATTTCTGTACGTAAACCATAATGTTGATTGTTAGACCTTTCTAAAAGCACATCCATATGTACCAAAAGCTTTTTCTATTGCGTACATACTAATTTATAAAATTATATATAAATTTCTTGCACATTTTAAAATTTAGCGGAGAAAAATTCTCACACCACTCACACTCGCATATATAACATACAAAATGAAAAATAATATTTGAGTTCAAGGAAATGAGATACCTAAAGAACCTACTCGTTCAAAACTCCTTTTCTAAGGCAATCTTGCTGGTATAGTAGATAGGTAGAGTTGCCAAATGCTCTAGTGAAAAGAGCATGCAACTTGTTGATTAATTAGGTTTGCATATGTCTATTTATTTAAAAATCATGAAACTTGTTCGTAACTCCATTCTAAAATTATTCAAGAAATTTGTGTTACTCAATATCTGATTTTTGTAATTTACAGAAGTTCCATTGGTAGATCATTACTCCATTTTCGTAATATGAATGTGGAGTTGTTTTTTACATATTGTTTAGGTACAAGTCGATATAGATAGATAAATGTATAAATAAATAGAGTTGCATGCCAAATGTTTTAGTGAAGAGAGCAACTTGTTGAGCGAAGACGGCGCGAGGGGGTAAAAGAGAAGAGAATGACGGAGGAGAAGAGAACTTCGACAGGGAGAAGACAACGACAAAGGGAATGATTTTTTGGGTTTTTTGAGTTTTTTTATTTTTTAAGTATTTTATTTGAGTTTTTTAATTTAATTTCAAAATATAAAAAGAAAATTAAATTCATATGTAAAAGAATTAACATATGGCAAATTTTGAATGAGAGATAGAGCTGATATGACAGTCCAGTACAATTTAATAATTTCTCGCGGAGGCAGAGTGTTTACAAGAACTCCGGCACTAAATGACGTGAACGATTGGATCAAAATGAATGGTCAAAGGTGATAGATATAGTAAACTTAATTACCTAAATAACCTTTTTAATTCTCATTTCACGTTCCTTTTCCTCTTAATCTGATTTCTCTCATTATTTTCTCTACTCTTCTCTTCCTCTTCATCAATGGCTCTCTCTCATATCTTAGAACGGAACATCTGCCTTCTTTCTATTATCTTTGATTCCCATATTTTTTATTTTATCAAAACCTAGAATTTGATTCCCATATTATATATTCATATATGGATTTTATTGCGCTTACTGCCTTTATGCTTAAATGTTTAAACAAATTAGGAAGCATGGCTTAACCTTTGCCGAATCACATATGCAATAGGTCAAATTAAGCTCATCATATATACTCAATGCTAAGAAATCAATATTGGTACAACTTTCAAGGTCAAAGGCTACCTGAATTGATTGAAAAATGGATGGAAAGTTTTGAACCCACCGCGATTTTTGCCTCATTTCTCGCGCTATGGCTGTGGTCGATGTTGGTGGTTGGGACAATTGGACTCATTTCGAAGAGAGAAAGAGGATGGTAGTGGTGGCACGGTCTCGGCGGCAGTGATGGGTGGTCATGAGTTGGAGAGAGAGAGAGAGAGAGAGAAGAAACCTATATCACTGAGAGAGGTCTTGAATCCTTCCCCTCATAAATTCAATCACCGATTCGTCTAAAGTACTTAGTATACTTTATTTGAGAGGGCCGGAAGTTAAAATCTTACAAACAATGTTGCTAAAGTAAGTACTAAAGTATGTGAATAATCAATTACACAACCGCTAATCAGTAAGTTTTAATAGTTGTACACAATACACATAAATTTATTATTTTTCAATCAGAAGGTTAATAAGAAGCAGCAACATAATTTGATGAAACATTTCCTTGCCATTTTGGTTCAGTACAGTGCTGTCTGCTGTATCCTAACCCCAAACAAAAAAAAAAGCAAAGCAAATTGTCCAATTGGAATCTAATGTTCCTTAACCTCCAAGGAAACAAAGAATCCTACTAATACAATATAAAAGCATCAAATTCCATTATGAGGATCATAAAGGAACCATTTTGACAAAGCCCGCTGTTACAATATTAATTTTAAAACTCAGATTTTATGAGCTTTACAAATGCCTGAGCTAGCTAACCTATAAGTGCTAGAACTAGCAGCCCCAATACAACAAGAAGACCCATACGATGATACAAACCTAAGAAGGTGGAAATCAACAGATCTTGTGCAAGCTTCACCAAAATTTCCCTTTTCCCCATGACGGTGCCAATACCGCCTACATGAAAAGGTGGGTTCAATTAGCCATACTCAATGAATAATTAGGAGCAATGATCAAGTATTCTCCAAACATAGGTTTGCTTCAAAGAAAGAACCCTAAGTTTGAAAAATAGGGTTTGAACATTGTAATCATCTAGTCGAATTAAAAGGACAAAAGCATAACCACAACCGTAAAAGATAGAAACTTACTCTGTAATTATTAGGTCGGAAGGTAGACCCTGATAGTGTCCTTCATTCTAAGCCTTTTACGACATGTTGGGCATTTGTGCTGTACTTTTATTGAGGCTTCAATGCACATCTTGCAGAAGATGTGACCACACTTCGTTGATGTCTCTTCACTCAACGGACCCAAGCATATTGGGCAACTGAAGGAAGGTGTCTCTGGAGGTGGCATGCTTTGAGGAAGTTCAGGAATAGCCACTTCCTCTGCCTGCGTTAGAAAACATCATGAGTTTAGGCTTAAAACTTTGACAATCTATTCACAATTGATTAAAAGAGAGAAGCTTATAAAATCCAGAGTTTGCAACTATAAACACGAAAGCCTCACCAAGCTGGGTGTGTGGGTTAGGAATTCACAAAAGCAGTTAATAAGAGATCAAATTTCTACATAACTTGCATCTTTTATGTAAGATCAAATTCTTGACAACCTATCCCCATAGTGAAAAAATGTAGATAAAAATTCACCATTATTAAAACTTGTCACTAGTATTCTATAATCGCATAACTAGAATTTTGTAACTTTGAGCAAGAAAACATTGAAATTTGATATTATTAACCTTCTGACTGTCATGTGTGATTTTCTGGTCTCCTTTCCGAGTTTGAACTTAATATATGATTCTCATATTGTTTCTTTATACCCGTGCGTCAGTTTGTTATCGGCTAACAATCATAGGGAAATCTGATCTTGGAAATAGAGTCAATCATGAGGCATTCTAACGGTTCCTAGAGATTGTTTACTTGAAAGCTAAAACTAAAGACAAGGATTGCATTCAGAGCTGCAGTTCCAGATTTGAAGTACACAAAGCCATGGCCCAGACAGAAGAAAGGTCAAGTCTGTACAAAATTATCTTCTCCAAAGACATGTCAATATCATGCTCATTTTTATTAAAAAAGTTCCACACTTTAAATAACTATCTCTAATGTTATAAATCTCTAAAAGATTATTAACAACCAACAGAGACAAAATAAAGGATAGGGGAAGATGGCAGAGCCAATCAAGACAAGCTAAAAACATACATATCGCACAAGGAATTTCATGAAAAGAAATTGTCATATCACCTTGTTTTTGTCACTGTCTTCAGAGCTAAAGTGCGACTCCCAGTTTAAAACTGCTTGATTTCGTAAAGTTCTTCTGCGCTTGTGGCAATGAAGAGGAATTAAAGGTGGCCGAGCAGCCACATCTGAAGATTAAAAGTAAAAAGTTTTAATAGGCTTCAAGTAACAGAGAAGTACCCGTAACAATTTGACTTGATGGTGTAGAATCAAGCAAGGCCTAAGACCTTTATTACAGCACTTTTAGTGTAAAAAAAATGTCTTTTAAAATGTTGACACTAACAATAAACTGAAAGAGAGAATCACATGTATCACATAAGGCACAAGTACTCGAGGTTTTACGTACACAATGGAAATGAAATTTTGGCAGCAATAAGAGCTTAGTGAGCATTTACCATCAAATAAATACTTAAATTTCAAAATTGACCGTCAGTATATGGAACAAGTGGAAACTAACAGTGAAAAGAACTGCAGAACCAAGTTTGAATGCTTTCTATTTGGTGTTCCTACAACATTCCATCTGTGTTTACCACATTCCATTGCAAAACTAGTTTACTAACCGTAATGCAATCATGAAGTTCTTTCAAATAAATGAATAAATATATAGACTGAGAGAGAATATCTAGTTATTTATCCTTTTGCTAGAGGAAAACTAAAGATCTTGAAAAATTGGAACCTAAAGCATGACTGAAAAGGTCTTAGATAAAGAATAATGGCATACTAGTGGACCTAAAACTAAAGTTTGCTCCAAACATGAAAACTGCTACAAAAACATGCAGAAATATCTACCAATGACTTTTCGAGTTGAACCGAAATAAGTTTAGATAAGTATAGTTACTCCTGAACTGAATTCAATCGAACCCTAAGGTCCTACTCCACATGATTCTTTTGGTATACTGGAGTTTAAACGTAGTAAAAGAAATTATTAGTGTTCGAATGAAAACAGGCTGCCACAAAATCATATGGACCATTTTTTATTTTTAGAAACAAGAGATTAAAATAATGGTTTCAAGCACAACCACTTCTGTTATGATCAATATGATGGTCACATGCATAACAATGGATGTTGTAAAACATGTCCAAACAGTAATAAAATCATATAACAAAAGCATGACTCAAGAATAAATAGAAGAACTACGCAAACAAACCTGAATTGGCATTATGCATTTCTGTATTTGTAGCGGGCACTTCTCTCACCTCTAGGTTTCGCCTGGAGGTATTCTTGGCCTACCAGCAGGAAAAAGAACAAATAAGTATGCTAGTACAAAAATAAGGCAAGATTATAAAAAATGAATCATACAAGAACATCTAAAAATCTCATACTTGGGCATATATCCTTGGGGAAATTATGGTAACTTCATCATCAATAATCTCACAGTCATGAGAAGCTTGTGGTTCTGAAGGACCATGTACTTCAGCTTGACATAGTTGGCTATTGTCCCAAGTATATCTGGAATTTAGAACCAAGTCAACACAAGGAGCTGGATAGTTGAGGTCCACAGTTAGTGGCATCTTCCCCCTCTGAGAATTCCTCATTTTTCCTTGCTCTAATGAATGTGAGGCCATGCTTTCTGTGAAAAGGTAAAAATTCAATACATCCAATCTAGAAAGAAAAATAAAAATGAAATATACATGTTCAAATGTAGAGAATTTAAAATCTTTAAAAACCAAAAACATTGGTCAAATAAATCAAAATGCATGCATGAAACATAACAAAGGAAACCAATTTCAGCATTCCAATAACAAATATATACATAACCTAATGGCAGGGAAAAAAAAAGATAAATCGGAAGGCGAAATCTTTTCTTTTTGTTTGAAAAAAAAAAAACAAAGTAGTACAAATAAGTATGTATAACCCATAAGCAGTTCAGTTCAGTATTTATGTATAAGCAAGACTTAAAACTACAAGAAGTCATAAAAACTCTATTTTTAATTAAATGCCGTGCCATGACATCAGGCTTCGCCTATGTGCTATACATACAAGGATGGGTATAAAATGTGAGCCCCGTTGAAGTAAAACATTTCTAATAGGGCCAATTTGGGAGTGCTTCTAGAAAGGCTAAAAGCGGTTACTCACAAACAAAAGCGCTTACTCACAATGTTTGGCAGAAAACTTATAAGTGCTTATGGGCCATAAAAGTTCTCAGTGCTTCTTCGGGAACCACTTCAAAGTGCAAGAACTTGAATTTTTTTATGAAAATTTCAACAAGTTTATAATAAAACTGCTTTTACTAATAGCACTTATGAGCAGAAGTAAATGCAGTCCCAAACGAGGGGAAACATCAACTTATAATTGATTTTCTGCCAGTAGGAGTATCCTATGTCTAGAGGTAGAAGGTAATTCGATGTGTCATATTGAGGCCATTGATTTAAGGACTGAATTTACGCGGAAACTGCACACAACATTAAGAACATTGAGATGCTGGCGTGCTCCTTTGAATTCATCTCTTTTAGTAATTAACTCTTTGCCTAATATTGCTAGTAGAGCTTGTGTTTGGGATTCTAGAACCCTGGGTTGCCCTAGAGGCTTCTCCATATAATTTTCTTCTATCTTAGTAGAGAAACAGCAACCTATAAGTGATTATTCATCTACAGTTTCAAATGGGGCCAAACTGGTTTCAAATCAACCCTAAACCCCCTTTTCACCTATGGTTTCAAATCAAAACAAATTTGAAAGACACCTAAACAACAGTGATAATTTCGGAAAACAATATCCCATCATTACAATCTAAGAACCAACCAAAGCCCCATTTACAATAACATCAGTCCATTAACCGAGTACCACCAAAGCAATACAACTCCTTTAATGTTTCATCAATCTAATAAATTATGATTTAAAGGAAATAAAAAAGCCCTCCTAAATCGATCAAACAATAATCATACAAATATCCATCCAGATAAATCAAACGAACAAAAATTACAAAACCCAAAATCATCCATCCAGAAGAACAAGATTCAACAGAAGAAAATACTTAAAAAAAAATTAAAATTAAAAATGGTACCTTTAGCGGGAGACTTCAACCGTGAGAAGCAGAACAATCCGCTGAAGCAAAAGGAGAGAAATGGTTGAACAAAAACTTGCTATGAGAATCAATGAATATATAGACAGAGAGAGAAGCAGAAAAAGATAAGAAGGGTGAGGGGGACAATGATGCCTAGAAAGTTCGATGTATCTTTCTCTCTTTTGCGTCTTTGTCTTTCTTTTGTTTCCAAAATTTTGCTGCTGTGATTGAGAGAAAATCAGAAATCCCTTTTTGGGGTCTCGATGCGATTTCTTGGAAATTCAAGTCCAAATTGTTTTGTTATTGTATAAATTTTGAGCCTGAGTGGCTTTCTTTCTGTCTTTGGGGTCGTCTTCTCTCCGGCATTGCGAGTACGTGGACTCGCAATGCACGAAAAAGTCCAAATTCATGGGTCAAGTAATCAATCGGCTCCGCGGTCGGTGAGTGTGAACCGGGCCAGTAAACCGATTGCTGTTTTATTTTTCCTTTTTAAAGTGAAATACGACTTTTGCAATGATAACGTTTTATTTTAGTAGTTTTTTTCTTGTCGGAAATTTATTTGGTAATTTATTTTGTTCTTTACAATAATTTTTTATAGACTAATATTAGGATTTTACTAACTGAGTAATTTATAAATTGACAAATTAATTTTAAAATAAAATGACGTGGTACATAGCTTTAAGTATATTGTATTTTCACTTCTCCAAAAAAAAAAAAGAGTATTGCATTGAATTTATTTTATTGGTATTGTCACAAAATTCTACTCTATCTACTCTTGTCATCCGAGCTTATTGTAGGAAGTATATTATTTTTTCGATTACGTAGGAAGTATATCATTAACACGCTAAATAGGACTAAACTCTATTATATCTGAAAATTTTTAAATTTGAGTCCCATAGTAGTGAGGATATATATGAATGGAATTCAATACATATTGACACGATCCGTTCTGGAAAATAAAAATTAGAAATATAAATTAATTAAATATCTGGTAACTCTGGGTTGGATTAACGTATGGTTTTGGGCTAAGCTCGAAGATGGACTTTAGCTAAGGGCCTAAAGAGGGTTATTGGGTCGTGATAAGAAGTTTGGATTGCAAAATGATCATTTTTCCCTTGAAATTTCTAGAGCCTCGAAAGTCACTTTTCGGTCGATAACACTTTTGGAAGTTTTCTTCTCACCGTTACGTAGGTCCCGACCTCACGAGTATGTAGACAGACAGCACGCAGAAATTGAAGTTCGTACGAGGAAGTTACGGGTCTAAAACGATCGGGACATATTGGTAATTTTGGAATTTGTGGGTTTTTCCTCTCTCTTCTCCCCATTGACCAGCCCCTTTCTCCCTCTTCCTATGACGCTCTCTCTCTCCTCCCTCCTGCGAAAAGCTTCTCACAGAAGCCACACCACCGCCGCCGTTTGACGGCGATCTAGGCCTCCACACCACCACCATTCTCTTCATCTCCTCCTTACGAGCATGACCATACCTTCGATCGAAGCTATCGGCTACCATACACCGCGCACCGAGCGACGATCAGATATGGGTTTTGCGTCTTTTGAGGGATTTTTCGGCTGCTATAGGTACAATCTCAACTTATAGACCTCATTTTTGGATTCCTCTCGTTGAGTAGATGAATTTAGGCTATTAGTTTGTAGTTTCTAGTTGAGTTTTGGAAAAGTTGGAAAACCTTAAAAATCGGCCTTCAATGGCAATTTCCGGCCGATTGACGGCGGCGCCAGCGAGCGCCAGGTTGAAGGCGACTGAGCCGCACGGTCGCGCGTGGGCGTGTCGCAGCTGGGCGCGTGGCAGTTGGCACGTGCAAGCGCAAAGGAAAATCGCCGGCCTTCCCCTGCACATGGGGCCACTTCCTAGCCCACTGTGGCTCGTGCCTAGGGTTTTGAGACGTTCTGGATTCATTTTTGGCAGTTCGAGGCCGTCCAAGGTTGTTTTGGAGCCTTTTTGAGCATCCTAAGTTGGTTTAGTACCCTTAAGGCTGTGTGGCTACCTACAGGGATTAGGGACCCCGGTTTAAAGATTTAATGTATGACTTATTGATGTTAATTGCCATGTTTGGTAGGTGTTATGATAGTGGAGACTACGAAGGACCGCACATATTGAGTCGTGGGGACCTTCGGGAGCGAGCAACTCGAAGTACGTGTAGCGGTGGATCTTGTTGGGTGATTTCTCCCCGACGTACTGTGAGTGGACCTCCTTCCCTAAATCCATACTTATGTACTTGTATGTATGTTTTCGTATGTGTTATGCTTATGGTATTTGGATGGATTGCATTGCTTGCATATGATTGAATGTGTGATAAATGTGATGTGCGTTAGGATAGTTATGAATTCTATGGTTGTGATTGCTGATAGGCTATGCCAGGGGTTAGCTGTAGGACCAGGCATCTATTTGATGGTCATCCTAGCTGAGATTTTAAATCTCTATACAATTATGGTATTCATTGGTATGCTTGAATGGTTAATGATAGTGGAATAACACGAAGGTCGATCCCGAGATACGATATGGAGTTGCAGGTTACGGAGGGATATTGATGTGAAACGATCATTTTGATGATTGAGACAATACGAGTATATGATTGAGATGGCTAAGGTCGAGGATTTTATCTACTTAGCACGAGAGTCAGTGTCAAGATGCTATTGCCGAGGAGGCATGCCGACTGTCACGACCTAGAAATTTTATTAGTGAATTTTCATAAATTAATTTGCAAAAGGACAAAATTACCCTTAATTGTTTAAAGGGCTCGAAAATCATTTTTTTGTTTCGATAAACTTTTGGCTATGTTTCGGGGACCGTTGTGTAAGTCTCGAACTCACGAGTTTGTAAACACACGGCACGTGGGAAACAGAGTTCGTGTGAGAGAGTTGTGGGTCTAGAATGTTTAGGGGCATTTTGGTAATTTGGCCTGAGTAGATATTTTTAACCCTAAGCAGATCAGATCCTCCTCATTTCACTCTCTCTCTTCGTAGCTCACCCAAACATGTGACATCGAACCCAAAAACCCAAAATTTTGAACTTCAATGCGAGGCAAGATCGTCCGTTTTGGTTCCACTCATCGGACTTTCCTCCTTCCCGCGATCAAGGACATACCGACCATCGTAGGAAGCAGCCGTGGGAGACACCGAACCGAGGAAAGGAAAAATTGGAACTTTCGATCGATTTTTCAGCCAACACAGGTATGGGTTTCGTGTTTAAACTTCATTTTTGAGTTCCTGGGTTCGAGTAGATGGATTTAGACTAAAACTTTGTGAAAAAAGGTTAAGATTTGAGGAAGTTAGGAAAAATTCAAAGTTGTCCGGCAATAGTATTTTCTGGCGACGGTCGACGGTGGTGCATGGTGGATCGATCGTCTTCTCCGGTGACTCTCCGGCGACACTCCGACGACTGGTTCGATCAGAGGGGGTTGACGTGGCATGCCACCTAGCAGCCACGTGGAGCCACCTGCCAGCCACGTGGTGCCACCTGGCGGCTGAGTCAGCGTCGAGTTAGCACCGAGTCAGCGTAGAGTCAGGCACGTGAGGTACTGTAGCAGGCGCATGAGGTACTGTAGCAGGCGCGTGAGGTACTATAGTCGGCGCGTGGCGACTCGTGGCGCGTGATCCGGCCTTCCGCCGGCACGTGGTGGCTCGTGGGACCGGTCCTTGGGTCACGACAACGCGTATCGACAAGGTTTCGACATTCAGGACCTGTTGGCGCAGGTTTTGGGTTAATCGGACGTCGTTTAGGGGTAGTTTAGGGAGTCTGAATGTAGGGTTTTTAATATTAGTTGGTAATCCCGATTGTTACTTTTGACAGGCGATCCTGCTCCAGGAACTTCGGAGGAGCGTACGACTCAGAATTGAGCTTATTTTGACTTATGGTGAGTGGACTTTGATTTTGAAAAGTATAATGCATGCATAAAGGTATATTGATATAATTGCTTATTACGTATTGTTTTGGCAAAAATTCTGGATATTATTAAATTATTACTGGACATGGGCTTTCACTAATTATTTGGAAATGACGTTTTGGGCTATGGCCTGGTATTATGGATTCGAGTTTTATATGATTTTGACCTTATAGATTTTGGATTTCGGTCGAGTCCATGATTTTTGGGTTTAGACCCGAATTTGTGATTTTTTTGGAATTTGGAGTGTTATCTGGTCCTTCATCTGACATGTGGAAGACGGTTAACCAATCCTTAAGGGGAGACTTTGCTGGATTTTTGGCAGAATTCTCATAATCATTTGCAAGGGCTTAAAGGTATTCTGGGAATTTCTTTAAGTCGTCAGACGGGAGCAGGGTTTTTCCCGGGTTTCGAAGGGAAATTCGGGAAGGGTCTTGTCAATTTGGTATCAGAGCACTAGGTTTAAATTCATGTAGATCGTACACCTAGTGTACATCTGATAGTGGTACTGACGAATTATGGTTCTTTTTAGCGTGATACCTTCGAGACGCGAGCCCCGTCAGCGGCCTGGAAATGGTGAAGAAGTTGATACGACACATGATCCCACATTAGAGCCTGATTTGAGGCAGACCCTAGATCAATTAGGCCGGGCTTTGACAACGGTACTTTAGGGTGGGGCTACGTATGAAGTATCTGACATTGAGCTAGCCCAGACGTTAGGGGCGGAAGTGTTTACGGGCGAGTTAGGCCCAAATGATGCGGATGAGTGGATTACTCATTTGGAACGAGTTTTGCTGTTATGAGGTGACCTCCAGAGGATAGGGTGCGATTAGCCACATTTCTTCTGGGTGCGATTAGCCACATTTCTTCTGGGTGGCTATGCGTACCGTTGGTGGCATGCTTTGCAGCTGACAGGCTGGGATGTCCATACTTTTACTTGGGAAACTTTCCAGGAGCGCTTTCTCGGGCAGTTTTATCCTCGCTCATATCGGGATGCCAGAGTGGCATACAATTATAGGAGGGGGACATGATAGTGGCGCAGTATGAGCAGGAATTTTTTGACTTGTCACTATTTATAACGGCTCTCGTGGCGACTGAGATGGATAAGTGCCGAAGGTTTGAGTATGGACTAAGAGATGAGGTTCGGGTAGCAGTAACTGTTGTGGCACATACTTCTTTGAGGGCTTTGTCAGATGCTGCTGCTAGAGTAGAGTTGAGTTTGCCAACTCAACACTAGTTTAGTGGTTCTAGGCGACGCCGGGATCGCTAGAGTTTCAGGGCCTCTAGTCAAGGACCATCTAAGAGAGGAAGTTTCAGTTCTGGATCTTCTGGGGGTGCAAGATCCGGATCAGGCAGTGGCGGAGTCGGTCAGGGACAACAATCATCCGCTCAGTCTAGCGCGGCTTTAGTGCAGTCGACCGGGAGACAGAGTGGCAGACATGCACATGTGGGTGACACCGGTTGCTACTTCTGTGGGGAGACTGGTCATTTTAAGAGAGATTGTCCACATTGTCGTCCGAGCAGTAGTTCCTTAGGCCGAGATGCCGCTGAACCGAGTTAGAGAGCAGCGCAGACATCTGCACTGCAGTAGTGTAACAACCTGAAAAGTTTTATTAGTGAATTTTCGTAAATTCATTTACAAAAGGACGAAATTACCCTTGGTTGTTTAAGTAGCTTGAAAGTCAATTTTTGTTTCAAGACACTTTTGGCTGTGTTTCGGGGATCGTTGCGTAGGTCTTGAACTCACGAGTTCGTAGACAGACGGCACGCGTAAAACGGAGTTCGTATGCGAGAGATGTGGGTCTAGAATATTTAGGGGCATTTTGGTAATTTAGCCTGTGTAGATATCTTTAACCCCAAGCAAATCAGATCGTCTTCATTTCACTCTTTCTCTTCGCGACTCACCCAAACCCGTGTGATCGAACCCAAAACCCCACAAATTTCAACTTCAATTCGAGGTAAGATCGTCCGTTTTTGGTTTCACTCATCGGACCCTCCTCCTTCCCGCGATTAGGAACGTACCAACCATCGCAGGAAGCAGCCGCAGGAGACACCGAACCGAAGAAAGGAAACATCAGAACTTTTGATCGATTTTCTAGCCAACACAGCTATGGACTTCGTGTTTAGACTTCATTTTTGAATTCCTGGGTTCGAGTAGATGGATTTAGACTAAAAATTTGTTAAAAAAGGTTAAGATTTGGGGAAATTAGGAAAAATTCAAGGTCGGCCGACAATGGAGTTTTTCGGCAACGACGGATGGCGACGCACGGCGGAGCGGTCGTCTTCTCGGGTGACTCTCCAGTGACACTCCGGTGACTGGTTCGGTCAGAGGGGGGCTAACGTGGCATGCCACCTAGTAGCCACGTGGAGGCCACCTAGCAGCCACGTGGTGCCACCTGGCGATTGAGTCAGCGCCGAGTCAGGCGCGTGAGACACTGTAGAGGCGCGTGAGACACTGTAGCGGCGCATGAGACACTGTAGAAGGCGCGTGAAGTACTGTGGGCAGCGTGTGGCGAAGCATGGTAGGCACGTGGTCCGGCCTTCCGTCGGCGCGTGGTGAAGCGTGGGACCAGTCCTTTGGTCACGACGACGCGTGTCGATAAGGTTTCGACGCTTCAGACCTGTTGGCGCAGGTTTCAGGTTGATCGAACGTCGTTTAGGGGTAGTTATGGGCGTCCGAAGTGGCTACATTTTTAGTGTGATGCAAGCGAACCTCCCCGGGTTTTGGGAGTCTGAATGTAGGGTTTTAATTATAGTTGGTAATCATGATTGTTACTTTTGACAGGCGATACTACTTCGGGAACTTCAAAGGAGCGTATGACTCGAGATTGAACTATTTGGACGTGTGGTGAGTGGACTTTGGTTTTGTAAAGTATAATGCATGCATAAAGGTATATTGATATAATTGCTTATTACGTATTGTTTTGGAAAAAATTCTGGATATTATTAAATTATTACTAGACAGGGGCTTTCAATAATTATTTGAAAATGACGTTTTGGGCTTTGGCCTGGCTTTGTGGATTTGGGTTTTATATGGTTTGACTTTATTGATTTTGGATTTCGGTTGAGTCCATGATTTTGAGTTTATACCTGGTTTTTCAATGAATTTGGCCTAAGCCAAGAAACAAGAATTTCAAAACATGGATTTTGGTTTTCACTGAATTTTTGTCCCCTAGGGTCAAGGTTTTCTCCGACTGGCGTCGAGGGTCTTTCTCTGCCAAATCATTGAGGGTTCTTCGACGCTGGTGTAGAGGGGTATTTTCTTCACCAGGTTGTTGAGGCTGTCTACACGTAGTATAGGTTTTTGCACAACTCGAGGTACATTCTGTGTGTGGAGGGTATCAAGCTACGGCTCGAGATTTTATTCGGGGAACAGTGGGATTTGTTTTGATGTATATTTTGTGTCCAGGTCGGTTTACATAATTTTAAACTCCTTTGAGGGGGGTTTTCAAAGCAGGGTTGTGGACTACAAAATGTTTTCATTATTACGGGTTTTCGTGGGTCCCACCAAGTGTTTTAACAAAATATGGATTTTTCCGGTGGGTTTTCGGATGATCTATATTTTATATTTATATAAAAAGGAATTTTATGTTATGTATGTGTAGTTTTACTCATGGAGGGGGGATAGGTATGTTTTCGTTGGAAATGATTTTAAATGATTATTTTGTCGACTCACAATTTTCGTGTTTTAAATCCCCTCCAAGCCGTTAAGTTGACGTGGGCATATCCAGAGGCGGAGGCATTAAATTTTCAGCTCCGCATTTACCTAGACTATCTAGTAGGATATTTATTTCTGTATTTTACTTATCCTATCTAGATGCTCTTATAAGTCTTTTGGACTGATTGTAAAATTGTGTTACATCGTTGGATGGTTGGTGTTGTTGAAATTTGGAGTGTTATCTGATCCTTCATCTGACAGGTGAAAGACGGTTAACCAGTCCTTAAGGGGAGATTCTGCCGGATTTTTGGCAGAATTTTCATAATTAATTGCAAGGACTTTGGGATATTCTGGGAATTTCTTCAAGTTGTCAGACGGGAGTAGGGTTTTTCCCGGGTTTCGAGGGGAAATTCGGGAAGGGTCCTGTCAAATTGGTATCAGAGCACTACGTTTAAATTCCTGTAGACCGTACACCTAGTGTACAACTGATTGTGGTATTGATGAATTATGGTTCTTTTCAGCGTAATGCCTCCGAGACGCGAGCCCCGTCAGCGATCTGGAAACGGTGAGGACACACATGAACCCGTAGTAGAGTCTGATTTGAGGCAGACCCTGGATTAATTGGGTTGGGCTTTGACTATAGTACTTCAAGGTAGGGCTACGTCTGAAGTTTCGGACATTGAGCGAGCCCAGAGATTGGGGGCGATAGTGTTTACGAGCGAGTTAGGCCCAGATGATGTGGATGAGTGGATTACTTATTTGGAACGAGTGTTTGCTGTGATGAGGTGCCCTCCGGAAGATACTAGCCACATTTCTTCTTGGTGGCTATGCGTACCGGTGGTGCCATGCTTTGCAGTTGACAGGCTGGGATGTTCGTACATTTACTTGGGATGCTTTCTGGGAGTGCTTCCTCGAGCAGTTTTATCCTCGCTCATACTACAATGCTAGAGAGGCTGAGTTCTTGCAGCTACAGCAGGAGGACATGATGGTGGCCCAGTATGAACAGAAATTTCTTGAGTTGTCATGTGTTGTACCAGCTCTAGTGGCAACTGAGATGGATAAGTGCCGACAATTTGAGTATGGACTGAGAAATGAGGTTCAGGTAGCAGTAACTGTTGTGGCTCATACTTTTTTGAGGGCTTTGTCAGACGCTGCTGCCAAAGTAGAGTTGAGTTTGCCAGCTCAACACCAATTTAGTGGTTCTAGGCGACGCTGGGATCGCTAGAGTTTCGAGGCCTCTAGTCAAGGACCATATAAGAGAGGCAGTTTCAATTCTGGATCCGAATCAGGTGGATGACACCGGTTTCTACTTCTGTGGGGAGACTAGTCATTTTAAAAGGGACTATCCACATCGTCATCCAGGCAGTAGTTCCTTGGGCCGAGATGCTGCTAAACTGGGTCAGAGAGCAGCACAGACATCTGGTACTGTAGCAGGGAGCCAGACCTAGTCTAGTGGGGCCAGTGGGGCCAGCAGGGCCAATGGGGCCAGCAAGGCCAGAGGGAGATAGGGGGGTCGTGGTCGACCTTCTGGTACACATGCCCGAGTTTTTGCTATGACTCAGCAGGAGGCCCGAGCATCACCAGAAGTGGTTACCGGTATGTTGTCTATTTTTAATCACGATGCTCGTATTTTGATAGATCCCAGGGTTACACATTCATTTATTTCTTGGGGTTTCGCACATTTTGCTTATAGAGAATTGTCTCCGATTGGTTGGGATATGGGGTTTATTCGACCAAGTGTATCACATTGGGGTGCATCGGTGTTATTTGTAAGGAAGAAAGTTGGTGGTTTGAGGCTATGTATTGACTACCTGCAGTTAAACAGGGTTACGGTGCGGAATATGTATCCTTTGCCACGAATTGATGATTTGTTTGACCAATTAAAAGAGGCAAAGTATTTCTCTAAATTTGACCTTCGATCGGGGTACCATCAGTTAAGGGTTAGGGAAAGGGATGCTCCCAAAATGTCGTTTAGGACACGCTATGGGCATTATGAGTTCCTGGTGATGCCCTTCGGGTTAACTATTGCACCGCCATCATTTATGGATTTTATGAACAGGGTGTTCCGAAAGTATTTGGATCGGTTTGTGATTGTGTTCATTGATGATATCTTGGTATATTTGAAGAGTGCTAAGGCACATGAGAAGCACTTGAGGTTGATGCTGAATATGTTGAGGAAAAACAATTGTTAGCCAAGTTCAGTAAATGTCAGTTTTGGTTGACCAGTGTGGGATTCTTAGGTCATGTGATTTCTGCTGAGGGTATCAGCGTGGATTCCCAAAAGTTGAGGCAGTGGCAAATTGGGAGCAATCGAAGACAGTGTCAGAGGTGAGAAGTTTTATGGGTTTAGCGGGATATGATCAGCGATTCGTAGAAGGATTTTCTACGATAGCTGCCCCGTTAACTCTGTTGACGAGGAAAGGAGTCAAGTTTGACTGGGATTATGGGTGTGAACAGAGCTTTCAGGAGCTAAAAATGAGGTTGACTTCTGCCCCAGTTTTAACCCTTCTAGATGATAACTAAGGATTTGAAGTGTACATTGATGCATCATTACGAGGTATAGGTTGCGTGTTGATGCAGCTTTGGAAGGTGATAGCATATGCTTCTAGGTAACTTAAACCTCATGAGTTGAATTACCCCACACATGATTTAGAGTTAGCTGCAGTGGTGCACGCACTGAAGATTTCGAGACACTATTTATATAGGGAAACGTGTCGGATCTTTACTGACCATCAGAGTTTGAAATACTTCTTTACCTAGAAAGATCTGAACTTGAGATAGAGAAGGTGACTTGAGCTGATAAAGGATTATGACTGTACAATAGAATATCACCCAGGAAAAGCCAATGTAGTGGCGGATGCCTTGAGCAGGAAGTCCATGGGTTCCTTGGCCCATTTGCATACTGTTTACCTACTGTTGTTGGTGGAATTCCGTTGAGCGGGAATTATACTTGATATGGATAGACAGGGGGCTCTGTTGGCTAGTTTCCATGTGAGACCTGTTTTGATTGATCAAATCATTGAAGCTCAGCTCCAGGATCCTACTTTGTGTGTTATTAGGATGGAGTTGGAGGCTGGGAACATGCAGGATTGTGTGATTAGGGATGATGGGGTCTTGGTTAAGGATGGCCGGTTATGCGTACCTAATGATCTAGAGTTGAAAAAGGAATTTCTTGAGGAAGCTCATAGTTCTGCCTATGCTATGCATCCAGGCGGTACCAAGATGTATCGTACTCTTAAAGAACACTATTGGTGGACTGGAATGAAAAGAGAAATAACGGAGTTTGTGAGTAGATGCATGACGCGTCAACAAGTAAAGGTAGAGAGGCAGAAACCATACCGGGCACTACAACCATTACCTATTCTGGAATGGAAGTGGGATCACATTACTATGGATTTTGTTTATAAACTTCCTAGGACTCAAAACGGACGATATGGAATCTGTGCTAGACTCACGAAGTTATCACATTTCTTGTCAGTACGGGAAAATTACCGGATCGGCCAGTACGCCAAATTGTTTGTGGATGAAATC
Organism: Oemleria cerasiformis; assembly: GCA_037349345.1. Lineage (NCBI taxonomy): Eukaryota > Viridiplantae > Streptophyta > Magnoliopsida > Rosales > Rosaceae > Oemleria > Oemleria cerasiformis. Next base: position 2,701,718 of record JAZGTL010000008.1, read on the forward strand.
ATACGGTTACATGGGACTCCAGTCGATTGTGTCAGACCGAGATCCTAGGTTTACTTCGAAGTTTTGGCGGAGTTTGCATAAAGCCTTTGAAACTACAATGCATTTCAGTACAATTTTTCATCCTTAGAATGACGGTCAGTCTGAGAGGACAATTCAGATTCTGAAGGTTATGGTGAGAGCTTGTGTACTGCAGTTTAAAGGAAACTAGGATTCACACCTGGCCTTCATAGAATTTGCATACAACAACAGCTATCAGTCTAGTACGGGGATGTCTCCTTTCGAGGCGCTATATGGGAGACAATGCTGGACACCGATATGATGGACTGAGGTAGGTGAGAGAAGACTGTTGACACCAGAGTTAGTGGAAATGACAGAGGAAAATATTAGAATCAACAGGGAAAGGTTGAAGGCAGCTCAGGACCGCCAGAAAAGTTATGCGGACCGACGAATCAAAGATCTTGAGTTTGAGGTCAGAGACTGGGTTTTCTTGAAATTATTCCCCTCGAAAGGAGTTGTCTGTTTTGGTAGACGAGGAAAACTTTGTCCTCGCTACATTGGGCCTTGTGAGATTATTGAGAAGATAGAGCCAATGGCTTACAGACTTACTTTACCCCCGGAACTGTCAAGGGTTCACGATGTATTCCATGTATCCCAGCTCCGGAAGTACCTATTCGATGAATCTCATGTATTGGAGGCGCAACCAATTGAGCTGAGAGATTATTTGACTTTTGAGGAGCAACCAGTGCAACTTCTAGATTGGAAGGAAAAAAGTACTGCGCAGAAAGCCTATTGCCCGGACGACGTGCAGGAGACCAGGTGGGAAACCGAGGCACTGATGCGGGCGCAACATCCACATTTGTTCTAGTGATAGGTATGAATTTCGAGGACAAAATTTCTTTAAGGGGGGTGAATTGTAATTACCCGGAAAATTTTATTAATGAATTTTCGTAAATTAATTTGTAAAAGGATAAAATTACCCTTGGTTGTTTAAGGGGCTTGAAAGTCAATTTTTGTTTCGAGACACTTTGGCTGTGTTTCAGGGACCGTTGCGTAAGTCTCGAGCTCACGAGTTCGTAGACAGGTGGCATGCGAAAAATAGAGTTCGTATGCGAGAGATATGGGTCTAGAATATTCAGGGGCATTTTGGTAATTTGGCCTCGGTGGATATTTTTAACCCCAAGCAGATCAGATCCTCTTCATTTCACTCTCTCTCTTCACAACTCACCCAAACCCATCCGACCGAACCCAAAAACCCAAAAATTCGACCTTTATTTCGAGGCAAGATCGTCCGTTTTGGTTCCACTCATCCGACTCTCCTCCTTCCCGCGATCAAGAACATACCAACCGTCACAGAAAGCAGCCGCGGGAGACACCGAATAGAGAAAAGGAAAAATCAAGACTTTCGATTGATTTTTCGGCCAACACAGGTATGAGTTTCGTGTTTAGACTTCATTTTTGAGTTCCTGGGTTCGAGTAGATAGATTTAGACTAAAATTTTGTGAAAAAGGGTTAAGATTTAAGGAAGTTAGGAAAACTTCAAGGTCGGCCGACAATGGAGTTTTCCGACGACGGCGCACGGCGGAGCGGTCATCTTCTCCGGTGACACTCCGATGACTAGTTCGGTCAGAGGGGGCTGACGTGGCATGCAACCTGGCAGCCATGTGGATGCCACCTGGTAGCCACATGGAGGCCACCTGGCAGCCATGTGGTGCCACCTGGCAACTGAGTCAGCACCGAGTCAGGCGAGTGAGACACTATACAGTTTTTCATCCTCTGACTGACAGTCAGTCTGAGAGGACAATTCAGATTCCGGAAGATATGATGAGAGCTTGTGTAATGCAGTTTAAAGGAAACTGGGATTCACACCTGGCCTTGATGGAGTTTGCATACAACAACAGTTATCAGTCTATTATTGGGTTGTATGGGAGACAGTGTAGGACACCGATATGCTGGAATGAGGTAGGTGAGAAGACTGTTGACACCAGAGATAGTTGAAATGATAGAGGAAAATATTAGAACCAACAGGGAAAGGTTGAAGGCAGCTCAGGACCGCCAAAAAAGCTATGCGGACCGACGGATCAGAGACCTTGAGTTTGAGGTCGGAGACTAGGTTTTCTTGAAATTATCCCCCTGGAAAGGAGTTGTACATTTTGGTAGACGAGGAAAACTGAGTCCACGCTACATTGGGCCTTACGAGATTATTGAGAGGATAGGGCCAGTGGCTTATAGACTTGCTTTACCCTGGAACTCTCAAAGGTTCACAATGTTTTCCATGTATCCATACTCCGGAAGTACCTATTCGATGAATCTCATGTATTGGAGGCGCAACCAATTGAGCTAAGAGATGATTTAACTTTGTAGGAGCAACCAATGCAACTTCTAGGTTGGAAGGAAAAAGTATTGCGCATAAAGACTATTCTGCTGGTTAAAGTTATGTAGAGGAATCATAACGTGGAGGAGGCCACGTGGGAAACCGAGGCACTGATGCGGGCGCACCATCCATATTTGTTCCAGTGACATGTATGAATTTTGAGGACGAAATTTGTTTATGGGGCGTGAATTGTAACAACCCAGAAATTGAGTTAGTGAATTTTCGTAAATGAATTTGCAAAAGGATGAAATTACCCTTGGTTGTTTAAGGGGCTCAAAAATCACTTTTTGTTTCGAGACACTTTTGGCTGTGTTTCGGGGATCGTTGTGTAAGTCTCGAACTCATAAGTTCGTATACAGGCGTCATGCGGAAAATGGAGTTCGTGTGAGAGAGTTGTCGGTCTAGAATGTTTTGGGGCATTTTGGTGATTTTTCCTTGGTAGATATTTTTAACCCCAAGCAGATAAGATCCTCCTCATTTCACTCTCTCTTCGCGACTCACCCAAACCCGTGACATCAAACCCAAAACCCCAAAATTTCAAACTTCAATTCGAGACCAGATCGTCCGTTTTGGTTCCACTTGTAACGATCCATAAATTTTATTTATGAATTTTCGTAAATTAATTTGCAAAAGAACGAAATTACCCTCGATTGTTTAAGAGGCTCGAAAGTCAATTTTTGTCTCGAGACACTTTTGGCTGTGTTTCTGGAACCGTTGCGTAGGTCTCGAACTCACAAGTTCGTAGACAGGCGGCACGCGAAAAACGAAGTTCATGTGAGATAGTTGTGGGTCTAGAATGTTCAAGGGCATTTTGGTAATTTTTCCTAGGTAGATTTTTTAACCCTAAGAAAATCTAATCCTCCTTCATTTCGGGTTTATGGTTTGGCTTTATGGTTTCGGGTTTTATATGGTTTGACTTGATGGATTTTTGGATTTCGGTCGAGTCCATGATTTTGAGTTTAAACTAGATTTTTCAATGAATTTGGCTTATACCAGGAAACAAGGATTTCAAAACATAGATTTTGGTTTTCACTGGATTTTTGTCGCCGAGGGTCAAGGTTTTCTCCGACTGGCGTCAAAGGGTATTTCTCCGCCAGATCGTTGATGTTTCTCCGATGCTAGTGTCGAAGGGTATTTCTCCACCAGGTCGTTGAGGCTATCTACGCATAGGACATGGTTCTGCACAACTCGAGGTATATCGGTGGTGTGGAGGGTTGGACCCGGGTCATTCAATTCGGATATCGAGATACGACACGGGATTCCATTCAGGGAGCAGTGGGATATGTTTTGATATATATTTTGTGTCCAGGTCGGTTTACATGATTTTAAACTCCTTTGAGGAGGGCTTTCAAAGCAGGGTTGTAGACCACAATATGTTTTCATTATACGGATTTTCGTGGGTCCTACCAAGTGTTTTAACAAAAGATGGATTTTTCAGTGGGTTTTCAGATTATCTATATATTATATTTATATACAAACGGATTTTATGTTATGTATGCATAGTTTTACTCGTGGAGGGAGAAAAAGGTATGTTTCCTCGGAAATGATTTTTTTAAAATGATTATTTTGTCCACTCACAATTTTCGTGTTTTAAATCCCCTCCAAGCCGTTGAGTTGAGTTGACGTGGGCATATTCAGAGGCGGAGGCATTAAATTTTCAACTGCGCGTTTACCTAGACTATCGAGTAGGATATTTATTTATGTATTTTACTTATCCTACCTAGATGCTTTGATAAGTCTTTTGGACTGATTGTAAAATTCTGGTTACATCATTGGATGGTTGGTGTTGTTGGAATTTGGAGTGTTATCTGATCATTCGCCTGACAGGTGGAAGACGGCTAACTAGTCCTTAAGGGGAGATTCTGCCGGATTTTTGGCAGAATTCTCATAATCATTTGCAAGGGCTTACGGGTATTCTAGGAATTTCTTTAAGTTTTCTTGGGTTTCGAGGGGAAATTCGAGAAAGGTCATGTAACCACTCATAGGACTCTCCTCCTTCCCACGATTAAGGACGTACCGACCGTCGTAGGAAGCTTCCGCAGCAGACACCGAACTGAGGAATGGAAAAATCAGAATTTTCGATCGATTTTGCGGTCAACACAGGTTTGGTTTCACATTTAGATTTCATTTTTGAGTTTATGAGTTCGAGTAGATGGATTTAGACTAATAATTTGTGAAAAAAAGGTTAAGATTTGAGGAAGTTAGGAAAAATTCAAGGTCGGCCGGTAATGGCGTTTTTCGGCGACGGCGGACGACGGTGCATGGCAAAATGGTCGTCTTCTTCGGCGACTCTCCGGAGACACTCCGATGACTCTTTGAAGACCCTCCGGTAACTGGTTCGGTCAGAGGGGGCTGACGTGGCATGCCACCTGGCATCCATGTCGAGCCACGTTGATGCCACCTGCCAGCCACGTGGAGCCAGGTGGAGCCTACCTGGCAGCCACGTGGTGCCACCTGGCGACTGAATCAGCGCCGAATCAGCGTTGAGTCAGTGCCAAGTCAGGCGCGTGAAGTACTGTAGCAACGCGTGAGGTACTGTAGCTGGCGCGTGGTCATGCCTTCTACCAGTGCGTGGGACAGGTCCTTGGGTCACAGCGACGCTTGTCAACAAGGTTTCGACGTTCCACACCTGTTAGCGTAGGTTTCGGGTTAATCAAGCGTCGTTTAGGGGTAGTTTTGGGCCTCCGAAGTGGCTGCATTTTTAGTGTGATGCGAGCGGACCTCTCGTGGTTTAGGGAGTCTGAATGTAGAGTTTTTAATATTAGTTGGTAATCTCGATTTTTACTTTTGACAGGCGATACTGCTCCGGGAACTTCGGAGGAGCGTACAACTCGGGATTGAGTTTATTTGGATGTGTGCTGAGTGGACTTTGGTTTTGTAAAGTACAATGCATGCATAAACGTATATTGATATAAATTCTTATTATCCCCGAGGGTCAAGGTTTTCTCAGACTGGCGTCGAGGGTCTTTCTCTGCCTGATCGTTGAGGGTTCTCCGACGTTGGTGTCAAGGGGTATTTTCTCCACCATGTCGTTGAGGCTGTCTACGCATAGTTCAGCTTTCTGTACAACTCGAGGTATATCGGGTGTGTGGAGGGTATCTAGCTATGACTCGGGATTTTATTCGAGGACCAATGGGATATGTTTTGATATATATTTTGTGTCCAAGTCAGTTTACATTATTTTAAACTCCTTTGAGGAGGGTTTTCAAAGTAGGGTTGTGGACCACGGTATGTTTTCATTATACGGATTTTCGTGGGTCCGACCAAGTGTTTTAACAAAAGATGGATTTTTCGATGGATTGTCGGATTATCTATATATTATATTTATATAAAAATGAATTTTATGTTATGCATGCATGGTTTTACTCATGGAGGGGGGAAAAAGGTATGTTTTCCTCGGAAATTATTTTAAACGATTATTTTTGTCCACTCACAATTTTCGTGTTGTAAATCCCCTCCAGGCCGTTGAGTTGACGTGGACATATCCAGAGGCAGAGGCATTAAATTTTCAGCTGCGTGTTTAACTAGACTATCGAGTAGGATATCTATTTCTTTATTTACTTATCCTACCTAGATGTTCTGATAAGTCTTTTGGACCGATTGTAAAATTTTGGTTACATCGTTGGATGGTTGGTGTTGTTGGAATTTGGAGTGTTATCTGATCCTTCGTCTGACAGGTGGAAGACGGTTAACCAGTCCTTAAGGGGAGGTTCTGCCAGATTTTTGGTAGAATTCTCATAATCATTTGCAAGGGCTTAAGGGTATTTTGAAAATTTCTTTAAGTTGTCAAACGGGAACAGGGTTTTTCCCTGGCTTCGAGTGAAAATTCGGGAAGGGTCCTGTCAGACATAGCTTATATGTCAGTGTTGAAGTACTATGGCTGAGGCATGCCGGCCTAGTGTATGTGTCATGTGTCGAGTATGAGTCATGTTGAGTCCTGTTGAGTTGTGTGTCAGTGTTGAGTCATGGTATACCCACATGGTGGTCGCTGGTGTTTTACCTGTCTACATGCCACAGACCAGTCTTCCACATGATTGTTTACTTGCGTTCTCTCTATACTAGTTAAATAGCGCCAGTCTTGTCTCCGAGCTCTTATGTATGTCTATGGTCACAGAGCTCCCATGGTGATGGTGCTTGCACCCAGTCCTTCACGTGGACGTGGTACGAGTGAAGACATCCAGTCCTGTCACGTACACGTGACTCGTGCGACTACAGTGCCATTGGGATGCATGTTATGATGAATGAGTCATGATGATAGCCGAGAGTTATGCCGGCTTATATGAGATATGATGATAGTCGAGGGTTATGCCGGCTTGTATGAGATATGATGATAGCTGAGGGTTATGTCGGCTTATATGAGATACGATGATAGCTAAGTGCTATGCCGGCTGATATGACATGATAATAGGTGTAACGAAATGTACCTTTAAAGAAATTAAATTTGTAAATTCTGGTAGGAAAAAAGATTTTGCCCTTGATTTTATGAGGGTTTCGAAAGTTACTTGTAGTATGGGAATACCTTTGGAAGTTTTTCTTGGACCATTGCGTAGGTCTCGAACTTACGAGTTTGTAGACAGGTGGCACACAAAATCGGAGCTCGTTTGAACGAGTTACGGGCCTAGAATCTTCAGGGGCATTTTGATAATTTGAGTTAGATATTTTTGGAAAATATCTACCCTCATTTCCCTTTTATTTTCCAGAATTCTCTAGAACCATCTCTCCTCCCTCTCTCGATTTTCTTCTTCCCTGGACCAAACAAACACACACAAATAAGCATAAATTTTTTTTGGCCATTTCGACCCAAACCATGGACACTACATGCTTCCTCTCCTCCCTGATCAGTCGTTATTTATGCATCATTTTGATGTCTTTATATGCCTCTCTTACATGTCTTTTGAATGATTTTGTGCGATCAATAGTAGAAAATGATCAATCTTGTGAGACTTGTACAGAGTTAGAAAGATAGGTAAAATCTGGAAAGAACGCAAAAAGAAAGACTCAAATCGGAGTCCAAATGAAGGAGATGCCCTCATGTCAATATCAGGTCCTGAACGGAGTCCTGAGTGCGCCAGTGCGCCTATTTTGGGACACTGGCCAAGTACCTCATATCAGGCCCTCTGGGTCTCAAAACTGTGTTTGATGACATCAAGGTCAGGTCCTAGAAGTGCCAAGGTTGCGCCAAGGCAGGTCGAGGACATGTCCCAAGAACTCCCATCCAAGCCCAGATGTGCGCCTAAGCCCGGGGTCCCTGTTCCGCCAGCGGTGGATCAGAGGTTCTCCCTCTGAGCTAAGCCTGACAACATTTGTACCAAGCCTGAATGAAGATGCGCTTCTACTATACTCATTATGTGCTTCAAAAGCGCAGTCCCAGATCCTGATTACGAAGACAGTCCAAAAGCCAAGTTCGACCAGCTTGCGTTCCCACTGGCCAGCTTGCATTCACACTCCCAGCCGTGCTCTGATTGGTTCTAATAGATTTTAAGGACTTTGTAATTAATTAGAAGTACAATAACTATTCCAGAACATTCTAGGATAGGGTTTTTAAAACCAATCCTTATAGAACAAGGTTTTCCCTTTGTCTATAAAAGGGAGCCTTTGTTCAGTGTTTTGGGGAATAATTAGAGAGCAGATTTTTAGAGATAATATTTTACACATAGATTATTGGATGTGGAGCTTGGAGAAGAAGGCTCTGCCGTGTCTTCTGCTGCACCTGTTCTTAACAATCTCTTATGTACCCTTATTTTCATTATTGCAATTTACTTATGAATTCAATTATATTTGTTTCAATTTCAATTATGTGTGAGTAGTCGTTAGGATTAGGGATGCTTGAAGCCCTAGCCATGTTAGCTTCTGGCTCTTGATTATGATTGCAATGCACGCTGAATAAGTTGGATTACTGTGTTTAATGACCTTAATTTATGCCTATAAGATTAGCTACCTTGTTTGCATATAATTATTGATGTAATTGCTTGAGTGACCGTCATATCATCTTGTGATTTGGAGCATCGAAAGTATTCTTACTTGTAATCTTAACTCCTAACGACCTAGGATTGCATGTCACTTTGCTAGGCTAATGTGGTGTCATTAAATTCTCTTTGAACTTCATGCATCATCTTAAAAGGTTGGTGATAGACGTTCTAGGCATATGCCCTGTTTAGAACATGCTAAGTAAGAGGGAATAAGATGTATCTAGTGAACCAACGCCAGGTCCTAGGCACGGGCACCTAATTCAGAAAATGCATAGTAATTAGGTCAAGGAAATCTGATTAGTAACTATAGTTGGTTAGAGTGGATAGTAAGCCTTAATTCGCCTTAGTTAATAATCAATCAACCGTTAATTCTTGCATTGTTATTTTCTGCATTTTATTTTACTTTTCTTTAAATTTCAGTTCTCACATCATAAACCCCCCTGCGTGTGTGTGTGTGTGTGTGTGTGTGTGTGTGTGTGTGTGTGTGTGTCTGTGTCTGTGTTTTCACTAAGTTCATAAATCTGAATTAAAGTGGTCATAACGTTGATACAAGTCCTCGAGGGATCGACTCTTGCTGTGCTACTATACTATTCTTATCGATTTGTGCACTTGCAAAGATTTTATAACTGTTAGAATTGAATTGCATATTTCTTGCTCTTTAATTTCACCAACACTCCCCACGAACTCAACCATACCATTCTTGAAGCTTGTGGACAGATGTGGATGATGCAGTGAAGCTCAGAAATCTGCTCGAAGCTTCTCATACAATTTCCAGCCACCACAGGTATGGGATTTCAGCTTTGACTTCCGTTTTGGATTCCTTGGCTCGAGTAGATAGATTTTGAATATTAGAATGTTGAATTTGGCAGAGAAATGAGGGAGAAACGAAGCTTTGAAAATCGGCCAACAATGACAGAATCCGGCAAGTCGCCGGCGAACCAGAGGAGGAAGACGATTGACACATGGGAGAGGACTACCACCTCCCCCTGCCCCGCCCCCCTCCACCGGCGCGTGTTTTCATGTTTTCGACATTCCAGATCTTTTGGCCCAGGTTTCGGGCCTTGTTTAAAGTTAATTTGAACGTGTTTAGGGCGCATGTGTACTCCAGGGATTTAGGGGGTTGGATTTTTAGGTTTATAAATGCCGTTAGTAACGCTAAGTGACGTTTTTGACAGGCGTGGTGACTCTGAGAGTCACAGGGGACCGAATATCGTAGAGATTGGACTCGATTTGAAGTTACGGTGAGTAGACTTGTTTTCCTAAATTATAATGCACGGATATTGTGATGTTTTAAATAATTTATTATCTTCGGGCGTCTCGGGGAATTAAGAAAAATCATCATAATGTGTTTATTCTCGTTCTAAGGCCCAGGAACTATGGATAGTGATTTTACTTGATTTTTCACTGATTATGGATTTCCATAACGATTATGAGTTGATAAATTTAAGGGAATTTATTAGTAGATGTATTATTATCCTATTAAGGTTCGGAGAGCAAGGAGAATGACTAAACGGATTTATTGATAACTATGGATTTACCGAATTGCTTGTCATTTATGTATTTCTGGGATTTAGAATGATTATGCTTAAGGGATGTATGGTCACTTATGGATGTTGATAACGATTTTCAATATGGTTTGGGGCTTGTCCCAAATATGGATATTGGGCCTTGGACTGGAGTCATGGATGTTGGGCTTAGGCCCATGTTTTGGTGATTTTGGCTTCGACCAGGTATTATGGAATTCCGCCACATGTCTTTGAGGTATTGTCGAACATGTGAGGTGGGGGATTTCTCCGACACATGATGTTGAGGTATTTTCCATCATGTGTTTGTTGATGGTTGGATTATTTCTCCGACACATGACGTCGAGGTATTTTCCGTCATGTGCTCATTGAGGGTTATATGATTTCTCCAACCGCATGACTTTGAGGTATTTTCAGCCATGTAATCATTGAGGTACGTCTGACACATGACTTTGAGGTATTTTCGGTCTTGTGACCACATGACTTGGAAGTATTTTCGGTCATGCGTGTTCATTTCTAACACATGACTTTGAGGTATTTTTGGTCATGTGCCCGCATAACTTTGAGGTATTTTTGGTGATGCGTGTTCATCTCCGACACATAACTTTGAGGTATTTTTGGTCATGTGCTCGTTGAGTTTACCTACGAGCGTAGTATATGATTCCCGCCGCATATCTTTGAGTTATTTTCGGATATGAGGAGAGTAAGTCCCCAGGTTGGACCTCTCGATTCTCTAGCCATTACCTTGAGATATTTTCAACAGTGGTTAGGAGGGCATGTCCCCATGTTGGACGGCTCGAGATATCGGCGACGACCGGGTTGTTGAGCCACAACTCGAGATGACAGCTACGACTGGGATGATAAGCTACGACTCGGGATGATGACTACGGCTCGGATATTGAGCTACAACTCGAGATGGTGACTACGACCGGGATGTTGAGCTACTGCTCGTGATGATGGCTACGATCGGGATGTTGAGCTACGGCTCGGAATGATAGTTACGATTGGGATGTTGAGTTATAGCTCGGGATGACGGCTACAGTCAAGATATTGAGCTACGACTCGGGATGAAGGCTATGGCCCGGAATATCAGCTTTGGCTGGGTTATTACGATGGCATGTACAATTGGATATGGCATGGATTCCACTTAGGTAATTGAATGGTACTCCGGTAAGTTGTATATATATATATATATATATATATATATATATATATATCTGTATGGAGAGTCTTAATGTAAATATGATTTACCACGAGGTGGGTTGTCATGATCATCATTATTATTGTTATTATCACTTTATTAGCGTTTGTACGCTTTGATATGATTATATTGCTCACTCATAGTTGTTTTGATTTTGTACCCTCCAGGTTGTAGTGGGACGAGGCGACGAGACTAGGAGAAGGCATCTTTTGCTACGCTACCATCATGTAGGACTTTCATTAGTTTCTATTAACTTATGGTTAACCTAGTTTGCTCAAATCCATGTCTGGGTACAGTAATTACTTCGAGGACTTGTAATTGGTTAGATGTGGTTTGACCTAGACTATTTGGATATTAGTTTAGTATTTGGATCCTTCGTCTGATAGGTGGAAGACGGTTTAACCCGGGTATAGGGGAGATTCTGCCGAATTTTCTATAGAATTCTCTTAGCATTGGGTTGTTAGTCTGAGGGAGTTTCGAGGATTGTTTGAGAGTTAAAATGTTGTCAGACGGGAGCATGACTTCTCACGGATGTCGAGGGAGAAATTCGGGAGTGGTCTTGTCAATAGCCGAGCATTTTGTTAGTTTATGATGTATGATCTGATGAGGTATGATAGCCGAGGGATTTACCTGCTCATGATACTTGATATGATGATTGGGGTCAGTGTGTATAGTGTGGGCGGTGACCCGGATTGACGAGTTATGATTCGTACACACGAGTGCGACGTTTGAGTTGACTGATACCATCTTAGAGAAAGACGATGATATCAAGGTATGACTATTTATGTTATCCATTGGGATTGGATGTGTCATCTTCAACGTGTGAAGATTCAATGATGAATGTCAGTGATGGATTGGCTTGCCTATGTGATTGGGGTGTGTATGATCGTTTTGGTGTGCTTGTTAGCCCTACGGGGTTATTAGATTATTATATTATTATTTAAATATTATGCCTCGTTTTGCGTGCTATATCATTTATATAGTATTTACTGTCGTTTTCAATCAAACTGAGGGGTTATTATAATATGTTTCATAAACGATTTTTCAATGTAAACTACTAAGGTCCACTCACCCTTCTGTTTTACGCCCCTCAGGTTTCAGAAAAAGGTTCGTGGATATGAGGAGGGAGTCCTACGGTGATAGTTTTGACACCAACCGTGAAGGGTGTAACAAGGTAACAATTAGTTTAAGCATTTGATGCTTTAATTATGATCATCCCTTATTTCAATTATGCTCTAGGTTGTCCGCTGTCGCGGTGAAATGAGAACTTAGTGTTCACTAATTTACCTTTCACTAAACTTCCTAAAATGCAACGTTTTAGTTTGGGCTTTCGTCACATGGACTTAGCGTCTAGGTGTCGGCCAACACCGATGATTCTGGTATCTCGTTGGATTTACAGGGCGAGGTGTAACACATATTCACTAACCCATTATAAGACTAAATCCTAACTAGCCTTTTGGCACCAACTAACACGTGTATCAATTTGTTGTTTATATTTGTTAAAAATTTTACAAATAAAAAGAGTAAAATTTAACTTTTAATATTTTCATAAAAACAAAAATGGGAGGAGTAACTAACTGAGTCCACTACTCATTTATTTATTCCCCACTTCTTCCATTAACCATTAATTTTTTCAATTTAGAAATTTAATATTTGATTTTACTATTGTATCCTTATTTATTAAATAATTTATTTTTTTAAAGGTTAATACGCATATTCCAACTTAAATCGTATATAAATTGATCATATTAAACTTCCGAGAAAGACTCTATTTGGTATTGTTATTTTTATTTATTTATTTTTTATCAAAAAGACATTATTATTTTTCTTTTCTTAGAAAAAAAACATCTCTTTTAACAAAAAAAAATTGTTTATGAAATGGGCTTTGGGTTTCAGAAATTTGAATACTGTTAAGCGTGGTCTGCTAGCTAATCAAAAGCCCAAATTAGGCCTGATAATAAAGCCCCAATTGTGTTCTGGACCTAATATGGGCCCCTATCTTTCAATATAAATATCCATGTTTAGGGTTCCACACTCCCAACGTCGCCGCCCCTGCATAGAAGCAAAGAAGAGAAACCTCATTTCCAAATTGTCTCAGGCATCCATGGGGCGTGTCATCAGAGCTCAGCGTAAGGGTGCGGGGTCTGTCTTCAAGTCCCACACCCACCACCGCAAGGGTCCGGCCCGATTCCGGAGCCTCGACTTTGGCGAACGAAATGGCTACCTTAAAGGGGTCGTCACCGATATCATCCACGACCCTGGTCGCGGTGCTCCACTCGCCAAAGTCAGCTTCCGCCACCCTTTCCGATACAAGAAGCAGAACGAGCTCTTCGTCGCTGCCGAAGGAATCTACACTGGGCAGTTCATCTACTGTGGGAAGAAGGCCAACCTGGTAGTCGGGAATGTGTTGCCTCTCAGATCGATCCCGGAAGGAGCTGTCGTCTGCAACGTCGAGCACCATGTTGGTGACCGTGGCGTCCTCGCTAGGGCTTCTGGTGATTACGCTGTTGTTATCTCTCACAACCCTGATAACGATACTTCCAGGTCTTTCTCTTCTCTTTTTCTCTGCTCGTTTTGTTTTCGTTAGTTATCTAATTTGGTAGTTTGATTAGCAATGGAAGTAGAATGCTATGAGTATTGTGAACCTTCTTATTGGAAGAAGAAAGAGATTGCTTTGCCCATAAATTATTTATAGTGAGACTCATTTTTGTTGAAAGTTCCATTCGGGTATTCAGACTAACATTGTATCTATCAGATTCAAGGACTAGCTAATACTATGTGTTGTAGGCTCAGTTGTGTTGGTGGGCACTTTTGGCTTTTGTTTATGGTGGCTAGTGGTATTCTAGGGTCATAAGTTCATATTTATATAAGATTAGTAGTTGTTTCTTCTGGTGTTGAGATTCTGATTTGATAATCTATTGTAGAAATTAGATATTGTTGCTGCTCATAAGATTGTAGCATTTCTGTGTTACTGATTTCTATACAAATCCAATATGATCATTAGATCTGTGACAGATGGGATTCAATGCCTGTGATTAACTTCCGGTGTCTTAATTGAAATGTTGTACCTTGGTGATTGCAAGGTTTTATGTTAAATATGTTTGTCCAAATCCCGAATTGTATTCCTCTTTCTATAAGGAGTGATTGACTAATGTAAAGCCATTTTCTATTTACTGGTTCTTAACAGAATCAAACTTCCTTCTGGATCAAAAAAGATTGTTCCAAGTGGCTGTAGAGCCATGATTGGGCAGGTAGCCGGTGGTGGTAGGACTGAAAAGCCTATGCTCAAGGCTGGAAATGCCTACCACAAATTCAGAGTGAAGAGGAACTGCTGGCCTAAGGTGCGTGGTGTGGCTATGAACCCAGTGGAGCATCCTCATGGAGGAGGTAACCACCAGCACATTGGTCATGCCAGCACAGTCAGGCGTGATGCTCCTCCTGGCCAGAAGGTTGGGCTCATTGCTGCAAGGAGAACAGGTCGTCTTAGAGGTCAAGCTGCTGCCACTGCCTCCAAGGAAAAGGCTTAAGATTGCTTTTATATTTATATTTTATGTTTTGAGAGACGGCGAAGGATCTCAAGGGTATTCAACATTAGCTTCATTCGGTATTTCATTACTGTTTACTTTATTGACAAGTTTTTTGAAATGGAATAGTTGTATTGTGTTGTAGAAAACTTGTTTTGCCGATCTGTTCACGATGCTAAGTTAAAAGAGGGATATGAATATTTAGGTTTGATGCCCATATTATATAGGCTTAAAATGCACTTAGAACAAGACACGATGTTTTATTTTGCACTTAGAACAAGATTTCGTCTCACTTTGCGTTTAGAATACAGACAATGTTAGTTTTGTTGCACAAATTGAGTAAGAGCTTTTCTAACTCTGTTAAGTCGACTTATGTGGGAGTAATTTGACAAAATTTGTATGTGCAATTTAGAAATTTTGTCACAATTTAAATTAATTAAAGTTTAGTTTTATATTAAAATTTTAAAAATGTTAAAACTAAAACTAAAAAAGAGTCATGTTATAAAACTAGGGAAATAGAAAATGTAGATAGAGAAAAAAATGGAATTTATTCTCCCAAAAACTCTTCTTTCTCATCATGTTTCATCTATGATGGAACCACGGTTTATAGGATTTAGGGCATTTGTTACATGACACTATGATAATGGAGGTTACGAAAATTATGCTGGCTGTCCACATTCCCAATTTCATAACACTCATAACACTTCTCTTTGGATGTCCACCATACAATGATATAGTTGTCTCATTAAATATCTTTGCTTGGAAAACCCAGTTGGACAAAACGAAGGGGAAACGAGTAAAACTTTGCTTGGAAAACTCAATGGGATAACTCTAAAACAAAGGAGAAAAGAGTACAACATTCTTCTGGATCATTGATTGTGTATGTTGTCTCGTTAAAACCTTGCTAGGAAAATTCCAGTTGGACAAAAACCTAGTTAAAGGAAAAAAGAGTACAACGCGCATATGTCATAAATGTAGAAAGTTGATTAATGCCCCCCTGATGAATAACTCCCCATGATAAGTACATGCTTGAATTATTGAGAAGAGAAGTGCTGGTTCATTCCTGTAATTTCTCCAAAGCAGCAACCCACACCACACACATCTTTTGATGAAGCACTTCAGTCCATTTCGAGTAGTTTTTGAAGAAAGTTGAGGTTCTATCCCAAAACTAATTGGCAATGAAGTGAGAGGCCCAACTCCTTATAAGCCCTTGCAAGATTGTGCAACTTTCCAATGTGAGACTTTTGTACCTTCACATTCTTACACGCCCCCTCATGTGTGACTAATTTTCAAGCCTAACACGTGGACAACTCATAATGGGTGACGTGGAGCACGTGTGGCGGTTAAGCCTTACACGTGAGATAACCTGCTTTGATACTATGAAGGAAGTTGAGGTTCCACCTCAAAACCAATTGGCAATGAGGGGAGAGGCCCAACTCCTTATAAGCCCTTGCAAGGTTGTGCAACTTTCCAATGTGTGACTTTTGTACCTTCACATTCTCACAGTTTTGTAACATGTTTGATTGGTATTTAGTCTCAATAGTTGCTAATTCCGCTATGAGAACTAACATATTTGAAATTTCCCTTCGATATCAACACTGGAAACCGACATCCACTTATCTTAAACCATTTGTATTCATATTCATATTACAGTGATAACAAAAAAAAAAACAGACCGTAAACTTTTCACAATATAAACTTTTCTCAATATAAACTTTTCTATTTACTCATTCTATTCACACACGCCATCTTTGATAAATCCTTTGAATCTGTCATGTTTTTTTCTTTCTCACATTCCCTTTCACTCAAATTGGACTTCAAAAATCAAACCAAAGCCCCCCGAGTATATTTACCTTAGATCGGCAATCCAAGTTTGTTGGAAGTTATAAAGGTTTAGTCCTTTAACTGCTGTATACTACTGTATAACTCAGTATTGGAAGTCAACTAGGTTTAGTCTTTTATCTGCTGAATAATTTGATGTTTAGACAGTTTAGTAGATTATCTATTGAACAAGTTATTGTCTTTTTTCTAGCCTCTAGTGGATGCGCTCTGCAATTTCCTTCCCTAGAAAATAGTTGATAGATGTTGAGTGTTGTTACTCAACAAGACAGCAGCTTAGGCGTGAATCAAGGTGGGGTTGGAGTCTGTTCCTCCTCTCCTTGTTGCATATATAGTTGAGTCCTTTGTACACAAACATTTATGAAGAATACAAATACATTTATCAATTTCTTCATGGTATCAGAGCACTGATCCTAACAGGCTTGTCTCTGTCTTTTTTCTTGTTTTGAGTTCTTCTTCCAACTCATAACAATAGCTGAAGATAGTTCAGTAATTCTGAAGGCAGAAAGCTCATTGACTTCTCCTTCTACAAACCTTTCTGACGTTGATGTTATTCCAAATCAACGACTCAGTTCCGTTTTACTAAATGAGTTCAATTATCTTCCTTGGGTAAGAGCTGTGACTCTTGGTCTCGGAGGAAGATCCAAACTTGGATACGTTAATGGTGTTATACAAATGACCGAGCTCACCTCACCAACCTATGAGGCGTGGCTGTGCAAAGACCAGTTGGTCATGTCGTGGCTGCTCAACTCAATGGAGCTGAAAATCCCTGAGATATTCAGCTATGCAGAATCATCCATGCAACTGTGGAGGAGTGTCAAAGAAATGTATAGAAATCAGAATAACTCAGCTTGAGTGTTTCAACTAAAAAGAGACATCGCTGGTTTACAACAAGAGGGGAAGGCGTTCGTTCAACACCTTGGCAACCTGACAAGCATGTGGAATGAGTTAGATGTCTATCGACCTCATACCACAGATGCGGCCATGCTCTTGAAAAGAGTCGAGGAGGACAAGATCTTCCAACTATTTGCCAGCCTGAGTTATGAATTTGAAGATCTTCGAAGCCACATTCTCAGGAATACTGATCTCCCCTCATTCTCGAGTGTCTGTGCCACTATTCAACGAGAAGAAGTTCGAAGAAGAGTGATGAATATGGAGGTCAAGACCAACATGCCTGAAGCTGGGGCATATTCCTCCTATCACAAGCCTGCTGAAAAGAAACCTTACAGAGGGAAAAGACCAGACCTGAAGTGTACCTATTGTAATGGTACTGGGCATGTGAAGGACAGGTGCTGGATCCTTCATCCTGAGTTAAAGCCGAAATTTTTGAAGGACTACAAAGGTTCCTCGAAAGGTCCTTACAACCCCTCTCACAAGGCAAATCATGCTACTGCTGTTCCAGCTCCAGAAGGGACGCTGAATTTGAGCAGCTCTTCTAAGTGAATTTGCCTCATATCTCCACAAGAAACAGGCCAACCAGGATAATGAACATCAAACAGGACTACTTGGTCAGTTTACTGGTTTTCTTGCTGAAAGTAAGAGTGCACCACACAAGGACATACAAGGTATGTTAAGTTCTTTTTCAACTGCTCTCAGTGTTAGTAATATGCATGATTATTGGATTATAGATTCGGGAGCCACTGATCATATGACAAATCAACTTACAAGCCTACATGATTTTGAACAAATATCCACACCTTCCCAAGTGTCAGTAGCTAATGGTAAGGGGGTGTCTGTTTTAGGGAAAGGAAAAATACATTTGATTTCCGAACATATAGAATCAGTTGCTCTTTATGTTCCCTCCTTTCCATTTCAACTGTTATCTGTTGGAAAAATCACAAACTCACTAAAGTGCCTTGCCATTTTCTCTCCTCATAATGTCATCTTTCAGGACCTAGTCACCAAGAAGGCGATTGGTGAAGGTTTCTTCCTAAATGGACTCTACTACCTATCCAAGGGCACTCACATTCCTAAGGCTTTGCAAGCTAGTTCAAATCTAGCACATGAACAACAAATGTGGCACCAACGTCTAGCACACCCCTTCGAAAACGTTTTGTGCTCCTTGTTTCCTAATTTCTGCAAAATCAAAAACCAATGTGATGTTTGTCACTTGTCTGAGTTTGTAAGACTACCATTTACGCCTTCCATGTCTAGAGCTAGTAATCCTTTTGAAATTGTCCATTCAGATATTTGGGGTCCAATTCTCGGGTCATTCGATGGATATAGATATTTTGTAACCTTTGTGGATGAATTCACCAGGATTACTTGGATGTACCTCTTGAAATTTAAAAGTGAAGTTGTGGATGTGTTTAAAGATTTTCATAAGCTTGTTAGTACTCAATTTTCTTAAAAAATCAATGTCTTAAGATCAGATAATGGCACCGAATATATGTCCCATAACATGTCACAATACTTGAGCACACATGGAATTTTACATCAAACAAGCAGTGTTGGAACACCCCAACAAAATGGTCGAGAGAAAGAATCGAGACCTTCTTGAGAAAACAAGAGCCCTTATGTTCCACATGAATGTTCCGAAGAGATTCTAGTCTCAAGGAGTGCTCACCGCCACCTATCTCATTAATCGACTACCAAGTAGTGTACTGGATTTCAAATCCCTTATGAAGTATTGAAGGGCAGACAAATCAACTTAGCACACTTAAGAGTGTTTGGATGTACATGTTTTGTTCATGTTCAACCTTTACACCGTGACAAGCTTGATCTTAGGGCTATTCAGTGTATATTTTTTGGCTATTCATCCACCCAAAAAGGTTATCGATGTTACAATCCAGCAACAAAAAAAATGGTGGTTTCGAGGGATGTGAAATTTGAGGAAAACACTCCCTATTATCCAAGATCAGCAGCTATTTCGAGACAGGGGGAGTACCTGCTCGACTTATTCCCTACTCCATCTCATGCTTGTGTCGAATACACACCCCCAGCGCCTACATCTACTGATAACACACCACAAGTTCCCATACATGATCAAGAGGATCACACGGAATCATCCCTCACTTCGAGTCCTCTCCATGACACTACACCTGCATCCACTCCAGCAGTTCACGTTTGCCATAATCCTGCTCGTGAACGCAACCCTCCATCAAAACTTCTTGACTATGTCACTTACAATGCCAGGTATCCCTTGACAAATTTCATTACTTATGAAAAAGTTTCACCTTCTCATGCTGCATTCCTTAGTAGTCTCACGAGTACTTGTGAACCACAAAATTTCCAAGAGGCCAATCTTCATGTTGAGTGGAAGAGAGCCATGGCAGAAGAACTTCAAGCTCTTAATGAGAATCGAACATGGGTGTACATAACCAAGTTTCATTCTGATGGGACTATTGAGAGACACAAGGCTCGCTTGGTGGCTCATGGTTTTACTCAAACCTATGGTGTCGATTACAAGGAGACCTTTGCTCCAGTTGCCAAAATGAACACTGTACGGGTGTTGTTGTCCGTTGCAGTTAACCATGCATGGCCTCTTTTTCAAATGGATGTATAGAATGCGTTTTTACTTGGTGATCTCGAAGAAGAGGTTTACATGAAGCTACCTCCAAGTCATCCTCAATCTATTGATCCAGCTCTAGTGTGCAAGCTCCACAAATCAATCTATGGTCTCAAGCAATCTCCTCGTGCATGGTATGCTAAACTCAGTTCTGTTCTTGATGATGTCGGTTTTCACAGAAGCAATGTTGATTCCTCACTCTTTGTTTGCATTGGCTCAGTTGGAAAGCTAGTGGTTCTTATTTATGTTGATGACCTAATTATAACAGGTGACAATGTTGAGGAGATTAACTCCCTCAAACAATCCCTTCGAACTAAATTTTCTATCAAGGATCTTGGTCTCCTTAACTACTTTCTTGGTACAGAGATGACCTCTTCTCCCAAAGGTTTCTTCCTCAATCAGCGCAAATATGATCTTGAACTCCTTCAAGAAGCAGATATGACAGATTATAAACCAACTCGTACACCTCTTGATAGCAAGCTTAAGTTGGACGCACAAGGTGAACTCCTTAGGGATCCAAGTTATTATCAAAGGCTAGTTGGAAAGCATATTTACCTCACCATCACACTCCCTGACATCTCTTATGCCGTGAGAATTGTTAGCCAATTCATGCATGCTCCCATGTTGGCTCATTTACAAGTTGTTAAGCGCATTCTTCGTTATCTCAAGGGGTCAGTTGGTCGGGGACTATTGATGAAAATCAATGGCCATAATCAAGCCATAGGCTACACTGATGCTGTAACGACTCGGACCATAAATTAAATTAATTTGAGAATTGGACGATTTTACCCTCGATTTTGGAAGGGTTTGGGAGTCACTTTTGACTGACAGTGCTTTTGGAAACTTTTCTTGGGTCGTTGCGTAGGTCTCGAACTCATGAGTTTGTAGACAGGCGGTACGCAAAAAATGGAGACCCGGTGAGATCGTTATGGGTCTAGAAGCTTCAGGGGCAGTTTGGTAATTTTGGAAAAGTTTGAACTATAAATTGGATATTTTTCTCTCTCTTCGGGAGATTGGTCCATGTCATCCTCTCTCTCTCTCCTACTCGACCCCCTCCGTGCGAATACCGAAACCCCTACCCTCATCGGATCGTGGCCGGACCAAAACGACCGGAACCAAGGTGGGGATCGTCTTCCTTGCGACTCCACGAATGGTTTAGGGTCATCATCAGAGCTGGAGCACCGCCGTAGACGACGGACGGACAAGGGAGGAGAAGACCGAAGCTTCTCGGTTGATTTTCGGCCAAACCAGGTATGATCTCGAAACGTTGACCTTATTTTCGGATTCCTGGTCAAAAGTAGATGAATTTACATGTGTGGATCGTGAAAATCGGTCAAGAAATGAAGGAGTTGGAAGCTCGTCGGAAATGGCAATTTTCGATGAGAAATTCCAATTTTCGACGACAGCGGATGGCGACGGCACATCCATCTTCTCCGACGAGACTTCGGTGACGGCTGACGGCGATCCGGTCGTCTTCTCCGGTGAGTCACCGGCGACCGATCGGGTCGAGTGGACCGACTAGGTTGAGTGAACCGGTCGGGTTTAGGGAATCGGTCGAGTTGAGTTGGATCGAGTCGGGTTGAGCTGGATCGGGTCAAGCTGAGTTGGGCCGGGTTGGATCCGGTCAATGCATGGGTTACTGTAGCAAGCGGTTGGTCGGCGCGTGAGGGCGCATGGCCAGCACGTGGCTAGGGTTTTTGGACGTTCCGGATCAGATTTTGATGGTTTTGAGGCCATAGGAGTTCGTTTAGATCCCCGGTTGGGTAATCCCAATGGTAACGGTTGACCATGGAGCGGGTTTTGAGCTCGGGAGGTCAAGGTAGTTGGGTCATTAATGTGTCAAGAGTTCCTTGGGGCTATGGCGTCCATGATTGGTATTTTATTCACGCTGTGAACGGACTAGGGTTCCGGGATCGCATGGGTATGCATACTTCTAGGTATTGGGTTATACCATGGGATTCTCCGATGATTGGCGTGGAGGGTGTTTTTCTCCGCTACATTGTTGAGGGTTCTCTTATTGGCATTAGAGGGTATGTCTCTGCCAGATCGTCGAGGGGTCTCCAATGTTGGCGTTCGAGGGATCTTTCTTCGCCATATCTTTGAGGTCCAAGATAGCTCTAGAGGAGCAGGGATATCGAGTTATCACTCGGGGGCTCAGGATGAGCCGGGATATCGAGTTATCACTCGGGGGCTCAGGATGAGCCGGGATATCGAGTTATCACTCGGGGTGCTCTGGAGGAGCAGGGATATCGAGTTTGACTCGGGATGAGTCAGTGAGACTCAATTCAACCAAGTTTGGTTCCTTCGTCATCCGGGTCAGTGGGTTGGTGTGGGCGGTAACCTAGAGTGACGAGTTAGTGACGGTTCACAAGTGGCTGACTGGTTGGTTGTCTTGTGTTATTCCAATAGGGTTTCAGCAGTATCTGACCTACTGACATTTGGTGTCAGAGTATGTTACCTTTTTGGACCACCACTATTCCGAGGTTTCGGCGGTGACCTATAAGCTATCTTGCGTCTGACAGGTAGATGTGGTCAATAAGTACAGAGAGATTTTGTCGGAAACCCTGTAAGGATTATTGATTATATTTAAGGATAAAGGGTATTCCTGGTATTAAATTTGAGGAAAAAAGAGCTGTCATACGGGATAAGGGCTTTTCGCAGATTTTGAGGTGAAATTCGGGAAGGGTCATTACAATTGTATCAGAGCTCTAGATTAACTTCCTGCAGACCGCACACTTATGTGCAAATTATTTAAGGATTCTGTTAACAAGATGCCTCCGAGATGTTTACCTCTTTAGCGACCTTGAATTGAAGGAGGCGGAGGTCATGTGATGCACGGGCGAGGTAGGCGTCGCTGTTGCTGGTGAGTGGACCCAAGTTTTGTAGATGATAATGCATGCATACACTTATATTTAAATTAAACTCTTTTATGTATTACTTTTGACAATTTCCGAAATTTAAAAATCCTTCTGGACACAGGTTTTCAACATTTCAGTGAAGATCTATTTTGGGAAATGGCCTGGTTTTTGGACTCGATTTTGATATCGTTTTGACGTGGTAATTATTGAGTCCATGATTTTGGGTTGGACCCGAATTTGTGATTTTACTGAATTTGGCCATGAATGATTTTTTAATGACTTTGGCTTAGGCCAAGAAATAAAGATTTCAAAACACGGATTTGGTTTTCACTGGTTTTCTGTTCCCGATGTCAATGTTGCTCCGACTGGCGTTGAGGGGTTTTGCTCCGCCGGTTGTTGAGGGTTCCCCGATGCTGGTGTCGAGGGTGTTCTCTGCTGGATCGTTGAAGAGCACACCTCAAGGGATACCCTGGTGTGTGGTGGATATGTCGGGAACAGTGGATTTGATATATTATGTGTCCAGGTCGAACTAAATGATTTGAACTCCTTTGAGGAGGGTTTTCAAAGCAGGGTTGCAGACCACGAAATGTTTTCATTATTTGGATTTCATGGGTCCCACCGAATGTTTTTACAAAAGATGGATTTTTCCGATGAGCTTTTGGTTTATCCTTATGAACTTGTTTGAAAAGAGATGTTGTGTATGCACACATTGTTTTATACATGATGAACGGTCTTCTCCATCGTACCCCTATCTGACGCCTAGCTTTGAAGTATGTTCGGTCATGTGACGTCATGAAGTCATATTGGGAGTAGGAACCACAGTGGACTTCTCAGGCTCAGAGACGTGTTTCGAGGTATGTTCCGTGTTGAATGGATACTGGTGCCTCCAGGATGTCTCCTGAAAGTAGTTCTCGCCTGCGGTTTGTTGTCGAGATGGGAATGAAGAAATGTGCAGAGTGCACGAGTTCTCTTGGGAATCGCATATGGGGCCAAGTTCGTGTCGGTGGTGACGCGAGAGGAATTGAAATAGGAGGTTGGTTCTTGACTTGAGTTAGGGAAATTTCTGGGACGAAATTTCTATAAGGGGTGAAATTTGTAACGACCCGGACCAGAAATTAAATTAATTTGAGAATTGGACGATTTTATTGGGTCGTTGCGTTTGGACAGGTTCGGGAGTCACTTTTTGACTGACAGTGCATTTGGAAATTTTTATTGGGTCGTTGCGTATGTCTCGAACTAACGAGTTCATAGACATGCGGCACGTGAAAAACGGAGACCCGATGAGATCGTTACTGGTCTAGAAGCCTCAGGGGCAGTTTGGTAATTTTAGAAAAGTTTAAACTATAAATTGGATATTTTTCTCTCTCTTCGGGAGATTGGTCCGTGTCATCCTCTCTCTCTCTCTCCTACCTGACCCCCTCCGTGCGAACACCGAAACCCCCACCCTCATCAGACCGTGGCCAGACCGAAAAGACCGGAACCAAGGTGGGGATCGTCTTCCTCGTGACTCCACGAATGGTTTGGGGTCATCATCGGAGCTGGAGCACTGTCGTAGATGACGGACGGACGAGGGAGGAGAAGACCGAAACTTCTCGGTCGATTTTCGGGCAAACGAAGTATGATCTCGGAACGTTGACCTTTATTTCAGATTCTTGGTGAAAAGTAGATGAATTTACATGTGTGGATCGTGAAAATTGGTCAAGAAATGAAGGAGTTGGAAGCTCGTCGAAAATGGCGATTTCTGGCGAGAAATTCCAGTTTCCAGCGACGGCGGACGGCGGCGGAGCAGCTGTCTTCTCCAGCGAGACTTCAGCGAAGGCGAACAGTGGTTCGGTCGTCTTCTCCGGCGAGTCGTCAGTGACCGATCTGGTCGAGTGAACTGGTCGGGTCGGGTTGAGTGAACCGGTCGGATTGAGTGAATCGGTCCGGTTGAGTTGGACCGAGCTGGGTTGAGCTGGACTGGGTTAGGTTAAGTTGGCCCGAGTTGGACTGGGTCAGTGCGTGGGTTACTGTAGCAGGCGCGTGGCTAGCCCGTGAGGGCGCGTGGCGCATGGTCAGGCCTTCTATAGGCGCGTAGAATCAATTTCGGGTCACGACGACGCTTGGCTAGGGTTTTGGGATGTTTCGGATCGGATTTTGATAGTTTTGAGGCCATGGGAGTTCGTTTAGAGCCCCAGTTGGACAATCCCAGCGGAAACGGTTGACCATGGAGCGGGTTTTGAGCTCGGGAGGTCAAGGTAGTTGGGTCATTAATGTGTCAAGAGTTCCTTGGGGCTAGGGCGTCCATGATTGGTATTTTATTCGCGTTGTGAACGGACTAGGGTTCTGAGATCGCATGGGTATGCATATTTCTAGGTATTGGGTTATACCATGGGATTCTCCGATGATTGGCGTGGAGGGTGTTTTTCTCCGCTACATTGTTGAGGGTTCTCCGATTGGCATTAGAGGGTATGTCTCCGCCAGATCGTCGAGGGGTCTCCAATGTTGGCGTTCGAGGGATCTTTCTCCGCCATATCGTTGAGGTCCAAGATAGCTCTGGAGGAACAGGGATATCGAGTTATCACTCGAGGGCTCAAGACGAGTCGGGATATCGAGTTATCACTCGGGGTGCTCTGGAGGAGCAGGGATATCGAGTTTGACTCGGGACGAGTCAGTGAGACTCAATTCAACCAAGTTTGGTTCCTTCGTCATCTGGGTCAGTGGGTTGGTGTGGGCGGTGACCCAGAGTGACGAGTTAGGGACGGTTCACAAGTGGTTGTCTTGTATTATTCCAGTAGGGTTTCAGCAGTGTCTGACCTACTGACATTTGGTGTCAGAGCGTGTTAACTTTTTGGACCACCGCTATTACGAGGTTTCGGCGGTAACCTGTAAGATATCCTGCGTCTGACAGGTAAATGTGGTCAGTAAGTACAGAGAGGTTTTGTCCGAAACCCTGTATGGTTTATTTATTATATTTAAGGATAAAGTGTATTCCTGGTATTAAATTTGAGGAAAAAAGAGCTGTCAGACGGGATAAGGGCTTTTTGCGGATTTCGAGGCGAAATTCGGGAAGGGTCCTTACAGATGCAGATTGGGTAGGAAATTCTCTTGATCGCAAGTCCACTACTTGTTTTTGCACTTGTTGGAGGAAACTTAGTTACTTGGAAAAGCAAGAAACAAAGTGTGGTTGCTAGGTCCAGCGCATAAGCTGAGTATCGGGCTATGGCTTTTACTGCTTGTGGGCTTATTTGGCTCAAAGGTCTTCTCTCATATTTGGGTTTTTTACACAACTTTCCCGTGTCCATGTTCTGTGATAACCAAGTTGCGATGCATATTGCTTCCAACCCCGTGTTTCATGAACGAACAAAACACATTGAGGTTGACTGTCATTACATTCGCGCTCAGGTTCAATCAAGAGTGATCGATACCCATTACACTCATAGCCACGACTAGCTAGCTGATGTTTTTACCAAAGCACTTACTGCTACTAAATTTCAGCGCATTCTATCCAAACTTGGCTCAATTAATCCCCTTGATCCAGCTTGAGGGAGAGTGCTGGAAGTTATAAAGGTTTAGTCCTTTAACTGCTGTATTCTATTGTATAACTCAGTATTGGAAGCCAACTAGGTTTAGTCTTTTATCTGCTAAATAATTTGATGTTTAGGTAGTTTAGTAGATTATCAATTGAACAAGTTATTGTCTTTTTTCTAGCCTCTAGTGGCTGCGCTCTGCAGCTTCCTTCCCTAGAAAATAGCTGATAGATGTTGAGTGTTGTTACTCAACAAGACAGCAGCTTAGGCGTGAATCAAGGTGAGGTTGGAGTCTTTTCCTCCTCTGTTTGCTGCATATATAGTTGAGTCCTTTGTACACAAACATTTATGATGAATACAGATACATTTATCAATTTCTTCAAAGTCCAATGCAATTGATGTTGTTCCTCTCCGCAAATCCTCTACATCGCCTTCGTCTCCGCTAAAGTCCGATGACGATCCTTGTCTTCTCCTTCGCCTTCGTCTCGCCGCGCCACTCTCGCGTTTTCTTTTTCACTCACTTTTCATCGTACCAACAGAACGCTCTTGACCTCGCTCATATTCTCTCTTTTTAGCTGACACATGAAGTAAAGGGAGAACTAGGACTATTTTTTTTTGTTTGAGTCGCACCTCAAGCAGGAATTATGCCCATCATTCAAGTGTGAGTGCTCGCGGTTAAAAAAATAAAACTATTATTTTTTGCTTTTATAACTAGGCTAATTTTGCAATTAGATAAAATATAAATTTACTTTGGACTGCCCTTAAACTTAAAGAAAAAGGATATTGTGGGTTGTGGTTTTTGGTAAGTGTACACTCAAACTAATTTCTTTATTTTTTTGGGGGTAAAATTGTAAATAAAAAAGAATAAAAAGTTTTTTTTATATATATTTGGGGTAAAATTATAAATAATAAAAAGTAAAAAATATTGAAGTTGGATAGAGAAAAATATAAATTATATTAATTTTTATAGTAATAGGACATATTAGCCAATCCAAAACAAAAAAAAATCAAAATTGCAATGCAAGATTTGGCATTTTTCTTTTTATAAGTTTTGCATTAGCTAATGGGGGACAATAGAAGGGAAGTTGTCACTAATGCCCCCTTTGCCCAAAAATTATCCATCGGTGATCCCTTTTGTTTTCTAACCAAAACCAAGATTTGGAATTTGGGTATTTTCACTTTTGGCCCAAGGTATAAATAGAAACTGGAAATTGGAAAACACCTACTTAGTGACCCGTTTAGCATTATTGTTGAGATTGAAATTGGAAAGGGGAAAGTGAAGTGTGGGAGAAGAAAACTGAGAAATAAGTGAAAGTTGAGGTTGAAGGGTTTGTGCGTCCTTGGGGGTTGGAATCGAAGGAAAATGGAAAGGGAAATTGGTACAAGAGGCGCTGGGTGAGAAGTTGAAGGTATAGTGAGAGGAACGGCAGGAAGTGAAGTGAAGTGAAGGTGGGTTCGACGGGGCGGTGGGAGGTTGGGTTCGAGTGGAGGTTGAAGGGTAGGTTCGAGTGGAGGTGAAGGATCGGTTTGAGTGCAGGTGAAGGGTCCGTTCGACGGCAGACAAAGGGGGCGTTCGACGGGAGGTGTAAGGGTGGTTTCGACTATAGGTGATTGGTGGGATCGACTACAGCTGTAAGGACCCTTCCCGAATTTTTCCTCGAAACCCGGAAAGAACCCTTATCCCGTCTGACAGCTCTTTTACCTCAAAATTTAAGTACCAGAAATACCCTTTATTCTTAAATAATTTTTATTAAACTTTACATGGTTCCCAACAGAATCTCCGTACTTACTGATCACTCCTACTGTCAGACGCAGGATAAAAATACCGGTCAAACCCAAAACCTCGGAATAGTGGTGGTTCAAATAGAAATACTCTCTGATATCAAATGTCAGTAGTCAGACATTGCTGACATCTCTACTGGAAAACCACCAGACAACAAACTAGTCAGATACTAGTGACCCAATAATAATTCGTCCCTCTGGGTCACCGCCCACACCAACCCACTGACCCGGATGACGACGTATTTTCATATGTTGATTAGGCCCATAACAATTGTCGTCTGGTTCATATTAGAGCCGAAAATATCCTCGGCTATCCTATCGTATCATAACTCTCTGTACCATGATATCTCATCAGTCGGCATATCTCTCGGCTATCATATTCCTAGCCAGCAGGGTATCCCTTGGGGTGTGCTAGAATATGTACTACTTGGACTCGACCACAATCTCTGCAAAATCACCTTTTATATTGGGGTTCACCGGGAGTCCGCCAACACGGAACCAAGGCCCGGCTTCTAGGCCCCATCAAATTGCTTTTATATTAGGGGTTCACCGGGAGTCCGCCAACACGGAACCAAGACCCGGCTCCTAGGCCCCATCAAATCGGTTTTATATTAGGGGTTCACCGGGAGTCCGCCAACACGGAACCAAGGCCCGGCTCCTAGGCCCCATCAAATCGATTTTATATTAGGGGTTCACCGGGAGTCCGGCAACACGGAACTAAGGCCCGGCTCCTAGGCCCCATCAAATCGGTTTTGTATCCAAAATCAAGTATATATTTTGTTTATCATTTATCACAAATACGGTTTCAACTCAAAATCATGTACCCAAATAATTACCACGTCCAAACACTATCAAAACCGAATCCAACAACCATATCGTTTCTCGCAACGCACTTCCACTGAAATATTGGAACAACAATTATCCAGCCATCATTGCACCCATACACAACATTTTTTAAATCGAGGATATTAATACATGCGTTACAATTTATAAATACCACCATACACAACAGTAATTAAATCGAGGATATTAATACATACATCACAATTTATAAATACAACCATACACAACAGTGATGAAATCGAAGATATTTATACATACATTACAATTTATAAATCAAAGTCCGCTTACCATCACCATCCAACCCAAAATTCATGTACGCTCTAGCCTCAGAACATCTATACCATAATGACCCAACTACCTTGACTTTCCAAACTCAAAACCCTCTCCACGGTCAATCCTTACCCCTGGGATTGCCTAACCGAGCTCTAAATGAACTCCTATGGCCTCGAAACCAACAAAATATGATCCGGAACGTCCCAAAACCTCAGTCACGCGTCGCCGTGACTTCGGGAACAGTCCCACGCGCCGCCACGCGCCACCGGAAGGTCAGAACACGCGCCCACGCGCTGCCACGCGCCGGTCACGCGCCTGCTACAGTGTTCACGCGCCTGGACCGGTCTAACCTGGTCTGGCTCGACCTGACCCGGTCCAACTCGATCGGTTCACTCGACTCGACCGGTTCACTCGACTCGACCGGTTCACTCGACTCGACCGGTTCACTCGACTCGATCGGTTACCGGTGACTCACCGGAGAAGACGATCGGAGGGCCCTCGCCGTCGCCGGAGGTTGGCCGGAGAAGATGACCATACCGCCACCTCCGCCGCCGTCTGGTTCGCCGGAATCCCCCATTTCCAGCCGAACTTCAAAGTTTTCTAATTTCTTCATTTCTTAACCGTTTTTCACGATCTACACATGTAAATTCATCTACTTTTCACCAGGAATCCAAATATGAGGTCAAAGTTCCGAGATCGTACCTAGTTTGGCTGGAAAACGGCCGAGAAGGTTCGGTTCACCTCCCTCCTCAGTCCGTCGCCCACGGAGGTGCTCCCACTCCGATGATTACACCAAAAGACTCGTGGGGTCGCGGGGAAGATCCTCCAGACCTTGGTTTTGTTCGAATCGGATCGAAACCCATCCGATGAAAATGGGTCTTCGATGTTCACACGGGGAGGTCTTCGGGTGGAGTGAGATTGCACGGGCCAATCTCTCGAGGAGAGAGAAAAATATCATCTATATAATTCCAATTTTCCAAAATTACCAAATTGCCCCTGAAGCTTCTAGACCCGTAACGAACTCATCGGGTCTCCGTTTTCCGCGTGCCGCCTGTCTACGAACTCGTGAGTTTGAGACCTACGCAATAACCCAAGAAAAATTCCCAAAAGTACTGCCAGTCAAAAAGTGACTCCCGAACCCATCCAAAACTGAGGGTAAAATTGTCCAATTCTCAAAATAATTTAATTTCTGGTCCGGGTCGTTACAATCTACCCCGCTTAAGGAATTTCGACCCCGAAATTTCACCAACTCAGGTTAAAGAACCAACCTCCTATTCAGTTCAAGGTCACTAAAGAGGTAAACTCCTCATATGCATCTTGTTAACATAATTCCTCAAATAATTTGCACGCAAGTGTGTGGTCTGCAGGAAATTAACCTAAAGCTCTGATACCACTTGTAAGGACCCTTCCCGAATTTTTCCTCGAAACCCGGAAAGAACCCTTATCCCGTCTGACATCTCTTTTACCTCAAAATTTAAGTACCAGAAATACCCTTTATTCTTAAATAATTTTTATTAAACTTTACATGGTTCCCAACAGAATCTCCGTACTTACTGATCACTCCTACTGTCAGACACAGGATAAAAATACCGGCCAAACCCAAAACCTCGGAATAGTGGTGGTTCAAATAGAAATACTCTCTGATATCAAATGTCAGTAGTCAGACATTGCTGACATCTCTACTGGAAAACCACCAGACACCAAACTAGTCAGATACTAGTGACCCAATAATAATTCGTCCCTCTGGGTCACCGCCCACACCAACCCACTGACCCGGATGACGACGTATTTTCATATGTTGATTAGGCCCATAACAATTGTCGTCTGGTTCATATTAGAGCCGAAAATATCCTCGGCTATCCTATCGTATCATAACTCTCTGTACCATGATATCTCATCAGTCGGCATATCTCTCGGCTATCATATTCCTAGCCACCAGGGTATCCCTTGGGGTGTGCTAGAATATGTACTACTTGGACTCGACCACAATCTCTGCAAAATCACCTTTTATATTGGGGTTCACCGGGAGTCCGCCAACACGGAACCAAGGCCCGGCTTCTAGGCCCCATCAAATCGCTTTTATATTAGGGGTTCACCGGGAGTTCGCCAACACGGAACCAAGGCCCGGCTCCTAGGACCCATCAAATCGGTTTTATATTAGGGGTTCACCGGGAGTCCGCCAACACGGAACCAAGGCCCGGCTCCTAGGCCCCATCAAATCGATTTTATATTAGGGGTTCACCGGGAGTCCGCCAACACGGAACGAAGGCCCGGTTCCTAGGCCCCATCAAATTGGTTTTGTATCCAAAATCAAGTATATATTTTGTTTATCATTTATCACAAATACGGTTTCAACTCAAAATCATGTACCCAAATAATTACCACGTCCAAACACTATCAAAACCGAATCCAACAACCATATCGTTTCTCGCAACGCACTTCCACTGAAATATTGGAACAACAATTATCCAGCCATCATTGCACCCATACACAACATTTTTTAAATCGAGGATATTAATACATGCATTACAATTTATAAATACCACCATACACAACAGTAATTAAATCGAGGATATTAATACATACATCACAATTTATAAATACAACCATACACAACAGTGATGAAATCGAAGATATTTATACATACATTACAATTTATAAATCAAAGTCCGCTTACCATCACCATCCAACCCAAAATTCATGTACGCTCTATCCTCAGAACATCTATACCATAATGACCCAACTACCTTGACTTTCCAAACTCAAAACCCTCTCCACGGTCAATCCATACCGCTTGGATTGCCCAACCGAGCTCTAAATGAACTCCTATGGCCTCGAAACCAACAAAATATGATCCGGAACATCCCAAAACCTCAGTCACGCGCTGCCGTGACTTCGGGAACAGTCCCACGCGCCGCCACGCGCCACCGGAAGGTCAGAACACGTGCCCACGCGCTGCCACGCGCCGGTCACGAGCCTGCTACAGTGTTCACGTGCCTGGACCGGTCCAACCCGGTCCGGCTCAACCTGACCCGGTCCAACTCGATCGGTTCACTCGACTCGACCGGTTCACTCGACTCGACCGGTTCACTCGACACGACCGGTTCACTCGACTTGACCGGTTCACTCGACTCGACCGGTTACCGGTGTCTCACCGGAGAAGACGACCGGACGGCCCTCGCCGTCGCCGGAGGCTGGCCGGAGAAGATGACCAGACCACCACCTCCGCCGCCGTCTAGTTCGCCGGAATCCCCCATTTCCGGCCGAACTTCAAAGTTTTCTAATTTCTTCATTTCTTAACCGTTTTTCACGATCTACACATGTAAATTCATCTACTTTTCACCAGGAATCCAAATATGAGGTCAAAGTTCCGAGATCGTACCTAGTTTGGCTGGAAAACGGCCGAGAAGGTTCGGTTCACCTCCCTCCTCCGTCCGTCGCCCACGGAGGTGCTCCCACTCCGATGATTACACCAAAAGACTCGTGGGGTCGCGGGGAAGATCCTCTAGACCTTGGTTTTGTTCGAATCGGATCGAAACCCATCCGATGAAAATGGGTCTTCGATGTTCACACGGGGAGGTCTTCGGGTGGAGTGAGATTGCACGGGCCAATCTCTCGAGGAGAGAGAAAAATATCATCTATATAATTCCAATTTTTCCAAAATTTCCAAATTGTCCCTGAAGCTTCTAGACCCGTAACGAACTCATCGGGTCTCCGTTTTCCGCGTGCCGCCTGTCTACGAACTCGTGAGTTTGAGACCTACGCAACAACCCAAGAAAAATTCCCAAAAGTACTGCCAGTCAAAAAGTGACTCCCGAACCCATCCAAAACTGAGGGTAAAGTTGTCCAATTCTCAAAATAATTTAATTTCTGGTCCGGGTCGTTACAATCTACCCCCCTTAAGGAATTTCGTCCCCAAAATTTCACCAACTCAGGTTAAAGAACCAACCTCCTATTCAGTTCAAGGTCACTAAAGAGGTAAACTCCTCAGATGCATCTTGTTAACATAATTCCTCAAATAATTTGCACGCAAGTGTGCGGTCTGCAGGAAGTTAACCTAAAGCTCTGATACCACTTGTAAGGACCCTTCCCGAATTTTTCCTCGAAACCCGGAAAGAACCCTTATCCCGTCTGACATCTCTTTTACCTCAAAATTTAAGTACCAGAAATACCCTTTATTCTTAAATAATTTTTATTAAACTTTACATGGTTCCCAACAGAATCTCCGTACTTACTGATCACTCCTACTGTCAGACGCAGGATAAAAATACCGGTCAAACCCAAAACCTCGGAATAGTGGTGGTTCAAATAGAAATACTCTCTGATATCAAATGTCAGTAGTCAGACATTGCTGACATCTCTACTGGAAAACCACCAGACAACAAACTAGTCAGATACTAGTGACCCAATAATAATTCGTCCCTCTGGGTCACCGCCCACACCAACCCACTGACCCGGATGACGACGTATTTTCATATGTTGATTAGGCCCATAACAATTGTCATCTGGTTCATATTAGAGCCGAAAATATCCTCGGCTATCCTATCGTATCATAACTCTCTGTACCATGATATCTCATCAGTCGGCATATCTCTCGGCTATCATATTCCTAGCCACCAGGGTATCCCTTGGGGTGTGCTAGAATATGTACTACTTGGACTTGACCATAATCTCTGCAAAATCACCTTTTTTATTGGGGTTCACCGGGAGTCCGCCAACACGGAACCAAGGCCCGGCTTCTAAGCCCCATCAAATCGCTTTTATATTAGGGGTTCACCGGGAGTCCGCCAACACGGAACCAAGGCCCGGCTCCTAGGCCCCATCAAATCGGTTTTATATTAGGGGTTCACCGGGAGTCCGCCAACACGGAACCAAGGCCCGGCTCCTAGGCCACATCAAATCGATTTTATATTAGGGGTTCAACGGGAGTCCGCCAACACGGAACTAAGGCCCGGCTCCTAGGCCCCATGAAATCGGTTTTGTATCCAAAATCAAGTATATATTTTGTTTATCATTTATCAAAAATGCGGTTTCAACTCAAAATCATGTACCCAAATAATTACCACGTCCAAACACTATCAAAACCGAATCCAACAACCATATCGTTTCTCGCAACGCACTTCCACTGAAATATTGGAACAACAATTATCCAGCCATCATTGCACCCATACACAACATTTTTTAAATCGAGGATATTAATACATGCGTTACAATTTATAAATACCACCATACACAAGAGTAATTAAATCGAGGATATTAATACATACATCACAATTTATAAATACAACCATACACAACAGTGATGAAATCGAAGATATTTATACATACATTACAATTTATAAATCAAAGTCCGCTTACCATCACCATCCAACCCAAAATTCATGTACGCGCTAGCCTCAGAACATCTATACCATAATGACCCAACTACCTTGACTTTCCAAACTCAAAACCCTCTCCACGGTCAATCCTTACCGCTGGGATTGCCCAACCGAGCTCTAAATGAACTCCTATGGCCTCGAAACCAACAAAATATGATCCGGAACGTCCCAAAACCTCAGTCACGCGCTGCCGTGACTTCGGGAACAGTCCCACGCGCCGCCACGCGCCACCGGAAGGTCAGAACACGTGCCCACGCGCTGCCACGCGCCGGTCACGCGCCTGCTACAGTGTTCACGCGCCTGGATCGGTCCAACCCGGTCCGGCTCGACCTGACCCGGTCCAACTCGATCGGTTCACTCGACTCGACCGGTTCACTCGACTCGACCGGTTCACTCGACTCGACCGGTTACCGTTGACTCACCGGAGAAGGCGATTGGACGGCCCTCGCCGTCGCCGGAGGCTGGCCGGAGAAGATGACCGGACCGCCACCTCCGCCGCCGTCTGGTTCGCCGGAATCCCCCATTTCCAGCCGAACTTCAAAGTTTTCTAATTTCTTCATTTCTTAACCGTTTTTCACGATCTACACATGTAAATTCATCTACTTTTCACCAGGAATCCAAATATGAGGTCAAAGTTCCCAGATCGTACCTGGTTTGGCCGGAAAACGGCCGAGAAGGTTCGGTTCACCTCCATCCTCCGTCCGTCGCCCACGGAGGTTCTCCCACTCCGATGATTACACCAAAAGACTCGTGGGGTCGCGGGGAAGATCCTCCCGACCTTGGTTTTGTTCGAATCGGATCGAAACCCATCCGATGAAAATGGGTCTTCGATGTTCACACGGGGAGGTCTTCGGGTGGAGTGAGATTGCACGGGCCAATCTCTCGAGGAGAGAGAAAAATATCATCTATATAATTCCAATTTTTCCAAAATTACCAAATTGCCCCTGAAGCTTCTAGACCCGTAACGAACTCATCGGGTCTCCGTTTTCCGCGTGCCGCCTGTCTACGAACTCGTGAGTTCGAGACCTACGCAACAACCCAAGAAAAATTCCCAAAAGTACTTCCAGTCAAAAAGTGACTCCCAAACCCATCCAAAACTGAGGGTAAAATTGTCCAATTCTCAAAATAATTTAATTTCTGGTCCGGGTCGTTACAACAGCTACAAGCCTGGGTTGAAGTGGAGCTGTAGGCTTCGTTCTAGTGTAGCTTCAAGATAAATCCCTAATTAAATTGTCCAAAATAATGAATATATTGAGTGGAAAATAACTGTCCTTAGTTGGAAGGGAAATTGGACAAGTAGGAACACGAATTAGTTTTGCAAGGAAAATCAAAGTTTGATTCAGTTTGTTTGCATTAGGTGAAAAAATTTTGGTTTGTTAGGAACCGATTGAGGTGTGGTTTTTTCGTCTTGATAAGCATGCCTGTATGAGATGGAAAAAATTAGATAAGTATGAAATAAACGGTAGATAAGTATGACATAAACGGTAGATAAGTATGACATAAGGCGGTTCTAAGTTGTAACTAAGGACCTCTAAACAGTAGATAAGTATGACATAAGAATGTACTAATCTGAAAGTGCCTCTGGTTCTTGAGATAGTAGCCTGGGGTTATGGTAACTTGGTTAGTATACTAATGTTTGAAACAGAACCCAAAAATTAAGAGAATGGATCAGGAAATGTAAGTAAGGCGGTTATAAGTTGTAACTAAGGATTAGTAAATGGTAGTTAAGTGGTAGAATCCGACATATGTTGAAACAGAAAAATTGTTTGATGATTTGCAGGTATGGATGAAGCATTGGGAATTCTGATTTGCTACAATGAGAAATGGGTGAATAAAGGAATGAATTCTAGGTACGAAGGTGGAGAAACAAAAGGGATTCTAGTTTTAGCCCGTATTAGTTATGAGGAGCTTGTTGAGCGAGTTTGTTGTATTGCTCATGTAGATGCCAGCAAAGAAAGAATTGGTTTGAATTATGCAGTCCCCATTTCTGGGGGAGGGTAGAAGGTTGTGGCAATTGAAGATGGGGATGACCTCCAATTTTATTTGAATCACAAGAAGCAAGTAATATCATCAAGCGTGGTTCCTTTAGTTGTAGTTCGGAAAATAATTGCAGAAGATGGTGTGGCAGGATCCAATGACAACAACTTGGGGCATATGAATAGGAATTTGTATGTACAAGGTAGCAACAATGGATTGCAAATTGAGGGAGATGGAAATCCAGATTGGCTGTCGGTTTTGGACTTGGATGGTGCGAATGATATAAACACGGGTTGGAATGCAGATGAAATGATGGATGCGGGCAATTTGGGGTCTCATTTTAATACAAGAGCACTCGGTGGGAGTACTGAAGGTGGTGTTGGAATGAATCTGATTGGAATAAATATAGGAGAAGAAGATGTTACAGATAGCTCATTGGTTGTGGTTGGTGTGGTTAATTCAATGCCTAATATACAAGGCAGTGATAGTTTGAGTGGTGGACGTGGATGAGGAAGGGGAGAAGGATACAATGCTTCGGGTGCACTGAATTCTCGTTTGGTAATGTCAAATTATCGTCACGTTCTAGATAGTGTTAACTGGAAGCCAAAATTGGGGGAGGGTAGGTATTTTGTACGAAGGCAGCCCTACTTAGGGATATAAAATTGGCTGCTGTTAGAGGTCACTTTCAAATTAGAACAGCAAGGTCAAATCCTAGCAGATTCGTTGTGAAATGCAAGGATTTGGAGTGCTGTTGGGGTGTAAGGGCTCGAAAATTTGGTCGTAGTCAGTTTCAGGTGGTGATGTACCAAGGCAAACATACGTGTGATGTGAGATCCATCAGCAGTCCCCTACCGAGGTACATAAGTGGTTTGGTGTCGGACTCAATGGAAGATAGGTTGAAGGATGCACGAACTCTATTTACACCAGGGGATGTTATAAACGATGTGAAGCACCGTTTTGGGATGAAAATAAGTTATTCAACGACATGGAGAAGCAGGGAGCGAGCTTTACAAACACTTCGAAGGAAGCCGGAGGATTCTTATGCGTTGCTTCCTGCATATTGTCGTGAATTAGAGCGCACTAATCCAGGTATGTTCACTTTCATACATACGGAGGAAGGGAATTATTTTAAATTTTTTTTGTTGCTCTTGGGGCGTCTGTTGAAAGATTTAAGAGTTGTATGCGACCTATGCTTGTAGTTGATGCCACACACTTGAAGTCAAAATATAAGGGTGTTCTATTTGTTGCAACTGCAATTAATGGTAATAGGAATATTTACCCGGTGGCATTTGGAATATGGGATTTGGAATGTGATGATTCATGGGGTTGGTTTTTCAGTAAGTTGAGGTTGGCAATTGGGGAGTGTCCCAATCTTGTGGTAATTTCGGGCATAAATTACAGCATACCTAACGTTATAAACAAAGTATTTCCTGATCCAATTCACGGGGTATGTTTTTATCATCTCAAGGGTAACATGAAGAACAAGTTTCATTTGAAGAAAAATAGCAAGATCCTATACAACTTTGAGATGGCAGCGAAGTCCTATAGGTTTGCTGAGTTTGAAAGAGAGTTTGGTAAGATAAGGAATCAAAAGGTTGTTGACTACCTGCACGATATTGGGGTGCGAAGATGGT
Organism: Oemleria cerasiformis; assembly: GCA_037349345.1. Lineage (NCBI taxonomy): Eukaryota > Viridiplantae > Streptophyta > Magnoliopsida > Rosales > Rosaceae > Oemleria > Oemleria cerasiformis. The sequence goes on from JAZGTL010000008.1 coordinate 2,739,907, forward strand.
CTAGAGCTCATTGGGATGGAAAGAGAAACAACGTAATGAAAATAAACATTGCCGAGTCTATCAATTCAGTTTTGAGGTTTACAAGGCTTCTTCTGATTGTGCAACTTATTGATGAGATACAGAGTATGCTGCAAAGATGGTTTGCAATGAGAAAAGAGAAAGCTTCGAGGTGCACTTCCATATTGTGTCCTGATTTTGGTGAGAAGAAATTGGCGCGCCGGGTAGTAGATGCGGGGAGGATGAACGTTGTGAAGATCAATGAAATGGAGTACAACGTATTAGACTGTGATTTAGATGGTTTGGTGCATTTGGGGAATAAAACTTGTTCATGTCGAAAGTTTGATCTTGAACAACTTCCATGTAAGCATGCTATAGCGGTATGTATGCACATCAACCTTCCTATGTACGAGTTGGCTTCATCTTATTACACAAGAGCGACTTGGGAGAAGGCATATTCAGCTTCAATTTACCCTGTACCCCCGAGAAGAGGATGGGATATCCCCAAAATTGTGAGGAATATTGTTGTTCTACCCCCCAAAGGAAAGGTGATGTCCGGTCGTCCTAAGAGGCAACGTATTCCCTCCCAAGGAGAGGACAGAGGGCCCGCTGTATGCTCAAGGTGTGGTGGAAATAGGCATTACTAACCAACTTGCAAAGAAACTGTCCCACTTTCAAATAGGGGAGGTTAGGACATTGGTCTGGAAATGGTGGCTGCACTTTAAAGGGGTTAGAAGAAGATGATATTTGAGAAAGTAATTCTTCAAGTTTAATGTGTTGGTGAGTTGTCTATACTTGATCAAGGATTTAGGTCAACTTAGCTTGTAATCTGTGGTGTTATGCTAATTTATAAACATTGCCATATAGTCGACTTTATGGACTGCTTCTAATTTAATGTGGAACTCAATAACATTCCCTAATCTATATTGGAACTTGTTTTGTTATTGGTCTTTTTGAATGATAGTTTACTATGAATGTGAAACAAAAATGTTGAATGTTTTTATGGTTGCCAAACTGATGAGGTTGACTGGTTGGTTGTGGAAAGAGTTAGGCATAGACTAGTTGGTTGTGGAATGAGTTAGGCAGAATGGTGAGGGAAGATGTTGTCGGTAGAAGGTAGGGAATCAGGGACGCGAGAGTAATAGAGGTATAAGTGTGCTCTAAATTGTAACTAACTAAGACCTATGAGCTCGAACCTGATGAGGGTGGTATGGTTAATTTAGGAAATTTAATGTTTTATATGCACAAAAGGAAGGTATATTATGCAGTTCCATAGCAGGTCAACAAATATGAAATAAGTTCACATCATAGGAGGCAAAATATCAAGGATTACAGAGAAATTAAGTTTGGGGTGTGGTGTGCTTGATCAGTTTGTGGGTGGGGGGATTCCATTCAATGCAATCACCGAGATTGTAGGTGAGGGCATTTCCGGAAAGACACAGCTCTGCCTGCAGATATGTTTAGTAGCCCAGTTGCCTCTTTCATTAGGCGGATTAGTGGGGTCGGCTATATACATTGCCACCGATTACAACCTTCAGTTCAGACGCCTCCAGCAGATGGCTACAATGTGGACAACCACACACACTTGTTTAAAAGGGTGGAACCCCTGTGATAACATCTATATGAGGGCAGTTGACGATGCACAAGACCTGCTTGATATAATTCCTCAACAAGAGAGTTTTATTTCAGGTTGGCAAAGAAGTATGCCAGTTAAAGTTATTAATTGATTCCATAACTAGCCTTTTCAGTTCGGGATTTTATACCTCACCGGGGTCATTACGTCGTCGCTCCCAAATGATGGCGAATGTCATATCCCAACTTAAAGATTTGTCAAACAGGTTTGGATTTGCAATGGTTTTCTCAAACCAAGTACGTGACTTTATTCTATGCAACGACGGTCTTAGTTCAATAAGACTTGCTGGATCCGAGCCACTTTTGACATCAGGAAGGAGGGTTGTTCCTGCATTAGGTTATGCGTGGGCAAATAATTTGGATAAGCGTCTGTTTTTGGCAAGGGACGATCGGGTCTTGGAAGAAGTTAGTAGGGAAGGTGGCGCGGGTTTTGGGACATCTTTTAACGGTACACACCGATGGATGCAAGTAATTCTTGGGCCTAATTCCTACAACGATGTGTGTGATTTTGTAATAGTTCAAGGATGTGTGTTTGGCCTGGTTCATCCTCCACACGAAGGGCGTTAATCGTGTCAACTACTTCTCAAGTTGATTGAACCCACGTGAGATATTTTAAGCTTTATTAAATATTTTATTATATTATGATACCTTTAGGAATGTTATGCTAAAATGTATTAATTTGAACACATCGCACCAAATTGTAGTTTAGTGTGATGAAACTGCCTTTAGTTGACCAAATCATTGTACCTCGACGTAATGTTGTTGCAGTGAAGATGTGTTGTAGTATCCATAATTTGTTTTCCCTAACTGATATATAGATAGGTGATAAGTGGTAGATAAATGACCACTACTTGTCTGTGCCGAAATATAAAATTTACAGTAGTAACAAGCCAAAACAATGTTCTTATAAAAAGTGTACAATTCCATTACTTTAAGTCATTCCATTACAATGCAACACCCAAAACACAAATATTAAACATAGGGATTATAGGGAAATACCAGGATCCATCTAAGGATCTCAATGAAACAGAAACGGGGGATGCCTACATCCTGAGGTAAACAAATTCATTGCTTGCTGGCTAGAGAGGTTTGACATTTTAAAGTCAGTGTCAATGAAAGAGGTAAAGTTTTTGAAACAAGCAAAATCGGCTTCAAATGCTGCCATTTTTTTTTCTTCCATTTCAGTTGACTGCTTCAATTCCCACACAGCCGTCCGTACGGCTAATTGAAGCTTCTTTTTCATTCCTTCAATAGCCCTGAGATTGAGGAGTGCGTGATGCCTCTTTTGTATAGCTTCTCACTTCCCGCAACGTGGCTGGGTCAACTCTTATGTGCTCAACAATTTTCTCATGCATATCCTTGATAACCAAAGTGCTATTTTTGAAAGATTCAATACCTGCATTTATGGCACATTCACTGTCAGCAGAAGGTTGATGCTCAGTGATCTCATGGGATGACAGTTTGAACACCCTAGGTTGAACCCCCAATGAGGCCTTGGTCAATTCATTTGGTACATGTGGATTATTTGGAATTCATAGGGTTGAAGAGGTTGTTGGAGGCATTGATATGGGATATATTAATTTAGGTGATGAAAGTGGTTTCATGGTTTTTGGAGTATCAAAAGGGTGAGATTACATGAACCGGCGGCTAGGTTGGTTGGTGTTTGCACTTAATGTTTGTCCCTCCTTTATAGGACAAGCAATTGTCTGAGCTGGTTTGGGGGGAAATCACATTTTCCTCCCTCCAACTTGCTCTAAATTGTGGGTCATTTCCCTCCAAAATAATAGCCACACGTTCCCCCATGTAGATATTATATTAGCCAACCTAAATATCTACCATATTCTTTGGTGTCAACTTGGAGATTGAAACTCACAAAGTAAAAATGCCTCCAATTGATACAAGGTTGCCCACACCTAAATAATAATGACCGGTAAAAATTGGTTCTAACATAACTTATTTATCAAATATACACATTAGTTCGAGTACAAACAAGTTGAATACACTTATTAATCGTATTTCATATACACCATATCGTGTCGGGTTTAGCATGTTTATCGAAGTGTCAACACTTGGTCGAATTTACATAATTGAAATACTATTATGTGGGTTGTTGGGTATAAATAGTCATATTATTTCATTTTGTTTGTCTATATAGCGAGGTTAGTGACTATGATCTAATACAATTTTATGAGAATATATAACTAAGAAATGGCTTACCTATTCTTGACTTTAGTAAAAAATGAGATATTTTGGTTTCACTTAATGCCCACTTACCACATCAAATCGGAAATGCCAAGTTAGACTCTAGGTGTCCACCCCATTGTGTACTAGGCCATTAATTTTTACATGACTAGACACCCACCATTGGCCTACAAAAGGAATTTCCATAGTAAGGTAGAGGGAAATCTCTAATTCTTCTACCTAGTGAGAAAAGCTCCAGCCAAAACCTTGATATTCCAATGTCAGACATTAGGCCTATCAATGATGGACCTTGCTACCAAGGTGATGGCCCGTGGCCTGTTCCCTTCCCCGAAGAGCCGGATTTCAAAGGTGATGCATCACATTCAGCCTCATTTTCATCCGATGGTGATTCTGGTGATCCAAAGGAAAAAATCGAAGAGGTAAGGCAAACACTTGGTTACTTATCTAAAGGTACTAGGTGGTGGGGATGAAAATTTGCGTTAGACTCCGATGAGTTGGGACTTTTGAAAAATGATTTGAATGAGGCAAAGTTTAAGGAGATGAAGCACACTATGAAAGCGGAAAGTCGCTTTGCTAAGTTGGAGGCTATAAAGAAAGAAGTAGACGCTGCAAAAGCAAGGGCATTGGAAGCTTACAAACAGTCTGAAGAGTACAATTTGGAGATTGACAACGCTTTCAAGGAAGGCTTTGAAATGTTCAGGGAGTATATGACGATCATGGAACCGGACCTACATTGGGAAATCTTTGACATAGCTGGTGCCCTTGAAGTGGAGAAGGTCGACAACCCTAAAAACCATCCCCTAGTCTGTGCAACAAACAAGAGGAAGAAACCAATGGATACATGTAATCCATGTTCCATGCCAAGAAGATATGTACGTAAATAAGCTAAGGTATTTTGTGCTTTATAAAGCCATTTTTCCATGGATGGGGTTTAGAACCTAAAAACTAGGTTGAGAACCTAAAAACTAGGTTGAGAACCTAAAAACTAGGTTTAGATTTTGTACTACCCTAACCCCACAAGCATGCATGCTAGCCTTGAAAGGGCGGACGCCTATTTGTACCCACTTAGTGGCAATTTTCAAGTATTACATGCGGTGGTGTTATTGTAAACTCGCTTTTATTCTTACTATGAGTTCACATATATGTGCTATAGCTTGAAGTTAATTCAACCAAGTTCCTTGCTATGCCTACACCAAATTACACATTCAACACAGTTTCATAAATTATAAATTTTAATCTATTACATATATACCAATTAAGTACATTTTATCAATCGGTTATATACAGGCTTAAAACATGTTAAAGTGCATATATAGACAACTTTAAAAACACTTATAGACCACTTATACACCGGATATATATCGTTTATATGCTGGTTATCAACCACATATGCAATTCGAATGCCACAATACTATGAAAGGAGCAAATGATGGGCGATTAGAGGGGAGGACGAAATAGTCATGGAAGGTACTTGGTTTCATACTCCCACGCTCTTCCCTTATGTTTCCTACACCATTAAGTGACTACAACCAATCTCCTTGCAAAGCCTACCACAAATGCCCCGTAGGAGACGCTAAGTTATCTCCTCATTTGGAAGCTACCACTATATACCACTTATATACATTTTAGCTACAGGTTATGTACCATTTATATACCGATTTACAACCTGTTAAAGAGCAGGTAATGGACCACTTATGTATCCCGTAAAGGCGATTAGAGGGGAGGACGAAATAATCATGGAAGGTACTTGGTTTCATACTCCCACTTTCTTCCCTTATGTTTCCTACACCATTAAGTGACTACAACCAATCTCCTTGCACATATGAGATAATTTCTTAATTTGTAAATTGGAATCTACCACTCATGAACCTCGCATATACCTGTTATCCACCACTTATATACATGTTATATATCAGTTATATACCACACATGCAGTTGAACTCAATTGTACTAGATGTACAACCAAAATCAAACCTATGAATGCAAAACATAAAGCTCCCTATCCTAGATCAAACCAGCAAGTTATGGACCATTACACATCAGGACCAAACCTAATAACGTCACAAGGCAAAACTCATATAATGTAGTCAACTTCAAATTTTTCCTAGCAAAGTAAAAATACACACACACACACACACACACACACACACACACACATATATATATATATATATACAATTGAACTACATAAGTTTCCAACCATAATCCATCATAATACAAAGGTTGTCGGAAAAAAACCAATGCACTTCACATTCCACATGTTCAAAATTGTCATAATTTTCATAGTGTCAAAGGCAAAGATTAGGATGTAATAAACCTGACTAACAATATGCCACCTTTCGCATTACTTCAACAGCCAATTTTAACCACATTTGGGGTATATAATCCTGGGAACAACACCCTTGAATGCTATGTTTTGAAACCAAGAAGTCCAAAAACCGAAGGGCAAATACACCACAGTTGCTACTGCAATATGTAAGACCTAATGTGTTAGCTCATACACTATATGAACTAAATTCAGAAGAAAAAAAAACGAAGTGTTAGCAACTTTACCCGTCGCTTTGTTGGTGTATTTGTTTGGCCCGAACGAGGGCCCATGGCTTTGCCATCTGTGGTTCAGGAAAACCAGCATGGAAGTTCATTGAACTCAGCACCCGGGGCACCGTGTGGGTTAGTGGCATACATGCAAGTTCCAGCTTTTTGGCTTTATTTTTTAACACCATGGAATCATATATTGACACGCACCGCATCTGCAAATCCAATTCCACTAAAACCCAATGATATTTTCCCAATGAATAGGGCAGGTACACTTTTGATACATCTGACCATGGAAGACCATACAATTTGGGATACCAGCCGTTGATGTAATCGACAATTTTTGCAAACTTTGGTGGGTTTGCCTTTCCTTCAACCAGCTCATCCGGGGATGGCAAACCATCCTCCACAACTTTAGATACCGCTGTTGAAAACAAGGTAACAAACACATCATTTTATTTAAGTCAAATTATCACAAGTGCTAAACCAATAGTGTGGTGTCACCTTAAATTCACCATTTCCTAATATTACCTGGAACCACATATTAGTTGTCATCCATGTTGTGCAATACAAATCCGGGTTCTCAAACTGCCTTTTCCTTATCATATACAAGGAGACCTCCAAACGCTGTAGTATGTTTCAATTACATATTCAATACGTTCATTTCATGTGAAAAACTGAATAAGCCTTTCAAGGTTGAAGATCTAACCTCATCCGTTAGCCACCCATCCATGTCAAACAGCATCCTGAAAAACTCTAATCGCACATGTAGAATCTCCATATCTACCTCACATCTGCATCCAATTAGTTTCACAGTACACAAACATTATAACATTAATATGAGTTTGATCCATAATAGAGGAGATTAAACACCAAATCACTTACTAGGGTTTGGTGGCCCATTCTTCGATGAACTGAACAATTATCTCCACATCCTCCACTGGAATTTCAGATGACGGATCATACAAGTGTAGTTCCTCTGCAGTCTGAGCAATGTCTTCTTTGCCTTGGACTGCTCTTCGGGCCTTTTTCTTCAATGGATTTGTGAAGGGTGAGCAAAGTGCTGGTCCTTTCCTTTTGGTCCGCTGCACTTTTCCACCATCTCCACTGTCAATTATGCTAATGACAACCCTAGGAGACTTGGACCTAACCGAAGCTTCTGCTGCTTCCTCAAAAACCGTGTCTGAGGGTGATTTTTTCCTTTTTTTCAATGCAGCCTTCAGCTTGGAAGCAAGTTTCTTCAACAATTGCTTGCTACCCTTAGCAGAATTAACCTCTTTTGGAATCACAATTGAACACTTAACAGCTTCTCCTCCCGAAACTATACCAACCCTCTCAGTTGATGCACCTTTGGCAACGTCTGCTCCACTTTCCACCGTAGGACAGTTCAAGACTTTCTCAGTAGGATCCACTTCTTGTACATCCACTTCCACCCTAATTGCATTTTCTGCTTCACTACTGTCCAAACCATGTACACGCACTTCTTGCTTACCACCATTTGCTCCATCACTATTCTTGACATCAAATTGTTTGCCCGCATCTTCCTTCGGAACTCCTTCACATGTCATCGCCTCCTCTATCTCTACAACCACTTGCAAAATTGCTACTCCACCTAATTCTCCACCCGCACAGGAACACCCGCCAGCTTCCGGCCGTCGAACTTCAACTGTCCTCGCCTCCTCTGAAGTTGAAACCACTTTCTATGTTGCTTCTTCTTCAATGTGTACACCCGACTTTGGAACCTTGACCTCTTCCGTTGGCCCACTTTCAGTTGGCTTCCCATCCTCTATTTCTTCATCCAATGTCACCATTGGTTCTTCTTGCACATTTGGAGAAGCCCTGGAACACCCGGCTCCTGCAAGTGAGGTAAATACAAAATCATTGCTTGGGCCCGTATTTGGGGACTTCCAAGCCTTTCCCTTGAGCTCCTTAAGTTGTTCCTTCACTTCTAACATCTCTTTCTTAATTAAGGTCTCAAATACCGCCTGCTTGAAATTGGCCTCCGCTAAATTCCGAGACTCCTCCACCAAGCTCAAACAACGCTTCAAGCTTGCATTCTCATTGAACAAGATTTTAACTGAAGATGCCAATTCAACTGTCAGATGCCGCAGCTCGCCCACATCAAGCCCATATGATATTTGCAGTTTCGGAATGTCAACAAATTCGTCTTCAACCACTGGGGACCGAATAAAGCAGTCCCCATCCATTCGTTCATTTCCGTCATCTCTTGGCTCACTCCCCCTTGACCCAAAACCTGCCTCAACCTATGCAGTAGTTGAAACCAGCGGCAACACCTGCGCCTGAACAATACTACTTTTGTCACACACTTACCAACACCATTAACATGCCTCACTCTCATTAAATAGGATTAGCAAACTCATTTCTCAAAAAATTAAGTCTAAGTGCTTCCCACTCACCTTTTCGTATTTAAACAAGTTGTTGTAAATACTAAGAAATGTGATGACTTTGATAGAAGATCAGTGGAGTAATCTAGGCACTTTATCAATTCTCTCCAACTTCACGTACCCATTGTCTCGCAGAAACGGCAGGGACTCAAACACCCATACCTTCAAGATCATATGTATTTAAGGTTAGATCACATAATAATCACATATTATAGGTATTCATACATTTTTGGTGAGTATCAATTCAACGAGCTACTAGTTTTTAATATCTTACCTGGAATGCATGAGAAAACCCTCTTACCCTATATCACAATTTGTTTGACCGCAGCCGCTCTAGCTCACCTTCTTCCACTTTGGCCTTCCCTCTTCCTGCTTTCTTGTTAGCTTCTTTTGACTCTGTGTTCACAGTTTCCTCCTTCTCTTCATCAGTTTCCTTATCTTCTTCTTTATTTTCTTCTTCTTCAAACTCATCATCCTCATCACTCACTTTGTTTAAATCCTTCCTACTCTTCTACCTTTTGAACTGCCTGCAACAACCTTCCCTTTTTCCGCCTCCTTCTTCTTCTTCCCTTTCTGTCTTCTTTTGGCAGACAACCTAGGAGGCCGCTTCTTGTAACCCTGAACTAGAACTCTAGCTAGGGATTCATGCGTTTTCGCATAAGATTCCGACCCCCATGGGTAATTATTCCAATCTTCCAGATTCTCAACCAATCTTAAAAAGTCCTCATTTATCCTCCCACTTGGCTCCCTCCCAAAAAGGATTGTTTCAGCAAAATACACCAACCCTAACTTGAATGCATCCTCGTTACTACGACACTTTTTGAAGGTACTCACCAAGTCCGAAATCGTTATCTTCTTCTTATTCTTGAAGTACCTTCCAACCAATCTCAGTGAGGTTGCACTATCAGCTGGCTGATTGATTTTATCCCCAGATTTAAGCCCTATTATGAGACAGAAATCTTTGGCAGTGAACTGCTGAACCTTCCCGCGAACGAGGAAATATACACCTTGAGCTTCATTAACACCACCCCCGGTTATTTTACTCGAAATCATTCCATGAACAATGGAGCCGCTCCATGGCAAGTCGTCTATATCTAGAATGTGACCGAAGCATGTACTCCTAAAATTTTCTAAGTGGGAGCTTGTCAGTTTCGCCTTTATGTCCGTCACTGTTCTACTCAGTTGTGAGGCAGCTTGAGCTTTTGCTGAACATACATCGTCCTCCGCTACGATTAGCTTGTAATTGCGTCCCATTTCCTATAACCAATACAATGTTATATCAAATACAAATTTAAAAATCTATATCTTCTCAATTAACTATACTATTCACCAGTTATTCAAACACCTACTTTTCTCTCCACATACCAAAATTCATACTTATAACCATCATCTTATAAAAGGACACTGATCTAATTCTATCAACCTATTCACATTCTATTTTTTATTGAATTCAATATCTTCACTCACACCCTCTAACCTATCTACAATTAAAAAACACTAAAACCCTTCATTTTTCAAAAGAAAGGCAGATTTCGAAGTGGCATTTCCTTCCGAGTTACTCCAACGTCAATGACAGCTCCTTGTTCTTTCATGTAGTTTCCACTTATATGACAAATATATACCAATTATCTACAACTTAGTTACCTATATAAAATCTACCTCATATGTTCCAATAACCATATGTTGTTAACACAATCCATTTCTAACTCATATCCAACAACAATTCACGCCAATTGTTCCCTAATCGTCTCTGCATTTCTTCCCTAAATGTTTCTGCATTTCTTCCCTAAATGTTTCTGCATTTCTTCCCTTCGATTTAACAATTTGAAACCAAAATTACTTTTTCCTATCAATTAATTAACGTTTTCATTTATTAAGGAAGAACAATTTGCTAGCTAAACAACCAATAATCACTGAAGAATCAATTTCGGAATTAATTCTCCTTTGAAGTTTACAACCCTAGGTCTTCCGATTCAATACCCAACCCACCCTACAATAGCTTAGGCTTCGAATTTAACATACCTTTCAATATACCTCATCGCCTTATGTCTTCTATCTTCTGTGACCAACAGCCGCCGCCACCGTCCATCGTCTTTCGCACCTTCACCTGACAACTCCTGTCCTACTGCTTTCGAAACTCGAGATCCCGCCGCCTCTCTCTCTCCTCCTTCGCAACTTCAGACCTTACCGCCTCCCTTTGTCCTTCTTTCCGATGGCACATACTGTCACTCTCCTCTCTCTGCTCTTCGGTTTCACAAACAAGTCACTCTCCTCTTCTCTGCTCTTCGGTTTCACAAACAAGTAGCTAAGTGGGTGTTTGTCAATTTTTAGTTTCTATTTATACCTTGGATCAAAAGTGCAAATACCCAAATTCCAATTCTTCTTTTTGGTTAGAAATCAGAAAGGGGTCATTGATAGATAATTTTTGGGCAAAGGGGGCATTAGTGACAATTCCCCAAAATAGAATTACTGTTCTGTTGAGTTGGGTGACGGGTATCAATATATTAGGCAGTTGACAAGCCACTTCTTTGCTTACTCCGATAGTTTCCCACACCAGTCCTCTCTTCTTCCCTTCCTAGTCTCTCACAGTCAGTCTTCCCCAACTCTCTCTCTCTATCTCGCCCACACACAGAGAAGCGGAGGCAGAGAGGAAATGGCTGAGCCAAGAGGCAGGCTTTGGCTTCGATGTGTGTTGTTGCTGTGCCTGACAATTCAATTTGCTTTGGTCGCCGCCGCCGAGTTCTTCAAGCCATTCAACGTGAGCTACGACCACAGAGCTCTGATCATCGATGGAAAGCGCCGGATGCTCGTCTCGGCTGGAATTCACTATCCCCGCGCCACTCCCGAGGTACTCTACTTACCCTCAATTCCGCCATTGCTTTTGTGCTTCTGCATGTTATGGTTCAACAACGCCACTGATTGCGAGATGAGCACAATTTCAGGCACAAAACATTCAATTTTCATTTTTTCTTTTGTTTCATGCTTGTAGAGGAAAAAATTTGAAAATTGGGTTCCAAATAGCTGTCGGGGCATTGGAAGTGGGAAGAGAGAAATTCAATGTAACAGTCATATTGGTCAGCAATTTGCTAACTAGACCCAACACTCCTTGTTTGTGTGAAATTTGATGTAGAGAGGATTTTAGCTCCAGTTGGTCCCTATAGAATTTCTCATTGGTTTATTACTTTCTTTTTTTCATAATCGTATGGTATTATATAAAAATGTGGCAGCTTGTTAGAATTTTTTATTTTTAATGACTGCTCAAGAGCCTGAGCGGAGGGCTTGTATCATTTTTGTTTTTTGTTGGTATTTTGGGATGTATTTGATATTTTTCAGCTGATACATATATGTTTCCTTTGGTTTTGAACAAATCGTAAGCCTTTATCATGATGTCAGATGTGGCCTGATCTGATTGCAAAGAGCAAGGAAGGTGGGGCAGATGTGATCCAAACTTATGCATTTTGGAATGGCCACGAGCCCACGAGAGGACAGGTGCGGTAAATCCCAAATTTGTCTACAGCTACTCTGTGGTTATACTCTTGTGGATGTCCTAATAGGATGCATCATTTTTGCTAAAAAATTAATATTCTTTTGAATACAATTTTCAGTACAACTTTGAAGAAAGATACGATCTTGTCAAGTTTGCTAATTTAGTGGGAGCCAGTGGGCTCTATTTCCATCTACGCATAGGGCCTTATGTCTGCGCCGAGTGGAATTTCGGGTGTCAACTTCTTTCCTCTTCTGTTTATACTAGTTTCTTTCCTACTTACAGCACCTTTGAGGAAAAATGGTTTCTTGTTGTTATGTCTCTATTTACATGCAGTAGTTCTTGTTGTACTTCTAGTATCTGATAGGTTCTTTGCACATAAGATACTGGTTTGTTTCTGTTACTGAATTCTGTCTATCATAATTAGGGTAAGCTTGAAAATCAAGAGCAGGAGGTAATCAATTATATTGGTGTTAAATTGTATAGGATAAAACATTGCACTCTCCTTAAGAAGTAAAGGGAATGGGTATTAAAGTATTTATAATTTGGCATCTGCTACACAGCACACTAATCCAATATGTTGAAAAAAAAATTGCAAAACTACGTGCAGTAAGTAGATGAGGCAAACTGCTTAAAATTCCTTAGCACTTCTAGGTAATTGGAGAGCCATGTATTTCATCATGTAATTATTAAAATGTCAAAGAGAATAGGTATCAACAATTTATGTAATGGAACGGTAACTGGAATTTTGGTTCTCTACTTCTTTCCCATTCTTTGATAACATACTGATGGAACTATTAACTTGGTACCTGTATGATAGTTTTTTTGAAAATTATATCTGATTTGAACTGACTATTTTGCAGTGGCTTTCCAGTGTGGTTGCGTGACATCCCTGGAATAGAGTTTCGAACAGACAATGCACCTTTTAAGGTTAAATGCACCTTTTTAAGTGCTTCTACCCTTGCTTGTGTGTGTATTTATATTTACTTGTGCTTTATAAGTATTTTTTTTTTTTGTTTTCTTAGTTTAATTGAGTTTTTCATTGTATCAAAAACAAGAAGAAGAAATTGAGTATTTCATGCTGTCCTGTGTATCCAAAATTCTATCCTGCCATTTAATGGGAAAAAAAAAACACTGAATGATATGACATCTCTAGATTGTTATTTTCATCCCCTAATGGATGATTCCAGTTTCTAATTCTAATCTACAACCTACTTCCGAGTAATACTGTAATGAAGATTTGGCCAATCTCTTATAACTAATATTTTAATGTGGCAAGTTTTATGTAATGTTCCGTGAGAATTGTGTCCTTTCCCCTTCAATCTTATAGAGACAAAGCAGTCCTTCCACTTTCTCAAATGCAGTCCAACTGCCCTTTATGCTTCAATCTTATAGAGAGAAATCAGCCCTTCCATTTCTCATATGCAGGCCTACTGCCCTTTATGTCTTGTATGTTGTGTTTACCCATATGTATGTCTTTATATTTATTTTTTGGTTGAGATCCAAAGATGAAAATTTGCAGTAGGAAAGTGCTGTGCATTTCTCTGATGCAGAAACACTTTTTTTTTCTCCTTTTTTTTCTTCTTCTTAAAATGTGCACATTTAATTCATTTGGTACTCACTTTCCTTCTCAATATCTCTTTTAAGGAAAGTATATCCCTTGTCCTGTTTTTTTTGTTTTATAGTCCCTTACGTTGGGCTTGCTATAATGGGAGTTTCCATGAGTTGCTCTGGTGTAAGGCGCTTATGTAAAATTACAATTGACCTTTCTTGGCTTTTTAAATTTGCAAATTCAGTTAACCAGTCTATACACTACAGTTTTTAGCAGTGGTTTTGACATCTTGGATTCCTTGTTATTTCTCCAGGAGGAAATGCAACGTTTTGTTAAAAAGGTCGTGGATCTGATGCGAGAGGAAAAACTATTTTCTTGGCAAGGTGGTCCAATTATTATGCTGCAGGTTGTAAGCAAATTTTGGGTTCAATTGTAATGATTTTCATGGCTGTATTTTCCTGAAATAAGCATCCTTTAACGATGTCTACCCATTGTGCAATGAACTTCTATCAGATTGAAAATGAATATGGAAATATCGAAAGATCATTTGGCCAGGGAGGGAAAGAGTATGTTAAGTGGGCTGCTAATATGGCTCTAGGTCTCGGTGCTGGGGTTCCGTGGGTCATGTGCAAGCAAGTTGATGCTCCAGAAAGTATTGTAAGGCTTTACCTTGTGTTTTGTGCTTGTTTTTCACCCAGCTTATGAATGCTATATTGCACTGAGAAATGTGAAGTGGCAAGTAGTAAAAATCAACAAGATGCAGTGGCTCTAGGGCAACTAAATAAATGCTCTTCGTTTGTTGGAAGGCCTTAAGATTTAGATGCTATAGCATGGCTATCACCTATATAAAATAATTTTTGTTTTTCACAGATAGATGCATGCAACGGATACTATTGCGATGGTTACAGGCCAAATTCCAAAAACAAACCAATTCTATGGACTGAAGATTGGGATGGATGGTATGCTGATGCCCTATGAATTTTCTAGCCTGACTTCCGTACGTCTATGTATTTGTATTGGGCCTCAAATTTTGACTTTTTTTTAATAATAAACACAAACTATATTGAGAAAATGATGAAATTTCAAGATTGTTCGTAAGTTCTTCAAAAACCACATCAACAACCTCAAACAAAAGCCTAAAGTATACTTAATACAACTCTCTCACCAGTCAAGAAGAATCACACAGGGTGGATTGTTTTAAATTTTTTTGACAAAGAAAGCCCCAAATAGAAGCTAAAACTTATTTCTAACTATCAGAATAAGGAGTTAAGGGAACAAATAGAGCTCGAAAGAATTTTAGGTTGCAGGATTCTCTGGATGTCACATATTTTAGGGCCTTGGTGTTTGAGGTGTTATTAATTGCAGGGGGAGGATTGGCCAGAATTGAATTGCAATTTTGCAAATTTTGCTTCTTGAAGTGGTAGGCTAACCTCTTTACATTCAATTTTTAAAGGTATGCATCATGGGGTGGAAAATTGCCTCACAGGCCTGTTGAAGATCTTGCATTTGCAGTAGCACGCTTTTACCAACGTGGAGGGAGCTTTCAGAATTATTATATGGTACAAAGGGAACCCATATATGCACTGTTGATTTAGTTTGATAAGGATTGGAAAATGTGTTGTCATATTCAAGATAAGAAATTTGAGACATAATCTGTTTGACCTGTCTTTAGTGGTCTAATTATGTGGCTAAAACTTTATTTTTCATTTCTTTGCTGTGACCGAGATCGATTCCATAAGTGTGTAGAGTGCTTTTAATGTTGGGAAAAGAAGTTCCAAGTTTAGGTTTTTATAGCTTGATGGTTAGGGAACAACTCGTACCATCATGGGATGGGACAATAGTCTAGCATCTACATGAGCTATAGATGAAGACTCCCATGCTTTGTTCACTGTCAGATAACATGTCATTAAGTTTTGTCTTGTGTATTCCACTTTTAATATATGCACAGGCTGTATCTTGACAAGCCTGCTGCTTGGATGCAGTATTTTGGCGGAACAAACTTTGGGCGGACTTCTGGGGGCCCATTTTATATTACTAGTTATGATTATGATGCTCCAATTGATGAATATGGTAGGTTAAACTGGGTATAACTGATTTCATTCATTCCTCTGGTCGCTTTATTTTCTCTCTGTTCATGTACAAGCTCCACTGGTTGAATCATAACAAGTTCCCTGAGGAGAATATTATAACGGTAGCACAGTTGTTACATCAATGAATGTACTTATTTTTTTTTAACAAGGTCTGCTGAGTGACCCTAAATGGGGACATTTGAAGGATCTACACGCTGCTATAAAGCTCTGTGAACCTGCTCTAGTTGCTGCTGATTCGCCACATTATATAAAATTGGGACCAAACCAAGAGGTTTGAGCCAAAACTTGAGTTATTTATTTTTCTTGCTCTAATGAGTGTGCTTATCAACATAGTTCTCTGGTCTTGAGAATTTGATAATGAATATATGTAGTTTCGTCATTTAAGTCGCTGTGATTTTTCACCTATCATGTTCTCCATGCATGTATTCTTAGTCCACTTTTAAAGAGGACCTCATATAGATAGTTGTAGAATGAAATAGGTAAATGATCCTGTTCTTAACCGCCTATATTTGTAAAGTATACCCAAATTCACACACCATACATACAAAACGTGGACCATTCAGCATGTCTTTTTATATGTCTTCGATTTGTAAAATTCACCTTCTCATTGTAGTCTCATGTATGTGTTTTTAATCGGGTGGATCTTCTTAGAGAACCTGCATAATTGAAATGAAAGATGTATTGCCTGTTAAAACTGTTCTTACTCTTTTAATTTATTCCCCATTGGGGGAAATTGCCCATCTAGAGTAAAAACAGCTCCATGAAAGAAAAATAAAAAGTTTTGATAGATATCTAGAACTGTACTACAGAAGTTACCAAAAAATTTATTGTTGTATTATGAGTTGGATGTCTTCTACATGTGACTAATTGCACAAATACATATGTATGACTGGAGTCATTTTTCTACTGGCATTTTGGGCTTCTGTTAGTAGTTCTGCGTTCAAGATGACTTCTGTTTTGTATACAGGCACATGTATACCATATGGAAGCTCACATTGAAAACGTGAATTATACTTCATATGGAAGTCAAATCAGTTGCTCTGCATTCCTCGCAAACATCGATGAACATAAAGAAGCTTCTGTAACATTCCTTGGTCAAATATATAACTTACCACCATGGTCCGTCAGTATTTTGCCAGACTGCCAGAATGTGGTGTTCAACACTGCCAAGGTATGGTTGCATTATTCGGTGTTGCACTTGTTCATGACTGGAACATTAAGCACTTGTTGGCAGAATATATTTCAGTGTATCACCAGTATTAAATATGGATACATTTGAACTGCCTCTATTTTGTTCAAATATGCCAAGGCCAATTCTAATTTTTCTTTCATTCAAAGACATCGTAAGGTTACTCTTGTCTGGTTATCTGATAGTTGAAGCCCTTTCTTAAATAATATAGGGCATATATTATTTTGAGGTTATTCTCTTTGGTTCTTGCATATACACACTTGAACGGAAAGCTTACCCTATGAAAAGTAATTATCTGGTTCGTACAGATCATACCAAAACTATAAATTGTAACTCTCTCTGCTTCTTACATATAAAGAGTCATGCGAAAATGAATTTTGAATTGTACACTCTGTGGTTCTTACAAATAAACCCTCTTATAAAAACTTAAACTATGAATTGTAATTCATGCTATGTATATTACAACTGAATACTGTGCATAGCCATTGCCACTGTCAAATCCTTCCAGAGCTGTCATCATTGACTTTGCATTGTCTCAAACTGGAAATAATCATAGTATTGCATAACCGTTATATATTTGACTGTCACGACTACTTTGCAGATTTTTGTTAAGACTATCCTTGTTTTTCCTTTTCTTTTTTCCTTTGTTGCTGTTCTGTTTGACATCAACCATATAGGAGCTGATTTCTTAGTAGGGTTGACACTAATGAAATAAGTGAAGATTTTGCTTTTTAATAGAGAACACAAATACGCTAGTGAATAATGATGCGACTAGATTGCCTTATATTTAAGTGCTAGAAAGTACATGATATTTATTGAACTTCTAAGCTATACTTACCAAGGACAGTTCTTACTATATTTATAGGGTACTAGTTACTTAACTTTCCTAGAGCTTCTGTAAGAAACTGTTTGGTGTTATTGTTATGAACACATAACAAGTGTTTACAATGTTGATTTACATACTGAACTGTGAATTGAGATTTCAGGTTTTCAACCCTAACACCTAAAAAGGGTTCCTGTCACCCTCACCCACATAATGGTGGGATGTCGGTGAACAAATGTCAATAGAATTCTTAGGAAAAAAGTGTTGCTTCCTCAATAAATTCCTGAAATGAATAGAAGTTTCAGCAATCTACTGGGCGTGAATGAAATGTTAATCCAAGCTATTAATAATTCTGTTGATGCTCAAAATTGAGCTCAACAGCCAAGCAGTCCTGAGACAAATTGAATTTTCATCAACCTGCTTGGAGTGACCAAACAAGGAAATATCCTTGAAACACTGAAACAGAGAGAATAGGATATTCTGGGTTCTATATGAAACCATAAACAATCTTTACTAATGTTCCAGATTAGTACCAGATATATGATGATTTAGCATTCAATTATATTAATGGGGTCAGTTGCATGTCTCCCTTCATCAGTCAGATGCTTCGAAAGTTTAGTTCTATATCTGTAAATAATTTGTAGGAAAATATCTATAAATGATCATTGTCGATTATTATATACTTCGATGCAGATGATATCACAGATGTCCTCATGTCAGCCTATAACGAGAATTTAAGTGGTTTTTCATCTGCTTCTGAACTTGTGAAACTGTTGACAATTTTCCATCCTAGTGTCTGAGTCTTTTGTGTTTTTTGTTTCTTATTTTCCAATGTTTGGGCAGGTTGGGGCACAAACTTCCATCAAAAGTGTAGACTTTGATTTGCCTCTTTATTTAGGTATTTCTCCACAGCGACAATTCATGAACAAGAATGAGGATTTGTATATCACCAAATCGTGGATGACTGTGAAAGAGCCAATTGGTGTTTGGAGTGAGAATAATTTTACTGTTCAAGGAATATTGGAGCATTTAAATGTGACAAAGGACCGTTCTGATTATTTATGGCATATAACCAGGTACATCTATATTATTGCATAAGGCCACAAGTGGATGAGATTTTTTTTGAGGATGCATTTTTATGCGGCATAACATGACTGTTTTATTGTAATGTTGATATCCAGAAAAGTTCAGGTTTTTTTAACTGACAGGTTGATTGATGCTAGGAGGGAGATATTTTTTTATAAAATATGTGACATCTGCATATTACAAATAACAAATGGTTTTGACTTCCACATATGTGGCCTTTCACTCCATTTGTTTTATTAACATTTTCTGCTTGGCATTGAAAAAAGTAGGAAGACTGTTTTATTGATGGAATGGAGTGATAACTGGGATGATCAAACTCTATAGCCACCTAGTCATTTGGGATTTAGCTCTCATTTTTTGGTAGAAGGGAGTTTACCTCTTTGATCCTCCAATTCTTTCATTAACTAAAAATAATCACATTAAATGACATTTGGAATCCTGCGGTTGTATTTGTCAATTATAATTTGTAACAATATTAAATTTCCAATTCTATGGCTTGAATTTCATGTGTGACATAGTGCATCTTTCAAAATTCATTATCTTCAATTTGACGACTAACGAAAATTGTTAGGGTTTAATGTATTACTGTAATTAAGTCAACTCATGTCAATCTTTTTGAGCAAGCTAACTATAATTTTTCACAACTGATTGATATTTGGTTATAGCTAATTAATGCACCTGTGGAACGTAGAATATTTGTTTCAGATGATGACATCTCTTTTTGGGAGGAAAGCAAGATTAGTCCAGCAGTTGCAATTGATAGCATGCGTGACGTGTTACGCATATTTGTTAATGGCCACCTTACAGGTGATGTTAGTTCTGAATATGACTGATGCATTTTGTATACATATACATACATACATATATATTTATATATATAGGTTTATCCATTCCCGAATGAGATAAATATCTTGCTCGTTAAGAAACAAAATGGAAGGAACCAGGGAAGATATGTAAAAGACTTATTGAGAGATGCTTAGCTTTGTGGAATCATTTTTAAGTGCTGTTCTGGCTGATATTTATTTATCATCATGACCTTAAGCACCAGTTTTTATCAACATTCAGGAAAGAGGATATGAGTAGTCTATTTAGAGCACTAAAGTCATGAGACAAGGGGAATATATGTCAAGTTCTATTATGTGTTGCATTGATCTGGGTTATTTGAGTGACTATGGGATGGCCCATAGTAACTAATCTTTGGGGGGTATTGCGTTGATGTGGCGAGCGAGTCCTTCTGTTAAACTAATATATTTTTTTGTAAGTTTATCTAATAATACGTAATTGTAGTTATTAGTTAGGAATCCCAATAAGCTACAGTACTTAGTTGGCTCTTATAGTTGTTTCTTTTCATACTCACGGGTCCGAGTAACTATTCACTTTGAGTACAAGATTGTTATATTCCTATGAATATCACTGTGTTTGTTTTCTTGGAACCATCAAGGTGTAGTTGACTCAACTTAATCTACTGTCTTCTGGAACTTTTGTACTTGCAAACTAATGCAGATATATGACTTTGTTCAATGTTTTTGAGCCAGATGGGTGTAACATGTTTTATGTATAAGCAGTGCATTTTTTTTTTTTTCATATGCACTCTAACCATTATTGTCTGTTGCTTTATCTAATATACGTGTTATTGTACCTTTTCTGTACCAAAGGCAGTGTCATTGGTCATTGGGTGAAGGTTGAGCAGCCAGTTAAGTTTCTCAAGGGATACAATGATCTGGTGTTGTTATCTCAGACAGTGGGGTTGCAGGTAAAATGTTTAGTATGCCCACCACTGATATGTTTTCTTACAAAGCCTTTGCATGTAACTAATTGGTGGAAATACAGGGGTGCAACTTTAAGTTTCCCTTCTCTCTCTCTCTCTCTCTTCCTCTCTCTCCCTCTCGCTAAATCTCAATACATATGTATATTCGATGGATGTCAGAGAGAATTGGACCTATATGTAGATATCTGAGGAACTTTTACAACAGTAAAACAAATTTTAATCAACTATGTTTACGGTGGATGGATTCTGGAAGTAGGTTGTATTAGAAGGGTAGGAATCTGGGTAGTGGACATCAAGGCTGAACTGGGATAGAAGAGAGGCATATCGCACTTGGGCAGGAAGAGTCTCACTGCTGGTTGTTAGATCTCACTGAAAGTTCTCCTGAGATAGAACCTCACATAAGTTTATGAAGATATGCAGTTCTTTTCTCAAAAGACAAGTTGGAGTGCTTAGGAGGTCTTCATGAACGAGTCGTGTAATCTTCTGTAGGTTCTAAGTGAAGGAGTAACTTTCTGTGGTAGTATGCTTGAAAGGATGTGAGCTACCATCTCACTGGGATAAACTACTTCCTAATGAAGTCTATTAAGGATGGAAAATTACCTAAACTTTCCTTAGCAACTATTAAGGATGGAAAATTACCGAAACTTTCCTTAGCAACTATTAAGGATGGAAAATTACCTAAACTTTCCTTAGCAACATAGTGACATACCCATAAAATCCTTGAATTAGGAACTTGTAGCTTGCACCGTGTGTTTATATCAAAGAAGTTATTTGTATTTCTGCTCTCATATTTTGGGTCGTGAGATGTGGTATAGGTTTTTTCATGTTTTTGTAGATCGAGTTGGGTGCTGCCTTCTTCTTGAAAGAGCGTTCTTTTTTTTTCTAAGAAGACAAATGCTTTAGGAGTTGCTTGCAACTGTGCTGGCAAATTTTTTGGTGGTTTTTAAAGAAATAGCTAATTTTTTAGGGTAAAGCTGGGGGGAGAATGGACTTCCTTTGGGCTGATTTAATTTTCTTGGAAAACAGCTATATACAACGAAGGGCTATGTTACTGATTCCATTCATTGTCATGATTTGAAATTTATTATGCAGAACTATGGTGCATTCCTTGAGAAAGATGGGGCAGGATTCAAAGGACAGATTAAACTTACTGGCTTTAAAAATGAGGATATTGACCTCTCAAAGTTGTTATGGACTTACCAGGTATGCATTTAACAATTTCATAATTTCCTCCCTGCTCTTTATGGATGTCATAGTAAATCCGATTGTGATATTTTGTCTTCGCCCCTTTTCCAACCTATGCTGCTAGAGTTAAATGGTCATTTTCTTGATTATCTACTAATTACATGCTGCCAACGTGCATCTAAATTGGATACTAGTATATTGAAGTTGCACTATTGAGTTTAATAGAACTGGGAGGTATCAACATGTAACTTGTCATTGCAATGGTAATCACTATTCTTAAAAATGAGAATTTCCAAAAATATTTACTATTTATTTCATCTGGGTGATCATTCGCTCATTAAAGATCTGTGGCTCCATGCTAACTCAAATTTGAAGCTGGGAAAATTTTGTCTCCTCCATTTGTTTGTGGCACTAGTATTTAGTTAGTTAATGATGTGGGAAGACAATATCTTTCCTTATCTTTCTTTTTCTCTTCAAAATGCAATCTTAAGCTGATGTGTAGGAAGTTTGTGATATGCTGAGGTCTCAATCCCCACCCTTTCACTCAATTATTTGTGAGTTTGTTTGCATGGGATAAGACAAGGTTTATATGTCCGCATTAAAAGTTGGAACTCGTAACTTTCAATAACTGCATGGAACCTCTTCAATGCCAAATAGCTCTCAAGAGTTTCCAATTTTACAAAATTGGAAAATGTTTGAAGCTCTATAGCTCCTACGAATTCGTACGCATTCATTTTCTCATTTTTGTGAATGCTTCCGAAACTAAATTGTGTTTACCTTTGTTAAAATAGCATTACTATTGCACCTAATACTTAATCTCATCATTTGTGAATTAAATATTTAACGTAAGCTCTTATCCATGAAATGTATTAAAGTTGTCAGGTGGATGTTGATTGTTTTGATTAGGTTGGGCTTAAGGGTGAGTCCTTGAAAATATACAGCATAGAAGAAAATGACAAGGCAGGTTGGGATGAGTTGTCACTAGATGCCGATCCATCCACATTTACATGGTACAAGGTAAATCCATTATACTATAATTCAACATATTCGTTTGAGTGTGGTTGAGCCCTGGTAACAATGCTACATTTTCATTCTTAAATACCAATCAACATCTGGTTCAAGATTAATGTGGCAAATATGTGAACGCATGTATAAAGATTTTATCTATAGGAGTAAGGAAGGGAAACATACAAACTGACAGATTTGCTAAGAAGCCTAGAATCCTTAGAAATTATCTAAAGTGAATGGGCGCTTTGGGAGGAAGTGATTTGTTAATATGTATTGGGGAGAGGTCTTAATTCCTCGGTGAATTTGAAGAGAGGAAATTGGAAGCAAGATTGGAATTCTTTATATAATATTTTTATTCTATATTCAACCGGATACTAGGATAGGGCAGGATACTAGGATAGGGCAGGGGTAACACATGGCTTCATTTTACATGAGTACTATGATGATGTGGCTACTTTTAGAGTGGAAATAAGGTTCAAATTTGTCAGTACCTTCATCTACAATTGATTGTCTGAATAGGCCTTTTCTACACTTTCCTGCATAAACTATCAGAATTTTAAACTTACTGTGCTAAAATCCCCATCTCAATCCACATATAGGTAGATCTGACAGCCTTGACATAGTCCAGACAGGTTAGACTTGTAACTCTATTAGAGGGTCAGTTGTCTAATGGGCCAAAGTAAATGAGCTAGCTTTTTGAAACCCAATTAAGGTTGTGTTGGAAACTGGAGCTACTATCAGATTTTGTCTCTTCTAATTGCAGTACATAATATATAACTTACTTATTTCTTCAAATGTGATTTATTTAAAAATATTCCTCTTTGGCAGACATACTTCGATAATCCTGCTGGCACAGATCCAGTTGCTCTTGATTTAGGAAGCATGGGAAAGGGCCAGGCTTGGGTCAACGGCCACCATATAGGAAGATATTGGACAGTTGTTGCTCCAAAAGATGGATGTCAAGAAATCTGTGATTATCGCGGGGCATACAACTCCGATAAGTGCTCAACCAATTGTGGGAAGCCTACTCAAACCTTGTAAATTTCTATCTGAAGATATATGAAATTATTAAAACTTGCTGAAACCATTGTTTTTTCAGGCTGAAGAAACGTAGTTCCCTATTAAAACTTTAAAACCAATGCATTCAAATGTTTTTTTTTCTTTTTACTTTAGGAGTCTACCCTTGGAATTTTACTTTTCAGTATTAAATAAGTTTTAACATGGCCAGTAATGCTCTCTAGGTACCACATACCGCGGTCATGGTTACAGGATTCCAGTAATCTACTTGTTATCTTGGAGGAAACTGGAGGGAATCCATTTGAGATTTCAATCAAGTTGCGTTCAGCCAAAGTCATCTGTGCACAAGTGTCAGAGTCTCACTACCCACCCGTCCAGAAGTGGTTTGATCCAGACTTTATTGATGGAAAAATTACAGTAAATGATCTGAGACCAGAAATGCACTTGCAATGTCATGACGGGTTGATGATCTCTTCCATAGAATTTGCTAGCTATGGCACTCCTCAAGGTAGCTGCCAGAGATTTTCTAGAGGTCATTGCCATGCGGCCAACTCATTGTCGTTAGTCTCCAAGGTAATTTGGTTTTACATAATTCTTAGTGCTCTACTAATAAAGTTATGTGTGACAAAAATCCAACCAAACTTGGTATCTGCTTCACAGTGGGCATTGAACTTGAGTTTCATGCCATGTGTGGTCAGAGTGACAAATGTGGTCTCTAATCTGTGGATAAGTATCACTCGAAAGGACACAATTTTTCTTGGAGAGCTTTAGTAAACTTATTTATAAGATTGATTTGGTAATCACCCCAAAAACTACATATTCGTAGGTCTAAATCAGCTCCTCATAAAACTGTCTTTTTTCCTTGGAACATTCCGAGAAACCCCTGTTTCCTTTTTGGTGTGCATGGCACGTCACTTGTCATTGGCATATGGCAATAATTTCAAAGGATGTTTATTTTGCTTTTCGTTTTGTGCCTATTTTTTCTTGGTAGTCCTATTTTGATAATATTCCCTTTCTGCAGGGTTGCCTGGGAAAGAGTAGCTGTTCAATTGGAATATCAAATCTTGTATTTGGAGGTGACCCATGCCGGGGGATTGTTAAGACGTTGGCAGTTGAGGCGAGATGCAGTTCATCACCGAACGTTGGATTGTCTCAGTTCTGAATCATTAACAAGCACCTGGATACGAGGAATGGAGTGTTCAACTTTAGTAACTACATCACTAACAAACCTGCTCGGAAATCTTTTCGTCAGAACATGCCCCTTATCTGAATTGGTTTGATCTGATTCTCCAGTTCTTGTGCTTGTATAGATGCTAAGGAGATGATCCGAGGGTATGTAAGTAAATAAGAGAACCAACTTGGGCAAACATCGGTAATACAATTTCTCTTTAGATACAAAAATTCCAGACATTAAATCTCTGAAAACAGAACTTAACAAACCAAACTTTTAACACTCAACTTCATAATCCATTATTCTTAGCCATTGCTACCATAACCGGTGAAGATGAAGAACTAGTGCTGAAAATCCTCGTAGCTCCGTTGCGGTACCTTCCTTATGATGGCCCTCATGAGATCAAAGTAGAGCGGCAGCTGCGCCAGAGCAAAAAACGTGACCGGCAAGCAAGTGGCGGCGTACAGAGGATACGCCACATATCTGAGTTGATGTTTGAGGACAAAGATATGGCCTGTGCAGAACGAGACCAACATGGAAGCTATGGATGCAAAGAGTGAAGTCAAACCCACCAAAAGTTTCCGAGGCAAGTCCATCGAAAAATCACTTTCCTCATATCTGGAAGTGAGAATTGAAAGAAAGAAAACCAGGGAAGTTACTGAGAAGCAGAGAGCAACCAGTGATGAGATGGTGAAGGCACCAAATGCTGACTCGTCTTTAAGAATGGGTTCGCCTGTGGTCTGGTCGAGGCCACCTGGTACGGTTGCTGAAGTGGCAAATGCGACCGTTGCAATGAGCGCTGCAACCACTGAGCATGACTCTGAGGTTTTGATTAGCCATTTGCTGCCTTCTTTTATGAGATTGCGGTGTGTGTTTATGAAGATCTCTTTTGGGGTTTGGCCTTTTTCATTGTAGCGGACAAAGAAACGATTTGGCATTGAGCTTTTCACAAACTGCAAATATCAAGTTAATCAGGGTTTTAGCTCTCAAATTTTGGACAGACGGGGACTAAACCTAAGTCATAAGACCATTTCTGGCAATGGGGTCCTAATAGCCTCCTTAAAATGACTTCTTTCATGAATAGTGTACAGTTATATTTTACCATCTCAATTAATTCACAAATAATAATGGCCATTATGGGCTATATTGTATAATTCCTTCAATAAGAAGCCTACCCACCATTTGCACCTGCTCGCGCTTGGCCAAGTCCTACCCAAAGGGCTCATTAGGAAGGGAGCAATTTTAGAATTTCGGAATGCATTTAGGACACTCACTAGATATGAGTTTTGATCAAAAATTCCTAAATTTTGGCTCTTTAAGCCATTACTAGAGATGGTCTACCGAAACACCTCTTCCCCCTCTCCTAATTTTCTAAAAGCCTAATCCTAAATCGTTAAACCCTAGAATACTCTTGATTTCGTCAAGGGAAATAAATCTTTATATTATTTAAAAATTGAGTTTGGACTTGACATATAACACCCTTAGGTGCTTTAGAGGCAAACAAATAAAATCACAATTTTAAGATGAGTTTTTCCTTGAAAAGATTAACCAAAGGAAGGTAATGGTATCTAGAAGAAGGGAAATGCTCTCTTTCCAGATAATCTAGTAACATAAACATATAATTTTGCTTGACTGTGAATCTGCTATTGATTAGATTCATTGTTGTAACATGAACATCTTATGGTGCAAGACTATTTTGACAAGAGAACATTACTCTATAGACCGTTAGCTCAAAAAATCCTGGAACAAAAACCTACCTTATACCACTTGATCTCCCATTGCATTTGCAATGCAGCTCCAGGAATAAGCCAAGGGCGGTACTGTCCACAAGTAGCAGCAAGATGCAATGCACTGTTGCCTTGGTTGTCCACCTGGCGCAGCAAACCCTCTTTTAGCATGTTTTTCTTCCGCAACAGATTGTAGACATGGGGTTGCCTGTTCTCAACTGCTAACAGAATAACATTCTTGTTATCGGAGTCCAAATCCTGGACCGCCACTGGAAATTTGTCTAGGATTTTTTCCACCATTTCTGTCACTCCCATCTTTGCTGCAATTAGTATAGGTGTCTGCCTTTTATCTGCTTCAGGAACTCCATTCTTCGTGTCGTTGTTGACCACATGTTCATCATTCAGGGCTGTAGGGTTTTCAAGTAAGGTTTGAAGGTTGCATATATTCTTAAAGTTTCATTATGCAGTGTGTTTATTATTAAGTTTCCGATGTAGGATTCATATTCAAACATCCAGTGAACATATAATGAGTGAGCACTGAGCCAAAAACAAAGAAATGCCTAGTTTTCTTACCCGGTTTGTTCTGATTACTCTTACTCTCTATCTGGTACTTCATTTCCACATTTGTGTTTCCAGTGTCAGAAGAAGTTAGGCCATCGGAGGAGAGGGATGTGGGTTGCTCTAACAAGATTGGATTAGGAACATCACATTCTTCTTTATCTTCGGTTGATTGCGTTTGTTGGGGATTTTGGCCTGTATTTTGATACTTGTATGAAGAAGTAAGCTCAACCAATTCATTCATCACCTGAATAGCCCATACGTGTCTCTCTTTCTTTTCTTGGATTTTCTTTATCTTCCAAATCCCTAAGTATATGCCATTTAGTAAACAAAAATTATTGGCTTTGTATTACTTGTTCTTAATAACTGGATCTAACACAAAGTTTGATACTGACCAATTCCCAGAATGATTAGCAGAGCCTTCATCATAAGCTTGAAAAATAGAACAAATGACGCATAATTCGGCGGATACGAAGAATTCCCTCTCATCTGTTCTTCTGTTTGGTTTGTACCTGCAAATAGGCAGAAAAAAATGTTATAAGTCGTATATACTTAGAACAAATGAACATCTGTTTCTTGATTGATTGAGCTGCAAGAAATGTCATGGAGTTGAGGAGGAACAAAAGCTCTTCCAAATAGTCCCCATTAATACTTTGATATGAAAACTCTGCTATATATGGCACCTTTCGGTTCCAACTTCTTCGTTGCCAAAGATGATCCAGGTGTACCTCCAGCTGCAATAGGTTTAATCAGAAAAATGTCAAACTTAGCTTCAAATTTCATCTGCCAGCTTTGATAACCTTTTAGTTCTCATTATTTTGTTACGGGGAACATACATGGGAGAAAGGAGGTGCGAACTTTACCGTGAGTAGATTTCGTGCTCTTTGCATATGATACTTCATTTGATTGTAACCTCATTGCAGAAGAAGATGCTCCTGGACTGCCCTCTGCAATAATTTGTGCTACTAAATCAGATATATGCATCTTTTAAGTGTACAAAATGTTCAACTTCATCTTCACCTTACTTTTTCTTTCATGGAACTTTGAAGTTCCTCATCCAAACTCACCCTAAAGAGTGTCCCCAAGGAGGGATGATTACCTATTACTAAGCTACCCAGTTGGGCATTTTCTTCATCATCAGCAGCATTAATATCCTTTGTATTTCCTCCATTAGCTTCAAGGAGTGATCCACGCAGCTTATTCCAGTATAAGCACAAATGTTGGGTCCAACTCTTACTTGTCCGTGCCTTTGCTAGAAATCGAGCAACTAAATTAGACTCATGGTACAAATTTTTGGTGAAGGAAATGAAACATAAAATTTGATAGGATTCACCCACTTAGCACTTGAAACAAACTTCTCAGAAGTCGGTAGAAGTTCATGCACGTCTCATAGTTTTCTGGATATTTAGATTTATGTTGGGCTCCTGCCATATACACACAAGCTTCATGGTCATATGTTTCCCCCTTGAGCTCTTCCACAATCAAACCTTGCATATGAAGTTGGAAATTTCTTTTTAAACTGAAGAAATGCAACGGATGAACGAAAAGAAAATTAATTTACAGCTGTTTGAAGACACAAGAGATTCCTACAATGGTATATGATCTGATCAGTGAGCCTGAGGCGGCTACTGCTCTTGAATGCATTAGGCTTAGTGGCCAGAATATGCAGGGGAGACAAACCATTTTGATTGACAGAGTTAACAAGTTGCGGGTACAATGGAATTATCTGAAATGCCAAACCTATGAAGAAAGAAAAAAAGGAATGAAAGGAATGAAGGCACATTTTGAATGAATGGATAAATGAAAGGTGTGGGCAGTGGGCTTGACTTACTGAAGTATTCACCAGAGATAGCAGCATGAAGAATTGTATTACCATGATTGTCTCTCAAAGAATGGTACTTTTCTTTGCAGTGAGAATGAAGGCAAAAAAAAGCCTTGTTGTTGCCATTGAGAGCTGCCAAGAAGAGAGGGGTCTCGCCCTCAATGTTGCGAAGGGAGACAAGGTTGTGATCTTTCGAAGCCATGCTTTCGCAGACTTGCACATACCCGAGCCTAGCAGCTAGATGGAGAGCTGTGTTGCCTTTCTCATTTCCCATCTTCAGTATGTTTGAAGCATTGTATCCGGTGGCAATGATGTTGACTAAGTTAAGGGCTGTTTCGGGTTGCCCATCTGCAATGGCTATGTGTAGAGCTGTCTCTTTGGTTTTCGTTATCTTCGCCTCTTGAGCTTTCGGGCTCTTTCTGTAGGCCTCCACAACGTTTTCCCACTGCCCTCTCATGGCATTTTCGAACAAGCTATCCACTTCCTCGTATGAAGCCATGCCTCTGTTGGACTCTTTCTCTTGCCGTCATACAAGGTTTGATATCCTAAGCTTTATATACATTGTTAGCACCTTCACTCATAATAGAATAAGCTTGAATGAGTCATCTTGGCTAGAGCGGATGTTCTCTCCTTATACACCCGAGTTTGAATCTCCCTCGTTGTAATTTAGTTTAAAGTAAAAAATGTCGTGATTAAACAATTACGTAAAATTTGAAATCCCAAACCCCTTTTCATATCCTTCCCTGTACGGTGCAATGCAGCTTCGTCTTAAAACATTCAACTATAGGGTGCAATGCACCGCTGTAAAAGGTCAAAGGTAAAAGGTAAAAGGTAAAAGGTAAAAAGTAAAAGGTAAAAGGTAAAACGTAAAAAGCAAAAAGTAAAGTGTAAAATGAAAGACAAAATTAAAATTAAGTATGCTTAAGTTCCTTCTTTTGTCTCTAATTCTTTGCCATTGTCTACTCTGTCATTATAAAATATAAACCAAGTGCAGAAAGCAAAAGGAAATACAAGAAATTTCTTCACATCTTTGAAAGATTACTGCTCCTTGGTCATATTATTATATACACTAATTTCGTCTCCTTCAAGTCAGCCTTTTGTTCTCCACTAAAGCCTCGTACCGCGCCAAGAAACGACACACCCTTTTCTTTTCCTATACATGCTTTATTAGTTAAAGGATGCCTCAAATCTGATTGGTTTTCTATTTCACAAAGTATGACTGCCAATTTAATTATTCCTTGTCCCTCCACTAAGAAATCAGTTTTATATATTGGTTTTAGCTCTAGAGATTTTGCAACCTATACTCAAAATAAGTTTGGGGTTCCTTCAAAAGATGGAGATAATCATGTGTAAGCATTTACAAATTTATTCCTTTTCCCTCCACTAAGAAATCAGTTTTATATATTGGTTTTAGCTCTAGAGATTTTGCAACCTTTACCCAAAACAAGTTTGGGGTTCCTTCAAAAGATGGAGATAATCATGTGTAAGCATTTACAAATTTATTCCTTGTCCCTCCACTAAGAAATCAGTTTTATATATTGGTTTTAGCTCTAGAGATTTTGCAACCTTTACCCAAAACAAGTTTGGGGTTCCTTCAAAAGATGGAGATAGTCATGTGTAAGCATTTACAAATAAAATCAGATAACAATCCACCCACCTATATCGTAATACGTATATTATGCATGTTCACTCATGCCATAATACGTGAATCAATAATACCATAACAACACAATAATTTCTCAAGTCAAAGAGGGTCATAACAAAGAGTGGAAGGGCATGAGAAGAGATCGACGTTTTTATCTGACAGACAGTGGAAAATATTGTACCAAAAATATTATTGTACGAGTAATAACAGGTTTTTATACCGAGTAACATGTTGACAACATTAATTTTTTTTTTTTCTGTTTGGACCCACTGTCGTTTAGAACGACTGAAAAACGGCCACACCACACAATATCCAAAACTTAGTTCAGAAACTGTGTCCGTATCACTTTTCAGTATTGTATTGCATACAGACATACAGCAGGCAACAATAGATCAATCCCACGTCCATCAAACGTAAAATTTAGGTAAATCGCGATCAGATTCATATGCTAATCCTACAAGTTACATAAAATTCTCACGAAGATCTTGATAGCAGAGCAACCCAATAAGCATTCAAGTAGATGAACAAGAGAACCTATTTGCAGAACCAGCGCATATTCTAAACGAAAGCTCTCAGCGTTTAATTTTCAATTGAGCACCTTTCTTTCCAGGTTTTGTACTGCAGTTGCCGATGACTTGATTTCCAGGCATTTTCTTTTTTCACTTGTACTTGAGAAAGCCTGCTCTCGCAGATAAATATTGCATCATCTTTCAAAAAGATCCCAAAAGGGAAGCTACTTCAACCAACTGGAGTCACTTCAAATGTCTCAACTTCTTTGTAGCATCTATAATGCTTTGGCTCATCTCAGGGTGTTCTAATCTTAACAATCTCTCGAGTTGAAGAGCTGCTTCGGGGAAGCAATCCTCCTTGATACAGGAAGGTGAACAAAGACCAAAAATAACTTCGTTCACATCTTCATCAAGCTGAAGGCAGAAGAGATGGCTAAACACCTGAAGACAGATTAGATCGCAAATCAGAACTACTGCCATATGATTTTCCTTACTGGGTGTACATGAGTATCAAGCAAAATAGTATGTGGACAATCTAAATTGACAGTTAACACTATCCTATTAAACAGATAGCACTCCAATCTATTCAATTTAGCAGAAACATTAGAAAATATGACATATCAGCACACATCTGCATTAATTTGTTACTCAAGTAGACTAATCTAACTTAATATTGTGAAAGCAATACCCCAATTTCTATCTTCATAATTGCACATATGGGGGTCATGTGCATTTATTTATTGCTGCAATTGTGTGCATGGACTTGCCAATATGGCATTTGAATTCCACTCAACAATAGGTGAACACAGCGTGTCTTAGCAACACAAGAATAACTGCAAACATCTTTTTCTCTTCATCCTAATCCCACATACGGCACATGCTTATTCAAGTGAGTCTAAAACGGAGATTCACAACTAGATGTGTCCTAAAATATTTTGGAGATAAGAGAATATTGATATGACCAATAATGAGTACTAGTGTCCTATTTCTTACCACTTTCATCCTTGAAATAACACTCTCTTTAATGGATTGTGACCGTGATACTATATTAATAACAAATAGACCTCTCTCAGAAAGCGCATCCTTTACAGTCAAAAGAAATGATTCCTCCACAAAATCTGCTGTGGGACAAGTCATCCCAGAGCTGTCCACAGCAAAATGAAAAAGGTTAGTATATGGCGGACCATGCCTTAAACTTTAAAATCAGTATTGCTTCTTATATTGATAAATTTACTAGCAAAATAGGCGTTGTCTGCATTCACCTTGAGTCTGCCGAATCTACATCAATAATAACTATGTCAACCTTCGAAGTCACCTTGCCTTCAAGATGTGATTCCAAGCAGCTTTCATTGGAAGAAGGGGGCACTGTACTACATTGAGAATCCATTTTTTCTTGAACAGCAGAAGTTTCATCAACTGCAGCAGAATTGGCAACACTTCTAACAAACTGAATCCCATCAGCAATGTGTGCCTGGTACATCATACATAAAAAGAAATCTTATAAGTGATCCATAAGGAATATTATAAAACTTCAGGATAAGAAGAGTCTCAAAGTGAGTACAATCTCATTTAGAGGTTATGTTTATGTCCAGGAGGTATGTCTGCATTTATGTTTATGTCCAGGAGGTATGCTTCTCTCAATTGTTATTAATTCCTCCAGTGTTTCAGTCTAAGCCTATCATCAAGACAGTAAAGAGAACAAATTGAAACTGACATGCAACTACATGAAGTGTTTTACTTCAATTATAAATTTCAAAAATGTGATCTTCACACCCAAAATTTTAACGTAACGTTGACCATTCTTGAAAATTATAAGGAAACAATGTGAAACATAGAAAAATAAACAAATAAATTCTTTTCAATTTAATAAAATGAGAAAATAAATAAAAGAAGTCAGCCGCACTGATATGCTTTCGAGGCTTTGAGAGTTGGGGGGGCGGTGGGGCTTGCCTTCCTTATTTTACTTCCTTTTACTCTCTTTTTTTAAGTTAAGAAAAAATTATTCTCTTCTTCTTTTTTAACAAAAATGTGTTTTGGGGGAATATGGCAAAAGACTACACTTGGTGCAGAATTTCAAGGAATATTTCATCCTCTGTTTCCATGACCAAGAAAGGAAAAATACTGTTTAGTAAACTATCAGATCAAAACTTTATATAGGTGCACGTCAACCCAACTTAGATGGTGAAGTAAAATATCGTGTTTCCCAAGACCGTTGCAGCCCTTCATTCAGAGGTGCCAGCTCAAGGCTGCACAGTTGGAAGTTATTCACACGGATAACTAGCAAATGCAAATAGGAAAAATCAAGAAGTTGTATACGAGGTTAACATGAAAATTGAAATGCCAACTAGTAGATTCAGAGTGCATTACTCAGAGGGAGCCAAAGGACGAAGGAAATCATACCAAATCAATAGATAGTGACACATAAGAACTGAGTAAAATAAAACGCTTTCTATACTCAGGTTTCAAGGCAATTTGGAAGACAAAGTTGCATGTGTTTTTCTTCTCAAGAGATTATGTATTGTAGCCGAAGAACCATACTCAACTCAACTTAGCCCTATAGTTATCATTTCTCTAGACTATCAACTCAAGCACATCAATACTGTTTAAAAAACTTGGAATTCTTGTTAGAGGGGACACCAGTCTCTAGCAAGAAACATAATTAAACTTTTGCTAGAGGTGATACCAGTTTCAATGTATGAATGAAGAACTTGAACTTCTTGTTTACAAAATTATATACTATGAAAAGAAAGGTCTTTAGGGAACTACCTGCATGCGATCATCTTCAACAAACCCAAAGTATTCTTTTGCAAGTTTGAGGACTACAGGATCCAACTCCACCACCTGCAAATATAATAACTAATTACCACTCCATGAAAGATTTTTATCATTGACGATTATCTGGAAATTGATCTTTTTTTCTTTTTCTGGGAGACGGTTTAAGCCGAACATTACCTCAGCGTGCATAAAGGGCATACATCTATGAAGAAACATAGGAAGTAAACCTGCTCCAAGACCAATTACAACTGCTTTGACCTAAAGAAAGCATTTTGTAGTATGAATCAAAGGATATGCCACGAAAAGGAAAGAAAATAGTTTGAAAAATGACAAGAAAATCAAGTCCTCTAAAAGTAGTGCAGAGAAAAGAAAATGCAGCTATTAATAGATGAACAATATTTCCCCTCACTAATACTTTTCACAGGAAAATTAGATAGCGGAGCTTGGAACGGGTATTTTTTATTCATAAATTCCCCTCACTAAATTAAAGTACCCCAAGCATTTATTAACATTTATACAGACACAACACAGTTCGAAATTTTTATTTATTTCATAGTAAATAAAAAATTCAATGAAAGAAAACTGAAATACAAAGTAGGACAAGGAGCTAGGCAGGACATTAGAATAAAAAGTTTAGTTTTTTATTTTTTTATTTTCTCAGAATTTGAGCATAAAGCTACCAGAAGTCAATCCGTTCATTTACCACCAAGCAAGGGCTTGGCTGAAAGGTAGTCAGCAATGGAGTGCTTACAAATTTTTGAGCTGACGCCATGCTTTCCAAATAAGATGATATCAACATTAATCCAGAAAGAATTCCCGTATGATAAGAACTAGCCAAATACCCATGATAGACCTTCAGCTGGTGGCTCGTTTCTACAAATTACAAAATAATTGAATAAATAAGAATCAACAAAGATAAGCCTTTAAACTCAGAAACAATTATATTCTTCCATTAGAACCATGTTGTAACACAATTACTAGTTATAAAACCACAATGAATTAACAGAACAATAATAATAAAAATAGAATACTATAAGTGGATGAGGCCAGTGTTTAGCAGTAAATTGTTAACATAATTGAATAATTTTACTGTTGTGCATGTTAAGTTAACCCATCATAAATTCTTTAGATCTGAATGTTACAGTATCATTTGTCTTATGTAAGGATGCCAATATTTGTACTGCTATGCATTGGGTAAGACAAGATTTCAAAAAAGCACTCACAATGCATCTAAGAACATACCAAGTTACCAAATCTCAGAAACAACAGAGATGCTTTCCAAAATCTGTATATTGGGCTAGTTTCGTGAGTGGGGTTGGATTGGATTGAATAACTCATCAAACTCAATGTATTTTGAATGTAAAATGGATGTGTTCACGTTGTAAGTGGATTAGAGGGAGTAGATATAGAAGAAAACTTATCCAATCCAATCCGCTCAAAATAGTAGGATTAGAAAAGGTAAGTTTCCTTCTACGTATAATCCTATCTAACTCTCCTACAATGAAACCGCATCCATTTTTACATTTAAAATACGATGAATTTGAAGAGTTATCCAATCCAATCCAATCCTAATCACCAAAAGTGACCATAAATGTAATATATAGAGTATTGAACATATTAAGCAAGATGGAGATTTCTTATCTGACAGAGGTATAATTAAATTGGATATAGGGAGCAAAAATAAAAGTGAATAAACAGAACATGAAACCTTACACTTGAGTGATTCAGGCATCTTACAAATATACAACGCAAGAAAAACTATATTCCACAATTCAAATCCCATACCCAAATTATACATATAAACATTTCAAACTTTGTTCAAGCCCACAAGTACACCAGGTACAATGATACTTTAAATTTTTCTACATGCATGTACATTCACTACGCTATATTAGTTTGAAAAGGGAAAATCTGTATTAAGTCTTTAGGAGGAGTTTTCTATTCTGCATGAGTTTGATTAGATCCAAGATTTCATATGAAAACAGGAGCACTAGTGAAGGGAATTGCTTTTTTGTCCACTTTGGGACTTGCCCATTTTTTAAGAAATGGGATATGGAAAAACTACTTTCCAATATTCCAAATTTGCTTTCTCATTCCATTGACTTGATTTCATTGTAGCCATAATTGCAACAAGTATTATTTACACACTTAATATTACCATTGTATGTGTACTGGCAACAGCCTCAAACTTTCAACCGCAAGCACAGACTCAAATCTCAAGAGCTACAAAGTTTTCTTTATCAGAATGGGAGAAGTGCCCATTCCATTTTACATAGTAGGTGAAGATTTTTTTGTCTAAAGAGACTTTAATGTTCCACCAATAGACAAGTAACCATACACCAATAATATAGCAAACATAAATTGCATGAATGGAGCAAAAAACCAGAAGGAGAGAAACTCAATTTATATTATAATGGAAAAGACACAGATAAATACCACCAGTTCTCAGGACTCCTCTTCTTTTAGATTTGGAAGATGAGTTTTTCTTTTTCCTATCAGTCTCACCAACAACTTTACTGTTAGATCCTTCCTCTGATAGAAGAGCTTCAGACTGAACCAGACCCTCACTTCTTTGGAAAACTAGGCGACGAAATGTCAAATCTTTGGATGGTAAAATGCGACTGATATCGTCATCAACAGTTTCGTAAATCACGTCCTCAACTGTAATTGGTCCAGTGATCATAGATGTGACCTGCAAATTCATCCAAGCGAGGATGACAAAGACATGAAGCCATGTCGTAAATGAAGACATACAAAAATGGTATCCATCTCATAAACAGAGGCTGAATAATCAATAGTGTACTTGAAGAAATATTTAATAATTTGACAACATCGATGCCTTGTAACATCCGCCTGATAATGGCTCCCAAGCTTACTTTTAAATAAAGCTTATAAGAGATTATTGTGATTATGAGAGGCACATTATGTATGATTTTGCGGCTACCTGCAATCAAAGATGGAATCAGGGATGGAGCCAGACTACAAGGTTGGGGTGGGAGGGGATTTGGTAGTGGGGCCTAGTGGGTGGGCTTGAAGTGAGGATTGAATGGAGAACCCATAACCATATAACTTTTTTTCTACTTTTTCTCAGTTAGGTCAGGCTAAAGCTAGGGAGAGCCTTCTCATAGCTCCGTGCCTGGACAGGATAGTTACAAAAAGTTTTGAAAAAACAGAGTTCCAACATTATGGTACCTTTAACTATGAAACTTAAGTACGACTATCCTTCTTGTTTTTCCTTTGTACTTTCATTCTCATGGGGAACTTTGGCTGACACCTATTTTGGGCAAGTTCAAGCCGTAAGAATCTTAAGAAATGGCATATCTATTGCACTACTTGCTCCTAGAAGTCTTACAAACTATTTAGGCACAAAGCTCTATGGCCAGCAAACTTTTAGGTTACAGTACAGGGGTATTGAACACTACTAAAGTTCAAAGCTACACCAAATATATATGAATTGCTATCTCACTGTCTAAGGAAGGATCCACAATAAGCCTAAAGGTACTTTAGACCAAACCAAAGGTGAAAATAATTGATAATCCTACTATATAAACAAGTAAAATGTATGTCCTAATAGGTCATAGATAGTCCTACTATGCACAATCAAAAGACAAAGAACCTGGTGAACAATATTTCGTTGCTTGATACCA
Organism: Oemleria cerasiformis; assembly: GCA_037349345.1. NCBI lineage: Eukaryota > Viridiplantae > Streptophyta > Magnoliopsida > Rosales > Rosaceae > Oemleria > Oemleria cerasiformis. The sequence continues at coordinate 2,777,734 of JAZGTL010000008.1, forward strand.
TCACCTGCCATGAGGAACCTGCAAAAGCAACCAGCCAATATAAACATATAAGATAAACACTTTAAGCAGTAGAGAAACCAAAACTATGTCATGGAATTAAAGCTATTTTCTTAAAATTTTGTATTGCAATACCAAAAGATCAGAGACATTGAAAACAGAAAAGCAATTAGCTATATTAGCTTTTAAGACGTAGTAGACATGTGACATGGCAATAATACTGGATGATATTGAGTTTATCCTGGCTTGACCAATTGTTTTCTGAGTTTTGTGCCTAATCAATAGATTCAAAACTGACAGCCATTGTCTGAGAAGAGGTATTGATAATTATGGAACGGGGGAATAATCGTATTGCATTCTGAAATATAAAACTAAAACAAAATTATGTAAGTACGTACGGAATAGGATCTCCATTGTCATCTTTTCCAGGTGCCAACTGTTTAACTAAGGGAGATAAATCCTTCTGAAAGGGAGACCAAAAATGGATAGTAAGTTAAACTATCAAATTGGGAATGCCTCGTCAAAAGATTAGGACAAAGAAACATTACCTGAATATCATCCATGCTGGCTAGTACATGGCTGGCGTCTAATAAAACCTTAATTTATCACACAAAATCTAATTCAGAATAGCAACAAAACGAAAAAACCCCTAAAAAATAGGAACAGAAACATATTATGATTGTGATGAAAAGGTACCATTACAAGACGAGCTGCCTTCGAGCTTTCTACTATCATCCATTGTCCTTCTTCTGAGGAGAATAGCCATTCATGAGCCCTAGTCTGAAATAAAAAGTTTCTATAATTATTTTAGCAACTTTACAAGTTAGGAAAGTAAAGAAGATAGTTGATGACACATGTACCAGGTATAGTAGAATGATAAAAAGTTCTAATGTTTAGATTTGAGCCCCACGAGCGTATAAATCAAAAGCCAAGGAAGAGGAATAAAGTAATGAAATAATAAAACTAACTTTTTTTTTTTTATTTTATATGAAAACAATGTCAACTAATAAGTAAATGTGTGTTTCAGTTTACCTTATAGCTACACATTTTCCCAAAATATGGTGAAACTCCATATCTAAAGCCACAATGTACAAACAACCATGTATGCACATTATATAAAATCCTAAAACATTTAGCTCCATTACTTGAGAGAGAGATTTTTGCGGAGGATATTAATGATGTTTCTTAACAACCAGGCAAGATAATAGATGCAATTAGGTTGAACACGATGTTGCATGGAACATGAGACAAATCCATTTCATTAAAAGGTAGACAGATTTACTTTCTACTTTTTTTTTTCTCTACGTATACTAATTGACCAGTTATAAGATTTTTCAATTTCAATCAACAGAGTTCCAGAAGAGCGCCAAAATAACTGTAATCCGGATCAAAAAATTCATCAGCATAATGTGTCCATAAGTTCCCTTAAGGTACCGTGCAGTTCATTAAACCAAAAAATTTACCGAGTGTACCTTAGGGACAATAAACACCCCACAATGATATGCAAATGGACCAGATGATTCCTGAGCATCAAGAACTACAGCTCTGTAACTGAATTGGGAGTCACCACTCAAATTAAGCTGAAAACGATGGCCTGGGAAAAGCTTAGTCAAATCCCCTCTAGCTCCAAGTTGCAATTCTTCAAGAGAGTACAATACATCTGAACCAGTGGAGTATTCTTTACGGATTTGATTTTCGTTTTCAACAGCTTCAAGAAGTCCACAACCCTAAATGCACAACCAGTAGCTTTTGTCAATCTTTTGAGAAATTAATTTTCCAAGACCTATGTAACAGAGCTTACACCTTATAAGAAAGATTGAAGAAGTATCAAGTCCCACAACCAAATCATTTTAAAGGCTAGACAGTAAGCCCTATTTGAACTAGTAATTCGCTTGTAACCTTTATCGTGTATAAATTATGAATAAATAAGATATGTAGGCCATAAATTTACCTGACTTCCCTTCCAAGCAAATGAAGAATTACTAAATGACGTGATCTCCTGCACCACACTGGAAACCTCTTTCTCAGCTACGACCATAAACGCTTGAAGGCTTGGCTTACTAGAAGGTTTCTGAGGTATGGCATGAATACCCATTTTCCACCCAAACCGGAACTTAGAGAAAAACAAAGCTGGAACAACAATGACCAACATAATTACCCTTCAAAGTTTCATTAAATGGAACTAAAGTACAATAGTAACCAATAGCAAGTAAAACAAGTACCCAGAACATGGGATTCTGCCAACGTAAGGCAAATAAATTTTCCCCCAGACTTCAAAACTCTTCTCACCTGGAAAATGAAAATGCAATCTCACACAACAATGAAACAAATTGTTGACAGCATAAAATTTGAAAGAGAAAAATAAGCACAGCACACCTCTGATAAATACTGATTCCCAAGCATCGGCCCAAGCTCTGGCTCCATCAAAGCATCCAATCCACCTTTGTCAACTACAACATCAAATGCCTCGTCCTCAAACTGCAAATTTCGTAACAATAAGACGAGGATTCAAATCATTGATGTTTATTAAGTTAAAAGATTTAAACTTCTGTGAAGCTACCTGCATGGCGGTCATGTCCATGACGCGCCAGCGCATATGGGGCCTCAGGCGAACATTGCGGCGGAGGCAGTCGGAAATGGCGACCTTAGAGAAGTCAATATTGGTTATGGAACTGAAACCGGCATCGTAAAGGTATTCGGAAAGGCGGGAGCTGCCGCAGGCCGGAACGAGAATTAGGGGTTGCGGAGGGAGGTGGGAGAGCAGTGGGTCTCCGAGCTCGGACCACTCGGCGTACCACTCGAAGGAGTCGTCGGTGCCTCGGATGGTGAAGAACTTGTCCCAATTCTCTTTGCTTGTGAAGTCTCCGAGGGTTCCAAGTAGCTCTGCTAACTGCTCTTCCTTCTTCCCCATTTCGCGGCTAGCGGTCGTCAATGCAGGGTTTATTTGGGGTTTGGCTCTGTGTTGGGGTTTTCCGACCAAAAGAGAGCTCATCTGAGTTTGGGTGAATTTCCTCGCCTTACCCTCTTATTTTTTATTTTCTGTAAAATCCCATTGTATCCTTGAAAAGAAACCAAATTAAGAACTAATTTTGGCACTAAACAAATTATTTTTTTCACTCTACTTTTTTTGTTTTAATATTTTTTTATTTTTTTATAAATTAAATTTCCAAACTAACCATTTATCTCTTAATTTACTTTATTTTATAAAAAAATTAAAAATTCACAATAATTTAATAGCATAACTATAAACTATCACCAAACATTATTATTTACTGCACCATATGCGTCTTCCTATCATATTGCAACAAATTTTTTTGATCATGTACATATGCAGTAAAATGTCCATATAATTCAAGCAGTCTAAAACTGCCATTATACTTTAATGTTATAAGCAGAGCACTCATAATTGTGAAAATTGAAAGTGGGAGAGTATGGTATATCGAGAAAAAAAAAATCCAAACGCTTTACATAAATTAAAGAAATAAAAATAAAATATATTTATTCAATTTTGATTTTAATAGGATTTAAAATGATTTACAATAGGAATTGATTTTGATGGGTTTTAATTTATTTATCTGTGTTTTATATGATTTTCGTTCAATTCATGTATAATTTGATCTGAAATTTCAATAGATTCTAACATATTTTTAATTTTTCATTTTACGGTCATTTCTACACACGCCCTTCGATATTAACCAATCCTATTTTTTCCCTTCAAACAAATAAAAAGAAATACTATTTCAATGGCCCTTTTAGCGCCTAAAAATTTCCAAATAATTTTGATGGGTTATGTTTATCAAATATCAAGGCATGCTGATAAAGCGCTGTAGCATTGTTCCATGCAAAGAGAGCAAAGAGAGCAAACAGATCATGACTCAGTTACTTGGGTAGCTTTGGTTCAGGCAATTTGTCAGCTTTGATAACCAAGCTACTTGGATATCTGAGTTTAGCAAAAGGAAGTTCAGTATCATTTATATAGAGCTGATATGAACAATGATGCATCTGTAATTTTTCTCCATCACGGTGACTTCAGCTATAATTGGGTTCGTTTTTGCTTCTTCTGTGCTAAATTACTCACTGGGAGTGTATCCAGTGGCTGATTAGTCTTCGATTATTGTGTTGGAAATCACATGATCGAGAACCTTGCCCACCAACTGTTTGATGAAATGGGGCTAAGAGAATTTCTCAATCTGAAACAGCTGACATTGAATGGAGGACACATCAAAAGGTTAATGGATGGAGAAATTCCAATTCTTTGGTTACTACTTATTCCAAGTGTGAAAAATAGCAAAATATCAATGATGGGGAAACTAAATCTAAACTTGGCTCAGACCAGACAATTACCACAAAGAGACTCTTATTACTAATTAACACAAAAGAAAAAGAAAAAACGGTAAAGGGGAGGAGGGAAGAAAATCACCTCCTCCCCCTGTTGTGCTTTTTCTTTTGGACTGAAAGGATCAGAAAACAGAGGCTATGGTTTTTCAAGGGATATGCGATAAACGCTATAGATCGTGAACTTGTAATTTTGTAATATTTTTTAATGTTATGCATGTACTAGGAAACTAATGTTATTTTTAAGAATTTAAGGAGGGTGTGTTTATTTTCTTATAATAGAGCCGAAATAAAAATGAAAGGAAAAAAAAAACAAAGAAAGAGTAAAAAATCATGGGTATCCATTACCTATTGGGTAGGATATGGTTATACCTTTTAAAATTGAAAATAGGTTATATATGGGTATATTATATAGTGTATATAAAAAAACACCCATCATTGACACACCCCAACCCAGAAAATATAATAAATACACAATAACTGAGGCATGCGGGCTGACACATGAACAGAAAAGCCCATGTGACGAAGCCCTAAAATAATATAGGAAGTATACCACAATTCATACTAATGACAAACAAGATTTAATATATCACGAATAACATCGTGAGTGGTACAAAGCATGTCTAACGTAAAAACATGCATGATGATCCAAAATTGGTGAATACAACATAGGGTTAAAAACTCATACATGAACTTGTGGAGTCCGAGCTGCCACTTGCAAAATCCTCCTCGAACTTTCAACTCAATGCTCCTTAATTCATGAGAGGCGAAAAATAAAGGTAAGTGAACCCAAAAATAAAGTCGGTGAAAAACAGTGGTAAAAGTATATACTAACCCCTCAGTTAGAAAACTGAGATTTGTAAGTATATTTATACACGCATACTTATACTTCATGTTACCACTTTATATATATATGTGTAAGCATATTTGTAAGCATATATATATATATATATATATATATATATATATATATATGTGTACATGTTACCACTTTAACACTTCATATAAGTGATAAATGCCCTATTCGAGATAAAAGGCTTCACAAACAAAACAATCAAAGTCTCCCATGTACACAATTTATAATCCACAATCCAATGATATTATCTCATCAAATCTCGATCTATGAAGTTCATCATGTGACTCTATAATACCTTCAAATGTACTTAAATCCCTATGTACATACTTATGATTCAGAATCAATTCATAGTTTCAAAGCATCAACTTGTATCACCAAAACATATAACATTCAAGTTCATCACATATGATTATCATACTCAAAACATACTCGGTACCCCTTCATGGTACTTCACATTCAAATCATCATATATAAGCACATACATCATTTCATATTCAACATCACAATCACACTCGAGCTTGATCTGTACCCTCAATGGTACTTTCTCTCAATCTAGTCCTCCCTTGGGACTATCTAACAACATCAATATAATCAATATACAATTGGTACCATAGTCGCACGAGTCACACTCACGTGACAGGACTGGTTATCTTTGCTATGTACCACGACCACATAAAGAAGTGGGTGCAAAACTTATCTACGAAAACCTAGGAGCACGAATTTGGACTTGGATTCATGAAACCTTACCTGGATTTCTCATAAATTGACTGGGAAGCTTCGAACACCTTCGAACTTCGACCCTCAATCCGCACGATTCATACATCGAGGATGGTAAAGGAAGGCAGGGTTGTAACAATCATCCATAGCGAAAAGTAACTAATAATTAGCTCAACTTGTCAAACTCAAAAGCAAGGAAACTAACCTTGGGAAAAAAGAAAGGATTTTTACCTTAAATGCACCCTGTTCTCGCATGAAAGTCCCAATTTGCACTATATTCTCATTATTCGTTCAAAATGCACCATGAAATAGTCGAGTTGGCCCACTCAGGTGCTTTTCCATTAAAGCTGTTAAATGTCCATTAAAAACTGGGGCAAAATTCGAAATTTGGACATGCTGGCACCAAAACGCCCTCTTTCTCACTCCACTCATCACAACCCAAACCACCACTCTTTCTATTTTCACTCTCTCTCCCCCAATAGCTTCATCCCCTTTCTTCTCCCCTTCCTTCTAGTTTGCTGAGAGACCCAAAATCAAAACCCAAGCTTTCAAATCATCTCCTTTTATTCAATCCTAACAACCTTCCCTTGTAATGCACTCCAACTTCACCTATTCACAAACCAAATCGACCAGACTCTGATCTCACCAAGATTAACATCTCACCCAATCCAATTGCACCAATTCCACCACCATTTCTGATTCCCTCTTCTCCAATTCCATAAGTATAAGCTTCTCATATTGATCCCTCTTCTTATTCCTTCATCAAAATAACAAAGACCCACAAATCCCTCTTTTTGTGTGACACACACATATACACACAATTGGTGAGAAAGAGAGAGAGAGAGAGAGAGAGAGAGAGAGAGAGAGAGAGAGAGAGAGAGAGAGAGAGAGAGAGAGAGAGAGAGAGAGAGAGAGAGAGAGAGAGAGAGAAACGTAAAAAAAAAAAGAAAAAAAAAAGAAGAGGAAGGAGATTAGATAGAGAAATAGATGAGGAGATCCCTTTCGAGTTTAGGCTTTTAGGAAACCCAAAGGAGCTATTGCTTTCCTTGATATTTTGTTTGTGTTTTGTAGAAAGTTATTTTGGAGATTGAATTTTTTCTCACCCTCTCGGAAAATGCAAATTTTTCCAATTTGAAGAAAGCATACACACTTGGACTAGCTGTGTGTATTAGTGTATCCATTTTCATTTGCTGTCTGGTGAGGTAGGGTACTACTCTCTCAACTCTTAATGTAACGATCCGTATTTTTAATTAGAGAATTTTTGTAAATTAATTTAGGAAATGACGATTTTACCCTTAGGGTTCAAAAGTCACTTTTTTTTTTTGGGATACTTTTTGGAAGTTTTTATTGCACCTTCACGTAAGTCTTGAACTCAAGAGTTTGTAGATAGGCGGCACGCGAAAAATGGAGTTCGGATGAGAGAGTTATGGGTCTAGAAAGTGCACGGGCAATTTGGTAATTTTGACCCAAGATGTTTTTTTAAGTATCTTATGCTCTTCTCTCTCTTATCATCAAATATTTTCTTTTCTTTTTTCTCCCCATCTCTCTCGAATTTTCTTCCTCCCTTGGCCGTGAGACACACAAACACAGACCATCATCATCACCAAAGATTTTGGCCATTTCGACCCAAACCAAGGACAAAATCACCTTCCTCTCCTCTCTACGAACTCAACCATGCCATCCATGAAGCTTGAGGACAGCGGAGGGCTTAAGAACGAAGCTTGAAAGCTTGGCCGAAACTTTGAGTCCAATTTTCGGCCACCACAGGTAAGGGTTTTCGATTTGGACTTCATATTTGGATTCCTTAGCTCAAGTATATAAATTTCCATTATTAGAATATCGAATTTGGTTGAGAAATGAGGGAGATAGGAAGGTTTGAAGTTCGGGTGGTTATAGAGGTCCGATGACGGAATATTCTTGTGAATAGTGCCAGGTGCGTGGGGAAGCCACCCGCCAAGCCACCGGCGCGTGGCGGTGCGTGAGGCACTTCCTCAGGCTCCGGCGAATCGTGTTTTCATGCTTTTGACCTTCCGAATCTTTTGACACAGGTTTCGGGTCAACCGCAGTTCATTTAGGGGTTGTTTTAGATATCCAAAGTTACGTTGTACACGTTAGAATGCGTGTGTCCTCTCGGGGTTTAGGGGGTTGGATTTTAGGTTTCCAATTATCGTTTAGTAATCCCCGAATGTTACTTTTGATTGGCGATACCGCTCCATGGACGATAGAGGAGCGTACAGCTCAAGGTTGAGCTTAATCGGACCTTCGGTGTGTGGATTTTGATTTTCAAAATATAATGCATGCATAAATTGTGTTTTTTTTAAACAAATGTCTATAAAATGTGAATTATAGTGAATTAGATTAAGTATTCTATAAGATTTAGTACCTTTTATGAATTTCGGAATTTTGAAATAATTATTCTATTGACTTATTTTGGTTATGGATTCTTGATAACGATTTTGAGATGATTTTTGGCATTAAATCCGGTTTCATAGATTTTGAAATGACATGAATTCTATAATTCGGGTTTACGCCTGGTTTTCAAGGTTTTGGGGCTATGGGCCGGTTTTATGGATTTATTGGATTTTGGCGTCGGCCGAGCTTGTGACTTTGGGCTTAGTCCCGGGATTTGGATTTATTGGATTTTGGGCTTAGGCCCGAGTTTTAAATTATTTTGGCTTAGGCCAGGAAAAAGGGTTTTCAAATTGGATTTAAGATTTGTTATGGTTTTCACTATGTTTACCATCCTCGATTATAATGGTTTTCTCCGACACATGATCTTGAGGTATTTTCGGTCATGTGATCATTGAGGTATTTTTGGTCATGTGATCGTTGATGCATTTTTGGTCATGTGATCGTTGAGGTATTTCTAGCACATGATCATGAGGTATTTTCGATCATGTGAGCGCATGATCTTGAGGTATTTTCGGTCATGCGTGTTCATCTCCGACACATGATCTTGAGGTATTTTTGGTCATGTGCTTGTTGAGCTTACCTACGCGCGTAGTATTTCTGACACCTGATCTTGAGGTATTTTCGGTCAAGTGACCGCATGATCTTGAGGTACTTTCGGTCATGTGGAGAGTAGGTCCCCGGGTTGGACATCTCGAGTTCTAGCCATTGCCTTGAGGTATTTTTGGCAATGGTTAGGAGGGCCTGTCCCCGGGTTGGATTGCCCTGGATATTGAGCTTCGGCTCGAGATTTTATTTTAGAGGATGGCGGAATATTTTCATGATTTATACATCTAGGTTTTCTCATGATTTTAAGCTCCTTCGAAGAGAGCTTTCAAGGCATAGTTGTGGACCACGAATTGTTTTTGCATGGACATGGATTTAAGTGGGTCCCGCCTGAATTTTAAAATTAAAAAAGGATTTCCGATAACTTCTTTGTATTTAGTTTACTTGATTGACTATTTTTAAAAAGATTTTTACATTATGCATGCATGATTTTACTGATGGAGGGAAAATGTATGTTTTTCTCGGAAATTATGTATTAAGTGATTATTATTTTTTATCCACTCACATTTTTCCTTATTTGACGTTCCCTCCATCCAGGCCATTACGTACGACGAGGGCACATTCCGAGGCGGAGGCATCCCTTCCTAGCTGCGCTGCCACCGTACCTTTTCAAGTAGGGTTTGTTGGACTTGTAAATCTAATTTTTCAACCTAGTTGCTCTGAGTAACCATTTGGAGCTGTTGTAAATTATGTCATAGTTTAGTTGTTTTGGACTTGGAGTTGATTGGTTGTGACTTTGATCTAGACTGCTTGGACATTAGGTTAGTATTTAAATCCTCCGTCTGACGGGTGAAAGACGGTTTGATCAAATTACAGGGGAAATTCTACTGAATTTTCAGTAGAATTCTCATAGAGAAATTACGAGGCGGTAAGGGTATTTCAGGAATTAGTTTTAGGTTGTCAGGGCATGTCAGACTGGAACAGGCTTTTTCACGGATTTCGATGGGAAATTAAAGAAGGGCCCTGTCACTTAACTTCCTAATAAGCTTGAATTTCACAAAACAACAACTTTGCAAACAAAACTCAATTCATCAAAACCAACCCAGCAAAGAGAAAGAGGAAAAAGAGCAAGGTTGCCTCTACTTCAGCTGCTTCCTTTAGGAGTTTTGTTGGTGTGCGATTCGGACCCCGAGGCGGTGACCAATGAGCTCTTGAGGAGGATACATAGTAAGGAATTGGGTGAAGGGAAGAATGCAGAAAACTCATACAACTCTACTTCAGAAGCCATGATTGAACTCTTTATCTTTGTTGATTAAGAAAAAAGCCGGAGAATTTTTAGAGAAGAAAGCAATGAGAGGAATGGAAGAATGGTCTGGGTTTGATTCTGAATTTCTGATTCAGTTTGTGACAATTTCGGAATTTTCTAGTTTGTAAAGGGAAGAATGGTATGGGTTTGATTCTCTTCGAATTCATAGGTTAGTGGGGTGGGTGACCAATGAATTGAACTGGGGGGCAATGATTTGAATGGGGATTCCATTTGTTCCCTTACTTGCTTCGGCTGATCTTCAGCCACGTAGGTGCCACATACCCAGTTTCCCACAAAATAGATAGAAGTTAACGGAAAAGCACCTGAGTGGGCTAACTCGATTGTTTAAGGGTGCATTTTGAACGAATAATGAGAATATGGTGCAAAATAAGATTTTCATACGAGAATATGGTGCATTTAAGGTAAAAAAACAAGGAAATGAACGTGACAATACATGTGTCTTCTTAACATGTAGATTTGATTTTTTTGTTTTTTTGGGTCATAAACATGTAGATTTGATTTTAAAGTGCACAAAAAATCCTACATGGGAGAGGAATCTTTTTTTTTTTTTTTATTAACAAGGGACTCACTTATATCAAAGAAAAATTAAAACTAATAACACAACAATCTATCTCGCAAGTTATAATTTCATTTGATTATTTTTTTTATTTGAAGAAGTAAACTTCAATTAGATGGAAGAAGCTAGTTACAATAAATAGGATAATATCAGCCGCCTCATCAAAAATTTGCCTTTTAAAACGGACAAACAAACTAACAAGAAGAGCAGGAGGATAATGGAACCAATGAAAATTAGTTCTAGCACCTAATCCATGGCGGGCCAGTCAATGCGCCACTGAGTTGGCTTGCCGACGGACTTGGACTGGAGTGATGCTCTGAAGCTGACGAAGGAGAAGTTTGGCATTGTTGAAGACAGGACCAACGATTGACATGTCCTCTAAACATTGTTGCAGGGCTGAGATACACATCATGGAATCAGATTCAATTACTGCATTCTGAATACCTTGAGCCTTGAGCCTAAAGTTAAATTCATAACAATTATGGAGTAATATACAAATGTAAGTTAGCCTGCATTATTGAAAATGGAAGGTGAAGAAGAATAATTTTTGTGGAGAAAGTGAAGAAAGAATATTATTCGGAATAATGTGGAGGCTATCACATCATAAGTTCAAATTCGTAAGCGCAATGCGTGGCATCTACTTATTGAACTAGATTTGACTTGTAATGACCCGTATTTTTAATTAGTGAATTTTCATAAATTAATTTAGAAAATGACGATTTTACCCTCGGAGTTCGGAAGTGACTTTTTGTTTGAGGATATTTTTGGAAGTTTTTCTTGGACCATTGTGTACGTCTCAAACTCATGATTTCGTAGAAAGGTGGCCCGTGTGAATCGGAGTTTGCACGGATAAGTTATGGGTATAAAATGAGAAGGGTATTTTGGTATTTTGGAGAATCCAATATTTTACCCTAATTTTATCTCTTTTTTCCAGAAAAATCTGCATCCTTCTCTCTCCTCACCCACGACCCACTCTCTCTCTTTCCCGTGAACCCGTGTGAAGGCCAAGAGGGACACCCAAATTTTTGGTCATTTTAGACCAAACTAAGGACACCATCACCTTCCTCTCTTCTCCACGAGCACAACTATACCATCCTTGAAGCTTGAGGACAGCTGTGGAGGACGCAGCAAAGCTCGAAAGTTTGCCTGAAGCTTCTCATCCAATTTTCGGCTACCACAAGTGAGGGTTTTCGATGTGGGCTTCATATTTGGATTCCTTCGCTCGACTAAGTAGATTTCCATTATTAGAACATCGAATTTGGTTGAGAAATGAGCCAGTTATGAAGGTTTTAAAATTGGGCAGTTATGGAGTTTTTTGGCCTGCGATGAACAGTAACCGACGAAGAGGTAGGGGGCTTGTAGCTTCCACAATTGCGGAGTGAAAGAGCCACCCGCCCCTCCACTGACGCGTGGGGGCGCGTGGGCCACTTTCTCGGGCTCCGACGACTCGTGCCTTTATGTTTTCGACGCTCCGGATCTTTTGGCGGATGTTTCGGGTCAATCGGAGTTCATATAGGGGTGGTTTTAGACGTCCAAAGTTACATTGTATGCGTTAGAATGCGTGTGTACTCACGGGATTTTGGGGGTCGGATTTTAGGTTTTTAATTATCGTTTCGTAATCTCGATTGTTACTTTTGATAGGAGATACCGCTCCGGGGACGGCAGAGGAGCGTACAACTCAAGGGTGAGCTTAATCGGACATTCGGTGAGTGGATTTTGGTTTTGTAAATTATAGTACATTCATAAACGTATATTTTAAATAAATTATTATCAAATATGAATTTTGATAAATTATAATAATTATTCTAAAATGATTTATCAACTTTGATGAATTTCGGTAATTTAGAATAATTATTCTAGTGAATTATTAATGGATATGAATTTTCAATAACGAATTTGAAAATGAAGTTTTGGGCTACGGCCCGGCTTTATGGACTTAGGTTTTATGAATTTCAGTTTTACAGTTATGGTTCTATGGATTTGGATTCATGGATTTTGGCATCGGCCGAGGTTATGGTTTTGGGCTTAGGCCCGGGATTTCGATTTATTGGATTTTGGGCTTTAGGCCCAAGTTTTATATGATTCTGTCTTAGGCCAGGAAAAAGGGATTTCAAACTGGATTTCAGATTTACATTACGATTTTCACTATGTATACCATCCTCATTCATTATGATTTTTCTCCGACACATGATGTTGAGGTATTTTCCATCATGTGTTCGTTGAGGGTTATTTTCTCCGACACATGACGTCGAGGTATTTTCCATCATGTAATCGTTGAGGGTTATTTTCTCCGACACATGACGTCGAGGTATTTTCTTTCATGTGCTTGTTGCGGGTTATTTTCTCCGACACATGATCTTAAGGTATTTTCGGTCATGTGATCGTTGAGGTATTTCTGACACATGACCTTGAGGTATTTTCGGTCATGTGCTCGCATGATCTTGAGGTATTTTGGATTATGCGTGTTCATCTTCGACACATGATCTTGAGGTATTTTCGGTCATGTACTCATCGAGTTTACCTACGCGCGTAGTATATTTGACACATGATCTTGAGGTATTTTCGGTCATGTGGCCGTATGATCTTGAGGTATTTTCAGTCATATGGAGAGTAGGTCCCCGGGTTGGACCTCTCGGTTCTAGCCATTGCCTTGAGGTATTTTCGGCAATGGTTAGGAGGGCATGTCCCCAGGTTGGACTGCCCTGGATATTGAGCTTCGGCTCGGGATTATTTTAGAGGATGGTGGAATATTTTCTTGATTTAAACATCCAGGTTTTCATAGGATTTTTCGTAAATTAATTTGGGAAAGGACGAGTTTACCCTTGGCTTTAAAAAGGGCACGTAAATCACCTTTTGTGTGGATACACATTTGGCAGTTTTTAAGGGACTGTTGCGTAGGTCTCGAATTCACGAGTTCGTAGATAGGCGACACGCAGGAAACAGAGATCGTATGAGAGAGTTATGGGTCTAGGATATTCAAAGGCATTTTGGTAATTTGCACTGGGTAGATATTTTCTAACCCAGACTTCACTAGATTTTTTCTTATCCCTCTCTCCGTGATCCTTATCCAACCCGTACGACCAAACCCAAAACCCAGAATTTGAACTTTGATTCAAAGAAACCTCGTCCGATTTGGTTCCACTATTCGGAATCTCCTCCTCCTCACGATCAAGGAGGTATCGGCCGTCGAAGGAAACGGCCGAGGGAGACACTGAACCGAGAAAAGGGAAAACCGAACCTTTCGATCGATTTTTTTGCCAACTCAGGTATGGGTTTCGTGTTTAGACTTCAGTTTCGAGTTCCTAGGCTCGAGTAGATGGATTTAGACTATAAATTTGTGAAAAACGGTTGATATTTGAGGAAGTTAGAAAAATTTCAAGGTCGGCTGGCAATGGAGATTTTCGACGACAGCGGACGGCGGTGAACGGCGGAGCAGTCGTCTTCTCCAGTGACTGGTCTGGTTAGAGGGGCTGACGTGGCATGCCATTTGGCAACCACGTGGAGCCCATCTGGCATCCACGTGGAGCCACATGGCAGCTGAGTCAGTGCCGAGTCAGCGCGCATGTAGACGCGTGGGGTACTGTTACCGGCGCGTGGTTGAGCCGCCGACCTTCCGCCGGCACGTGGAGGGGCGTGGGACCAGTCATTGGGTCACGACAACGTGTGTCGACAAGTTTTCAGCGTGGCGACAAGTTTTTGACGTTTCGAACCTTTGGCACCGGTTTTGGGTTAATCGGACATCGTTTAGGGGTAGTTTTAGGCGTCCGAAGTGGCTGCATTTTTAGTGGGACGCGTGCGGACCTCCTGGGTTTAGGTAGTCTGAAAGTAGGGTTTTTAATTATCGTTGGTAACTCCAATTTTTACTTTTGACAGACGATACTGCTCTGGGAACTTCAGAGGAGCGTACGACTCGGGATTGAGCTTAATTGGACGTTCAGTGAGTGGACTTTGGTTTTGTAAATTATAATGCACGCATAAATGTATATTTTAAATAATTTCTTGTTACATATTGTTTTTGGTCAATCTCTGGAATTTAGAATTTAATGGACACGGGTTCTCAATAATAAATTGGAAATGACGTTTTGGGCTATGGCCTGGCTTTATGGACTCTGTGTTTATGTCATTTTGACCTTACAAATTTTGGGTTTCGGTTGAGTCCTTGATGTTTGGGTTTCGACCCGGATTTGTGATTTTATTGGATTTGGGCATAAACCCGGTTTTTCAATGAATTTGGCTCAGGCCAAGAAACAAGGATTTCAAAACATGCATTTTGGTTTTCATTGAATTATTGTCCCCGAGGGTCAAGGTTTTCTCGATGCTGGCATCGAGGGTCTTTCTCCACCATATCGTTGAGGGTTCTCCGACGCTGGTGTCGAGGGTTATTTCTCCACCAGGTCGTTGAGGCTGCCTACGCATAATACATAGTTCTACATAACTCGAGGTATATCAGGTGTGTGGAGGGTTGGACCTGGGTCAGTTAGCTCGGATATCGAGCTACGACTTGAGATTCCATTCGTGGAGCAGTAGGATATGTTATGATATATTTTTTGTCCATGTATGTTTACATGATTTTTAAATTCCTTTGAGGAGGATTTTCAAAGTAGGGTTGTGGACCACGACATATTTTCATTATTCGGGTTTTTGTGGGTCCCACCAATGTTTTACCAAAAATAATGGATTTTCCGGTAAGTTTTCAGCTTATCTTTATGGATTTGTATGAAAATGAATTTTATATGTTGCATGTATTGTTTTACTCATGGAGGGGGAAAATGTATGTTTTCCTCGGAAATTGTTTTAAAAGATTATTTTGTCCACTCACACTTTTCTTGTTTTAAATCCCCTCCAGGTCGTTGAGTTGACGAGGGCACATCAAGCGGCGGAGGCATTAAATTTCCAGTTGCGCCTTTACCTAGACTATCGAGTAGGATTTATATTTTTGTAATTACCTTTCCTACCTAGATGCTCTGATAAGTCTTTTTGGAATTACTGTAATTATGACTTCGTTGATGGTTATTTGGTGACTTTGAGATTCTAGAGTGTTATTTGATCCTTCGTCTTATAGGTGGAAGATGGTTAACCATTCCTTAAGGGGAGGTTCTGTCAGATTTGTGGCAGAATTCTCATAATTAATTGAAAGGGCTTAAAGGTATTCTGGAAATTTTTTTTTAGTGGTCAGACAGGAGCATGGCTTTTCTCGGGTTCCGAGCGGAAATTTGAGAAGGGTCCTGTCAATTTGGTATCAGAGCAATAGGTTTAAATTCATGTAGACCATACACCTAGTGTACAAGTGATAGTGGTACTGACGAATTATGGTTCTTTTCAGCATGATATCTCCGAGACGCGAGCCCCGTCCACGACCTGGAAATGGTGAGGAAGATGATACGACACATGATCCCGTATTAGAACCTGATTTGAGACAGACCCTGGATCAATTGGGTCGGGCATTGACGACTGCATTTCAGGGTAGGGCTACTTCTGAAGTTTCTATCATTGAGCGAGCCAGAGGCTGGGGGTGACAGTGTTTTCGAGCGAGTTAGGCCCAGATGATGTTGATGAATGGATTACTCGTTTGGAACGAGTGTTTGCTGTTATGAGGTGCCTTCCGAAGGATAGGGTGCGACTAGCCACATTTCTTCTGGGTGACTATGCGTATCGTTGGTGGCATGCTTTGCAGCTAATGGGCTGGGATGTCCGTACCTTTACTTGGGAAGCTTTCCGGGAGTGCTTACTCAAGCAGTTTTATCTTCGCTCATACCGAGATGGCAGAGAGGCTGAGTTCTTGCAGCTACAACAGAGGGACATGACGGTGGCACAATATGAGCAGAAATTTCTTGAGTTGTCACGATTTGTACCGGCTCTCGTGGCGACTGAGGTGGAGAAGTGCCAAAGGTTTGAGTATGGACTGAGAAATGAGGTTCAAATAGCAGTAACTATTGTGGCACATACTTCTTTGAGGGCTTTGTCAGACGCTGCTGCTAGAGTAGAGATGAGTTAGCCACCTCAACACCAGTTTAGTGGTTCCAGGCGACGCCGGGATCGCCTGAGTTTCGTGGCCTCTGGTCAAGGACCATCTAAGAGAGGCAGTTTTAGCTCTGGATCTTCTGGGGGTGCAGGATCCGAATCAGGTAGTGGCAGAGCCAGTCAGGGATAGTAGTCATCCGCTCAGTCTAGTGGAGCTTCAGTGCAGTCAACCGGGAGATAGAGTGGCAGACCTGCACGGCCTGGTGACACCGGTTGTTAAGTTTGTGGGGAGACTAGTCATTTTAAGAGAGAATGTCCCCATCGTCCGGGCCGTAGTTCTTTGGGCCGAGATGCTGATGAATCGAGTCAGAGGGCAGCACAGACATCTGGTACTGCAGCAGGGAGCCAGAACCAGTCCAGTGGGGCCAGTAGGGCCAGTAGGAGACAGAGGGGTCGTGGTAGGTCTTCTGGTACACAGGCCCGAGTTTTTCCTATAAATCAACAGGAGGCTCGAGCGGCACCAGAGGTGGTTACTGATATGTTGTCTATTTTTTATCATGATAATAGAGTTTTGATAGATCTTGGGGCTACACATTCTTTTATTTCTCGGGGTTTTACACTTTTTTTAAATAGATAATTATCACCGATTGGTTGGGACATGGGTATTAGCACCCCTGCCGGAGATATGTTAGTTGCGAACCTAGTGATACTCAGTTGTCCAGTGGTAGTGGGAGTTTATGAGTTAGAGGCAGATCTAATCTCCTTGGACATTTATGATTTTGATGTGATTATGGGGATGGATTGGTTAACTATGCACCATGCCTCCTCAGATTGTTTCGACAAGAAGGTGGTCTTCCGGAGTCCAGGTTTTCTGGAACTTACATTTCAAGGAGACCGTAGGGTGCTTCCCTCAAGAGTAATATCGGCCCTGACGGCTGAGAAATTATTGAGGAAAGGTTGTGAGGGCTATTTAGCTCACATGATTGATTCTCGGGATACTCCGGTGAGAGTAAAGGATATTCTTGTGGTGAATGAGTTTGCAGATGTATTTCCGGAGGATCTTCCGGGGTTGCCACCTCACCGGGAGATTGAGTTCACCATAGAGGTTCTTCCGGGTACTCAACCCATATCACAGGCACCGTACATAATGGCACCGGTGGAATTGAGGGAATTGAAGACTCAATTGAAAGACTTGGTGGATATGGGATTTATTTGACCAAGTGTATCACCTTGGGGTGCGCCGGTGTTATTTGTAAAGAAGAAAGATAGTGGTTTGAGGCTATGTATCGACTACCGGCAGTTAAACAGGGTTACAGTGCGGAATAAGTATCCTTTACCACGAATTGATGATTTGTTTGACCAATTAAAAGGGGCAAGGTATTTCTCTTAAGTGACATTAGATCCGGGTACCATCAGTTAAGGATTAGGGAAGGGGACATTCCCAAAACGGTTTTCAGGACACGCTATGGGCATTATGAGTTCCTGGTGATGCCCTTTGGTCTAAATAATGCACCGAAGACATTTATGAATTTGATGAATATGGTGTTCCGAAGGTATTTGGATCGATTTGTAATTGTGTTCATTGATGATATCTTAGTATATTCGAAGAGTGCTAATGCACATGAGAAGCACTTGAGGTTGGTGCTGAATATGCTGAGGAAAAAGTAACTATTCGCCAAGTTCAGTAAATGTCAATTTTGGTTGACCAATGTGGGATTCTTAGGTCATGTGATTTCAACTTAGGGTATCAGTGTGGATCCCTAAAAAGTTGAGGCAGTGGCAAATTGGGAGCAACCAAGGACAGTGTCAGAGGTGAGAAATTTTCTGGGTTTAGTAGGATATTATAGGCGATTCGTAGAAGGATTCTTTACGATAGACGCCCCATTGACTCGGTTGACGAGGAAAGTAGTCAAGTTTGATTAGAATGTTGAGTGTGAACAGAGCTTTCAAGAGCTTAAGAGGAGGTTGACTTATGCCCCAGTGTTAACCCTTCCAGATGATAACGGAGGATTTGAGGTGTACAATGATGCATCATTACGGGGTATAGGTTGCGTGCTGATGCAACTTGGGAAGGTGATAACATATGCTTCCAGGAAACTTAAACCCCATGAGTTGAACTACCCCACACATGATTTAGAGTTAGATGCAGTGATGCATGCACTGGAGATTTGGAGACACTATTTTTATGAGGAAACATGCTGGATCCTTACCGACCATCAGAGTCTGAAATACTTCTTCACCCAGAAAGATTTGAACTTGAGATAGAGAAGGTGGCTTGAGCTGATAAAGGATTATGACTGTACCATAGAGTATCACCTAGGAAAAGCCAATGGTGGCGGATGCATTGAGCAGGAAGTCCATGGGTTCCTTGGCCTATTTGCACACCGTTTACTTACCGTTGTTGGTGGAACTCCGAAGAGCGGGATTATACTTGGCATGGATAGTTAGGGGGCTCTATTGGCTAGCTTCCATGTAAGACCTGTCTTGATTGACCGAATTACTGAAGCTCAACTCCAGGATCCTACACTGTGTGTTATTAAGATGAAGTTGGAGGTGGGGAATAGGCATGATTATGTGATTAGGGATGATGGGGCCTTGGTTAAGGATGGCCGGTTGTGCATACCTAATGATCCAGAGTTGAAAAGAGAAATTCTTGGGAAAGCTCATAGTTTTGCCTATGATATGCATCCAGGAGGCACTAAGATGTATCGTACTCTTAAGGATCAATATTGGTGGACTGGGATGAAAAGGGAAATAGCAGAGTTTGTGAGTAGAGCCTGACGTGTCAACAAGTAGAAGCATAGAGGCAGAAACCATATGGGGCACTACAACCCTTACCTATTTCGGAATGGAAGTGAGATCACATTACTATGGATTTTGTTTATAACCTTCCTAGGACTCAAAAAGGACATGATGGAATCTAGGTAATTGTTGATAGACTCACGAAGTCAACACATTTCTTGACAGTACGGGAAGATTACAGGATGGACCAGTACGCCAAACTGTTTGTGGATGAGATCATACAATTACATGGGACTCCAGATTCGATTGTATCAGACAGGGATCTTAGGTTTACCTCGAGATTTTGGCTGAGTTTGCAGAAAGCCTTTGGAACTACATTGCATTTCAGTATAACTTTTCATCCTCAGACTGACGGTCAATATGAGAGGACAATTCAGATTCTGGGAGATATGATGAGAGCTTGTGTACTGTAGTTTAAAGGGAACTGGGACTCACACCTGGCCTTGATGGAGTTTGCATACAACAACATCTATCAGTCTAGTATTGGGATGTCTCCTTTCGAGGCACTATATGGGAGATAGTGCATGACACCGATATACTGGATCGAGGTAGGTGAGAGAAGACTGTTGACACCAGAGATAGTGGAAATGACAGAGGAAAAGATTAGAATCACCAGGTAAAGGTTGAAGGCATCTCAGGACCGCCAGAAAAGCTATGCGGACCGACGGATCAAAGATCTTGAGTTTGAGGTCGGAGACTGAGTTTTCTTGAAATTATCCCCCTAGAAGGGTGTTGTACGCTTTGGTAGATGAGGAAAGTTGAGTCCTAGCTATATTGGGCCTTATGAGATTATTGAGAAGATAGGGCCAGTGGCTTACATACTTGCTTTACCTCTAGAACTGTCAAAAGTTCATAATGTATTCCATGTGTCCATGCTCCATAAGTATCTATTTGATGAATCTCACGTATTGGAGGATCAACTAATTGAGCTGAGAGATGATTTGAGCTTTGAGGAGCAACCAGTGCAACTTCTAAATTGGAAGGAAAAAGTATTGCGCAGAAAGAATATTCCTCTGGTTAAAGTTCTGTGGAGGAATCATAACATGGAGGAGGCCACGTGGGAAACCGAGACACTGATACGGGCGCATCATCCACATTTGTTCCAGTGACAAGTATGAATTTCGAGAACGAAATTTCTTTAAGGGGGGTGAGTTGTAACAACCCGAAAATTCAATTAGTGAATTTTCGTAAATTAATTTGGGAAAGGACGTGTTTACCCTTGGTTTTATAAGAGGCTCGGAAATCACCTTTTGTGTGGAGACACATTTGGTAGTTTTTCGGGGATCGCTGCGTAGGTCTCGAACTTACGAGTTCGTAGACAAGCGGCACACAGGAAACAAAGATTGTATGAGAGAGTTATGGGTCTAGGATGTTCAGGGGTATTTTGGTAATTTTCATTAGGTAGATATTTTTTAACCCAGACTTCACCGGATTTTTTCTCATTTTTATCCCTCTTTCCGCGATCCTTATCCAACTAGTGCGATTGAACCCAAACCCAGAATTTAACCTTTGATTCGAAGCAACCTCGTCTGATTTGGTTCCACCCATCGGAATCTCCTCATCCCCGTGATCAAAGACGTATTGGCCGCCGAAGGAAACAGCCGCGGGAGACACTAAACCGAGGAAAGGGAAAATTGAACCTTTCGATCGATTTTTTGACCAATTTAGGTATGGGTTTCATGTTTAGACTTTTGTTTCAAGTTCCTGGGCTCGAGTAGATGGATTTAGACTATAAATTTGTGAAAAACGGTTGAGATTTGAGGAGGTTAGGAAAATTTCAAGGTTGACCGACAATGGCGATTTCAGGCGACTGCGGACGGCGGCGCGGTCGTCTTCTCCGGCGACTCTCCGTTGACTCTCCGGCTACTAGGTCGGTAAGTGGAACTGACATGGCATGCCACCTAGCAGCCACGTGGAAGCCACCTGGAGGCTGAGTTAGTGACAAGTTAGCGCGCGTGTAGGCGCGTGAGGTACTGTAGCCGACGAGTGGCAGAGCCACCAGCCTTCCACCGGTGTGTGGCGGTGCGTGGGACTGATCCTTGGGTCACGATGACACATGTCAACATGTTTTCGACGTTCCGGACCTTTTGGCGTAGGTTTCGGGTTATTCAGACATTGTTTAGGGGTTATTTTGGGCGTCCGAAGTGGCTGTATTTTTAGTGGGACGCGTGCGGACCTCCTGGGGTTTAGGGAGTTTGAATGTAGAGTTTTTAATTATCGTTGGTAAGCCTGATTGTTACTTTTGACAGGCGATACTACTCCGGGAACTTCAGAGGAGCGTATGACTCGGGATTGAGCTTAATTGGACGTTCAGTGAGTGGACTTTGGTTTTGTAAATTATAATGCATGCATAAATGTATATTTAAAATAATTTCTTGTTACGTATTGTTTTTGGTAAATTTTTGGAATTTAGAATTTACTTGACACGGGTTCTAAATAATAAATTGGAAATGACATTTTGGGCTAAGGCCTGGCTTTATGGACTCTGTGTTTATGTCATTTTGACCTTATAGATTTTGGGTTTTAGTTGACTACATGATGTTTGGGTTTAAACCCGGATTTGTTTTTTTATTGGATTTGGGCATAAACCCGGTTTTTCAATGAATTTGGCTCAGGCAAAGAAAACAAGGATTTCAAAACATAGATTTTGGTTTTCACTGAATTACTGTCCCCGAGGGTCAAGGTTTTCTCCGATGCTGGCGTCGAGGGTCTTTCTCCGCTAGATCGTTGAGGGTTCTCCGACGCTGTTGTCGAGGGGTATTTCTCCACCAGGTCGTTGGGGCTGTCTACGCGTAGTACAAGGTTCTGCACAACTCGAGGTATATCAGGTGTGTGGAGGGTTGGACTTGGGTTAGTTAGCACGAATATCGAGTTACGACTCAGGATTCGATTCGGGGAGCAGTGGGATATGTTATGATATAGTTTGTATCCAGGTATGTTTACATGATTTTTAAACTCCTGTGAGGTGGGTTTTCAAAGTAGGGTTGTGGACCACGGGATGTTTTCATTATTCAGGTTTTCGTGGGTCTCACCGGTGTTTTACAAAAAATAATGGATTTTTCGGTAAGTTTTCGGCTTATCTTTATGGATTTGTTTGAAAAAGAGTTTTATATGATGCATGCATTATTTTACTCATGGAGGGGGTAAATGTATGTTTTCCTCGGAAATTGTTTTAAAAGATTATTTTGTCCACTCACACTTTTCTTGTTTTAAATCCCCTCCAGGTCGTTGAGTTGACGAGGGCACATCAAGAGGCGAATGCATTAAATTTCCAGCTGCGCCTTTACCTAGACTATCGAGTAGGATTTATATTTCTGTAATTACCTTTCCTACCTAGATGCTTTGATAAGTCTTTTTGGACTTACTGTAATTATGACTTCGTTGATGGTTATTTGGTGACTTTGGGATTCATGAGTGTTATTTGATCCTTCGTCTGACAGGTGAAAGACGGTTAAGTATTCTTTAAGGGGTGGTTCTGCCGGATTTGTGGCAGAATTCTCTTAATTAATTGCAAGGGCTTAAGGGTATTCTGGAAATTTTTTTTTAGTGGTCAGACGGGAGCAAGGCTTTTCCTGGATTCCGAGGGAAAATTCGGGAAGGGCCTTGTCAATTTGTGTTTTAATTATCATTATTTTCATCCACTCACACTTTTCCCTAAGTCTCCTCCGGGCCGTTGAAGACGACGAGGGTATTTTTGTGAGGCGGAGGTATCACTTTCCAACTACGCTTTCACCTTACTAGCTCCGAGTAGGGTTTGTTTAACTTGTACACTTTATTTGCCATCCTAGTTGCTCTGATTAACCTTTTGGGATTACTTGTGATTATTATGTAGCTTGGATGTTTGGATGTGGAGTTGGTTGGTTGTGAGTTGACATGGATTGTTTGGGATATCATTTTAGAATTTGAATAATTTGTCTGACAGGTGGAATGCGGTTAGTCCAATTTACAAGGGAGATTCTGCCGAATTTTCGGTAGAATTATTGTAAAGTTTTTGTTGGACTAATGAAGGTATTTCAGGAATGATTTTAAGGTTTCAGGGATTGTCAGACGGGAGCAGGACTTTTCACGGATTTCGAAGGAACAAAATTAAGTAGCATAATATATTACTATTAAAATTTTCATATTTTTATTTAATTACTAAATTGTGAACAAAATTACAAACACTTTTGCTCAAAAAAAAAAAATTACAAACACAGTGTTTACATTATTAGGGTTAGACGTACACTTTTTTCTTTTTTGATTAATGTTAGAAATATAGAAGGATGTCATTCATAATAAGAAAAATCAATTTTGGAGCTCATAGTCGATATTAGGGTCTTTTTAAAATCAAACCATAAAATTTCAAAATAATATGTTACGAAATTGAGAGTAATTTTCTTTTCTTTATATTTTATGTTGCTGTCACTTTCTTAAAATTCTTGGTTAGGCTTGAGCTTCATTTACATTTCTTAATTGACAGCAAGAAAAAAAAATAAAAAATTTAGTGGCAAAAAAGTTGCAACAAAAACAACATGAAAGCAGCCGGGGACGGAGCTACCCAAATATCCCGGAAGAGCAAAAGAAGTCCGGGCAGCGCGCATTAGGAATCGGACTACCTTGAAAAGAGTGACTTACCCACCAGGGCGGGACACGTGTGCGAATCAGGCCTCCCGTGACCACTGAATATCGTCTGGACACGTGTCTTCACTGTGGACCCACCATTCTAGTGCCATGTGTTTCTCTCTCCGCACCCGTACCTTCTATTCTCACTCACTCACGCGCCTCACTCGCTCGCTCACTCACCGTCTTCTTCACGTTACTCTCCAAATTCAGCC
Source organism: Oemleria cerasiformis (assembly GCA_037349345.1). NCBI lineage: Eukaryota > Viridiplantae > Streptophyta > Magnoliopsida > Rosales > Rosaceae > Oemleria > Oemleria cerasiformis. Next base: position 2,802,054 of record JAZGTL010000008.1, read on the forward strand.
AAAACTACTCCCCCATCCCAACATCAATATACCTCTTCTGCTGCTAACTTCATTTCACGCACCCGCACATTTATCTATTTAATTTTCTCGCTCATTTTCCCGAGAAAATCACAAGGAAAATCCAAGAAGCGAGGGAAGAAATAACAAAATCCAACAAGAATATCTGCATGTCATGGTTATTGGGTCCTCATCACTTCTCTGTTTCCGTTCCTAAAAACCCAAATTTCCATTTCGAAGGAAACTTAAAGGGCAATTTGAAATCATAAATTAAAACCATCCCATTGTCTGTTTTCGCATGCTATGTGTGTTCTTGAGATTTCTTGGTCGAGCTGAAGATCAAAAGTAACAAGAGTGGGGATTTTCGAAAATGGCTGGAAATGAGTGGATTAATGGGTACTTGGAGGCCATTCTGGACAGTGGGGCTTCCGCCATTGAAGAGCAGAAGCCGGTGCCGGAGAATTTGAGAGACACAGGGGATTTCAATCCCACTAAGTACTTTGTGGAGGAGGTGGTGACCGGGGTCGATGAGTCCGACCTGTACCGGACATGGATCAAGGTGGTTGCTACCCGCAACACACGAGAGCGCAGCTCCAGGCTTGAGAATATGTGCTGGCGCATTTGGCATCTTACCCGTAAGAAGAAACAGGTTCTTGTTGTTAATCCTCCTCTTTTTCCTTACCTTGCAAAAAAGTTAGAATCTTTTGTATGAGGATTGATGATTTTCAGAGGAATAAAAGTGACCATGATTCTTTGATTTGTCAAAGAGGTCAAAAAAATGGCTCAATGCAATGCTTATATTATTCTGTGATCTCTTCAAGTTAAATATTATTTTTTTACAAAAATGAATTTTGGTATTTGTTTAGGTTGCTTGAAATGGATGATCTTTTATGGAGATCAAGTTGCTAGAAAAATGCCAAGTTTGATTACTTCTTTTCCTTGTTTTTCTAAGATTTGGAAATAAATAACTAGTAATTTCTTTTATGAGCTGAAAACGGGGTTTATATATTTGTATGTTGAAGATTGAGGCTAAAATTTTGGATCAATCCATGGTTTTGAACTACTGTATGAACATTCTGAAATAATTTTAAAACAAAAAGGCCAATTCGCTATTTTCCTTATGGTTGATGGCTATCTGCTCAAAACTATCAATGGGACAATTACCTCTCTAGTTTTTGTTCTCTAACTTCCGCTGCCATTACTTTAGCTTGGAAGAAGATGGCAGTGGCTCAACTCACACACACCATACTTGCTCTGCTGTTGTAGTTGGAGATTGAGGAACATCATCGGTTGACAACCCGCAGATGGGAGCGGGAACTAGGACGCAGGGATGCAACTGAAGACATGTCAGAAGACTTGTCAGAAGGAGAGAAGGGGGATGGTTTGGGGGAGTTGCAGCAATCTGATACCCCAATGAAAAGGTTCCAGCGTAACATTTCGAACTTGGAAGTATGGTCAGATGATAAAAAGGAAAAGAAGCTTTATATTGTTCTTATCAGGTATAATTCTTTTTGTTAAACTTCATGTTAGAGTTTGTGGTTTATTGATATGGGCCTGTATAGTTTTCAGTTAATTTAGAAGTTTTTTTTTGCTGTTAACATTCTGGTGTTATTAAGTAGTTTGGAATTTCTGCAACCAAATTGCAGAGGGGTGACTCAAGTACTTTTGACTTCTATTCTCTAGGATGATGTCTAGCTTGACGTTTTAAAAGGCTCTCTCCTGTCCTTGACTATGGATGAAAGTTGAGAAAAGAGAATTATCGAATCCTGAAGAAATGCTTGCATTTTAAGCAAAGGATCAGCTGTCATTTCTTAATGCTGTTGTGGGGTGGGTTTTGGGTGTGTGATATTATTGAAGATTGACCTGTTAATCCGGAACTAAAAACGGGAAATGAGATACAGTGAAAATGGAAATGTAGTATGCCATGTTGGGGGAGCAGGCAACTGCATATGGATGATGGTCCAAAACTGTTAGAAGACAGGTTTCCGTGCTGTTTTTCCTTGCTTCTTATAGTTGGAATATAAGCGTCATTATCTCATCTGGAAATTTAGATTTTAGCTCAAACCTTTATCATCTGAAGATTGAAATTATAGCTCCAACCATTTTAGTACTTATGTTTTTTTTTCCATAAAGCTATTACAGTTGAGTTAAAAAACTTCACGCTTCAACACTTGATCAGTAATTGAAACTTTTCTTCATCACCAGTTTGCATGGTTTGGTGAGGGGAGAAAACATGGAGCTCGGTCGTGACTCTGATACAGGTGGACAGGTATCTGGTGGCCCTAGCATTTTTTCCGAGTAAACGAAGATATAGCAAAATTTGATTTCCCCTTCCTTTCATTTGCATTTGCATCTATGTTTCATGGCTTTATAAAAACAATTTCAGGTCAAGTATGTGGTAGAGCTTTCCCGGGCTCTTGCAAGGATGCCTGGGGTTTATAGGGTAGATCTCTTTACTCGCCAAGTGTCATCTCCTGAGGTTGATTGGAGCTATGGTGAGCCAGCAGAGATGCTAACTGCTGGTCCTGAAGATGGCGATGGTGATCTAGGAGAAAGCAGCGGAGCTTATATTATTAGAATCCCTTTTGGTCCTCGTGATCAATACCTCAGCAAAGAAGTACTCTGGCCATATATTCAAGAGTTTGTAGATGGTGCTCTAGCTCACATTCTTAACATGTCCAAAGTTTTGGGTGAACAGATTGGTAAAGGCCAGCCTGTGTGGCCATATGTAATTCACGGCCACTATGCAGATGCTGGGGATAGTGCTGCTCTTCTTTCTGGTGCTTTGAACGTCCCAATGGTTCTAACAGGACACTCACTTGGAAGAAACAAGCTTGAACAGCTTATTAAGCAAGGACGCCAATCAAAGGAGGACATCAATTCTACATATAAGATTATGAGGAGGATAGAAGCAGAGGAGCTTGCCCTTGATGCTGCAGAACTTGTTATTACAAGTACAAAACAAGAGATAGACGAGCAATGGGGACTTTATGATGGGTTTGATGTCAAGTTGGAGAAAGTTTTGCGTGCCCGCGCTAGGCGAGGAGTAAATTGTCATGGCCGTTTCATGCCGAGGATGATGGTAAGCCAGTGGCTATTCGTCGTGTTTGTTTTTGCTTTTAGTTTGTGTGTGTTCGTGTTTTGTCCTTTTAACCATTTCAAAATGACCTTATCTTTTCGATCTGGCTCCTTGTAAATATGGAGAACTGGAAAAGTAACAACGAAGCAATGTAATATTTACTTGCAATCCCTTCTTGACTACAAGAAGCAACTTGAGGATTAAAAGCTAATTTCATGATATGAATTCATCACTTTCATCACTCTTCCAAGACAGAAAGATGAACATGGCATGGTAGCAATGCGATTGTTTATTTTCCCAATTAAGTACATTTTCTATGTAGGTTATACCACCTGGCATGGATTTCAGTAATGTTGTTGTCCAAGAAGATCCGCCTGAGGCTGATGGGGAACTTACTCAACTTATTGGTGGTACTGATGGGTCTTCCCCGAAAGCACTTCCAACAATATGTTCAGAAGTGAGTGCCTTTTCCTCATCAGATGATAATGCACTTAAATTTTAATCCTGTTGTTGCCTTATATTCAACATCCTTTGGCAGCTGATGCGGTTCCTTACAAATCCTCACAAACCAATGATCTTGGCTTTGTCAAGGCCAGACCCAAAGAAGAACCTAACCACTCTTTTGAAAGCCTTTGGAGAATGCCGGCCTCTAAGAGAGCTTGCTAATCTTGTAAGTGTATTTATGCAATAACTCAAGTATACCATTAACCAGTGCAATTATTAAATGTATGATTACTTACTAATATCTTTAAACAGACACTGATTATGGGGAATAGGGACTACATAGATGAGATGTCTGCTGGAAATGCTAGTGTGCTTACCACAGTGTTGAAACTGATTGATAAGTATGACCTATATGGGCAAGTGGCCTATCCAAAGCATCACAGGCAAACAGATGTTCCAGATATATACAGGCTGGCGGCAAAGACAAAGGTTCATATGATGTTCACAGTTTCTAGATAGCAATATAGTGTTTAGCTTTCTGTGCTAAAGGGTTCGATAATGGCAGGGAGTTTTCATAAATCCAGCATTAGTGGAGCCATTTGGGCTAACCTTGATTGAGGTTAGTTTTGACTGATACCGTCTTCTGAAGTGATCTTTACTTTCTCCAGAATGAGCCTTCATATATTTAATACGTTTCTTATATACTTTAGGCAGCGGCACATGGGCTTCCAATGGTGGCTACAAAAAATGGTGGACCGGTTGACATACATCGGGTATACATATCATCCATTGTTTAATATTTGTGCTGCATATATCTGTTACTTTTTGGCATGTGATGAATTGAATCTGTTCTATGCCCCATTCACCTAGAAAGAGGGCACAAAGATACTTTTCAGAGTCTGTTCGGGCAGTTGTTATAAAATTTTAATTGTCTACTTTCTGATAATTGGAAATTTAATTGATGCAAGCTAAGAGAAAGTAGACATTGATTGGATTATGAATTTTTGATGAACAAGTTAATTTTATTATTTCATTTTGGTATTTTCAGGCGCTGAATAATGGTTTGCTCGTGGACCCTCATGATCAGCAATCAATTTCTGGTGCACTGCTTAAGTTGTTATCAGAAAAGAATTTATGGAGTGATTGCAGAAAGAATGGCTGGAGGAACATACACCTCTACTCATGGCCTGAACACTGCCGGACTTACTTGACAAGGGTAGCAGCCTGCCGCATGAGGCATCCACAATGGCAGACTGACACCCCAGGGGATGAAATGGCTGCTGAAGAATCTCTCAATGATTCTCTTAAGGATGTGCAAGATATGTCTCTGAGGCTCTCAGTTGATGGGGATAAAGCATCATTGAATGGATCTTTTGATGTAACTGCCGCTACTGGTGACCAGGTGCAAGATCAAGTGAAACGTGTCCTGAGCAAGATAAAGAAACCAGAGTCTGCTCCAAAAGATCAAGAAGGTGGAAATAAGCTGCCAGATAATATGGCGAGTAAGTATCCCATGCTAAGGAGGAGGCGGAAGTTGATTGTCATAGCGCTTGATTGCTATGACAAGTCGGGTGCTCCTGAAAAGAAGATGATTCAGGTAGTTCAAGAAATATTTAAGGCTGTGAAATTAGACTCTCAAAGTTCTAGAGTCACAGGCTATGCTCTACTAACTGCTATGCCAATGGCAGAAACAGTAGAGTTTTTGAAATCAGGGAAGATACGGGTAAATGAGTTTGATGCATTGGTTTGTAGCAGTGGAAGTGAAGTTTACTACCCTGGTACTTACACAGAAGAAGATGGAAGACTTTTCCCAGATCCAGATTATGCATCACATATTGACTACCGTTGGGGTTGTGACGGTTTAAAGAAAACCATTTGGAAGCTGTTGAATGGCCCGGATGGTGAGCGAAGTTCTTCAGCTCCCACCAACATTCAAGAAGATTTAAAATCAAGCAACGCCCATTGCGTCTCATACTTAATAAAGGATCCTAGTAAGGTAGCTAGATTAACTTTATTTATGTGGAGTCTGAACTTTAGTAACTATTGAGTCTTATTTATTTTGGATCATTCACAATATATATACGCTTCTGCAGGTGAGGAAAGTTGATGATTTGAGGCAGAAACTCAGGATGCGGGGACTGCGTTGCCATCCAATGTACTCCCGTAGCTCAACGAGAATGCAAATTGTTCCTCTCCTTGCTTCTCGAGCACAGGCACTCAGGTTTGTATTGTCGATGTTTAAACCTGTTGCATGGACCAACCTCAAGAAAAAAGGGTTTCTGGAAATAACTTAGACACCGCTTACATATAAAGAAGAGTGATTGAGGCAGACCTTTCTATTGGATTTCCAAATGGCCCTTCTTCATTCTTTGTTAGTGAATTTTGTAATGGCTGAATGATATAAATTATTCTGGGGCCTAATCAAATAGTTCAAAACAGATAACCTTTTTGTTTATGTTTGTCTGATTGGTAGGTACCTTTTCGTTCGTTGGAGATTGAATGTAGCAAACATGTATGTGTTCCTTGGAGAAAGTGGAGACACCGATTATGAAGAAATGATATCCGGGACTCACAAGACCATAATCATGAAAGGGGTGGTGGGAAAGGGTTCAGAAGAGCTACTAAGAACATCAGGAAGTTATCTAAAAGATGACATTGTTCCTCCGGAGAGCCCTTTGGTCGTTTATGTAAGCGGGCAAGCGAAAGCTGATGAGATTGCGAATGCTCTGAAACAAGTGGCTAAATCTTCTGCTGGAATGTGAGAGTAGTTGTGGTTTATGTATTCTTTTGTTTTATACAGTGAGACTGACTAGTAGTACTAGTATTACTGTATTCTTTAATTTGTGAGTATATAATGGATTAATCCAGACTTGGGTTGCTCATGCATTTTCCCAAGAGGGTTCCCACTTGTCACACACAACTGGCTATTGTTGTTGTTAGTATGATTAGAATCCAATGTTGTGCATTTTTATTACCAGCATGAGATATTTTGGTGGAAGGCATGCCAAAAGGGATTGAGAAACTTTCTTCCCTTCAGGTACTGAAAGCTTTTCTGATAGGATCTGAGGTAAACTTCTCTGCTGAGTGCAGACTTGGTAATTTTGCTAAGTGGATGAAAATCTGAAGCGGCTCAGTATACAATTGGGGAATGAAGCTGTAGTTGAAGATGAGGAATTCAAAAGGTTGAAGGACATTTCATCTCTCCGTCGTCTCTTGAGCGTTTGAATGTTGTTTTACTATCTTATGGACTGTGTGGGTAGCTGGGTTATGGTCTCTGTGGTCTATGGTCGCAAACCAAATGCTAGAAAAATAAACAAGATAAAAGCATAAATACAGGACTTGAGATAACCCAAACAATCATCTTGGACGAGAGATAATCAATAACTAATTAAGTTATTTTGTCTATGGCCATCTTGAGATTTGTTTTTGGATGAACTCCACACGTACCACGTCATCTGCTAACGAAAATTGTCGGAAAATATAGCGGTGAGACATAGATAAAACGTTCTAAAAAATTCAGAATACTTAAATGTAAAAATTGAAAAATCAAATATAATTATGAAATTTGATATAAAACTGTGGGTATTAAAATAAATTTTTTTTAAAAAGTGATATTCTATAGTTCTTTTGCTTTGCTTATTGGGTAGTTTTGTTATCCGATGCATGCTTAAAGTTAAGGTGTAGGGCTTTTTGTGGGGTCTGCCAGTACCAGGCTACCAGCCCAGCCTAAACCAACCACCAACAGCAACCCCTTTCTCACTCTCCAACTCCTCATAAAAGAAAAAGAAATCAGTAAGTGAATTACATTCGTTGTTGGTAGTTTGGGCAAGTCGATCAAATAAGGTTGGCCATGGCGGATCTGTGTTGGTTGGTATACAGAAGAGCCACGGGTGGATGATACAGGAGGGGAAGAGCACATGTCAAAGTAGAGTAGCACAGGTTTGGTTTTGATTTTTCTAACTTGAGTTCATTTGCTTGTGTGATTCATCCTTTAATTTTTCCCGCTCAAATCAAATAAGAAAATGAAAAATGAATTCGTAATAACCATACTATCACCTCATTTACTTTGGTTCACCTTGTTAAAGCCGTTCTTTCTCAAAATGAGAGGAACTTAAGTTGCAATTAACTCAACTGAGGCAACTGGTTTTAATGGGGGTGATGATATTGGATTAATTTCACACTGAATGCCACTAGTTGCTGTGTGTCCACGGATATTGGATTGGATCATAATTTGTGTTGTAAATTGTAATTGGAAAGAAGGTAGGTGATGCTATATTGGTTTTTTGGCAGGATATAATTATGATCTAGGGAGGAGAATAGCATTTCTTGCATCTCCCCAGTTAGCTCCACACAGATTTTTGGTCACTGCAAAATGTCAACCTCAATAAATCCAGAGAAGTTCATGCCCAATTTGCTGCATCTTCTGAGCAAAGCCAAGAAGGTGGCAAAGAAGGACGAGGAAGCAGCTGTGCGGTTTGAAGATATTGAGAAGCAGCTCCAGGACATGACAGACAAGCATTTGCTAGCCAGAGTCAAGCTCTTTGATCAAACTCTCCTAAATCAGTTTCTTACCTTAGAAAGATGCCTGGGAAATATTATCTCGGGGGCTGACACAACTTACTCCGATATCCAGGCAACCAAACAGGCATTGGATGTCATGGATAAAAATCTGAAAAAAATAATTGAGGATTCATCTGCTCTACTGGAGCGAATGCCCCCACCTGGACATGGTCCAGAGTCACATTTGCATTGGTCTAAGCCTGATCAATTGGGTTTAGCTCAGAAAATGTCATGGGAGTGGTCTGAACTGGGCCTGGAGGATAGGATTAATGAGAGTGCTGCCATGGCTAAAATAAGGAGGACTTATGAAGATCTTGAGACTGTGGAAATGAAGTTGTGTTTTCAGTCCTTGTCCATCTTCCCTGATGGTTCTGGGATAAAGAAGAGGCCTCTGATTTATTGGTGGATTGGTGAGGGCTTCGTCAAAAGCACCCCACAGATGACAGCGGAAGAGGTAGGAGAAGAAATCTTTGAGAAACTTATGAGGAAGGCTTTCATTAACAAAACATATTCAGATTCAACATCAAGTGTGGTTGTGAAAGATTGTACAATGCACCCTTGGATTCGTCGTATGTTGATCTCCTTGGTCAGCAATTCTAGGCTCTTCCGCTTTGATTTGCGAAGGACGCCATATCATGATATGGCAAATTGTAGGCGTGCTTGCTTAGCCTTTGATTACCCAATTAATCAGGGTGATGATGGCCCGAAAGTGGATGATCTATTGACAGTATTCAATTTAAACATTCTGTATCTCAGTTTGAAGAAAGAATGGCTGACTAAGTTGGACAAAGTTGAGGTTCTTCAGCTAGGACGGTGGCAGAACTCGCCTACATATCACATTGAACTGGATGACGATGAGGCACTGAAAGGTTTGGGAGCTCAGAAGCGGTTGAAGTATCTTAGCCTCCGAGGAATATCAAGAATTACTCGACTCCCTTCTTCTGTCCTTGGTCTTTCGAGCCTTGAAATTCTTGATCTCAGAGCATGTCACAACTTAGAGGAGTTGCCTTCAGATATCTCATCATTGACGAAGCTCACGCATTTGGATTTATCAGAGTGTTACTTGCTAGAAGGCATGCCGAAAGGGATTGAAAAACTGACTTCTCTCCAAGTACTGAAAGGTTTTCTAATAGAGTCAAAGAAAAATACTCCATGCAGACTTGGTGCTCTTGCCAAGTTGACGAAACTCAAGAGGCTGAGTATTCACATGGGGAATGAAGCTGTAGTTGAAGAGAAAGAATTTGAGAATTTGAAGGACATTACATCTCTTCGTCGCCTCAAAATATCATGGGGAGTGGTTTCTCATAAGTTTAAACAAAAAATTGTGGAGGAATCCTCGAAGTTCTTGCTTCCAGCAGATTTAGAAAAATTGGACCTACAAGGCATGCCTCTAGCAGATTTACCAAAATGGGTGAAGCCGAATCAGCTAAAAAAGTTGAAGAAGCTGTATATAAGGGGCGGTGATCTTGGTAGCTTGGAGCATGGGGAGAGTGGGGAGTGGACAGTGGAAATATTGCGTATCAAGTACTTGAGGAATTTGACAATAGGATTGCCAAAGTTGAAGGAATTGTTTCCACGTCTCCAGCATTTGGAGAAATTCAACTGTAATGAGATTGAAGAGGGCAAGTATGATCCAAACATTGTTTTCTAAGGCAATCAATGTTAGGATGAAAGTAACATTGCAGCAGCTGCAAATCCCGAAGACGTCCTTGGCATTCACTCCACGCTCAGGCAATAAGGTGGCTCACATTTTGGCCCAGGAGGGTCTTCAATACCAAACAAGACAGGTGTGGCTGCCTCCAGCTCCACCTTGGTTACTTAACTGTATTAAAAACGATTTGGTAGACCGATTGTGATGTTTGGGTTTTTAGTTCTATGGGGCGGGGTACTCTTTTTCTTTACTCAGGTCGCCCCATTACAAGTTTGTGTTAGTGTGTAAGCTATCCACTGTGGCAGCACACTGGCTGCTAGGCGGCATTGCTGATTTGTAAATGAGAGATGTATGTGAGTGTGTGAGTTGGTTGATAACTATTTGAAAGTGTGTGAGTTTGATTGTGTGGAGAGCAAGGTGAATGACATCATAGTGTCATCATCCTAACCGTTTTTCTAGATGTGTGGAAAGTGTGTGTGCTCTCATATTGTAAGGTATTCAATCATAATTGAAATCAACTGAGAATCAGTCATATTCTGATCTCATTTTACATAGAAAAATTCATTCAAGCATAAAAACAAACACATGGGGTGCATTGATCATCACTTCAATTTGATCGACAATCATCATCCCTTTTCGTTTTTTGAATATAGTGAAAGAGAGTAGAAGGATTCTAAACCTATCTTAAGCTCGTTCATTTTCAGCTACAAGCTCAAAAGAATAGACACCACACCTGAGTTAAAATTCTAGATTCATTGCTCTGAGAACCACCTTCATCCTCCACCGTGTTCCTCATCTTTGATAATCCAACATGGTATTAGAGCTCTGAGATCATTATCTGGGGCATCTGACTGTGCAAGTAGCTGAGCTGAAGCTGACATCGCTTTGAGGTATAGTCTAACATGGCTGGTACTGGTGGGAGTGAGCTGAGAACTCCTGCGTTTACAGGAATCAATTATGATTTTTGAAGCATAAAAATGAAGACAGTTTTAAAAGCTAATGATCTATGGAAGACTGTGGATCAAGGAATACCTGAACCTGAGGATGATGAAGAGATTGAAACACAGCAAACCCATGCTGATCAGATCAAGATTGCCAAGGCTTTGAGTCTGATACAGAACGCTGTGGCTGAGGACATTTTCCCATGGATTTCGAATGAAGAGAATGCAAAGTCCGCTTGGGACATCCTAAAACAAGAATACAGGGGAGATCCTAAGGTTAGAGATGTTAAATTGCAATCTTTGAGAAGGGTTTTTGAGTATACAAGAATTGATGAAACACTATCTACATATATGTCTAGATTGTTTGGTGTAGTTAATCAAATAAAAACATATAGTGAAGAGGTCACATAAAGAAGACTAGCACATAAAATTATGATTAGCTTAACTAAGACATATGATTCCCTTGAGTCCAATCTTGAAGAGGCTAAAGATCTAGAGCATATTAGTGTTCAAAGCATCATTGCATCTATCACGGCATTTGATCAACGTTTGGAAATGCACACTGAGGGTGAAGTTGAGAAAGCATTCTCAGGCATGATTGTTAACAACAAGCCTCAATATCAATCTAGTTCTAATCAGGGCAAGTATAAGAAGCAATTCAAAGGAGGTAATAAGGGCTGTAATAACAACAATAAGTTCATGGGAAATACAAAGTATGACATCAAGTTTTCTGGAAACCAGAAAGGTGAAAGTAGTGGTTCAAAAGATACTTGCAAGATCTGTGACAAGCTACACTATGGTGGATGTTGGTTCAAAGGAAAGATCAAGTGTCACAAGTGCTATAAATTTTGCCATATTGCCAAAGATTGTGCTGTTAAGCAATCAGAAAATCTGGTTCAGTAGGTTGATGAAGTTGAAGGAAACATGTTCTATGCTTTCCATTCAGCCTCAACTGGAAAAGATGTGGGTGTGTGGTACTTGGACAATGGTTGTAGTAACCATATGACAAGGCATAAGTCTCTACTGATCAATATTGACAGAAACATGAATGTGAAAGTAAAGATGGGCACTGGTGATTTGGTTCAAGCTGATGGGAAAGGATCATTGGTAATTCACACTAAGCAAGGTGACAAGTGCATCAAGGATGTGATGCTTGGACCTGGCCTAAATGAAAATATACTAAGTGTGGGAAAAATGGTGGAGCATTGCTACTACTTAGTGTTTGGTGATCATATTGTGGATGTCTACGAAAACAAAGACATGGATCATAGGGTTGCAAGAGTTCCAATGACTGGAAGTAGGTGTTTCCCACTATCACTTGACAATGTCAATCCTGTGGCTAGAAAAGCTGAAGTCAAAGAGAGTTCTGAGTTATGGAACCGGAGATTTGGTCATTTGAACTACTCTAGTATGAAAATGCTAAGACAGAAGGACATGGTGATTGGTTTGCCTAGCCTAAATGGTGAGAAGGGCATCTGTGAAGGGTGCATTCCTGGAAAGCACCATGTCAATCCATTTGACACATAAGAAGCTTGGAGAGCCTCTACACCTCTTGAGCTCATACACTCAGACGTGTGTGGCCCAATGCAGATAAAGACAATAGGAGGTAACAAGTACTTCCTTACCTTTATTGATGATCACTCTAGAATGTGCTACTTGTAATTCCTAAGACACAAATCAAGTGTGCTAAATATCTTTAGAAAATTCAAAGCTATGGTTGAACTTCAAAGTGGTTTTAAGGTTAAGACACTAAGAAGTGACAGAGGTGGTGAGTACACCTCAGGTGAATTGCGAAAGTTCTGTGAAGAGTGTGGGATTGAGAGACAACTTACTATTGCCTATTCACCTCAGCAAAATGGTGTTGATGAGAGAAAGAACAAAACCATTGTGGAAATGCCAAAGTCCATTATGGATGAGAAACAAATTCCCTAAGAGTTATGGGGTGAGGCAGTCAATACTGTTATCTATCTACTGAATAGATGTCGTACCAAGGCAGTACAAGGTAAAATTCATTTTTAGGAGTTTAGTGGAAGAAGTCAAGGTGTGTCACATTTGAAGGTTTTTGGTTCTATCTATTATATGCATGACTACAAGAAATGTGAGTTTTTGCAACATTACATTACTTTTATTTTTTTAAGTTGTAAATAGCCCTTATTTACAATGTTTAATTAAAAAAAATGCAATATTTGGAGAAAGGGTCCGGTTTTGCCCTTCCTTAGATATTTGATATTTCACGCCTCTTCTTCGAGAAAGAGCCAGATGTTTCACGACTCTTTTTCTTCTCTGGTATTACTCTCTGGTCGATTTCGCAGATTGAAGGAAACAATGATGATGGTCGGCGATGATGTCCAGTAATGGAGACGGCGATTTCGATGAAGGCCGGCGAAGACGATGATGATGATGATCATGGTCGGCGATGATGTCCAGCAATGGAGACGGCGATTTTGATAGCTTTTATTTTAATTTTTTTGCAGGATTGAAGAAGAAATTTTCGGGTTTGCAGAATTTTAGAGGTAAGAGTTTTACCTTTAGATTGATTCAGAATGAGATTTTATGAGATTGGTTTATTGATTATAACATTTCGTGTATTGTTTATGATTTAGGTTTCTTGGAGGGTGTTCTTCTGTTGGAGAAGGTGACGTTTTGTTTTAGAATTTGTTGAAAGTTTTTTTTTGTTCATGTAGAATGGAGTTGATGTGTGAGTACATTTTTTATTGAGGGCATCAATTTTACTTTGTTAAAATTATTTCTTTGTTTAGCCAAACCAAACCGAGACAGAGATCTTCATTTTTTCGTTCACTTCTCTCTTCGCCGCCTTCACTGTCATCGGAGAAAACGGAACTAGACCATTTGCAGAGCTTAATCGAAAGAGAGAACAACTTTGGGTTCAAGAAAGATGAAGACCCGGAAGCCATTGTGAATATTCCCAATTGGGATCTTAGACCTGGAAGCCATTGTGAAACGACGTTTTTATATTGTTGTTGGTTAAAGAATACAACGTTTTTTATCTATTGCCAACGTTAATTTTTAACATTTTAAGCTTGTTGCAAATGCCATTTATTATGACAATAGAAAAACGTTGCAAATGAGACCAACTTTTTGCAACATCTCAATATGCAACATTTGAAGCAACGCTGCAAAAGGTAATTTGCAACATTATTTTGTAGTTGCAAAATAGCATTTTTCTTGTAGTTCCATCCCATAAAAGGCAGAAACTGGATGAATCTAGTATTGAAGGCATATTTATGGGCTATGATAGTTGTGAGAAAGGTTACAAAATTTACATTTTGGAAACAAAGAAGATTGTTGTCTCAAGAAGTGTGATCTTCAATGAGAAAGGTAATTGGAATTGGAAGAAGGATGCAGTAGTCAACAACACTATTCCAGTAAGTTTTGATACAAGAACAAAAGCTGTTATACTAGAAACTCAAGGAGTTCCTCAAGATTCTAGTTCTAGCTCTTGTTCAAGTCCTACTCCTAGTTCAAGCTCAAGTTCAAGTTCAAGCTCTAGCAGTTTATCATCTCCTAACAATACACCTGTGAGATTGAGAAACCTCAGTGACATCTATGCTAGGTGTCACATGAGTATCATTGAACCTAAGAGTTACCTGGAAGCTATTAAGGACATGGCATGGAAGAAAGCTATGGAAGCTGAAATTCAGATGATTGAAATAAAGGATACTTGGGAATTGGTTGATGGGCTTACTGTTAAACCAGTAACTTGTGTCAAGTGGGTGTACAAAATTAAACTGAACCTAGATGGATCTATCCAAAAGCACAAGGCTAGATTAGGGGCTAAGGGATATTCCCAAAAACTAGGGATCGATTTCATTAAGACATTTGCACCTATTGCAAGGCTACACACAATCAGAACCTTGATTGCTCTAGCTGCATAGAGAAAATGGAAGTTGTTTAAGCTAGATGTGAAGTCAGCATTCCTCAATGGTGTTTTGGAGGAAGAGGTATATGTGGATCGGCCTGAAGGTTTTGAAGCTCAAGGTGAGGAATCTAAGGTTTATAAGCTGAACAAGGCTCTCTATGACATCTATGCTAGGTGTCACATGTGTATCATTGAACTTGAGAGTTACATTATTAAGGACATGGCATGGAAGAAAGCTATGGAAGTTGAAATTAAGATGATTGAAATAAATGATACTTTGGAATTGGTTGATAGGCCTACTGTTAAACCAGTAATTTGTGTCAAATGGGTGTACAAAACTAAACTGAACCTGGATGGATCTATCCAAAAGCACAAGGCTAGATTAGGGGCTAAGGGATATTCTCAAAAACTAGGGATCGATTTCAATGAGACATTTGCACCTGTTGCAAGGCAACACACAATCAGAACCTTGATTGCTCTAGCTGCATAGAGAGAATGGAAGTTGTTTAAGCTAGATGTGAAGTCAGCATTCCTCAATGGTGTTTTGGAGGAAGAGGTATATGTAGATCAGAGTGAAGGTTTCGAAGCTCAAGGTGAGGAATCTAAGGTTTATAAGCTGAACACGGCTCTCTATGCCATCTATGCTAGCTGTCACATGTGTATCATTGAACTTGAGAGTTACATTATTAAGGACATGGCATGGAAGAAAGCTAGGGAAGCTGCAATTCAGATGATTGAAATAAATGATACTTGGGAATTGGTTGATAGGCCTACTGATAAACCAGTAATTGGTGTCAAGTGGGTGTACAAAACTAAACGAAAACTAGATGGATCTATCCAAAAGCACAAGGCTAGATTAGTGGCTATGGGATATTCTCAGAAACTAGGGATCGATTTCAATGAGACATTTGCACCTGTTGCATGGCTAGACACAATCAGAACCTTGATTGCTCTAGCTGCATAGAGAGAATGGAAGTTGTTTAAGAAAGATGTGAAGTCAGCATTCCTCAATGGTGTTCTGGAGGAAGAGGTATATATAGATCGGCTTGAAGGTTTTGAAGCTCAAGGCGAGGAATCTGAAGTTTATAAGCTGAACAAGGCTTTCTATGACATCTATGCTAGGTGTCATATGTGTATCATTGAACTTGAGAGTTACCTAGAAACTATTAAGGACCTGGCATGGAAGAAAGCTATGGAAGCTGAAATTCAGATGATTGAAATAAAGGATACTTGGGAATTGGTTGATAGGTCTACTAATAAACCAGTAATTGGTGTCAAGGGGGAGTACAAAATGAAACTGAACCTAGATGGATCTATCCAAAAGCACAAGGCTAGATTAGTGGTTAAGGGATATTCTAAGAAGCTAGGGATCAATTGCAATGAGACATTTGCACCTGTTGCAAGGCTAGACACAATAAAACCTTGATTGCTCTAGCTGCATAGAGAGAATGGAAGTTGTTTAAGCTAGATGTGAAGTCAGCATTCCTCAATGGTGTTCTGGAAGAAGAGGTATATGTGGATCGGACTGAAGTTTTTGAAGCTCAAGGCGAGGAATCTATGGTTTATAAGCTAAGAAGGCTCTCTATGACATCTATGCTAGGTGTCACATGTGTACCATTGAACCTGAGAGTTACCTTGAAGCTATTAACGAAATGGCAAGGAAGAAAGCTATGGAAGCTGAAATTCAGATGATTGAAATGATTGATACTTGGTAATTGGTTGATAGGCCTACTGATAAACCAGTAAATGGTGTCAAGTGGGTGTACAAAACTAAACTGAACCTAGATGGATCTATCCAAAAGTACAAGGCTAGATTAGTGTCTAAGGAATCTTCTCAGAAACTAGGGTTCGATTTCAATGATGCATTTGCACCTGTTGCAAGGCTAGACACAATTAGAACCTTGATTGCTCTAGCTGCATAGAGAGAATGGAAGTTGTTTAAGCTAGATATCAAGTCAGCATTCCTCAATGGTGTTGTGGTGGAAGAGGTATATGTGGATCAGCCTCAAGGTTTTGAAGCTCAAGGCGAGGAATCTAAGGTTTATAAGCTGAACAAGGCTCTCTATGACATCTATGCTAGGTGTCACATATATATCATTGAACCAGAGAGTTTCCTTATTTAGGTCATGGCATGGAAGAAAGCTAGGGAAGCTGCAATTAAAATGATTAAAATAAATGATACTTGGGAATTGGTTGATAGGCCTACTGATAAACCAGTAATTGGTGTTAAGTGGGTTTAGTAAACTAAACTAAACCTAGATGGATCTATCCAAAAGCACAAGGCTAGATTAGTGGCTATGGGATATTCTTAGAAACTATGGATCAATTTCAATGAGACATTTGCATCTGTTGCAACGCTAGACACAATCAGAACCTTGATTGCTCTAGCTGCATAGAAAGAATGGAAGTTATTTAAGCTAGATGTGATGTCAGCATTCCTGAATGGTGTTATGGAGGAAGAGGTATATGTAGATTGGAATGAAGGTTTTGAAGCTCAAGGCGAGGAATATGAGGTTTATAAGCTGAACAAGGCTCTCTATGACATCTATGCTAGGTGTCACATGTGTATCATTGAACCTGAGAGTTACCTAGAAACTATTAAGGACCTGGCATGGAAGAAATCTATGGAAGCTGAAATTTAGATGATTGAAATAAATGATAGTTGGGAATTGGTTGATAGGCCTACTAATAAACCAGTAATTGGTGTCAAGGGGGACTACAAAACTAAACTGAACCTAGATGGATCTATCCAAAAGCACAAGGCTAGATTAGTGGCTAAGGGATATTCTCAGAAGCTAGGGATCAATTGCAATGAGACATTTGCAACTGTTGCAAGGTTAGAACCAAAAAAACCTTGATTACTCTTGCTGCATAGAGAGAATGGAAGTTATTTAAGCTAGATGTGAAGTCAGTATTCCTCAATGGTGTTCTGGAAGAAGGGGTATATGTGGATCCGCCTTAAGGTTTTGAAGCTAAAGGCGAGGAATCTAAGGTTCATAAGCTAAACAAGGCTCTCTATGACATCAATGCTAGGTGTCACATGTGTATCATTGAACCTGCGAGTTACCTTGAAGCTATTAAGGAAATGGCAAGGAAGAAACCTATGGAAGCTGAAATTCAGATGATTGAAATTAATGATACTTGGTAATTGGTTGATAGTCCTACTGATAAACCAGTAATTGGTGTCAAGTGGGTGCACAAAACTAAACTGAACCTAGATGGATCTATCCAAAACCACAAGGCTAGATTAGTGTCTAAGGAATATTCTCACAAACAAGGGATCGATTTCAATGAGACATTTGCACCTGTTGCAAGGCTAGAAACAATCAGAACCTTGATTGCTCTAGCAGCATAGAGAGAATGGAAGTTGTTTAAGCTAAATGTGAAGACAACATTCCTCAATGGAGTTATGGAGGAAGAGGTATATGTGGATCGACATGAAGGTTTCGAAGTTCAAGGCGAAGAATCTAAGGTTTATAAGCTGAACTAGGATCTCTTTGACATCTATGCTAGATGTCACATTTGTATCCTTGAACCTGAGAGTTACCTAGAAGTTATTAAGGACCTGGCATGAAAGAAAGCTATGGAAGTTGAAATTTAGATGATTGAAATAAATGATACTTGGGAATTGGAAGATAGGCCTACTGATAAACCAGTAATTGGTGTCAAGTGGGTGTACAAAACTAAACTGAACCTAGATGGATCTATCCAAAAGCACAATGCTAGATTAGTAGCTAAGGGTTATTCGCGAAAACTAGGGATCAGTTTCAATGAGACATTTGCACCTATTGCAAGGCTAGACACAATCAGAACCTTGATTGCTTTAGGTGCATAGAGAAAATGGAAGTTGTTTAAGCAAGATATGAAGTCATCATTCATCATTGGTGTTGTGTAGGAAGAGGTATATGTGGATCTGCCTGAAAGTTTTGAAGATCAAAACGAGGAATCTATTGATTATAAGTTAAACAAGGGTCTCTATGACATCTATGATAGGTGTCACATGTGTATAATTGAACCTGAGAGTTACCTGGAAGCTATTAAGGACATGGCAAGGAAGAAAGCTATGGAAGTTGAATTTCAGATGATTGAAATAAATGATACTTAGGAATTGGTTGATAAGCCTACTGATAAACCAGTAATTGTTGTCAAGTGGGTGTACAAAACTAAACTGAACCTAGATGGATCTATCCAAAACCACAATGCTAGATTAGTGGCTAAGGGATATTCTCAAAAACTAGGGATCAGTTTCAATGAGACATTTGCACCTATTGCAATGCTAGACACAATCAGAACCTTGATTGCTTTAGGTGCATATAGAGAATGGAAGTTGTTTAAGCTAGCTGTGAAGTCATCATTCCTCATTGGTGTTGTGTAGGAATAGGTATATGAGGATCTGCCAGAAGCTTTTGAACAAGGCTCTCTATGACATCTATGCTAGGTGTCACATGTGTATCATTGTACCTGAGAGTTACCTGGACGCTATTAAAGACCTAGCATGGAAGAAAGCAATTGAAGCTGAAATTCAGATGATTGAAATAAATGATAATTGGAAATTGGATGATAGACCTACTGATAAACCAGTATTTAATGTCAAGTGGGTGTACAAAACTAAACTGAACCTAGATGGATCTATCCAAAAGCACAAGGTTAGATTAGTGGCTAAGGGATAATCTCAAAAACTAGGGATCGATTTCAATGAGACATTTGCACCTGTTGCAAGGCTAGACACAATCAGATCCTTGATTGCTCTTGCTACATCGAGAGAATGGAACTTGTTTAAGCTAGATGTGAAGTTAGCCTTCCTCAATGGTGTTTTGGAGGAAGAGGTATATGTGGATAGGCTTGAAGGTTTTGAAGCTCAAGTTGAGGAATCTAAGGTTTTTATGCTGAACAAGGCTCTCTATGACATCTTTGCTAGGTTTCACAAGTGTATCATTGAACCTGAGAGTTACCATATTAAGGACATGGCATGGAAGAAAGCTAGGAAAGCTGCAATTCAGATGATTGAAATAAATGATACTTGGGAATTGGTTGATAGGCCTACTAATAAACTAGTAATTGGTGTCATGTGGGTGTACAAAACTAAAATGAACCTGGATGGATCTATCCAAAAGCACAATGCTAGATTAGTGTCTATGGCATATTCTCAGAAACTAGGGATCAATTTCAATGAGACATTTGCACTTGTTGCAAGGCTAGACAGAATCAGAACGATGATTGCTCTAGCTGCATAGAGAGAATGGAATTTGTGTCAGCTAGATGTGACGTTAGCATTCATCACTGGTTTTCTAGATGAAGAGGTATATGTGGATTGCTTGAAGGTTTTTGAAGCTCAAGGCGAGGAATCTAAGGTTTATAAGCTGAACAAGGCTCTCTATGACATCTATGCCACGTGTCACATGTGTATCCTGGAACCTGCTACACCAGTAATTGATGTCAAGTGGGTGCACAAAACAAAACTTAACCTAGATGGATCTATCCAAAAGAACAAGGCTAGATTAGTGGCTAAGGGATATTCTCAGAAACTAGGGATCGATTTCAATGACACATTTGCACCTGTTGCAAGGCTAGACACAATCAAAACCTTGATTGCTCTAGATGCATAGAGAGAATGGAAGTTGTTTAAGCTAGATATGAAGTCAGCATTCCTCAATGGTGTTGTGGTGGAAGAGGTATATATGGATCTGCCTGAAGATTTTGAAGCTCAAGGCGAGGAATCTAAGGTTTATAAGCTGAACAAGGCTCTCTATGGCATCTATGCTAGGTGTCACATGTGTATCATCGAACCTGAGAGTTACCTTGAAGCTATTAAGGACATGGCGTGGAAGAAAGCTATGGAAGCTGAAATTCAAATGATTGAAATAAATTATACTTGGAAATTGGATGATAGGCCTACTGATAAACCAGTAATTGGTGTCAAGTTGGTGTACAAAACGAAACTGAACCTAGATGGATCTATCCAAAAGCACAAGGCTAGATTAGTGGCAAAGGGATATTCTCAGAAACTAGGGATCGATTTCAATTTGACGTTTGCACCTGTTGCAAGGCTAGAGACAATTAGAACGTTGATTGCTCTAGATGCATAGAGAGAATGGAGGTTGTTTAAGATAGATGTGAAGTCATCCTTCTTCAATGGTGTTCTAGAGGAAAATGTATATGTTGATCGGCCTGAATGTTTTGAAGCTCAAGGCGAGGAATCTAAGATTTGTAAGCTGAACAAGGCTAGATTAGTGGCAAAGGGATATTCTCAGAAACTTGGGATCAATTTCAATGAGACATTTGCACCTGTTGCAAGGCTAGACAGATTCAAAACCTTGATTGTTCTAGCTACATCGAGAGAATGGAAGTTGTTTAAGCTAGATGTGAAGTCAGCATTCCTCAATGGTGTTTTGGAGGAAGAGGTATATGTGGATAGGCCTGAAGGTTTTGAAGCTCAAGTTGAGGAATCTAAGGTTTATAAGATGAACAAGGCGCACTATGACATCTATGCTAGGTGTCACAAGTGTATCATTGAACCTGAGAGTTACCTTATTAAGGACATGGCATGGAAGAAAGCTAGGGAAGCTGCAATTCAAATGATTGAAATAAATGATACTTGGGAATTGGTTGATAGGCCTACTGATAAACCAGTAATTGGTGTCATGTGGGTGTACAAAACTAAACTGAACCTGGATGGATCTATCCAAAAGCACAAGGCTAGATTAGTGTCTATGCCATATTCTCAGAAACTAGGGATCGATTTCAATGAGACATTTGCACCTGTTGCAAGGCTAGACACAATCAGAACCATGATTGCTCTAGCTGCATAGAGAGAATGGAAGTTGTTTAAGCGGGATGTGAAGTCAGCATTCATCAATGGTGTTCTGGATGAAGAGGTATATGTGGATTAGCCTGAATGTTTTGAAGCTCAAGGCGAGGAATCTAAGGTTTATAAGCTGAACAAGGATCTCTATGACATCTATGCTAGGTGTCACATGTGTATCATTGAACCTGAGAGTTACCTTATTAAGGATATGGCGTGGAAGAAAGCTAGGGAAGCTGCAATTTATATGATTGAAATAAATGATACTTGGGAATTGGTTGATAGGCCTACTGATAAACCATTAATTGGTGTAAAGTGGGTGAACAAAACCAAACTAAACCCGGATGGATCTATCCAAAAGCACAACGCTAGATTAGTGGCTATAGGATATTCTCATAAACTAGGGATCGATTTCAATGAGACATTTGCACCTGTTGCAAGGCTAGACATAATAAGATCCTTGATTGCTCTAACTTCATAGAGAGAATGGAAGTTGTTAAAGCTAGATGTGATGTCTGCATTCCTCAATGGTGTTATGGAGGAAGTCGTATATGTGGATCGGCATGAAGGTTTTGAAGCTGAAGGCGATGAATATGAGGTTTATAAGCTTAACAAGGCTCTCTATGGCATCTATGATAGGTGTCACATGTGTATCATTGAACGTGAGAGTTACCTAGAAACTATTAAGGACCTGGCATGGAAGAATGCAATGGAAGCTGAAATTCAGATGATTGAAATAAATGATACTTGGGAATTGGTAGATAGGCTTACTGACAAACCAGTAATTGGTGTAAAGGGGGTGTAGAAAACTAAACTGAACCTAGATGGATCTATCCAAAAGCACAAGGCTAGATTAATGGCTAAGGGATAATCGTAGAAGCTAGGGATCGATTGCAATGAGAAATTTGCACCTGTTGCAAGGCTAGACACAATTAGAACCATGATTGCTCTAGCTGCATAGAGAGAATGGAAGTTGTTAAAGCTAGATTTGAAGTCAGCGTTCCTCAATGGTGTTCTGGAGGAAGAGGTATATGTGGATCGACATGAAGGTTTTGAAGCTCGAAGTGAGGAATTTGAGGTTATAAGCTCAACAAGGCTCTCTGTGGCATCTATGCTAGGTGTCACATGTGTATCATTGAACGTGAGAGATACCTAGAACTATTAAGGACCTGGCATGGAAGAAAGTATGGAAGCTGAAAATTCAGATGATTGAAATAAATGATACTTTGGAATTGGTTGATAGGCCCACTGACAAACCAGTAATTGTTGTCAAGGGGGTGTACAAAACTAAACTGAACCTAGATGGATCTATGCAAAAGCACAAGGATAGATTTGTGGCCAAGGGATATTCTTAGAAGCTAGGGATCGATTGCAATGAGACATTTGCACCTGTTGCAAGGCTAGAGACAATCAGAACCATGATTGCTCTAGATGCATAGAGAGAATGGAAGTTGTTAAATCTAGATGTGAAGTCAGTATTCCTCAATGGTGTTCTGGAGAAGAGGTATATGTGAATTGGTCTAAAGTTTTGAAGCTCAAGGCGAGGAATCTAAGGTTTATAAGCTGAACAAGGCTCTCTAAGACATCTATGCTAGGTGTCAAATGTATCATTGAACCTGAGAGTTACCTGGAAGCTATTAAGGAAATGGCAAGGAATAAACCTATGGGAGCTGAAATTCAGATGATTGAAATGAATGATACTTGGGGATTGGTTGATAGGCCTACTGATAAACCAGTAATTGGTGTCAAGTGGGTGTACAAAACTACACTGAACCTAGATTGATCTATCCAAAAGCACAAGGCTAGATTAGTGTCTAAGGAATATTCTCAGAAACTAATGTTCGATTTCAATGATACATTTGCACCTGTTGCAAAGCAAGACACAATCAAAACCTTGATTCCCCTAGCTGCATAGAGAGAATGGAAGTTGTTTAAGCTAGATGTCAAGCCAGCATTCCTTAAGGGTGTTCATGAGGAAGAGGTATATGTGGATCGGCCCGAAGGTTTTGATGCTCAAGGCGAGGAATATAAGGTTTATAAGCTGAACAAGGCTCTCGATGACATTTATGCTAGGTGTCACAAGTGTATCATTGAACCTGAGAGTTACTTGGAAACTATTAAGGACCTGGCATGGAATAAAGCAATGGAAGCTGAAATTCAGATGATTGAAATAATTGATAATTGGGAATTGGATGATAGGCCTACTGATAAACCAGTATTTAATGTCAAGTGGGGGTACAAAACTAAACTGAACCTAGATGGATCTATCCAAAAGCACAAGGTTAGATTAGTGGCTAATGGATAATCTCAGAAACTAGGGATTGATTTCAATGATACATTTGCACCTGTTGCAAGGCAAGACAAAATCAGAACCTTGATTGCTCTAGGTGCATAGAGAGAATGGAAGTTGTTTAAGCTAGATGTGAAGTCAGCATTCCTCTGTGGTTTTGTGTAGGAAGAGGTATATGTGGATCTGCTTGAAGGTTTTGAAGCTCAAGGCGAGGAATCTAAGCTTTATAAGCTGAACAAGGCTCTCTATGACATCTATGCTAGGTGTCACATATGTATCATTGAACCTGAGAGTTCCCTGGAAGCTATTAAGGACATGGCATGGAAGAAAGCTATGGAAGGTGAAATTCAGATGATTGAATTAAATGATACTTGGGAATTGGTTGATAGGTTTACTAATAAACCAGTAATTTGTGTCTAGTGGTTGTACAAAACTAAACTGAACCTAGATGGATCTATCCAAAAGCACAAGGCTAGATTAGTGGCTAACGGATATTCTTAGAAACTAGGGATCGATTTCAATGAGACATTTGCACCTATTGCAAGGCTAGACACAATCAGAACCTTGATTGCTCTAGCTACGTAGAGAGAATAGAAGTTGTTTAAGCTAGATGTGAAGTCAGCATTCCTCAATGGTATTTTGGAGGAAGAGGTATATGTGGATAGGCCTGAAGGATTTGAAGCTCAAGGTGAGGAATCTAAGGTTTATAACCTGAACAAGGCTCTCTATGCCATCTATGCTAGGTGTCACATGTGTATCTTTGAACTTGAGAGTTACCTTATTAAGGACATGGCATGGAAGAAAGCTAGGGAAGCTGCAATTCAGATGATTGAAATAAATGATACTTGAGAATTGGTTGATAGGCCTACTGATAAACCAGTAATTGGTGTCAAATGGGTATACAAAACTAAACTGAACCTAGATGGATCTATCCAAAAGTACAAGGCTAGATTAGTGGCTATGGGATATTCTAAGAAACTAGGGATCGATTTCAATGATACATTTGCACCTCTTGCAAGGCTAGACACAATAAGAACCTTGATTGCTCTAGCTGCATATAGAGAATGGAAGTTGTTAAAGCTAGATTTTAATTCAGCATTCCTCAATGGTGTTTTGGAGCAAGAGGTATATGTGGATCGGCTTGAAGGTTTTGAAGCTCAAGGCGAGGAATCTGAGGTTTATAAGCTGAACAAGGCTCTCTATGACATCTATGCTAGGTGTCACATGTGTATCATTGAACGTGAGAGTTACCTAGAAACTATAAGGACCTGGCGTGGAAGAAAGCTATGGAAGTAGAAATTCAGATGATTGAAATAAATGATACTTGGGAATTTGTTGATTGTCCTACTGATGAACTAGTAATTGGTGTATAAAACTAACCTTGATGGATCTATCCAAAAGCACAAGGCTAGATTAATGGCTAAGGGATATTCTCAGAAGCTAGGGATCGATTGCAATGAGACATTTGCACCTGTTGCAAGGCTGGACAGAATCAGAACCATGTTTGCTCTAGCTGCATAGAGATAATGGAATTTGTTTAAGCTAGATGTGACGTTAGCATTCATCACTGGTTTTCTGGATGAAGAGGTATATGTGGATTGCTTGAAGGTTTTGAAGCTCAAGGCGAGGAATGTAAGGTTTATAAGCTGAACAAGGCTCTCTATGACATACGTGTCACATGTGTATCCTTGAACCTGAGAGTTACTTGGAAGCAATTAAGGACCTGACATGGAAGAAAGCTATGGAAGCTGAAATTCAGATGATTGAAATAAATGATACTTTGGAATTGGTTGATATGTCTACTGATAAACCAGTAATTGATGTCAAGTGGGTGTACAAAACAAAACTTAACCTAGATGGATCTATCCAAAAGCACAAGGCTAGATTAGTGGCTAAGGGATATTCTCATAAACTAGGGATCGATTTCAATGAAACATTTGCACCTGTTGCAAGGCCAGACACAATCAAAACCTTGATTGCTCGAGATGCATAGAGATAATGGAAGTTGTTTGAGCTAGATGTGAAGTTATCATTACTCAATGGTGTTCTAGAGGAAGGGGTATATGTGGGTCGGCTGAAGGTTTTAAAGCTCAAGGCGAGGAATCTAAGGTTTATAAGCTGAACATGGCTCTCTATGACATCTATGCTAGGTGTCACATCTATATCCTTGAACCTGAGAGTTACTTGGAAGCTATTAAGGACCTGGAATGGAAGAAAGCTATGGAAGCTTAAATTCAGATGATTGAAATAAATGATACTTGGGAATTGGATGATAGGCCTACTGATAAACCAGCAATTGGTGTCAAGTGGGTGTACAAAACTAAACTAAACCTAGATGGATCTATCCAAAAGCACAACGCTAGATTAGTGGCTAAGGGATATTCTCAAAAACTAGGGATCAATTTCAAAAAGACATTTGCACCCGTTGCAAGGCTAGACACAATCAGAATTTTGATTGCTCTAGCTGGATAGAGAGAATGGAAGTTGTTTAGGCTAGATATGAAGTCAGCATTCCTCAATGGTGTTGTGTAGGAAGAGGTATATATGGATCTGCCTGATGGTTTTGAAGCTCAAGGCGATGAATCTAAGGTTTATAAGCTGAACAAGGCTCTCTATGGCATCTATGCTAGGTGTCACATGTGTATCATCGAACCTGAGAGTTACCTGGAAGCTATTAAGGACATGGCATGGAAGAAAGATATGGAAGCTGAAATTCAGATGATTGAAATAAATTATACTTGGGAATTGGTTGATAGGCCTACTGATAAACCAGTAATTGGTGTCAAGTGGGTGTACAAAACGAAACTGAACCTAGATGGATCTATCCGAAAGCACAAGGCTATTTTAGTGGGAATTGGTTGATAGGCCTACTGATAAACCAGTAATTGGTGTCAAGTGGGTGTACAAAACTAAACTGAACCTAGATGGATCTATCCGAAAGCACAAGACTATTTTAGTGGGAATTGGTTGATAGGCCTACTGATAAACCAGTAATTGGTGTCAAGTGGGTGTACAAAACGAAACTGAACCTAGATGGATCTATCCGAAAGCACAAGGCTATTTTAGTGGCTAAGGGATATTCTCAGAAACTAGGGATCGATTTTAATGAGTTGTTTGCACTTGTTGCAAGGCTAGAGACAATCAGAACCTTGATTGCTCTAGATGCATAGAGAGAATGGATGTTGTTTAAGATAGATGTGAAGTCATCATTCCTCAATGGTGTTCTAGAGGAAAATGTATATGTTGATCGGCTTGAAGGTTTTGAAGCTCAAGGCGAGGAATCTAAGGTTTATAAGCTGAAGAAGGCTCTCTATGACATCTATGCTAGGTGTCACATGTGTATCCTTGAACCTGAGAGTTACCTGGTAGCTATTAAGGACCTGCCGTGGAAGAAAGCTATGGAAGCTAAAATTTAGATGATTGAAATAAATGATACTTTGGAATTGGTTGATAGGTCTACTGATAAACCAGTAATTGATGTCAAGTGGGTGTACAAAACAAAACTAAACCTAGATGGATCTATCCAAAAGGACAAGGCTAGATTAGTGGCTAAGAGATATTCTCAGAAACTAGGGATCGATTTCAATGACACATTTGCACCTGTTGCAAGGCTAGATAAATTCAAAACCTTGATTGCTCTGGATGCATAGAGATATTGGAAGTTTTTTAAGCTAGATGTGAAGTCAGCATTACTCAATGGTGTTCTGGAGGAAGAGGTATATGTGGATCGGCCTGAAGGTTTTGAATCTCAAGGCGAGGAATCTAAGGTTTATAAGCTGAAGAAGGCTCTCTATGACATCTATGCTAGGTGTCACTTGTGTATCATTGAACCTGAGAGTTACCTGGAAGCTATTAAAGACCTGGCATGGAAGAAAGCTATGGAAGCTGAACTTCAGATGGTTGAAATAAATGATACTTGGGAATTGGTTGATAGGCCTACTGATAAAACATTAATTGGTGTCAAGTGGGTGTACAAATCTAAACTGAACCTAGATGGATCTATCCAAAAGCACAAGGCTAGATTAGTGGCTAAGGGATATTCTCAGAAACTAGGATCGATTTCAATGAGACATTTGCACATGTTGCTAGGCTAGACACAATCAAAACCTTGATTGCTCTAGATGCATAGAGAGAACGGAAGTTGTTTTAGCTAGATGTGAAGTCATCATTCCTCAATGGTGTTCTAGAGGAAGAGGTATATGTGGATCGGCCTGAAGGTTTTGAAGCTCAAGGCGAGGAATCTAAGGTTTATAAGTTGAACAAGGCTTTCTATGGTCTTAAACAAGTACCTAGGGCCTGGTATGGGGAAATTGACTCTTATCTTCTGAGCTGTGGGCTTGTCATGAGTTCCAGTGAGGCAACACTATATTTGAAGACCAAGCATGATAAAGGAACACATTGTGTCTATCTATGTAGATGACATTGTTTACACTAGAAACTATGCATCTATGATGATTGAGTTCAAACAAGAGATGATGAGTAGATATGAGATGACAGACTTGGTATTGTTACATCATTTCCTAAGAATAGGTGTCATTCAATCAAGCAATAACATTTTCATTCACCAAAGGAAGTATGCTCCTACATTGCTTGAGAAATTTGGACTCAAAAGACTGCAAATTAGTGAGTACTCCGCCAACTACAAACGATAAGTTGCAAAGAAGTGATGGAAGTGAAGCTACTGATGAGTAACTCTATAGGTAGATTGTGGGTAGTCTGCTCTATTTGACAACTATAAGGCCCGACATAATGTATGCCTCAAGCCTGTTATCTAGATTTATGCACAACCCTACCAAGAAGCAGTTTGGGACATCTAAGAGAGTCCTAAGATATGTTCAAGGTACTCTAGCCTATGGCATTGAGTATAAGATGGGAAAAGTTGCAACTTTGATAGGGTATTGTGACAGTGATTGGGGAGGCTCAAAGGATGATATGAGAAGCACATCTGGATATGCTTTCCCATTTTGGAAGTGGGATATTTTCATGGGCTTCTATGAAACAGAGCAGTGTTGCTCTTTCTACAGCTGAGGCAGAATATGTGAGTGCCTCAGAGGCCACTACACATGCTATTTGGCTCAGTTTTGTGCTGAAGGACTTTGGGGAAGAACAGAGAGAATCTACTATGATCCTCTGTCGTGAGACAATATGTCTGCTATTGCTATGGCTAAACCATTGTCTTTAATCAAAAGACAAAGCACATCAACAGAAGGTATCATTTCATTCGAGATGCATTGCAAAGGAATGAGATTTCACTGCTTTACAGCAAGTTAGAAGAAAAACTTGCTGATATCTTCACTAAAGCTCTATCTAAGGACAGGTTTGGCTACCTAGGTTGTCTACTGGCTATCAAGTCTGTACACAGCTTAGAAGGGAGTGTTAGTGTGTAAGCTGTCCACAGTGGCAACACACATGGCAGCTAGGTGTCATTGTTGATTTGTAAATGAGAGATGTGAGTGTGTAGTTGATAACTAATTGAAAGTGTGTGAGTTAGTTGATAACTAATTGAAAGTGTGTGAGTTGTGCTTGTGTGGAGAGCAAGGTGAATGACATCATAGTGTCATCATTCTAACCATTTTTCAAGATATGTGAAAAGTGTGTGTTTACTCTCATATTGTAAGGTATTCAATCATATTTGAAATCAGCCTGGAATCAATCATATTCTGATTTCATTTTACACAAAAAAAATCATTCAAGCATAAAAACAAACATAGAGTGCATTGACCATCACTTCAATTTGATCGACAATCATCATCCATTTTCGTTTTCTGAAAACAGTGAGAAGAAAGTAGAAGGATTCTAAACCTCTCTTAAGCTCATTCATTTTCAGCTACAAGCTCAAAAGAATAGAAACCATACATGAGTTAAAATTCTGGGTTCATTGCTCTGAGAACCACCTTCATCATCCACCGTGTTCCTCATCTCTGATAATCCAACAGTTTGTCCCCGAACTTTCAATATCTCTTTAATGATATCATTTGATCAAAAAAGAACATTGCATAGAGATTGATTGATGGAGATATATAAACTGATTGAAGCTAAGTGATGTAGTTATATAAAGTGCTGCTGGAATGTGAGTTATGGAGTCGTATGTTCCTCATGAATTTATTCAAGAGGGTTGGGTTCCCATTGTCAAAAGGATAAACTACTAACTAATCCTTGAAAATATTTTATTTTACTAAAAAGTTGGAATATGACAAATTTTTTAGTCTTAAATCCCTTCCACTATTTTTTAACCATGCATGTTTATTGTCATCTTCTTGTACAATGCATAATTAGGATTCTAACCCCTATTTTATAATTAAACTTAAAACACTTTTATAATTACACTTATATTATATAAGGTTATTGTTTATATTATTTTTAATCTAATTCCAGATGATTAAGAGCCTCCAAACGTTCTTCCTTTTCCTATACGTTTTTTATTTTACAACACGTTATCAGCACGAAAAGCTCTCGATGGGAGATCGTTAATCAAGAGAAAGATTGTTGATCAAACAAAGTATGTTTTCGAAATCAAAATCAAAATTATTTTTGTTTTATGTTTCAATTTCATCATTTTTATTGTTGATTCAAGCCCTATAAACATGAATCCTAGGATTATTTGAGTAATTGAAATTTAGAATTTGGAATTATAGGAAATGTTTTCTCTGCTTGCGGTAATAATTGAATCATGAAATATGATAAATTATTTGATGTTTGATAATTGCTAATTCCTGTGAATGGAGGGTTTGTTTGATGTTTGATGAAATATGATGATAATATCAAACAAACAAACCTGCACATGATAATATCATTCTATGATGATGATCATGATGATGTTTTTGTATCGCATGGCTTGATGTATTTGATGGCCTGGGTTTGTTTTACATTAAAACCAAGCACCTAAATTGGATTGGATTGATTATAATGACGATGATGATCATGGAGCTTGCGGCTCCTTTATGTTTAGGGAAGCAAAGAAATTCTTTCTACCAGACCTAAGATGATCATGGCTTTCTACATGATGATAATTGAACACTGAACAACAGCCCAAACGGCTGCATTGCGAAACCAAAGCAAAATCGAAAACGGTACAACACGTTACCCAAATTAATTGTCATTAATTGACCCAATTAATTAATTGTCATTAATTGACCCAATTAATTAATTGTCATTAATTGACCCAATCAATTAATTGTCATCAATTGACCCAAATTAATTTTCAATAATTGATCCAAATTAATTGTCAATAATTGACCCAAATTAATTGTCATGCTTGCGAGTACTGACCATTATGTTTTGTTGGGTACTGACCGTTATGTTTTGTTGGGTACTGACCGTTATGTTTTGTTCGGTACTGACCGTTATATTTTGTTGGGTACTGACCATTATGTTCTGTTCGGTACTGACCATTATGTTCTGTTCGGTACTGTCCATGTGGTCTGCCAGCAGCAGCCACACACCAAACCGAATCCATTATAATGACAGGCCTAGAAGGCCACGCACACTAAGCCCAGAAGGCATCATCCTCGGACAAACGTGGAAAGCCCATAATGCATCAACTTTCAGTCCAAAGTTGAAAGCCCAATTGGCATCAGTTTGGAACCCAGTAGGCATCAGCCCAAACCTGAAACGGGTCACCAAATTCGAGTCAGATTGGGTCAACCTGACCCGAGTCAAACTAGATCAACTGACCCAAAATTGGGTCAACCCAAATCGGTTTGCCACGTCATCATGCCGCGTGTCACCTAAAGTGTTGAACAAAGAAAAATAAAA
The DNA here is from genome assembly GCA_037349345.1 of Oemleria cerasiformis. Lineage (NCBI taxonomy): Eukaryota > Viridiplantae > Streptophyta > Magnoliopsida > Rosales > Rosaceae > Oemleria > Oemleria cerasiformis. The sequence continues at coordinate 2,833,453 of JAZGTL010000008.1, forward strand.
AAAATTTCTTTGCACCACTTGATTTTGAACTGTGGACCATGGAACAAGGCCTTAACCACTAAGCCACTGGTAAATTTGTGATATAGAACATCACATCTTATATTTAAACCTTCAATCCCAGAAGCATTTAGTTAACCTATTAAACCATTTAATGCCAGAAGCATTTTTTTAAATTATCCCAAACAAGCGTTTATGATATATTTAATCATTCAATTATTTATACTTCCTTACAATATATACTAAGAAAGGCATGTATTTAGATGTATTTAAATGAACAAGAAGTTCATAAACGAGCTAGAAATTCATAAATGAACAAGTAGTTCATACAAAACTACCGAACTTGTGATTTCGGTAATGCCATGAAAGAAAAAGGAACTCGAAGTTTCCTTCATAAATAAAACCAGTAAATTTTAAATGTTTCAATCCAATTTATCATACCAAGTTATAGAACCTGGAGTTCTTAATAGTTGCTTATGGATGAGTTTGCCCAAAGCACTAAATGTGATTATTTGTTCCTTATAGAGGCTCTAGAAGAGCGATTTAATCATCATAGCGACATCTTCACGCTTGAAGCAAGAAATGACTAGCATAATATCCGGTCACTTCTCAAATTTTGTGTAGGAGAGCTCACCGAAGTTGAACTCCTTGAGAAGATTTTTCTCCATTTTCCCTGCCTTTTGTTTGATCCTGTAGAACCAATATAGGGAAAGGTACTTTACCAAATTCGCGGAATTGATCACCACCATGTTGCTCGCCGAAAAGAACAACAGTTTGCTACTGAAAATGATCAATCCCGACAAACGGGTACTAGAGCAACATTATTGCATGAAGCATACATCATTGCCTGAAGAAAACGCGACTGCCTGAAGCAAATGTCGTTGCACATCGCGATTCAAACCGTGAAAGGAGAAACCAGGGTCATGGTAAAGGCAAAAGGCCAAACCTCCTGAGATGTGGAAGGGAACCCCTATGACCTAGATTAGCGCAACCATGGCGCATGCGACCAAAGGCGCCCATAAACCAAGTACCCGTGATCGAGTTACATGTGGTGGGTATGAGCTCTCTCAGCCTCCAAGGCCTGAAATGAGAGAAACACTGGTCCGACCCATCGCCACTAGAACCAGAATCAGAAAGATATGTGTTATAGATGTGGAGGAATAGATCACTAGTACCGCACTTACCGTGCACCAGCGCAAGTTGCAAACGAGTATCACGCCAGTTGCGGAACTCGAGAGACCAACTTATTCGAATGATCAGTTCCCACATACGGATTCATATGTTGATTTATGTTTTTGGATTGAAAATGTGGTTTTTGCCCGAATATGATTTAGTTCAATACAAATATTTATTCTCATGCATGTGATCCATTGAATTAAATTTATGAATAGGCATGTCTTGTGGGGAAGTTTGTTGTCTGGCTGACAGTGCTATTACGCATACTATACTCCGAGATCGGAAATTTTTTATTACAAGCTTGTTGCCTACTCATACTTCTGTGACAACCATATCAGGCCAATCCAACTTGATTGAGGGCTATGGCAAAGCCCACTTGATGTTGTCCAATGGTACTGAATTTACCATTAATGAGGCCTTATATTCTCCACGTTCCAGAAAAACATTATTGAGTTTTAAGGATATTTGAGCCAACGGTTATTACGTTGAAATCACAAGGAAAGAGGAAGTGAAATACCTTTGCATAACTTCCAACCTCTACGACCAGAAGCGTACATTGGAGAAGCTAGCCAGAAGCTAGGCCATAGCTAGCCAGAAGCTACCTAACCCGACCAACTACTTATTATGGCATGACCGGTTGGGACACCTAGGTCAAGGTATGATGCGTTGTATCCTCTATTCATCACACGGGCATCCCCTTACTAATAAGGACCTTCTGTTTAGTGAGACAATATGTCAAGCTTTCTCGCTAGAAAAGTTGAATACTAGACCATCATATGCAAAGATGAGTAAAGACTCCACCATTTTCTTACAAAGGGTGTAAGGGGATATTTGTGGACCTATCCAACTACCAAGCGGACCATTTAAATATTTCATGGTTTTTGGTTAATGTATCGATAAAGTGGTCACATGTTACACTATTGTCCACACGCAATGCTGTGTTTTCTAACCTCCTCGCTCAGATCATTAAATTGAGGGCCCCACCGCCCGGATTATCTTATGGTCTCGCAGAAACACTCATTAACCTTGGTAATGCGCACCAAGCTTCCAGTTTCTACAGGGGGGCTATGCAATTTTGCATGTAGCCATGTTGGTCCGGTTGAGGCCCACTGTCACCCAACCCTATTCCGCGTTATAGCTGGTGATTGGGTACGAACCTGACATTTCACACTTAAGCATTTTTGAGTGTGCAATTTAAGTGCCAATTGCACTGCCACAACGTACAAAAATGGGACCTCAACGCAGAAGGGTCATTTATGTCGGTTATGAATCCCCCTCCATTATACGCTATTTAGAGCCCTTGGCAGACGATCTCTTTACCGCTAGATTTTTGGACAGTCACTTTGATGAGACAATCTTCCCGTTGTTAGGGGGAGATAAAAATGTCAACGTTCCTGACTAATGAAGTGAATTAACGTGGAATGTTCACACTATGTCTCATCTCGATCCTCAAACCGCACAATGTGAGAATGAAGTGCGGAGAATTCTAGATCTACATAGTGTAGCTAATAACATGCCAGAAGCTTTCTCTGATCTAGCTAAAGTGACGAGATCACATATACCTACTGCAAATGTGCCTGCAAGGATAGACGTCCCCGTAGGATGCGTCGTCCCAGATGGACGAGTAGTCCCAGACGGACGAGGTACTGCCATGGTGGCTAACTAGTCATATGTCCCTGCCCAGAAGCGAGGTAGACCAATAGGTTCGGAGGATTCTCATCCCCGGAAGAGGATATCTTTGGCACAATCGAATCCCTTAGACATCTTAATATCAACCGATCCATCTCATGAGATAATTCTGGATTATGGGTCTGTCCTAGAAGAGACGACGTTGGGGGACGCTCCAACGTCTGAACCCACTCTCGAGAATAGAGAGATCTCGGTAAATTATGCATGCTTAAGTGAGATATGGAATTAGAATGATATTATCATCGATGATATATTTGTATTCGCGGTAGCTACCGAAATAATAACTAGTGATAAAATCGAACCTCACTTTGTTGATGAATGAATGCCAACGTAGAGAAGACTTGTCAAAATGGAAAGAAGCAATCCAGGTCGAATTAGATTCCTTGACAAAAAGGAAGGTGTTTGGGCCCGTTGTTCCTACATCTCGCCATGTTAAACCTATAGAATTTAAATGGGTAGTTGTAAGGAAGCGTAATGAGCAAAGATGAGATTGTGAGATATACAACTCATTTAGTGGCGCAAGGATTTTTTCAATGCCTTGTGATTGACTACGAGGAGACATATTCTCCCATAATGGAAGTCATAACGGTCCGCTACCTTATTAGTTTGGTAGTTTCCGAAAAACTAAGTATGCAGCTTATAGATGTGGTCACAGCTTATCTCTATGGGGGTCTAGATTATTATCAGGTATCTTAAGTCCTTCGGGAACTTTCATATATATATATATATATATATATATATATATATATGAAAGTTCCCGAAGGACTTAAGATACCTGATACAAATAGTTCCAGGCAACGGAACACGCTCTCCATTCGTTTGAGGTGTTCACTTTATGGATTGAAATAATCTAGACGGAAGTGGTATAACCATCTAAGTGAATATTTGATCAGGATGGGATATGTGAATAATGAACTATGCCCATGCGTGTTTAATTATTAAGAAAACAAGTTACAGGTTTGCTATTGATTGGTACTCCTGAAGAGATCAAAGAAACTGCTAAGCACCTGAAGTTAGAATTTGAAATGAAGGATCTTGGGAGCACGAACTTCTGTCTCGGCCTGGAGCTCGAGCACCGTGCATATGGGATTTTAGTCCATCAATCGGATTACAACCAGAAGATGTTGAGATGCTTTAAAGAGGATAAAGCGAAACCTTCAAGCATGCCCATGATTGTCCGTAGTCTAGATGCTAAGAAGGACCCGTTTTTTTCCCGTAGACGATAACGAAGAGATATTGACACCAGAAGTTCCATATCTAAGTGCAATAGGTGCATTATTGTACTTTTCTCAATACACTAGACCAGACATTTCATTCACTATGAACTTGCTAGCTAGATTTAGCTATGCGCCAACACGCCGTCACTGGAATGGCATAAAAGAAATTTTCCGGTACCTTAGAGGTACGGCAGATATGTCTATCCCTATGCATCGAGGAATGGATCAAACCCTCTTGATCCTCAAAATGATGCACGTCTTGTTGGGTATGCTAGCGCGGGTTACCTATCAGACCCACACAAGGCGCGTTCCCAAAATGGTTATGTCTTTACCATTGGGAACACAACAATATCTTGGAGGTCTACAAAATAGACCCTGGTTGTCTGCATCGAGCAAATGAAGACCGGTTTCATTAAAGGAGACAACACCAAGCATATTGCACCGAATTGTTTCTTCAACCAACAACAACAAGAGCATCAGAAGATTGAAATCAAGTCAACCGGATCTCAAGACAACCATGCAGACCTTTTTACCAAGTCATTACCGAAGGCTACATTCCAGCAGCATGTTTGAGGTATTGGCTTATGTAGATTGGCCGATCTACCTAGTCTGTAGTTTTCAGGTGGAGTCGATATCGGGGAGAGTATCCTGATGCATACCAAGTATCCCGAAGTATACATAGTATCCCGAAGCATACTTACTTAACCATCATGTACTCTTTTGTCCTACGAACAGAGTTATTTTGTCCCATTGGGTTTGTTACCTGGCTAGGTTTTAACGAGCCACACTTTTGGTATGGTCACCCCATTAACATTGCATCCTGAATATGCCATGATTCGAACCATATGCATTTGCTCATCGTTTTCCTTTGACCACAGTTTTTCCCATTGGGTTTACCGGGCAAGGTTCTGGTGTAGCAACTTTAAAGCATCCTATCTCATAGACGTACTATCTGCTCATTATCCAGAAGAGATAGCTTCAACTACCTCTGGAAGTTCCTATACAACTACTGCGTATCCACGCGCGTTGCACTCTTTTTCCTTTGACCAGGGTTGTTTTTGTCCCACATAGTTTTTATTACCTGGCAAGGTTTTAACGAGGAAACACATAAGCGCACAACCAAGCAGCACTATTACATGAAATATCCAAGGGGGAGTGTTGTAAATAAGTTAAAGTTAGTGGCTATTACATGTAAAGGGCATATGTGTCTTTATTCACATATGCCCAATTATCCTAGCTATATAATGTTATTGTTTATATTATTTCTAATCTAATTCCAGTTGATTGAGAGCCTACGGTCTTGATTTCACAACACAATTGATTTTTTTTTTCTTTGAAACCAAGAATGAAATCCGTGTTGTTTAGGGTTTGACCGTAGGGTATTGAAAGTTTTAGAGAGGGTTGGGGGGTGTTTAGGTAGGGGTGGTGGTGGAAGAGTCTATGACTTAGGGTTTAATTTTTGGATTTTGGGCACAAAATCCAAGAACTAAATCCTAAACCATAAGCGATTAACCTAATCTTTTAATATCGGATAATAAAGATTTTCCAAGTTTGAAGCTTAAAAGTATTTTGGAAGAATTCTTGCTCTTGATTATCTTGTTTTAAGATGGATTGTCCTTACATTACTCATGTTGGAAGAAAAGTATGACAAGTAAATGCTTACAATCCTTAACAATAATATCCTAGCAAGCGCACTAATCAATAGACAATATAGTGGTACAAGCAAGGGTCGAGTCCCACAAGGACTTGACTCAACAATGTAACCAGAGAATAGATTGCTTATCTCACTAGTTAGGTACTCAAACAGAAAAAAAAACAGTAAGTACATATGCTTGACTCTAAACAAAAAACACTAAAACAAGACACGGACAAGGGGAGATTTTAGTTCAAAAGATGTTGTCAAAGTAAATAACTTGTAATGCAAGAAACAAAGTACACAAACAAGAGATTGTAATCAAATTTAAAGCAGGTTAAGGCAGTCCCTATCCACACCTAATCACAACGTTTTCTTACTTGGTTTGCAAGGTTCAACTATCATGTTCCTTCTTGGTTTAGTGCCCATGCAAGGGGTCTCTTAAGCTCACCCTCACACCTTTTATCTCTTCGTACTTAGTATGTCTTAGGCCTCACGGGCACCTAAGAAGTCTATCAAATTATGCTCAACTGAGTCCCACGGTTTTCGAGTTAAACACAAAGAGAAGCATTACGTTTTAAAGGGATTTAATGACACTACACTAACCCTAGGGATCACACGGTAACCCTAGGAGTGTCATGGATATTTTCACAGATTGTTTTTACCTCAAACCTTGATGAAAAGTTATCTTTAAGTCATGCAATTAAAGTGGCAAGTTTTAACAACATAAACTGAATAGTAATTAAAACAGTGAATCAATCTACCAAGGCAAACACAACAATCAAACCAAGCGCCAAAACCAAGTCACGAAGTTGTCATGGTTAGGTCTTCAAGACCAGCCCTAACCTAAAAGGGAACTACTCACTACACATAATGAAAAACAAAAACATTAATTGTTATAGAATATGAAAGTGAAAGATTAAACCCAATTATACTCTCAAAGGTGCACTCCAAGAACAACTTCAAGCACTCCTCTAAGAACATAATCAGGTCTTCGTGAACAAGCCTCACTCTATTAGCTCAGCGCAATAAGTAAACATAATATTTCTAAGTAATGTAAAGCGGGGTAAAAGCATGGTCTCAAAACACTGAACAAAGCCTCCCTTTTATAGACAAAGGAAAACCTTGTCCTACAAGGACTAGAATTAGAAACCCTAGGCTAGAGTATTCTAGAATAGCTATGGTACTCCTATGTAATTACAAAGTCCTTAAAATCTATGAAAACCAATCAGAACAAGGCTGTGCGTGCAAATGCAAGCTAGCTGGTGTGAACACAGCCAGTCGCTGGGCAGACAAGCTGGAATCAGGGCAGAACCTCGGTCATGGCCTGAAAACTTGGAATTTCGTTCTAAGGATGTCTTTGTCGTGCCATGGTGCTTTAGCATTTGAATGGCTCCATTATATGTCAAAGAGTCTAAGCGCACTCCATGTCTCAACCAAAGGGTTGTAGGCCTGAATATATCTTCATTGGAACTTATTGGGTCATGTCAAGGACCTGACCTGATACTAGAACTGGTACCACTGCGGCACTTTGGAACTCGTCTGCAACGCAATCGTGCCTGGTCTCGATAGCGGGAACCTCAACTGGGACTGGGCTCCTCTGGGATGTGTACTCGATGTCTTGGGCTTGTTCGGGACACGATCAGGGACTCGAATGGGAAGTTCTTGGGACACGTACTCGACATGTCCTAGCATGACCTTGTCACTTCTAGGACATGAACTTGATCTCATGAGACACGGCTTTGGGACCCGGATGGGTTGATCTGAGGTACTTGGTCAAGGACCCAAAATAAGGCGCACTAGCGCAGTTAGGGCCTGGTTCAAGACCCGATATTGAAATGAGAACATCTCCTTCATTTGAACTCTGATTTGAGTCATTCTTTTTCTTGTATTCTTAGAATTTCATTATCTTTCTAAAACCTACGTATGTCTCACAAAAGTATCACTTTATACTATGGATGGCCAGATTTCAAACAAAAGACAAGGAAAGGGACATAATATGGCATTAAATACTTGTAGGAAATATGTCCTAACAAATACCCCCAAACCTAGCTTTTGCTAGTCCTCGAGAAAAACAAAGAATAAAAATAAAGCACAAATTAAAAGACTCGACCTAATTAAGGATAGAACATTTAAACCTCTAGATTCACCTAGTAAGAGGGGTTTTGTCTCATTTTACTTAACAACTAAAACACATACAAATTCCTAAACAGAATACTTAATAGGTTAATAAGGAACACAACAAAAAGATCATGTCATGCCAAGCTAAAGATATGCCAATTTCAAGTAAGCACCATGTGTTAAGTGTGAATGCCCTTTACTTCAAAATTTCAAGCTCTAAACAACAAAGTTCAAATGCCTTACAAAGATTTCGCCTTGACTCTAACTTTACTAGGCAATTCTCATTCTCTCATAAATCCTAATGTTACACTCTTGCAAGCATATGTGATGAGTTTATGTAAAGGAATCAAATATAATCACATATGAAATATTATGAAGAAAGGCAATTTCTGAAAAATCGATCTCATGAAGGAATTGAACTTTAAGAACGTAGAGACATACCTTAACTCCAAGCTAGACTTCCCATAAGATCAGTTAGGTCTTCATTCAAGGGTTGTAATGGGGCTAGGCTCACGGGTTTAGAAGAAGGGGATCGGAATTGAAAAGCCTAGGCTCTGACAAGGCATGAAGTAGCATGACTTGGAACTTGATCTTCTTCTTTGAACTTTTCCCTGGCCCACAGCCAGACTTGGCATTTTGCTTTTACTGAATTCCTTAATTTGAGGTATGATTCCCCTGAATAATGAGTTGTGACTTCTATTCTCATTGGCTCACTTGGCTTAGCTTAGTATTTTCTTTTGTCTTTATTTTTTTTTCTTTTCACATATTTTTATTTATTTTTTTTTCAAACTGAGCCAAGATCATGCAATAGTTTACATTGTGTTTGTTTCTGTCCAGGTTAGGACTTTGGGTCACTTGGGATGTCTAAGACATCATTATGATATCAACATTGTAGTTTGGCCTCTTTTGGCCGTGACATTACTTTGACGTGTCCTTAGTGTGCCCATACGGCTTGTCTCTGAATTTTCGCACTTTGAGGCTTGTCTTCCCTTCCATGTCATGAACTTCAATTGGCACGGCCTTGTCAAAACCTAAGCTATAGGGAATGGTCAAGATTGAGGGCTTCCTATTTAGAGCTCAGTTTTGATGTTGGTGATGAAAGAAAGGTTAAGTGTTTGGCTTCAAAGTGGGTTAAGGGAGCATGCAAAGGGACAAATATGGCTTTTAAAGGCTCAAACATGCATAGCCTAAATCACTTCTTATGGTACATCCAACTGATAACCAAGAGCCTCTACATAAGATGTTAGTCCTTTGAAATTCAATGCAAAGTAATAATAATGAGATCAATCAATATAGAAAGAATTGAATTGTGTTTAAGAGTAGAACAAAATAAATCTCTCAAAAAGGAAGCTATTAGGCTCAAAATCTCACATAGGGTAGTCTCCACTAATTTTCTCGGGTTCACTTAAACAGAGTCATCTTTTAGCTTAATTTCTTGAAGTTAGGCATGAAGTGTAAATATATGGCACAAACTTATGCATGACATGGCTCTAGTAAGACACTAATGATTAATTTAACAATGTAGCTATTAACAAGTAAAGTATTAAGTTCCTGGCCGTGTACTCCCAAACCTAAATGTTGCAAAATTTTGATCCACACTCCCAAACCTAAACTAAACATTGTCCTCAATGTTAACAAGTGAAAAAACTAAGATCAAAATAAGTAAGGATGTAGAGAAGGCGTGCTAAGATAGAACATAAAGAGAAGGGTATGATACACAAACCAAGGCTAGGTTACCTCCTAGGAGCGCTAGATTTAACTTCTAGGCAAGACGTGGCTTGCAAGTTAAGAATGGGTCGGCACGTCCAGATGGTACACTTGCTCAAGTTCTGCTTGATATGCTTCAATGTAGGGCTTTAAGCGGTGTCCATTGATCTTCACTTCTTGACCTGATTTAGCATGCTTGATCTCCTCGGCCCCGTGGGGTAAGACCTTAAGAACAATGTAGGGCCCTGCCCATCGAGATCTGAGCTTGCTAGGGAAGAGCCTCAATCGGGAATTGAATAACAAGACCTTCTGTCCTACTTGGAAGGTTTTCCTGACCAAGTGCTTGTCATGATAAGCTTTGGACTTTTCTTTGTAGATTCGTGATCTCTCGTAGGCTTCCTTCCTTATCTCCTCAAGTTCTTGCAATTGGAGCTTCCTATGGTGTCCTGCCCATCCATGTTCGTGTGGACACGCTTAATTTCCTAAAAGGCTTTGTGATCCAACTCCACGGGTAAGTGGCAGCCTTTGCTAAAAACAAGCTTGAATGGGGACATGCCAATTGGTGTCTTGTATGCTGTCCTATATGCCCAAAGGGCATCATTGAGCCGATTGGACCAATCCTTCCTTGAAGGTCCCACTGTCTTCTCAAGGATGGCCTTGACTTCTCTATTTGAGATCTCAGCTTGTCCACTAGTTTGAGGATGATATGGAGTTGAGATTCGATGTGTGGCTCCATATTTCCTCATGAGGGCCTTAAAGGTCCTATTGTAAAAGTGTGAGCCACCATCACTAATGATGGCCCGTGGTGTTCCAAACCTTGATAAGATATGTGATTGAATGAAGCTACACACCACTTTAGAGTCATTAGTCTTGGTTGGAAGTGCTTCCACCCATTTAGAAACATAATCAACAACAAGTAGAATGTAAAGAAAACCAAAGGAGATAGGGAAGGGTCCCATGAAATCAATTCCCCAAACATCAAAGATTCTCTACAACTAGAATTGGGTTTAGGGGCATTTGATCCCTAGGGCCAATGTTACCTTGTCTTTGGCACTTTTCACAAGTGAGGACGTGCTCATAGGCATCTTTGAAGATGGTAGGCCAATAGAATCCACATTGGAGGACCTTGAGAGCAGTCTTCTTGGCACCAAAGTGTTCTCTACACACCTTGTTGTGGCAGAAGTCCAAGATGGAATTGACCTCAGTTTCTGGAATGCACCTCCTTATGAGCTGGTCAGAGCAGTGCTTCCATAGATAGGGCCCATCCCAGATGTAGTATTTGGCTTGCTTGACAAGCTTGTCCCTTTGAAACCTAGACAAATGAGAAGGGATTATTTTAGTAGCAAGGTAATTAATAATGTCAGCATACTAGGGGTCAAAGGTCTTGAGATGGAAGAGTTTCTCATCAGGGAAGTTCTCTTGGAGAGATAATTGGTTCACTTCCTCATTGGACCCGTGGATGAGTCTGCTCAAGTGGTCAGCTGCCACATTCTCAGTTCCTTTCTTGTCCTTGATTACAAGATCAAACTCTTGAAGCAATAGCATCCACCTAATGAGCCTTGGCTTGGCATCCTTCTTGTTAAGCAAATACTTAGGAGATGCATGGTCAGTATAAATAATAACCGTTGTTTGAAGCAAATATGACCTAAACTTCTCTAAAGAAAATATAACAGCTAATAGTTATTTCTCAGTAGTAGAATACTTAAGTTGAGCATCATTTAAAGTCCTACTTGCATAGTAAATAACATGTGGCAACTTATCTATTCCTTGTCCCGAGATTGCCCCAATGGCATAGTCTGAGGCATCACACATAAGTTCAAAGGGCAGGTCCCATCTAGGTGGCATGATGATAGGTGCATCCGTGAGCTTTTCCTTGAGGGCCTCAAAGGACTCACGGCATTCCTTGGTGAAGTCAAATGGTGCATCCATGGCTAACAAGTTACACAAGGGCCTTGTGATTTTGGAGAATTCCTTTATGGATCTCCTATAGAACCCGACATGTTCCAGAAGGATCTGACCTCCTTGACTGAAGTGGGGTAGGGAAGGCCACTTATGACATCATTCTTGGTCTTGTCAACTTCTATGCCACAACTGGATATGACATGGCCAAGCACAATACCTTGCTAGACCATGAAGTGACACTTTTCCCAATTTAGAAGTAAATTGGACTCCCTGCATCTTTCTAGGACTCTTGACAAGTTTGTTAGAAATAAATAAAAGGAATTACCAAAAACTGAAAAGTCATCCATGAATACCTCAATGATGTCCTCTACCATGTCTGAAAATATGCTTATCATGCATCTTTGAAAGGTCATAGGGGCATTCCAAAGACCAAAGGGCATGCGCCTATAAGAAAAGTGCCATAGGGACATGTGAATATTGTCTTCTCTTGGTCCTCAGGTGGAATGTCAATCTGGTTGTACCCTGAATAGCCATCTAAGAAACAAAAGTGAGAATGTCCTGCAAGTCTTTCAAGCATTTGGTCAATAAAAGGTAATGGAAAGTGATCTTTGCATGTAGTAGAATTAAGTTTCCTATAATATATGCATACTCTCCATCCATTTTGGACCCTTTGAGAAACAAGCTCATCTTGTTCATCTTGATGACTGTGATGCCACTCTTCTTAGGCACAACTTGAACTGAGCTGACCCACTTGGAATCTAAGATGGGGTAGATGATTCGCACGTTCAAAAGCTTAAGAACCTCCTTCTTGACTACTTCCTTCATGGGCGGATTGAGGCACCTTTGAGCTTCCCTTGTGGGATTGGCATCCTTTTCAAGGATGATTATGTGCATGCACTATGAAGGGTTTATCCCCTTGATGTCAGCTATGCTCTATCCAATAGCTTGCATGTTGTCCTTTATAACCTGCACTAATTGATTTTCTTGCAAGGATGTTAGATTAGAAGCAATTATGACAGGTAATGTGTTATCCTTTCCTAGATAGGCATACTTTAAATGTGCATGCAAGGGCTTAAGTTCAAGCCTGGGAGCCTGAATGATGGAAGGCAAAGCCTTTTCTGCCTTCATGGGAAGGGTCTCATACATGTATTGCTTGGGGGTTGTGAGTGGTGGCACGACCTCAAGCATGTGTATTTCCTCTATGGCAGGGCCATCGAGGTCATTGTCACTTTGAGAAGGCAAGGTTAGAGCCTTCTCAAGAGGGTCATCTATACAAGTATGCATAATAGTTTGATGTAATAAGGACTCCATAGTATTGAAAGGAAAATCAATGATAGGCTCTAGAAGATATTGCATAGTATCATGTATGGAAAAGGTCCTAGTCTTATTTAACACCTTTGAAAGTTGGATACCAATTTAAGCTTAAGATTCAAGTGACTCGTCACTGAATCATAACTAACATTCTAGACAAAATCCATCAATCAATCCATTTCACATTCACAGACACACATATTAATCACATGCACCCTGCAAGAATCATAATCATACAATGACAACCGAAGCATTAAGAGGCCCCGTCAATGTAGGCAACCTTGTTGTAACGGCCTGGAAATTTAATTAATGAATTTTCGTAAATTAATTTTGCAAAAGGACGAAATTACCCTTGGTTTTATAAGGGGCTCGAAAGTCAATTTTTTTTTTGGAGACACTTTTGGCAGGTTTTCGGGGACCGTTGCATTGGTCTCGAACTCATGAGTACGTAGACAGGTGGCACGCAGGAAACATAGATCGTATGAGAGAGTTGTGGGTCTAGAATGTTCAGGGGCATTTTGGTAATTTGAACTGTGTATATATTTTCAACCCAGATAGTTCAGATTCTCCTCATTTCTCTCTCTCTCTCTCTCTTCTCGATCCTCATCCAATCTGTGCGACCGAACCCAAAAACCCAGGTTTGTGAACTTCGATTCGAGGCAACCTCGTCCGATTTGATTCCACACATCAAAATCTCCTTTTCCCCGCGATCAAGGACGTACCGACCGTCGAAGGAAGCAGCCACGGGAGACACTGAATCGAGGAAAGGAAAAAGCAAACCTTTCTATCGATTTTTCAGGCAACACAGGTATGGGTTTCGTATTTAGACTTCATTTTAGAGTTCCTGGGTTAAAGTAAATGGACTTAGGCTATAAATTCATGAAAAACGGTTAAGATTTGAGGAAGTTAGGAAAATTTCAAAGTCGGCCGGCAATGGCGATTTCCAGCGATGGCGGACGGCGGTGCACGGCGGAGCGGTCGTCTTCTCCGGTGACTAGTTCGGTCAGAGGGGCTGATGTGGCATGCCACTTGGTAACCACGTGGAGCCACGTGGAGCCACCTAGCGACTAACTCAGCGCGCGTACAGGCGCGTGAGGTACTGTAGCAGGCGCATGAGGTACTGTAGCAGGCGCGTGAGGTACTGTAGCTCGTTCCTGGTCGAGCCGCCAGCCTTTCACTTGTGCGTGGCGGCGCGTGTGACCGGTCCTTGGGTCACAGAAGCGCGTGTTGACATGGGTAGTTTTGGCGCATGTTTCGGGTTAATCGGACGTCGTTTAGGTGTAGTTTTGGGCATCCAAAATGGTTGCATTTTTAGTGGGACGCGTGCGGACCTCCTGGGGTTTAGGGAGTCTGAATGTAGGTTTTTAATTATCGTTGGTAATCCCGATTGTTACTGTTGACCAGCGATACTGCTCCGGGAACTTCAGAGGAGCGTACGACTTGGGATTGAGCTTAATTGGACGTTCAGTGAGTGGGGTTTTTTACCACAAAGTCAAGAGTTTTATTAATAGCGAATTGAAACACCCGCGTCCAAGGTTTAGTATCAAACAATCACTCCGTCCCTAGTTCATCCCAACAATGGTACCCTCCTACTCTACTGACATACACAGCAACAAGATGCACAACCTTGTTATCTTGCCTGGGAGCATACACAAACTGGACTCGTCGCATTGTCTTTACAATTTTAAAAATATCAAACACTATAATGCATTCATAAAGGCATATTTGAAATAATTCTGGTTACGTATTGTTTTTGGCATATTTCAGAATTTAGAAATTATTCTATTAAATTATTACTGGACACGAGTTCTCTTGGAATTGACGTTCTGGGCTGTGGCCTGGTTGTTGGACTCTGCTTTTATGTCGTCTTGACTATAGATTTTGGTTTTCGGTTGAGTCCATGATTTTTGGGTGTAGACTCGAATCTGTGATTTTATTGGATTTGGGCATAAACCCGATTTTTCAATGAATTTGGCTTAGGCAAAGAAATAAGGATTTCAAACATGGATTTTGGTTTTCACTGAATTACTGTCCCAGAGGGTCAAGGTTTTCTCCGACTGGTGTCGAAGGGTATTTCTCCGCCAAATCGTTGAGGGTTCTCCGACGCTGGTGTCGAAGGGTATTTCCCCACCAGGTCGTTGAGGCTGTCTACGCGTAGTACAGGGTTCTGCACAACTCGCGGTATATCGGGTGTGTGGAGGGTTGGAATCGGGTCAGTCAGCTCGGATATCGAGCTACGGCACGGGATTCCATTCGGGGAGCAGTGGAATATGTTTATGATATTTTTGTGTCCAGGTTCGTCTTCAGGGTTTTTAAACTCCTTTGAGGAGGATTTTCAAAGCAGGGTTGTGGACCACGGGATGTTTTCATTATTCGGGTTTTCGTGGGTCCCATCGGTGTTTTACCAAAAAACAATGGATTTTTTGGTACGTTTTCTGCTTATCATTATGGATTTGTTGAAAATGAATTTTATATTATTCATGCATTGTTTTATTCGTGGAGGGGGAAAAAGTATGTTTTCCTCGGAAATGGTTCTAAATGATTATTTTGTCCACTCACACTTTTTGTGTTTTAACTCCCCTCCAGGCCGTTTAGTTGACGAGGGCACATCCAGAGGCGGAGGCATCAAATTTCTGCTGCGCCTTTACCTAGACCATCGAGTAGGATTTATATATATGTATTTACCTTTCCTACCTAGATGCTTTGATAAGCTTTTGGACTTAATGTAAATTTTGACTACGTCGATGGTTGTTTGGTGATGTTGGGATTTGGATCGTTCGTCTGACAGGTGGAAGATGGTTAACCAGTTCTTGAGGGGAGATTCTGCCGGATTTTTTGGC
Source organism: Oemleria cerasiformis (assembly GCA_037349345.1). Taxonomy (NCBI): domain Eukaryota; kingdom Viridiplantae; phylum Streptophyta; class Magnoliopsida; order Rosales; family Rosaceae; genus Oemleria; species Oemleria cerasiformis. The sequence continues at coordinate 2,849,046 of JAZGTL010000008.1, forward strand.
AGAATTCTCATAACTAATTACAAGGGCTTAAGGGTATTTTGGGAATTTTATTAAGTTGTCAGACGGGAGCAGGGCTTTTCCCGATTTCCGAGGGGGAATTTGGGAAGGGTCCTAACACTTGTGCTAATTCTAAGTGATTGTATGTGAAATCAAGAATGTTCAATAATTATTAGTAATGATAATTTATAAGATCAAAACAAATTGAACAACAGAGTTTGATACCCAGAAACCTTCCTTAAGGTGTAAACTGGGGTCTCTCAGCTGACCAGGGAATCCAATAAAATCAAACGTTCATTACAAGGTATATCATGCTCATATCTTCGAGCCTAGAACTAAAGATGCAGCCATACCTCATGAAACCTTGATTTTATCCAAATCAGCTATGCTCCTTTGCAATCTTCATTACAGCAGCTCAGCCATCCACATGATGATCATTCACAGTAAGAAACCCCCCAAAATTAGAAATTTAAAACAAAAATATAAATCTGTGCTCATCAATTGATAGTTCTTGATGAACCCAGAAAGAAGTCAAGGATTAAAACGTGATTCAAAGAATCAGATTTCAAAATGATTTTGGAAAAATCAAATCAGAGTTTTTATAAAACTTTGATAAACAAAACCCAGCTTCCTGAAATCATATTTTCTTAGCCAATTCATTTTTCAACGAATTCGTTTTTCAACAATGAAATAAAAAAGGGTTTTATCAAAAACTTAGGATCATCGATTCTCTGGATTGACACCTATCACCAAAATCTCAGAGAGTCAATAATCCAATCTTCCAGAATAATCCCCAACTCGTATTCGCAGCCGAGATGAGGAAAAATTCATCAACAGCTGAACTCAAAATGCACAACAACAGTAACAACTTATAACCAAAAAGATGATAATACCCTTGACTTAAAAGACTCAGCAAAAACCTGAAACAGTGAAAATAATAATTGTACTGCGACTAGTCATGTGCTGCACTGCATTCTCTTGAAACTTCATCTTCAATATATATTAAAAGAGAAACAAAGCCTAAGTCCTAGAGTTTGAGCATGAAACAAATTACATATGGAGAGGCAAATTCAATTATATTAAACATTCCTAAAACAAGAACTAACACCTGGGTAGATATTTGGCTTGGTTCAAGTTAATTTCGCAGTTTATGGTGGCCAAGAGAGGTCTCCCAAAGATAAAGGGAGGATCCTCACTTTCAATTGTCTTTTCCATTTTCAAGATATAAAAGTCAGCTAGTATGCATGTGTCTCCTATTTGAACTATCACATCTTCAATCATACCCATAAGTTGTGTCACAGAAGAATTAGCAAGCCTAACACATAAATGAGTAGGTTTTAAGTTTCCTAATACAAGTGAATTATAGACATGAAAATACATGATACTTACATAGGCTCCTGTGTCTCAAAGGCATTGCTCAAACCTTTTGGATTGAATGACACACGGCAGGGCAGGAGGGCCCGGGTCACTAGCCTTGCGTGGCAAGCCTTGGAACTCATTCAAAGTGGCTGCACAAATGTCTAGGACATTGTTGGGGTCAAAGCCAAGCTTTCCGGCTAGTAGGTCCTTGAGAATCTTAGCAAAGATAGGCATGGTCCTTACAAGCTTAGAGAAAGGCAATGTGATTTGAAGCTTGTGAAACATGCTTGTGAACTCTTGCTCAAATTGAGCATTCTTGTCCTTCTTTTGGAACCTTCGAGGAAATGGTAAATCAACATCATTAGTAACTAGTGGATTACTGAAACTAACTTTAGACTTAGCATTTAAAGGAAAAATAGGGTTAGAAGGCTCATTATGAGGTGTTGTCGTGTCCTGGTCAGGTATGTCATGAGGTGTCTCGGGTTGGCCAAGTTCTGGTCCTGAGGTGGAACTGCGCCCTAAATCAAGCCCTCGGCTGGAACTGCTCCCTAAATCAGGCCCTTGGCTAGAACTACGCCCTAAATTAGGCGCATGGACATGTTTTGCGGCAGGGGCCTGCACTTGGTTTTCAGGGTCTTCTGCGGCACTTTGATTCTTAGGTGAACCTTGGAGTTCCTTTCCACTCCTAAGCTGAATGGCATTGATATTGGCTTTGTGGATGGTGTTTTTGGGATTAATTTGGGTTTGGCTAGGGAGTTGAGGGCTAGGATCTAATCTATTGAGTTTTGCTTGCCATTTGGCCAATTTGGGTTTCTATGGCTATAATGGCACGGTCTGTTCTCTGCTGATTGGTTGTGGTGTGTTGAACTAAGTCAGCAATCATGTCTTCCAAAGATCACCTTGCTAGGGTAGGGTTGCCTTGAGGATTTTGAAGGACTTGACTGGAAACTTGTGGGACCACGACATGCCCTTGATATCCAGGGGGTACCGTGGGGTTTTGAACATTTTGATTGTTGTTCCACTTGAAGTTTGGATGGTTCCTCCTTCCAGGATTGTAGGTATTGGAATAAGGGTCATTCCTTGGCCTCATGCCTTCATTGTACCTTCCAGTGTAGTTTGCATCCTCTACCATAGGACATGTCTGAGAGTCATGGCCCTGAACTGAGCACAGTTCACAAGTCATAGTAGGTTTAGCCTTGGTATCACATAGTTGCTTCACCATAGCCGTGAGTTCAGCTATGGTGTCATCCTTATCCCTACTCACACTATGAAGGGTCCTAGCTTGTTGTCCCCTATAGCTAAACTGCTTTTCTCTCTGAGCAATGCTCTCAAATGCTGCCCTAGCTTCCTCAGCCGTGCTCTCCAAGATTCCCTTGGATTGAGAGTTCACCATTACTCTATCACTAGTCTTCAAGCCACCATAGAAGTATAGCATTAAGTGGCACTCATCAATGTTGTGATGAGGGCATTCTTGGATCATCTGATTAAACCTTTCCCAAAACTCATAGAAAGAATCATCCTCAGCTTGCTGGGGTGCAATGATCTGAGCCTTGAGCTTATTGGTCTTGGACACGGGGTAGTATTGAATGAGGAACTTAGAGGACAAGTCCCTCCCCGAGGTTATGGAAGCATGTGCAAGTGAATTGAACCATGCTTAAGCCTTGTCCTTAAGACTAAAATGGAACAACCTCAATCTGATCTCAGCCCCAGTCATGCCATTGATCCTTAATGTGGAGCAGACTTCCAAAAACTCCTTGATGTGTAAATGAGGGTCCTCACCCGAGAGGCCATGGTACTTAGGCAGCATGTGGCTTGTGCCTGATTTGAGCTCAAAGTTTTCCACCGTCGATGGTGGAAAGATGTTGGGAAACTGGTCCTCGCTTACATGAGGGGTAGCATAATCCTTAAGCAGCCTTGGTGGTGGATTGGCTAGGACACGTTCCTCAACCATTCTTCTAGGGTTTGGTGTTGGACTTGGATGAGGGGAACCGTGGACAGATGATGAAGCAGATGATGGAATTGAAGAGCCATGAACAGATCCCCTAGCAGAACCTTGTGATGACATAAAAGTACCTAAACAACAAATGAAACTAAATTAAAACAATCTAACCAATGGACGCCGTTGAGGGACAAGTCACCGGCAACGGCGCCAAAAACTTGTTGGACGAAAAGTATGGAAAGTATTTGCACACAATCCTTAACAATAATATCCTAGGAAGCGCACTAATCAATAGACAATATAGTGGTACAAGCAAGGGTCGAATCCCAAAAGGACTTGACTCAACAATGTAACCAAAGAATAGATTGCTTCGCTCACAAGTTAGGTACTTAAACAGAAACAAAACACTAAGTAGATATGCTTGACTCTAAACAAAAGACACTAAAACAAGACACGAACAATGGGGGTTTTAGTTCAAAAGATGTTGTCAAAGTAAATAACTTGTAATGCAAGAAACAAAGTAAACAAACAAGAGATTGTAATCAAATTTAAAGTAGGTTAAGGCAGTCCCTATCCACACCTAACCAAAACGTTTTCTAACTTGGTTTGCAAGGTTCAACTATCATGTTCCTTCTTGGTTTAGTGCCCATGCAAGGGGTCTCTTAAGCTCACCCTTACATCTTTTATCTCTTCTTACTTAGTATGTCTTAGGCCTCACGGGCACCTAAGACGTCTATCAAATTATGCTCAACTGAGTCCCATGGTTTCCGAGTTAAACACAAAGATAAGCATTAAGTTCTAAAGGGATTTAATAACACTACACTACCCCTAGGGATTACACGGTAACCCTAGGAGTGTCATGGATCTTTTCACAGATTGTTTTTACCACAACCCTTGATGCAAAGTCATCTTTAAGTCATGCAATTAAAGTGGCCAGTTTTAACAACATAAACAAAACAATAATTAAAACAGTGAATCAATCTACCAAAGTAAACACAACAATCAAACCAAGCGCCAAAATCATGTCACGAAGTTGTCATGGTTAGAGCTTAAAGATCAGCCCTAACCTAAAAGGGAACTACTCACTACACATAATGAAAAACATAAACATTAATTGTTATAGAATATTAAAGTGAAAGATTAAATCCAAGTATACTCTCAAAGGCGGATTCCATGCACAACTTCAAGCACTCCTCTAAGCACACAGTTAGGTCTTCGTGAACAAGCCTCACACTACTAGCTCAACATAATAGGTAAAGAGAATATTTCTAAGTAATGTAAAGCAGGGTAAAAGCGTGGTCTCAAAACATTGAACAAAGCCTCCCTTTTATAGACAAGGGAAAACCTTGTCCTATAAGGACTAGAATTAGAAACCCTGGGCTAGAGTTTCTAGAATTGATATGGCACTCCTATGTAATTACAAAGTCCTTAAAATCTATGAAAACCAATCAGAACAAGGTTGGGCGTTCAAATGCAAGCTAGCAAGTGTGAACATAGCTAATCGCTGGGCAGACGTGCTGGAATCAGGGCAGGACCTTGGTCAGGGCCTGAAAACTTGGAATTTCATTCTAAGGATTTCTTTGTCGCGCCACAGCGCGCCTTAACACTTGAATGGCTCCATTATATGTCAAAGAGTCTAAGCGCACTCCATGTCTCGACCAAATGGCTGTAGGCCTGAAAATATATTCATTGGAACTTATCGGGTCATGTCAAGGACCTGACCTGATATTAGTACTGGTACCACGGTGGCACTCTAGAACTCGTCTACAGTGCTCGTGCCTTGTCTCTATAGCGGGAACCTCAACTGGGGCTTGGCTCCTCTGGGACGTGTACTTGATGTCTTAGGCGTGTCTGAGACACGATCTGAATTGATGTTGTCAAGGACTCATCAATAAATAGCCCTTGTCAAAACCTAGGATTCCATTATTGTATTGTTGTTAGTACGATGAATATCCCATGCTGCTCCACTGCTTGCAACACCTGAACTCTCTCCCAGGTTGTAGTTATAGCTTGTTTATAGTTTTAGATTTAATATTCACTACCAGGCGAACCCGCATGTTGCCGCGGTGTGTTTAAATGTTTAGAAAATGTGAAAGACATGGTTGGGGTAAGAAAAGTAAAACAAATGATTAGCATGTGTACAGATTGTTTATATGTTGATGATACTATTTAAGGTACACGGTGGAGGAATTATTGGTAGCTATAAATATATTCTTGGATTAGTAGGTCCTTGAGGTTCTTCTTATTCTTCTTGGTATCAAAGCGAAGTAAGAAAAGCTTCGTCACGCCTTGCAATGCAGAAAAGATTTGTCGAGTGATGTTGCAATAAAGATAAATGTTTAAAAAAATTTTGAAGCAGCTGTCTCAAAATTTGTAAGTAATTATGGATATTGGAAAGCAGATTTGTATTCAAAAATGAACATATAGAGAAATTAAGGGTGTTTTTGGATTAGGAACTTCAAAGTTCCATGAAATTTATACTATATTACTAAGATATGCACTAAAAAACAAAAAAATATGGCACTGTAAGTAGGTGGTTGCATTAAAAAACAAAAATATATGGCATTATAAGGAAATCCATGCATCACATGAGCATAACAAACCACTAAACAATAGGGACTTTTCAAAGTAACACCTTCACAGGTGGAACTTACAAACTCCATCTATATGTCTTGCATCGTATCATTTACAAATTTCTTGGTATTTTCAAGTTCCTCATACATATATTCAATATTAGACTCATCTGCGAAATAGAATAGATAATTAATATAATTATCCCCAGAATATGGTAATTAACATGAAAGTCCGTACTTTATTTAGCTACGTTATGGAGCAGCTACTGGTTAATTACATTATATTTACATATATATCATAATAATCAAAGCGCAGGAGCTGCATTTCCATGGGTTTAGGTTGTTCAAAAACATGTGGTCTCATGACCATTGTTCCAAAATATTATACAACACTAAAACATAACGTGTTCATTTCCAGTTCACTGGCTTGCCTTCTTTGTTCCTCTTTTTCTTTGGTTTTTCTGCGAAAAAATGTAAGTTGCCAGTGGTTAGTAAAAGTCCTATATATAGTGAAGCCTCATAAAGTGACAAACGCAAATACAAATTTATAATCATAGTGTTAACTGGTGAAAACCTATATCTCATAAATTTGTGCTGTATTAATGGCTGTTATCACACAAACCTAGAACAATGAAATCGGTGACATTTAATTGCAGCAAAATGAGCATTATACTATATAATATTACCACACGAAAGAACAAAAAAAACCAGGTATAAAAATTGTTGGTATTTTGAGCTCATAGACCGGAAATGACAGAAAGGAACTCGGCTGAGCTCCAAAGGTAAAATTCTTGAACTCTACCTCTTAGCTGAACTTGATTGTGCCTAGGATAGGATTAGAATTCTTCTTCCTTTCTTAGAATTGAAAATGGATGATGATTATGAATTGAATTCCTGTGAATAGAAATGTGATGCTAGATGCACACCAAGTGTTTGATAATTTTACTCTTCGAGATTTTCTTTGAGAGAATTTCTAAATTCTCTTCAATTGATTCAATTAATTATCACACTATCTTGCATTGCTTACATCAACTGAAATCAGTTAGGATGGTGATGTCATTGTGATGACAATGCACCAATTACACTTGGAACACCTAACTTGGCCTATGGTGTTATGACACCTAGCATCCTTGCTCTCCAAGAAAGCCACCTCACTTACTCACTTTATGTTTTCTGTTTTCGTTGAGAGCACAACACACATACACTGACTCATTTGAGTGCCACCTCACTCATTTACTCAGTGTATAGCTTAGGAATCAACACTCCCCTCTAAACTATTCACTGACTTAACCCCAAGTAACTGTCTTAGGTAATTGAATCTTTCCTTAGCTAGTACCTTAGTGAAGACATCAGCAAGTTGTTCTTCTGACTTGCAGTAGAATATGTCTATCTCCCCAACTTGTATTGCTTCTCTTATGAAGTATAAGCGCTTGTTAATATGTTTGGTCTTCTGGTGGAAGACATGACAATAGCTGAGGTGTTGTCACACATGAAAGGTGTAGGCTCTATTTGCTCCTCTCCAAAATCCTCTAGAACTAACCTTAACCATTTGGTTTGTGTAGTTGCTTCTGCAGCACTCACATATTCTGCCTTAGCAGTTGAAAGAGCCACACTGTACTGTTTCGATGAGGCCCATGAGAACACTCCACTTCCAAATAAGAAAGCATAACCAGAAGTGCTTCTCATGTCATCCAAGCTCCCACTCCAGTCATTGTCACAGTAACCAACTAGAGTAGCCTATTTTCCTTTTTAAGTACTCAATCCCGTAAGAGATAGTCTGATATCTTAACACCCTTTTAGCTATGCCAAAATGCTTCTTTGAAGGATTATGCATGTATCTAGATAGTAGACTAGCAGCAAAAATTATGTCTGGTCAAGTAGCAGTTAAGTAAAGTAAGCTACCAATAATTTGTCTATAGGTACCTTCATCTGCAGCCTCATTGCCATCATTTCTATACAGTTTGTCATCTGTTGGAAGAGGTGTGCTAACTGGCTTGCAATCCTTCAACCAAAATTTGTCTAGTGAGGTTTGTGCATACTTTTTTCTGGTGAATGAAGATGCACCTATCAGTCTGAATGACTCCCATGCCTAGGAAGTGATGAAGTAATCCCAAGTCAGTCATCTCATGCTTGTTCATCATGTCTTGTTTGAACTCCTTCATCAATGTCTCACAGTTTTCATTGGAGGTAATGTCGTCTGCATAGATTGAAACAATCAAGGTTTTGCCATCCTTGGTTGACTTCATGTAGAGGGTAGCTTCACTAGGACTTCTTTGATAACCACACCTAAGTAAGTGAGAGTCTATCTCACCATACCAAACCTTAGGAGCTTGTTTCAATTCCTTCTTAAGCTTGTAGACTTTTCCTTCTTCAATTTTAGTCTCAAAACCTTCTGGTTTCTCAGCATAGACTTCCTCCTCTAGCACTCCATTTAGGAAAGCTGATTTAACATCTAGCTGGTACAGTTTCTAGCCCTTCTGAGCAGCCAAAGCAATCAATATCCTGATTGTATCCAACCTTGCCACTGGTGCAAAGGTTTCATTGAAGTCTATCGCAGGTTTCTGTGCATATTCCTTGGCAACCAGCCTAGCTTTATGCTTATGAATATAACCATCCAGGTTGAGCTTTGTCTTGTACACCCATTTCACACCTATAACTGGTTTGTCACTTGGTTTATCCACTAAGACCCATGTTGAGTTTTTCTCAATCATGTCGAATTCATTTTCCATGGCCTTTCTCCAAGCCTTTTCCTTAGCAGCTTCTTCATAGTTTTCAGGCTCTATGATAGACATGTGACATCTAGCATAGATATCACTCATGCTTCTTAGTTTGACTGGTGTGCTACTAGGAGTAGTCCCTTGACTTGTACTAAGCTCATTAGGTTACAACATTAGAGTTTAAGGATCAGCTGTGATCTCCTCAAAATTCATCTTAAACCTAGCTGGAATTGACACACGCACTTCCTTGTCAGATTCCCAACTCCACATTCCTTTTCATTAAAGATTACACTCCTTGAAACTATAATCTTCCTAGTTTTCAAGTTGTAGACTCTATAGCCATTTTCATAGCTTGAATAGCCTACAAATACACACTTGATTGATGAATCATTAAGTTTCTGTCTTAGCTAGTTAGGAATGTGAGCATAGCACACTGAAACAAACACTCTTAAGTGTTTCACACCAGGTTTTCTCCCACTGAACCCCTGAAATGGTGTTTTCTTTAGAACAGCCTTAATAGGACACCTAATTAGCAAGTAGACTGCTACATTGACATCTTTAGCCCAAAACTCATATGGCATCTTCTTGTCATGCAACATGTACTTGGCCATTTCAACCAGAATCCTATTTTTCCTCTTTGCAACCCCATTCTACTGTGGAGAGTATGCTACTTAAGCTGTCTCTTAATGCCTTCATTCTCATAGAATTGCTGAAATTCTTGAGATGTGAACTCACCTCCCCTATCACTTCTTACTTTCTTGATCTTAAATCCACTTTGTAATTCCACCAAAGCTTTGAATTTCTTGAATACATTGTACACACCAGATTTGTGTTTCAAGAAATAGACCCAACACATTCCTAAGAAATCATCTATGAAGCTTAATTAAAAAGTACTTATTACCTCCCCCATAGTCTCAGTTTGCATAGGGCCATATACATCTGTGTGGATTAGCTCAAGGGGAAATGATGCTCTCCATTCCTTTCCTTTGTCAAAACTTTCCATGTGTTGCTTTCCTGAAATGCAACCTTCACACACCTCATTGTGTTTTGTCAAACTTGGTAGTCCATAAACCATGTCCTATGTCTGTAATGCCATCAAACTGGTGTAGTTTAGATGATCAAACCTTCTATGCCATAACCATGCATTTCCCTCCACAGTGGCTCTTCTAGCTACTACATTCACATACTCTAGGGAAAGAGGAAAACACCTAGTCCCAAGCATTGGAATGGATGCCACACATTGACTTAGTTCATCATCTTCATAAATCTCAACACATTTGTTACCAAACATCAAGTAATATCCATGTTCTACCATTTGACCAACACTGAGTAAGTTTGCATCCAACCCTGGCACCAACATCACATCATGGATGAGTTTCTCACCATTCTTGGTGTTTATCACCAAAGTTCCCTTCCCAGTAGCTTGAACTAGATCTCTTGTACCCATTTTCACCTTAGCAGTCAAGGACTTGTCCACATTGATCAAAATGACTCATGTGAGGTCATGTGATTGCTACAAGCACTATCCATATAAAAAACACCAATCTCTTTAGGTATTGTGGCAGCATAGAACATTACCCCATTATCATCTTCTACTTGTCTTGCTATGTTCACAGTCTGTTTGACACCACAGTCTTTGGTAATATGACCAAACTTGTTGCACTTGTGACATCTTGGCTTGCCTTTGAACCAACAATCTCCATAGTGAAGTTTGTCACAAATCTTACAAGGATTCTTAGAGGTAGATGCACCACTAGTCTTAGCCTTTGCATTCCCAACACCTTTGTTATACTTCACATAGCCACTGGACTTGTTTTTCCAGTTTTAGTTCCCCTTGTAATACTGCTTTGCTTTGCCCTAATTTCCTTGTGAAAACTGTTGTGGTTTGGCATTGATACTTAGACTAAAAAATGCCCTCCCAACAACTATTTCAGAGTGCATCTCAAGCCTTTGATCAAATGCACGAATTGATGCTATAAGAGCTTGCACATTTATGTTCTCAAAATCCTTGGTTTCTTCTAGGATTGACAGCATAGCTAGGTTCATAGGGCTTATTTAGTTAAGCTAATCAGTATTTTCTGTGCCATTCTCTTTTCTGTGACTTCCTCACCATAAATTTTCATTTGATTAACATAGCATATAATCTAGACATGTATACAGACAAAGATTCATCATCCTTTATCTTGTATATTCGAAATCACGTATTAAGGATTGTAGTTTCACAGCTCTAACCTTTTCTTCATTGGAGATTCTTGGAAAGATCTCATCAGCTACATAAGTTTGAATCAAACTCAAAGCACAAGCATCCCTTATGAAATCAAGATGTGTTAGTTGATCCAACGCAGCAGCAGCCTCTCTAGTAGCTCCATTTACCACTTCAAGCAATCTAGTGTCCACATACTCCCACAAGTCATGAGCCTTAAGTAAGGTCCCTCATTTTGATGCTCCAAAATTCGTAGTTGTCTCCATTGATGATGGGAGCTCTCAGCTCACCTCCTCTAGCTCCAGCTATGTCAGACTCAGCTGATCATAATTTGATGCGATCCTTCATAGAGCAACGTCCCAGCAACACGATCAAGCACCAGAATGCTCTGATACCATGTTGGTATTTTGAGCTCAGAGACCGGAAATGATAGAGAGGAACTCGGTTGAGCTCCAAAGGTACAATTCTTGAACTCTACCTCTTAGTTGAACTCAATTGAGCCTAGGATACGATTAGAATTCTTCTTCCTTTCTTAGAATTGAAAATGGATGATGATTATGAATTGAATTCGCGTGAATAGCAGTGTGATGCTAGATGCACACCAAGTGTTTGATAATTTTACTCTTAGAGATTTTCTTAGAGAGATTTTCTGAATTCTCTTCAATTGATTCAATTAATTATCACACTATCTTGCATTGCTTACATGAACTGAAATCGGTTAGGATGGTGATGTCATTATGATGACAATGCACCAATTACAATTGAACACCCAACTTGGCCTATGGTGTTATGACGCCTAGCATCCTTGCTCTCCAAGAAAGCCACCTCACTTACTCACTTTCTGTTTTCTGTTTTGGTAGGGATCACAACACACACACACACACTCACACACACTCACTCATCCGAGTGCTACCTCACTCAGTTACTCAGTGTATAGCTTAGGCACCACAAAAATGTGGATTGAGGAATGAATAAAAACTTGAAATGAAGCAACTATTCACAGAAAATGGTAGAGTTTAGAATTAAAAGTGTTCAGTATATTCTTAAAATAGTCGAAATTATTTTAGCATAGCGATGAATGAGAACTACATCTGCAGTAATATTCATATCTACAGACATATAAGATTGGGGCTGTGATCCCATTATAGATACAATAATACTTAAAAGATGTAGAGAATCACAAAATGATTGCAGGGAATGAAGGAAGTAGAGAATCGAAAAATGAGGTTTAGCGTCTTAGAGATATTAACTTTTTTTGCTGTTTGTATTATCATGTTTCTTAAGTTTGAAAATCTAAATTTACTGCAATGGTAAATAAATGTTGGGCTTAAAGAACTTGTTTTGGGATTCACTTGAGATTTGCTCTTCCTCAACGACTTTATTGGCATATTGTCAAACTTGTTTTCATCCTCATCTGAATTTTTTTTCACTCAGTGTAGTTTCTTCACCATCAGAAATTATTCCATGACTATGTGACATGGAAAACAGGTAAAAAAAAGATAAACATTGTGAGTGGTTGTTTATACATAAATTGACTATAACAATATGAAAATATGAAAAAGTTCCTATTTAATTAATTAATACAACTCTTTGTAGCTGGTGTTGCTGAGTAAGCTGTCCAGCTGGGAGGCTACAAGGCATTGAGGTGGACTAAGTGAGTGTTGTGTGAGCTGTGAAAGTGAAACAGAAAACAGAGAGGCTAGAGTGTGTGTGTGAGCCTTGCTTGAGTAGCAAGGATTTGTGTAAAATGGCTAGACTATGTGGCAGCTTGTAATTGGCCTCTGTGACATCATAGTGTCATAAACTTAACTGAATGAGTGAGTGAGAATGAGTGTGTATATGCGTGTAATTCAATTGAATTGATATGCAATGAAGTAATCTCAGTCATAGCTGAGAAAAATACACAGAGAATTTCTATCAGACATTTTGTCAAACACCTAGAATGCTCTAAGTATCATATTGCTCATCACTAAGCTTTAGTCATCAATCATCATACACGTTCATTTTTGAAGTAATAGAAAGAGAAGAAGAAGAATCTAATCCTATTGTAGGCTCAATCCTTTTCAGCAACAAGTTCAAAGATAATAAATGGTACCTCTAAGACGTGCTTGCCGCCATTGAACTTTGTTGAGCTGTTCCTCGACTTGAGCTGCTGAGATACTAACAGCTGGAGAGGTAAATAGAGTTTTCTAACTGAATCGTATGTCTGTTTATGTGTTTCCAAAGTAAACTAAAGAGAAGAAACAATGGGTGAGTCTGAAAGAAAACCCAACATATGAAGCTTCTCTTGATCGTGCTGCTGGAATTGGTGGAGACTATTGCAAGATTTATGTAATTATGCACGACTTATGTAATTAGATAGTTAAGTTTCCTTCTCCTAAAAGTTAGGTCTTCGTACCTTAGAAGGATTCCGTGTGATTACTTGTAACTAGGGTTGTAATAGTATATAAAGCCTCTTAGTGAGAAAAATAAAATAACTAAATTATTCCCAATACTCTGAATTTCAAGTTGGTATCAAAGCCGTACTCTTGAATCCCTTGAAACCCTGAAGAAAAAAAAAAAAGGAGCACCGTTCTTCTTGCTTGAAAAACATGAACGCCGCCTCTTGCTTGAACCTCTTGAAACCCTAAACTACATTGTACCCCTGAATCCCTAAAAGTACCATTGCTTGAATCTCTTGAAACCCAAATCTACACAGTACCCCTGAATCGCTGAAAGTACCATTACTCCAATGACAGAAATTCTCCAAGCCAACCCGAATCGTTCCCACCAGCCTGGTGGAAACAACAATTCCAAGGACCGCTACCAGTCATGTGGCCGGTCATCCTCCTCTTCCAATGGTTCTAAGGGTAATTCTCGTCCCTCCTCATATCTTGTTTGTACTCATTGCAATCAATCTGGTCATGACGTGAATAGGTGCTATGAAATTGTGGGATACCCTGACTGGTGGGATCATAGTCGTGACCCAAGGAAGAAAAATGCTAATAAAAGGTCTACTACTGTCGTGGTTGAAACGAAGACGGATGGTGGGAGTGATGGGGTCGAAAATGTGTCTACATTAGCTGCAACTGTATGTAATCATGCTAAACCTTTAAAAACTTCTGCAACTGTTTCTAATAGTACATGGATAATTGATTTTGGTGCTACCGAACATATGACTATTGATCCTAGAAATGTCTCATCCCTCAAACCATCCACCCAAAACATTGTTTCTACTGCCAATGGTGCGTCTGCTCCAGTTATTAGAGAAGGCAACATTTCTCTTACTAATACCATGCAATTGGATTCTGTGTTAATTGTCCCATCTTTGGATTATAATCTCCTGTCAGTTGCCCAAATAACTACTGCTCTACACTGTATTGTGATTTTTTGGCGTCACCGTTGTGTTTTCAAGGACATCCGAACCCGAACAATGATTGGTTATGGTGTTAGCCGAGGGAAGCTATATTACTTACAGATCATGTCTGACAGTTCAACAAAATTAACTCAGGCCCTGACAGTGACTAGTCATCAGGGGGAGAAAAAGAAGTATGATATATGGTTATGGCATCGACGTTTGAGACATGCTTCATTTAGTTATTTGCAAAGTCTATTTCCTGTTTTGTTTTCTGGAATTGATGTTAGAAGTTTCCGTTGTGATGTTTGTGATCTTGCAAAAAACCATCGTGCTTCCTTTTCCGACAGTTTGCATAAAAGCTCAGCTCTTTTTATGATAATTCATTATGATGTTTTGGGTCCATCTAAGATTGCTACCCTAGGTGGATCACGTTGGTTTGTTACATTTATTGATGATTGTACCAGGATAACCTAGGTGTGTCTTATGAAATCAAAAGGAGAAGTGAGTTCCTTATTTCAAAAGTTCCACAAGAGTGCTACCCTAGGTGGATCACATTGATTTGTTACATTTATTGATGATTGTACCAGGATTACCTGGGTGTGTCTTATGAAACCAAAAGGAGAAGTGAGTTCCTTATTTCAAAAGTTCCACAAGAGGGTTAGTACTCAATACAAATCCCAAATTCAAGTTATTCATTCTGATAAAGGGGAGGAGTGAGAATATATGAGTGCAGATTTACAAAATTATTTGGCGACACATGGAATTGTTCATTAAACCACTTATCCTTATACACCCCTAACAAAATGGGGTCATGGAGGGAAAGAATCGCCATTTGTTGGAAGTTGTTCGTGCATCGTTGATTGAAGCACACATGCCTTTAACTTATTAGGGAGAAGCCCTGAAATCTGCAACCTATATGATTACTCGAGAGTGCCCTCTAGTACTCTCAAGTTTCTGACACCCTTTGTTCATCTGCATGAACATCAGCGAAATAAGTTGACACCGCGTGCCTTACAGTGTGTTTTTCTTGGCTATGTCTCTACTCAGAAAGGATATTGTTGTTATCAGCCCCCCTCAAAACGGATGTATGTTACACTTGATGTTGTGTTTCATGAAGAGGATATGTTTTTTCCTCATGCTGTTGAACTTTAGGGGGAGTACCAGAAGGAAGTTTAGGCTTTAGACTATAACAATCATCAGTCGTTGTGGTTGGTTACACCATAAACAAGTCATGACCAGTCACAGTTGGAGCACCCACGTGACCAGTTGCAGCAGTCACAAACGTAGCGCCTAGATCGCTTGGATGGCACCTCAAAATCCACGCTGCCCTTATCCTCAGATGCTACTGTAATGGATACACCCAAACATATGGGATTGATAATATGGAGACATTTGCGCCTGTAGCTAAGATCAATACAGTTCACGTGCTGTTGTCACTAGCAGTGAACTGGGATTGGCCATTACAACAGTTTGATGTAAAAAATGCCTTCCTACATGGTGATTTGACAGAAGAAGTTTATATGGATCTTCCTCCTAGGTGTGAAGTAGCATCTAAGCATAAAAGTAAGGTGTGCAGATTGAGGAAATCATTGTATAGATTGAAGCAGTCTCCAAGAGCGTGGTTTGGAAGATTCACAAAGTCTATGAAGAATTTTAGCTACAGACAGAGCAATTCATATCACACTTTATTTTTGAAGAAAACAAGTGGTGACATCACATCACTCATTGTATATGTTCAAGATATGGTGGTTGTTGGTAGATTTAAAGAGCAAGAAATATGCAATTCAATTCTAACAGTTATAAAATCCTTGCAAGTGCACAAATCGATAAGTATAGTATAGTAGCACAGCAAGAGTCGATCCCTCGAGGACTTGTATCAACATTATGACCAATTTAGTTCAGATTTGTTAACTTAAATAAAAACACACACACACACACACACAGGGGGGGGGGGGGGGGGGTGGTGTGTATGATGTGATAACTGAAATTTAAAGAATGAAAAGTAAATCAAAGTACAGAAATTAACAATGCAAGAATGAAAAGTTGTTAACTAAGGCGAATTAAGGCTTACTATCCACTCTAACCAATTATAGCTCTTAACCAAATTTCCTTGACCTAATTACTATGCATTTTCTGAATTAGGTGCCCGTGCCTAGGACCTGGCGTTGGTTCACTAGACACATCTTATTCCCTCTTACTTAGCATGTTCTAAACAGAGCATATGCCTAGAACGTCTATCACCTACCTTTTAAGATGATGCATGAAGTTTAAAGAGAATTTAATGACACCACATTAGCCTAGCAAAGTGGCATGCAATCCTAGGTCGTCATGAGTTAAGATTACAAGTACGAATAATTTCGATGCTCCAAATCACAAGATGATATGACGGTCACTCAAGCAATTACATCTATAATTATATGCAAACAAGGTAGCTAATCTTATAGGCATAAATTAAGTTCATTAAGCATAGTAATCCAACTTATTCAGCATGCATAGCAATCATAATCAAGAGCCAGAAATCCAATCAATAAGCTAACATGGCTAGGGCTTCAAGCAGCCCTAATCCTAATGACTACTCACACATAACTGAAATAAACACAAGTATAATTGAATCCATAAGTAAATTGTAATAATGAAAATAAGGGTACAGAGGAGATTGTTAAGAACAGATGCAGTAGAAGACACGGCAGGGCCTTCTTCTCCAAGCTCCACGTCCAATAATCTATGTGAAAGATTATCTCCGAAAATATGGTCCCTAATTCTCTAGAAAACCAAAACGGAACTCTGTGGCTCAGGTCTCTGTTTTTCCAGAAACAAAAAACGCCCCTAGCTAATTATCTGATTCTCCTTTTTATAGACAAGGGAAAACCTTGTTCTATAAGGATTGGTATAACCTTGTTCTATACAGATTGGTAAAACCTTGTCCTATACAGATTGGTAAAACCTTGTCCTATAGAAATAGGGTAAGTTATTTTACTTTTAATTAATTACAAAGTCTTTAAAATCTATTAGAACCAATCAGAACACGGCTGGGAGTGTGAATGCAAGCTGGCAAGTGGGAACGCAAGCTGGCCAAACTTGGATTTTTGACTGTCTTCGTAATCAGGATCTGGGACCGCGCTTTTGAAGTACGTTAGGAGTATAATAGAAGCGCATCGTCGTTCAGGTTTGGCGCAAATGTTGTCAGGCTTAGCGCAGAGGGAGAACCTCTGATCCACCTCTGGCGGAATAGGGACCCCGGCTTAGGCGCACATCTGGGCTCGGATGGGAGTTCTTGGGACATGTCCTCGACCTGCCTTGGCGCAACCTTGGCACTTCTAGGACTTGACCTTGATGTCATGAAACACAAGTTTGAGACCCGGAGGGCCTGATATGAGGTACTTGTCCAGTGGCCCAAAATAGGCGCACTGGCGCACTGGCGCACTCAGGACCCCGTTGAGGACCTGATATTGAAATGAGGACATCTCCTTCATCTGGACTCCGATTTGAGTCATTCTTCTTGCGTTCTTTCCAGATTTTACCTATCTTTCTAACTCTGTGCAAGTCTCACAACATTGATCATTTTCTACTATTGATGGCACGAAATCATTCAAAAGACATGTAAGAGAGGCATATAAAGACCTCAAAATGATGCATAAATAACGACTGATCAAATGCCCCCAAACCTATCTTTTGCTAGTCCCTGAGCAAAACAAATGCTAACAAAATGAAAGGACTCGATTTTAGTTAAGATAGAACATTTAAAGGTTCACTCAAATTCAGTTATTTCGTTCACTTAATCACTTAAAACATGGCATTGTGAAGTGCAAATTATGAACTACTTGACCATGGCATGACTCTTAGTAAAGCAAAGATAGTTAGCTTAGCATATACATTCCTATTAACAAGTTATCATACTAATCACAAGCAGAAATTTAAATGTCCTAGCCGTGTATCACCCCCAAACCTACTTGTTTCTATATGCAAAATTTTAAATCCACACCCCCAAACCTAAACTGAACATTGTCCTCAATGTGATAAGCAGTAAGCTTGACAACAGTAGAAAGGTTTGAGAGATATAACGGGCAGCAACAGAAAAGGAAGTGAGAAATACAAACCAGGGCTAGGCTGCTTCCTAGGAGCTCTTTATTTAACGTCTAGGCAAGACGGGGCTGGCATGCTAGGAGCTGGGCGCATGCGGAGTTGCAGGGTTGACTGCGCTTGGAGTAGAAAGGTCCTTGAAGTAGTGTTTGAGGCGGTGGCCATTTACCTTGAACGGATCCTGCCGTTCTGGGTGCTGGATTTCAACTGCACCATGAGGAAAAACGTTAGTAATAATAAATGGTCCAGTCCATCTTGAACGCAACTTACCTGGCATTAGTCTGAGCTGGGAGTCAAAGAGGAGGACTTCTTGTCCGATGTGAAAGTCCTTGGGCTGAATGCGCTTGTCATGGAAAGCTTTGGTCTTTTCCTTGTAGATACGAGCACTGTCAAAGGCCTCGTTTCGCAACTCCTCTAATTCACTTAGCTGAAGCTTCCTATGTATTCCAGCATCATCGAAGTTCAGGTTCATCTGCTTAATAGCCCAGAATGCTTTATGCTCCAATTCCACTGGTAGGTGACAGCCTTTTCCAAAAACAAGCCGGAAGGGAGACATGCCAATCGGGGTCTTGTATGCGGTCCGATAGGCCCACAGCGCATCATTCAATTTGCTGGACTAATCTTTGCGGTTATGATTTACCGTTTTTTCCAATATGGCCTTTACTTCCCGATTGGACACTTCCGCTTGGCCACTCGTTTGAGGGTGATACGGTGTTGAGACCTTGTGGGTGACGCCATACTTCTTCATTAGGGCTGCAAACGAATGATTGCAGAAGTGTGCCCCCCCATCGCTGATGATTGCCCTAGGTGCGCCGAATCTAGCTAAGATGTGACTCTGTAAAAAACGCACCACTACTTTGGCGTCGTTAGTTTTGGTGGGAATTGCTTCCACCCATTTGGAGACATAATTAACTGCAAGCAGAATATAAAGATTGCCAAAGGAATTCGGAAAAGGCCCCATAAAATCAATGCCCCATACGTCGAAGATTTCGACCACAAGAATAGGGTGTAATGGCATTTGATTTCGAGGGCCGATGTTACCTAGGCGTTGGCAGCGGTCACAGGTGAGTACAAATTCGTGTGCATCCTTGAAAAGTGTGGGTCAGTAGAGTCCACTTTGGAGTACCTTGAGGGCTGTCTTCTCAGCTCCAAAATGGCCCCCACATGCCAAACTATGGCAAAAATTCAAGACGGATTTCATCTCGTCTTCTGGGATGCAGCGCCGAATGATTTGGTCTGGACAATGCTTCCATAGGTACGGCTCATCCCATATGAAGTACTTAGCTTGTTTAGCCAGCTTGTCCTTTTGGTACCTGTTTAAAGATGAAGGAATTTGCTTAGTGACAAGGTAATTAATGAGATCGGCATACCATGGATCAATAACTTGGATTGCGAAGAGCTGTTCGTCAGGAAAGGTCTCGAGGAGGGGCAACTGATCGGCCTCTTCATTGGAACTGTGAAGCAATCGGCTCATATGGTCAGCGACCACGTTTTCGCTGCCCTTCTTGTCTCTGATTTCAAGTTCGAATTCCTGGAGCAGTAGCATCCAACGTAGCAACCTTGGCTTGGCGTCGTTTTTAGTGAGCAGATACTTCAAGGCAGCATGATCCGTGTATACTATGACCTTGGTTTGAATTAGATATGAACGGAACTTCTCCAGGGAAAAGATAACAGCAAGGAGCTCCTTCTCGGTGGTGGAGTAGTTCAGCTGGGCATCATTCAGGGTTCGGCTTACGTAGTAAATGACATGAGGGAGCTTGTCAACACGCTGTCCCAAAACCGCTCCTATGGCGAAGTCTGAGGCATCACACATTAGTTCGAATGGTAAGTCCCAATTCGGTGGCATGATGATGGGTGATGTCGTGAGCTTTGCCTTGAGTGTGTTGAATGCCTCACGGCATCCCTTAGTGAACTCGAATGTGGCGTCCTTGGCTAGAAGATCACACAAAGGTCTTGTGATTTTCGAGAAATCTTTGATGAATCTGCGGTAAAAGCCAGCATGCCCTAAGAACGATCGAACCTCTTTGACTGTAGTGGGGCACGGCAGCCTCTCTACTATGTCTAACTTTGCTTTGTCCACTTCAATGCCTCGGCTAGAGATCACATGACCCAAGACAATTCCCTGTTGTACCATGAAATGGCACTTTTCCCAGTTCAGCACTAAGTTGCTTTCTCTGCACCGTTCCAGTACTCGGGTTAGGTTAACTAAGCACAGTTCGAATGAATGTCCAAACACTGAGAAGTCGTCCATGAATACTTCAATTATATCTTCCACCATATCGGAGAAGATGCTCATCATGCAACGCTGAAAGGTAGCTGGGGCATTGCACAATCCAAACGGCATTCTTCTGTATGCAAAGGTGCCATATGGGCATGTGAATGTTGTTTTTTCTTGATCTTCGGGTGCAATAGCAATCTGATTGTATCCTGAGTAGCCGTCCAAGAAGCAATAGTGGGAGTGTCCAGCCAGGCGCTCGAGCATTTGATCAATGAAGGGCAAAGGAAAGTGGTCCTTGCGTGTGGTTATATTTAGCTTTCGATAGTCGATGCACACTCTCCATCCTGTTTGAATCCGTTGAGGTACAAGCTCATCATGCTCGTTTTTAACCACTGTGATCCCACTTTTCTTTGGCACGACCTGGACTGGGCTCACCCACTTGGAGTCACTAATTGGATAGATGATTCCAACGTCCAAAAGCTTTAGGACTTCTTTCTTCACGACCTCCTTCATAGGTGGATGCAATCGCCTATGTGCCTCCCGTGATGGTTTGGAGTCTTCCTCTAGCAGTATCCGATGCATGCATTTTGCGGGACTTATGCCTTTGATGTCAGCTATTGTCCATCCAATTTCCGTTTGATTAACCTTAAGGACGTGAACCAATGCCTTTTCCTCTTTCGTACTTAGGGTAGATGCAATGATGACTGGAAGGGTTTGATTGTCGCCCAAATATGCATACTTTAAGTGCTCGGGCAAGGGCTTCAGCTCGAGTTCAGGAGCCTTTATGATGGACGGCAGGGTTTTCTGACTTGTGAATGGTAACGATTCGAAGGGAGGCCTGTGCAATGGGAGGGCTGGCATGATGTCAAGGGCTCGTACCTCTTCGATCACGCTATCTGTAAGTGAATCCACAGTGTGTGGGTTACTAGTAACGACCTTCTCAAGGTCATCCGTCATGCAAGACTGAGCAATTGTCTCCCGTAGCAGTAAGTCCATTGTGTTTAACGGAAAATCTACAATGGGCTCGGCAGGGTACTGGATGGTGTCATGGATGGAGAATGTCCGAAGCTGGTCCAGGACCTTGATGGAGACCTGGCCCTTTCTGACGTCGATGAGGCACTCGGCTGTGGCTAGTAAGGGCCTTCCGAAGATGAGGGGAGGTTCCTCACTTTTGTCAATTCTGTCCATTCTTAGTACATAGAAGTCTGCAGGGATGCATGTATCTCCGATTTGTACCAGTACGTCCTCAAGAACCCCCATTAGGTTGGTTACAGAAGCGTTAGCCAACCTGACACATAGGTGCGTGGGCTTGAGTGCACCTAGGTTGAGTGACCTGTAAATGTGGAATGGCATGATGTTCACTGATGCTCCCGTGTCGCAAAGGCAATGTTCGAATCTTTTTGACTGAATGACACATGGAAGGGATGGCGGCCCAGGATCATTGGCCTTCAGGGGCATGCGTAAAAGGGCAGCCGAGCAGGCCTTAGGGATGTCAATGGTGTCCGTGGAGCTAAAACCACGCTTGCCTGCAACTAAGTCCTTGATCAGCTTCGCAAAGATAGGCATGTGCTTGACAATTTTGTGGAAAGGCAGTGTGATCTTAAGCTTCTGCAACATGCTGATGATTTCTTCCTCAAAGTCCTCCCTTTGCTTATTCCTGTTTTGGAACCTGCGAGGAAATGGATACTCAACATTATTAGCTAACTCAAAAGTGACTTTTTTAGAATTGGAATTCTGAGGTTTAGAGTTAGAAGTATTCGAGTGCTGCGACTTGGGCTTAGGAGCAGGTTGCATGCCAGCCGTGGCCGAAGTAGGCGCAGTGTCAGGTCCTTCTTGCGGTAGGGCATTTGGTGACTCATTGGACTGGTTCTGCGCCAGAGGTGTTGACCGTGGCATGTTTTGCGGCGCGCCCTGGTCGGTGATCCTTGGCAGAGTAGGTTGAGGCTCAGTTTCAGGTCCTGTGAGGGTGGCATATGTGGGGTCTTGAAGTGGTGTTTCCTTCTCCAGCGTGATGGCATTAGCCGTAGGATTGTGAAATCCTTTCGGATTTACCAGGACTTGACTCGGTAGCTTGCCCTGCTCCCGTTGATTTAGTTGGTTCGCCACCTGTCCCATTTGACGCTCCAAGTTTGCAATTGCATTTTTGAAGTCTCCCGTCTGACTCTGGCTATCGTACATGAATTTTATGAGTTGAGCCTGCTGTTGAGTCAGGATATGGATGGAGTCCTCAACAGACTTGCTTCCGCCATTCTGGTTTGAGGAAGGACCGTGGTAGTTCCCCTGAGGGCCTGTGGCTTGCTGCTCAAATCCAGGGGGTGGCAAGGGATTCGCGGCTGCTTGATTGTTGCTCCAACGGAAATTAGGATGATTTCTCCACCCCGGATTGTAAGTGTTGGAATATGGGTCATTCCGGGGTCGAGAATTGCTATTGAACCCTCCAGCAAAGTTGGCCTCTTCCACAACCGGGCAGTCCTGGGATGTGTGGCCCTGAATTGAACATACCTCGCAGATGTGAACTCCTTTGGCTTTCTCGCTACACAATTGTTTAACCATTGCCGTGAGCTGAGCAATGGCGTCATCTTTGTATTTGGCGGATGCATCACCCGTAGCTCTAGAGGAGGGACCCCTGTAGCTGAACTGTTTTTCCCTTTGAGCAATGTTCTCAAAGGCGGTCCTTGCTTCCTCGGCTGTGCCTTCTAGAATCCCTTGGGATTGAGAATCCACCATTGTCCGATCGCTAGTTTTCAAGCTTCCATAGAAGTATAGCATAAGATGATGGGCATCAATATGGTGGTGGGGGCACGCCCGTAACATCTGATTAAACTGCTCCCAAAACTCATAGAAAGACTCCTCCATGTCTTGCCGTGGGTTCATGATCTTGGACTTTAACTCATTTGTCTTTTCCAGGGGAAAGTACTGTGTTAAGAATTTGGACGTCAAGTCCCTCCAAGAGTGAATGGAAGCCGGCGCCAATGAATGAAACCATGTCTTGGCGCGATCCTTGAGACTGAAGTGAAAGAGCCGCAGGCGGATTTCAGATTCTGTCATACCATTGATGCGCAGTGTTGAACAAACCTCAATAAATTCCTTGATATGAAAGTGCGGGTCCTCGCCAGCAAGGCCGTGGAATGTAGGCAGCATGTGAATTGTCCCCGACTTTAATTCGAAGTTTGCTACGGTTGACTCGGGAAAAACAATTGGAAATTGATCCTCCGAGACATGAGGCATGGCAAAATCCTTAAGGCGCCATGGGGCTTGTGGTACTAGGCCACGTTCCAGGCCCTGCTCTTCTCTGTGGTCCGCCATCCTCCTTGGGCTTGGTGGCGGGGAGCCGTGGACTGAAGATGCTTGCGATGATGGTCCACTTGATGACCCGTGCACTGAACCTTGGAATGACATACACGGGTACCTAACAAAAAGAAAAAAAAACTAAGTTACAAATCTAAACTCGAATGCGCACCGTTGAGGTACAAGTCCCCGGCAACGGCGCCAAAAACTTGTTGGTAGATTTAAAGAGCAAGAAATAGGCAATTCAATTCTAACAGTTATAAAATCCTTGCAAGTGCACAAATCGATAAGTATAGTATAGTAGCACAGCAAGAGTCGATCCCTCGAGGACTTGTATCAACGTTATGACCAATTTAGTTCAGATTTGTTAACTTAAATAAAAACACACACACACACACACACAGGGGGGGGGGGGGGGGGGTTTATGATGTGATAACTGAAATTTAAAGACAAGTAAATCAAAGTACAAAAATTAACAATGAAAGAATGAAAAGTTGTTAACTAAGGCGAATTAAGGCTTACTATCCACTCTAACCAATTATAGCTCTTAACCAAATTTCCTTGACCTAATTACTATGCATTTTCTGAATTAGGTGCCCGTGCCTAGGACCTGGCGTTGGTTCACTAGACACATCTTATTCCCTCTTACTTAGCATGTTCTAAACAGGGCATATGCCTAGAACGTCTATCACCTACCTTTTAAGATGATGCATGAAGTTTAAAGAGAATTTAAT
The DNA here is from genome assembly GCA_037349345.1 of Oemleria cerasiformis. NCBI lineage: Eukaryota > Viridiplantae > Streptophyta > Magnoliopsida > Rosales > Rosaceae > Oemleria > Oemleria cerasiformis. The sequence continues at coordinate 2,873,491 of JAZGTL010000008.1, forward strand.
GACACCACATTAGCCTAGCAAAGTGGCATGCAATCCTAGGTCGTCATGAGTTAAGATTACAAGTACGAATACTTTCGATGCTCCAAATCACAAGATGATATGACGGTCACTCAAGCAATTACATCTATAATTATATGCAAACAAGGTAGCTAATCTTATAGGCATAAATTAAGTTCATTAAGCATAGTAATCCAACTTATTCAGCATGCATAGCAATCATAATCAAGAGCCAGAAATCCAATCAATAAGCTAACATGGCTAGGGCTTCAAGCAGCCCTAATCCTAATGACTACTCACACATAACTGAAATAAACACAAGTATAATTGAATCCATAAGTAAATTGTAATAATGAAAATAAGGGTACAGAGGAGATTGTTAAGAACAGATGCAGCAGAAGACAGGGCAGGGCCTTCTTCTCCAAGCTCCACGTCCAATAATCTATGTGAAAGATTATCTCCGAAAATATGGTCCCTAATTCTCTAGAAAACCAAAACGGAACTCTGTGGCTCAGGTCTCTGTTTTTCCAGAAACAAAAAACGCCCCTAGCTAATTATCTGATTCTCCTTTTTATAGACAAGGGAAAACCTTGTTCTATAAGGATTGGTATAACCTTGTTCTATACAAATTGGTAAAACCTTGTCCTATACAGATTGGTAAAACCTTGTCCTATAGAAATAGGGTAAGTTATTTTACTTTTCATTAATTACAAAGTCTTTAAAATCTATTAGAACCAATCAGAACACGGCTGGGAGTGTGAATGCAAGCTGGCAAGTGGGAACGCAAGCTGGCCAAACTTGGATTTTTGACTGTCTTCGTAATCAGGATCTGGGACCGCGCTTTTGAAGTACGTTAGGAGTATAATAGAAGCGCATCGTCGTTCAGGCTTGGCGCAAATGTTGTCAGGCTTAGCACAGAGGGAGAACCTCTGATCCACCTCTGGCGGAACAGGGACCCCGGCTTAGGCGCACATCTGGGCTCGGATGGGAGTTTATGATGTGATAACTGAAATTTAAAGACAAGTAAATCAAAGTACAAAAATTAACAATGAAAGAATGAAAAGTTGTTAACTAAGGCGAATTAAGTCTTACTATCCACTCTAACCAATTATAGCTCTTAACCAAATTTCCTTGACCTAATTACTATGCATTTTCTGAATTAGGTGCCCGTGCCTAGGACCTGGCGTTGGTTCACTAGACACATCTTATTCCCTCTTACTTAGCATGTTCTAAACAGGGCATATGCCTAGAACGTCTATCACCTACCTTTTAAGATGATGCATGAAGTTTAAAGAGAATTTAATGACACCACATTAGCCTAGCAAAGTGGCATGCAATCCTAGGTCGTCATGAATTAAGATTACAAGTACGAATACTTTCGATGCTCAAAATCACAAGATGATATGACGGTCACTCAAGCAATTACATCTATAATTATATGCAAACAAGGTAGCTAATCTTATAGGCATAAATTAAGTTCATTAAGCATAGTAATCCAACTTATTCAGCATGCATAGCAATCATAATCAAGAGCCATAAATCCAATTAACAAGCTAACATGGCTAGGGCTTCAAGCATCCCTAATCCTAATGACTACTCACACATAACTGAAATAAACACAAGTATAATTGAATCCATAAGTAAATTGCAATAATGAAAATAAGGGTACAAAAGTGATTGTTAAGAACAGATGCAGCAGAAGACACGGCAGGGCCTTCTTCTCCAAGCTCCACGTCCAATAATCTATGTGAAAGATTATCTCCGAAAATATATGGTCCCTAATTCTCTAGAAAACCAAAACGGAACTCTCTGTGGCTCATGCCTCTGTTTTCCCAGAAACAAAAAACGCCCCTAGCTAATTATCTGATTCTCCTTTTTATAGACAAGGGAAAACCTTGTTCTATAAGGATTGGTATAACCTTGTTCTATACAAATTGGTAAAACCTTGTCCTATACAAATTGGTAAAACCTTGTCCTATAGAAATAGGGTAAGTTATTTTACTTTTCATTAATTACAAAGTCTTTAAAATCTATTAGAACCAATCAGAACACGGCTGGGAGTGTGAATGCAAGCTGGCAAGTGGGAACGCAAGCTGGCCAAACTTGGATTTTTGACTGTCTTCGTAATCAGGATCTGGGACCGCGCTTTTGAAGTACGTTAGGAGTATAATAGAAGCGCATTGTCGTTCAGGCTTGGCGCAAATGTTGTCAGGCTTAGCGCAGAGGGAGAACCTCTGATCCACCTCTGGCGGAACAGGGACCCCGGCTTAGGCGCACATCTGGGCTCGGATGGGAGTTCTTGGGACATGTCCTCGACCTGCCTTGGCGCAACCTTGGCACTTCTAGGACTTGACCTTGATGTCATGAAACACAGGTTTGAGACCCGGAGGCCCTGATATGAGGTACTTGGCCAGTGGCCCAAAATAGGCGCACTGGCGCACTGGCGCACTCAGGACCCCGTTGAGGACCTCATATTGAAATGAGGACATCTCCTTCATCTGGACTCCGATTTGAGTCATTCTTCTTGCGTTCTTTCCAGATTTTACCTATCTTTCTAACTCTGCACAAGTCTCACAAGATTGATCATTTTCTACTATTGATGGCACGAAATCATTCAAAAGACATGTAAGAGAGGCATATAAAGACCTCAAAATGATGCATAAATAACGACTGATCAGTGGTCACAGGGAATGATCCTGAGGAAAGAGAAGCACTGAAAAACTATTTATCTCGAGAATTTGAGATGAAAGACCTCGGCCCTTTGAAGTACTTTCTTGGGATTGATGTATCACGGTCAGGGAAAGGAATCTTTCTTTCTCAAAGAAAGTATGCCTTAGATTTGTTGCATGAAACTGGCATGTCTGCCTGTCAGCCTACAAGTACGCCTCTAGAAGAAGGACTGAAACTAGCAATAGAACCTATCAAGTGCCTACTGACAAAGGTAGATATTAGAGACTAGTGGGAAGGTTGATGTACCTGGCTCACACACGGCCAATCATTGCATATGCTCTAAGTGTAGTGAGTCAATTCATGCATAATCCAGGAGAAAAACATATGAATGCTGTTATGCATATTCTGAGCTATTTGAAAGCTTCTCCTGGGAAAGGAATTCTATTTACTAAGAATGAAGATGATTTGAAGGTTGAAGCGTACACTGATGCAGATTGGGTAGGAGCACTGGATGGCCGAAGGTCTACCTCTGGTTATTTTACATTTGTAGGAGGCAATCTTGTTACATGGAGAAGTAAGAAACATAATGTTGTTGCACGGTCAAGTGCAGAAGCTGAATATAGAGGAATGCCGCTTGGGATCCAAGAAATACTGTGGTTGAAACTCTTGTTACAAGACTTGGGTTATCCACCAAAGGAGTCTATGAAGCTATATTGTGATAACAAGTCTGCACGTAATATTGCAGAAAATCCAGTTCATCATGACAGAACGAAATATGTCGAAGTGGATAGGTTCTTTATTAAGGAGAAGTTAGATGAAAAGCTTTTGGAAGTACATGGAATTCGATCAGAAGATCAATTGGCTGATATCCTCACCAAGGTTGTTTCAAAAACATTGTTTTCGAAGTTTTCAGACAAGTTGGGCATGTGCGATATCTATGCACCAACTTGAGGGGGAGTATTGCAAGATTTATGTAATTATGCACGATTTATGTAATTAGATAGTTAGGTTTCATTCTCCTATAAGTTAGGTCTCCTTACCTTAGAAAGATTTTGTGTGATTACTTTTAACTAGGGTTATAACAGTATATAAAGCCTCTTAGTGAGAAGAATAAAATAGCTAAATTATTCCCAATACTCTGAATTTCAAGTGAGACATATATCTGGATTAATCCAGCTTCTTTTTCATGTTGGATGATTGCTTTTTCCATGTGTAGAACTTGTCGAAGAACTATCTATCTATTACCACATCGCAAAAGCCTTGAATTAGAAAGTCGTTGAGGTTTAATTTGTATCTTAGCTCTCCATGTAAACTGCATTGTAATTAACAGACCATTTGCTGAAATTGTTTTCATTTGTCTACAGCAAATAGAGCAAGAGTTGTACTCCCAGGCCAAGGTGTGTATTGAAATGTGTGATGGTTGCTCTACATGAAAAATAAGAGTCCTACAGTATACGTATGAAAATAGTAAGCAATATGAAGTGATAGTCTGAAGTTGCTAAGTCTTATGTAATTAAAATGTAAAGATCATAAATATTTTGATAATAGGACCACGAGCCTCACCATTTAGCATCTGCGCATTTACTTGCATTTACATAAATTTTAACTATTAGATGTATCTTATGGTTTTTAATGACTCCACATTCCAATAAATTAGATTAGACTAACACTAGCTTTAATGTATCCTATCACTTATTTTATTTTATTTAATTTTTTCATCTCAAAAAGAAAAGAAAAAAGGTATCCCTGTAATAACAACTCCCTCCCTCATATTCAGCCCTTCTAAGGCCGTACTACCCCCAGTTGTTGCATGACGTCGTTGTCGTCTCTCTCCCCCGGTCGTTGTTGCTGCCTCTTTCCTTGGCAGCTGTTGCTGTCTCTCTCCCCGACTGTTGTCATCATCTCTGTCTCCCTGGTCGCCGTTGCCGTCTCTCCTTCCGCCTCTTATATCAAGATGATTAGAATCCATCGAGTTAACGCCAAAATATTTACCGGCGTCACCTCACAACCAGACAAATTACAATAATTTTGGATTCTTGGTGGCTCTTTTCTCATAGATGTTATCACTCTTAACATCATCACCATTCTCACACTTGATTCATATACTTAAACCCAAAAGTCATAAATTACCAGAAAACCCAAAGTTAAAAATTACCTAGAAAACTTTCAAATTGTAGTTCGTGTATTACTTGAATGTTTGTAATGGATTGCAAGACTAGTAGAAATTTCGTTGTAATATTCCATCTAGATCAGACATAAAGAGAGGTAACTGAAGGCAGGCTAGACAAGCCTGGGGATGGAGGTGGTGATTGATTTTTGAAATTAAAGACAGTGACAGATTCATTTCCACTTTGCAAACCAGCTCCATTCAATTTCAAAGCTTTTAATACACAAACCAAATCTTACAACAAACTATGATCTAATTTCAGATCCATTGGTGATTGATGTTTGTTGGGATACTAGTTCTTTTTAGATTTTATTTGAAACAACAAAATAAAAAGAAGTGATAGGGTGCATCAAGGCTAGTTTTAGTCTAATGTAATAAATGTGATGTGGAGTCATTAAAACCATAATATACATCTAATAGTTAAAATTTATGTAAATGCACGTAAATGCGCAGATGCTAAATGTAGATGCTCGCGGTCCATGTAGTAAATGTGATGTGGAGTCATTAAAACCATAAGATACATCTAATGGTTAAAATTTATATAAATGCACGTAAATGCGCATATGCTAATGCAGAGGTTCGCAATCCTTTGATAATATATATATATATATATATTAACATATCAGTACTTTTCTTCCATAATGAAGTGAAAGTCTGAAGATTGCTAATTTAAAAAAAAATTAAAGATTATGTTTAATTCTAACGCAACATAGGTACCAAGGGTTACAAGCGTAAACCCTAAAGGAACATAAACTGGAATCCACCAGGAAATACTTGAGAAATTCTCAATTTTAATTGAATAATACCAGCGATAATCCCATTACAACCTTTTAACGTTGTTTATATAACCTAGCAAACCCTAGGTTCGAAAAGGAAAGCAAAAACCCAAATTAAGCAAAAATCCGAAAACAAGCAAAATCTTAAAAGCTGATTTTGAGGCCCTAAACGAACTTATTTGGTCTCAGGCCGTGACTATTGTTCGTCTCATCGTTCCCAGTACGTTATCATACGCTTAATTCCGAGCTCGGATGCCATATCTGTAAATCACTGTGGCGTCCTTTTTTCATTTTTCGGTCCATCTCTTCTTCGATCCATTCCACCATCTGTTTTATATCAGTTTCAAATCTAACTACGAATATAAAGGTAAGTGTTAGAGGAAAAAAATTCATAACCCTGTATAAGAAATATCAAATAAGAGTTAATTAAAAATGATTTGAAATCTAATTAAAAGAAACATTTTATTACCTTGTGTTCGTTTGGGTTTAGGAAGCCGCGTTGATGCACTGTAAGTGTTGTAGTAGCTCGTATTTGGTCAGCTTCCATAATGACTCTTGATGATGCATGCTCCTGTTATTTTCATTGGCTGTGTAGAAGTAGCAGATCTGTACCCATTTGCAAGTAAAAATACAGGTTAATAAGGTTTGTTTTCCAATTGTTTAAAAATAGAACAATTTTTTTTTGTTTTTATTTCCTCTGATAATATTTAATACAGTTTAAAAAAAATGAGCATAGTTGCTTACACAAATACACTGTTTTATATGTCTTGTATTCAGGTATATCTTTTAGTGTCTAAGCTATCCAAGCATACTAGACAGCTCAATTGACAAGCTAGGTGGTAGTGCTGACTTGTAATGAGAGATGTGAGTGTGTGCGAAAATCTGTTAGCTAATGGAAAGTGTGTGAGTTGTAATTGTGTGGAGAGCAAGGAGAGTGACATTACATTTTCATCATCCTAACTGTTTTCTGAGTGAGTGAAAAGTGTGTGTGCTCTCTCTCATTTGTAAGCAATTTCAATCACTATTCTAATCTCAATACACAGAAAAATCTCAATCGAGCATAAAATCAAACATATAGAGTGCATCGAGTATCATATTACTCATCACTCAAATTTCAATCAATAATCATCATCCATTCTCAGACTCAATAGGAAAGAAGAGGAAGAAGAATCCTAAAACTAATCCTAGACCATCGGTCTCAGCTAGGAGTCTTGGTAGAAGAAAGCCATACCTGAGTTATGCTCGAGCTCAGTAAGCTTAGCTGCTGGCCTGCTTAGCCTTGTTGCCCAAACTCAGCCGCGCTGCTCAACTATGAAATTCCAACATGGTATCAGAACTCTGAGTTCATCATCTTGGGCGTCTGACTGTGCTAGTTGCTGAATCGCAGTTGACATTGGTTCAAGGCCAAGTCTGATATGGCTGGTGCTGGCTAGCTTCCATAATGACTCTTGATTATGCGCCTGTTATTTTCATTGGCTGTGCAGAAGTAGCAGATCTGTACTCGTTTGCAAGTAAAAATACAGGTTAATAAGGTTTGTTTTGCATTTGTTTAACAATAGAACAATTTTGTTTTTTGTTTTTATTTCACCTGATAATATTTAATACAGTTTAATAAAAAATGAGCATAGTTGCTTGCACTAATACACTGCTTTATATGTCTTGCATTAAGGTATATATGTTAGTGTATAAGCAGTCCACTTGGCAGCTTACTAGACAGCTCAACTGACAAGCTAGGTGGCAGTGCTGACTTGTAATTTGAGCTGTGAGTGTGTGAGAAAATCTGTTAGCTAATTGAAAGTTTGTGAGTTGTAATTGTGCGGAGAGCTAGGAGAGTGACATCGCATTCTCATCATCCTAACCATTTTCTAAGTGAGTGAAAAGTGTGTGTGCTCTCTCTCATTTGTAAGCAATTTCAATCATAACTGAAAATATAGAAGATCAGTCATATTCTGATCTCAATACACAGAAAAATCTCATTCAAGCATAAAATCAAACATATAGAGTGCATCGAGTATCATATTGCTCATCATTCAAATTTTAATCAATAATCATCATCCATTCTCAGATTCAATAAGAAAGAAGAGGAACAAGAATCCTAAAACTAATCCTAGACCATCGGTTTCAGTTAGGAGTCTCGGTAGAAGAAAACCATACCTGAGTTTTGCTCGAGCTCAATGAGCTGAGCTGCTGTCCTGCTTAGTCGTGTTGCTCAAGCTCAGCCGTGCTGCTCAACTCTGATATTCCAACAATATCTGGGTACGTGTATGAAAAACAGTAGAGGCTAGTGTTGGACTATAAGCTGTCCACTTGGACACTACCCTAAGTGCTAACTTAGCAGCTGAGCTGGAGCTTGGAGTCACGGCTGAAGGAACAAGTGTTGTGTGTGTGAGTGAGCCGGAGAGCAAAACAGAATGTGAATGTGTGAGCTTACTTGTAGAGCAAGGTCTTTTAAATGCAAGCATATGGCGTGTGGAGATGATGACATGATTATGCATCACTTTAACCGTTTTGCGAGAGTGTGTGAGGAGTGTGTGACTATGTATGTCCTTCCACATTCATTGAATTATTAAGCACTCACAATCTCAATCACGGCTGAGAGAATTCAATCAAGAAAATTCATATTGGCATTTAAACAAACACTTGGTGTGCAATTCAATATCACAGTATTTTTGCAGAAATTCAATCGAGTTCATCATCCAAAATTTCAATCCTAAACTAAACACAAAATAATCTAATCCTATCCTAATCCCAATCGATTTCAGCTAAAGTTTGAGTTGAGATTCATACCTGAACTTTGTGTCTTCATCATCGACCACTCTTTGCTCTAGATGCCATCATGGTATCAGAGCAATCTGATCTGTGAGCACTAAACTGGGGCGTCAACTTTGTGAAGATTTCTCTGTGAAGGATCAGCTATGTCTAACATGGCAGGAGCTGCTGGAGCTGAGCTGAGAGCTCTGATCTATGATGGAAGCAATTATGAGTTATGTTGCATAAAAATGAGAACCATACTCCGAGCACAAGATCTATGGGAGTACGTGGACGTTGGATTGAGTGAAGAAGCAAGGAATACTGCAGGTGAGGTTATCAATCAACCAACATGAGAATATTACATCAAGGATTCACGAGCTTTGGGACTAATACAAACCTCTGTAGCAGATACAATCTTCTCCAAGATCAGGAATGAAGAGCGTACTAAGGCAACTTGGGATATGTTAAAAAGAGAGTACAGAGGAGACCAAAAGGTTAGAGTAGTAAAACTTCAGTCATTGAGGTGTGATTTTGAGTATACTAGAATGAAAGACAATGAATCCTTATCTACCTATCTGTCTAGATTATATGACACTGTGAATCGAATGAAAACATATAGTGAAGTTGTCACTGAGAAAAGGATGGTGCAAAAATATTGATTAGCTTAACAAAACCCTATGATTCTATAGTATCAATCCTTGAAGAAACTAGGGACGTGGACACTGTAAATGTTGAAGACATTGTTGCATCAATTAGGGCCTTTGATAAGAGAATAGAAATGCATGTTGATGATAATATGGATAAAGCTTTTGCTAGTCTATCTGTGATTTCTAAGGGACAACATGGCAACAACCATGGGAAGCTCAAGGAGCATTTCAAGGGAAACAAGAATTGCAATCAGAAGTCCAATGCTGGAAAATCCAATTACAATCACAATGCAAGTTCTAACAAGGCTGAAGGCAGTGGTGCAAAGTGCAAAACAATTGTTTCCAAGTTGGTTTTCCCACCATGTACGTCAAATATGTTATTTGAAAATTTCTTAAAAGTGTTTTTAAGTTTACCAATTTTATTTCTTCTGTGTATATTACCAGATTGCACAGCTGAAAAATGACAACTCGCCAGAGTTCAATAAAGAATTAATGCAGCTGGCCATTGGCCCATTTCGAGGAGAAACATACGCTAGTTGTCACGTTAACAGAGTTAGGTTCGTGTGCACAGAACGAGACGACAAATTGTCTTCTCAAAACAGCAGGGTCTTCGTGCCGAGGGAGGGGGAAAATACTTATACGGGTTATTACGGTAGACTGTTAAATGTGGTTCAGGTGTTATACGCAGACCGTAAGGAAGTCATTTTGTTTAAGTGTCATTGGTTTGATACAAATCCAAATATCCCTGGTAGGGTCATTAAAGATCATTTATGTACCTCTGTCAACACAAACACCCGGTGGTTTGAGAGTGATCCCTACATTCTCGTTATTACAGCGAAACAAGTCTTCTATGTAGAAGATCCAAAAGCTTGTGCTAGTTGGAGAGTAGCTGAGATGGTAAATCATAGAAATATTTGCGACTTGAATGACCAATACCATGAAGAAGATGGGGAAAGGGAAGATGACCAAAATGTTTACTAGGTGGATTCCTCGGCATCCACCCTAAACGTGGATGGAGTACGGACCAACGACGTCATCCCACCAATTGCCATTGATGATATTTTTATTGATCTCGGGCCCTTACCAAAAATAGTTGAAAGTGATGCTAAGGAAACAAGTACTGGGCACAGTTCGGATGACGAGATTGATTGAGAGGGGTAGAGCGAATCCGTCTGAATGAAAGTTGTAAAGAAATGATTTCATTTGAATATGTAATGTCCAATCTTTTATAATATGTTTTGATGTTTGATAAAATAGTGTATAGATGACTTTAGTTACATATGTAATATCAATCTTAAAACCAATAAAATTAATGTTTTAAATGTTTCAATTAATACATTATGTTATTTTTTTATGTTTCTATGTTTCAATTAATCCAGTCTTATCTCCATACTCAATTTGGACAACTGAGCTGATGCAAACATTTCTAACTGTGCGATCATAGCAAATAACAACATAGCAAACATTTCCCCTTTATTACACGCAATCATGCATGGCATGGCATCCAAGATACACTCTGATTCCCAAAAACCAAGCGGCTCATTATAATTATGGTCATCATGTTTTGCAGTTGCACACACCATTACACATTTACACTCTTTGCATCCCACGCGTCATACAATTTAATTATGTAATATACAATCTTTTATATTATGTTTTGATGGTTTTATGTTTCTATGTTTCAATTAATCCATCATCTTATCTGAATGATTGTAAAATTAGTTTGTTTGATAAAATAATGTATAAAATTTTGACAAAAAAATGGGTCAAAAGCTTTGCCCGACGATTGTACAAGTACACTTCGTCGGGCAATATTTTCTAATTTTCGGTGGTACTTTACCAAAATTGGAATAACTTTGCCCGGCGAACGAGCAATTTCGTTGGGCCATATTTATCAAATTGAATTTACATTTAATTATTAAACAACGGTTTTAAATTACTTGCCAAATGAAATGGACCAATCTAACCGTCCAAATTTATTGCACGTACTCATAGATTGCCTACGTGAAAAAATAGCCAATTTGGAATTCGCGACATTAGGTAACGGTGCGCGACGATTCTACGGTTACAAAACGTTTTTTGACGATCGAATGGGTTTAACTCCTAAAAACCTCATGATTTTCGACAGGCGAGGTCTAGGCACGTAAAACCACACATTGAACGGTTATATCGGTCAAATTCAATCGTTTGAATATCAATTGAACCCAAATTTCCAAAAATGTATCAAAGCTTCCTCGAAATGTTTAAAGTGTTTGGTGAACAAGTTGATTTTATGATTTTCAATAATTTACAAAATGTATTTGATCGATCTAACCATCCACATTTATTGCACGTACTCATAGATCGTCTACGCAAAAAAATAGTCAATTTGGAATTCCCTGTATTAGGTAACGGTGCGCAATGATTCGACGGTTACAAAATATTTTTTGACGATCATACACCTTTAAATCCTCAAAATCCCACGATTTTCGACGGGCGAGGTCTAGGCACGTAAAACTACAAACTGAACGGTCAATTTCTTCAAATTCCATCGTTTCAATATCATTTGAACCAAAAATTCAAAAAAGGCCTTTAAATTCACAAACTTAACGATCTAGGCACGTAAACTCCATAAAACACGACGAAATTCGACGGTGAGGCTCTAGGCACGTAAAACCACAAAGTGAATGGTCACGATCTTTAAAATTCAATCGTCGGACCTGGTTTTTAGATTGCCCATATTTTCATAAACAAAACACCTTTGCCTGACGATTCATTCAGTTTCGTAGGGCAAAACTAGAAAATTTCCTCGGGCAAAGATCATATTTCGTCAGGCAAGGTTTTTAAAATTCGCGCAATTTTTTTGGCCAAAAATAAAAAATTCTGCCCAAATTTTCGCGAAAAATTAAAATTGGCGCGTCTATTTGCTCGTTAAAATGAAAACACTTGCCCAACGAATATCCACTGCATACTGAAGCCCGACGAAGTCGTTAAATGTCGCCCGACGAGCATGTTCATCGAGCAAAGCCCTCCAGTCAATTAAAACCACGGGAAGTCCTTTCTTCTTCTTCCTTCTTCCTCCATTGTTCCGCCTCTGCTCTCTGCCTAAACCCAAACCCAGAATCCCAAACACCCTCCCTTTCTCTCCTGAAGCTCACTCTCACGTCGTCAATCTCTCACTCTCACTCTCACGTCCTCCCTCTGCTCTCTACCTAAACCCAAACCCAAGAATCCCAAACACCCAGCCGATGTTTCCATCGTCGAAGGGCCTCTCTCTCAATGCTACCACCGCCTGTCTCTCTTGCACTTCCTGCCTCTATAAGTCTCTCTCTCTCTCTCTCTATCATATTTGTGAATACAGGAATTGAAATTTGGATTGGATTGGATTTAGGAATTGAATTTAGGAAATGTATTTAGGATTGAATTTGGGATTGAATTTAAGAAATTTAGAAATTTGGATATGATTTGTTGATATGTGAATTTTGGATATGAATTTTGCATATGATTTTGGGTATTATTTAAGAATTTTATGAATTTTGTATATGATTTTGGATATGAATTTTATGTGAATTTTGGAAATGTGAATTTTATGAATTTTGGATATGTGAATTTTATGATATTTATTTTTTAAAATTTCAGAATTTCGTGAATTTTATGATATTTTTTGAAAATTTAAGAATTTTGTGAATTTTGGATTTAGTATTTTTGGGTTAAGATTGTTAGGATTTAGTAATTTAGTTTTAATTTCAAAAATTAAAAATTAAAAATTATTATAAAAAATTACCCTGTTTGGAAATTGTTTTTGGTTTAGGATTTAGTTATTTTGGTTTTGAATTTGTTTTTGAATTTTGGTTTTGATATTATTATTGGATTGTTGGATATTTGGTAACATAATTTGTATGTTTGAATTAATTTGTGAAATTTGGTTTTATTTTAATTTTGTGAATTTATTATCAAAAAATAAAATTAAGTGGTTTTATTTTTTTTTCGGGAATTTACTATTTAAAATTAAAAAATTTTGGTTTTTTGTTTTTTATTTATTATTAAAATTAAAATACGTTGGTTAATTTTATTATATTTAATTTGAATTTCTTATTGTAGATGTCGCAGCGCCCCTTGATCGCATCCAGGACTCGCCCCCGCAATGAGCCCGCTGCTGACCGTGTGGAGGAGGAGGCAGTCCCTACCACGGTAGCCTCCACGGGTGAGTCCACGCAGGGACTAGTTGACACCTCGCAGTCGGTACGACTAGACGCGCGATCGGCCATTCGACGCCACAACAAGAAATGGGGGGAACCACGTACCGACCCCTAGCCCTCACAAGTCGCCAACCCCGAGCCATCACAGGACGCCGGATCAGCCGAACCAGAGATTAGGGTCGGAGTAATCCCCCAGGGTAAGTTATTTTTTTTTGTTTATTTAAAAAACTATTTTTGTTTGTGACTCATATTTTGAACTAATTTTTGTCGAATTTGCAGGGACTTTGATGAGCGTGCGTGGGATCAACATGGGTTTGGCATCCAAGCCGATTTACCGGACAATAAAGGCCAAGATCCGGGTGGATTACCTACCTCGTCTACGAAATGTGACCCAAAAAAACCACAGCCTGGTGGTGCATGGCATGGGCGCAATTCTTTGCACCAAGTTCCGAATGATGGGGGATACTTTCAAGAAGCAACAACCGGAGGCGATCACAGACTGTTGGTCTGAGTCATCGGTATTTGTTTCTCCCTTTTTTAACATTAGTTTCATTTTAAAAAATATTTTACTAACATTATTATTTTATTGCGGGTCAATTTTGAGTTCGACCTGGAGGATGCCGACGTCAATGAGTACCTGAACTTTAACTGGTAGAAATGGTACTCGGACTAGAAGTACGAGCTCCACAAGTACTACAAGAGCTGGACTTTACAGGAGGAAGCTGGTGCAAATCCTTCATCCGTGTTGGCAGTGGGGCCTCGGTTGGAATGGTGGATGTGGTTGTGCACCCATTCCGAGGACCCCGCATATCTGGTACTTGCCAACGAATTGAATTTTTTCTTTATTTTTTATTTAATTTTCCATTTGAATATATAATGATTATTTTTACTAATGAACAGCTAAATCGAGCCAACACAAAAAATCAAGGGAAGAAGGAATTCAACCACCACGGGGGGTCGTGATCCTATGCGCACTGGTAGGAGGACCTGCGAAACGCCGGGTCGATGTGGTCGAAGGTGGATGTCTGGGGCCAAGACTACGCTGGCCGCGACAACTAGACGGCTGACACTATTTACGTAAGTTTCTTTTTTACATATTTAATGTTAATTTTTAATTTCATAATTATATTTCTAATTAATATTTATTTGAATTTGCAGGCGGCGATGGAGCAAGACATACAAGAGGCACATGCTTAGTTGTCGCAGTAGCAGCCCGATGTCCCACTGGAGCAGTAGCTACCGGATCCCGGCAGGTCAGTGGAGATCCTGGAGCGAAGACTGGGTAGGCGCCCCGGGAAGATAATACGGGGTGGGGGGTGGTGTGTGGGGGTTGGGGGGAATTCAATAATGCAGGATGTCACAGAGATGCAGACAAACTCCAGAACCTCCAGATCGAATGCGTGAGCGTCAGGGCCGAAAACATGACCATCATGGCCGAAAACTCGACCATCAAGGCCACCCTCGAAGCGGTGCTTCAAAGCTTGCGTGTGCATGGCATGGATATTCCTCTGCCACAGCCTCAGAACCCGGCCCAACAGCTTGACCAACAGCCCGCCCAGCAGCCCACCTAGAACCCTGTGGTCAGTCATTATTTATGCATCATTTTGATGTCTTTATATGCCTCTCTTACATGTCTTTTGAATGATTTCGTGCCATCAATAGTAGAAAATGATCAATCTTGTGAGACTTGTACAGATTTGGAAAGATAGGTAAATTCTGAGAAAAACGCGATAAGAATGACTCAAATCGGAGTTCATATGAAGGAGATGTCCTCATTTCAATATCGGGTCCTGAACTGGGTCCTGAGTGCGCCAGTGCACCTATTTTGAGTCCTTGACCAAGTACCTTAGATCATGCCATCCGGGTCCCAAACCTATGTCTCATGACATCAAGTTCATGTCCTAGAAGTGCCAAGCTCATGCCAGGACATGTCGAGTACATGTCCCAAGAACTTCCCATCCGAGCCCAACTTGTGCGCCTGGCCTGAGCGAAGTTGCGCTTTACTATCCTCATGGTGTGCCTCAAAAGCGCAGTCCCAGACCCCTATGACGAAGACATTCCAAAGACCACGGGAAGACCGCGGGCTGCCCGCGGCCAGCTTGTGTTCCCACTGGCCAGCTTGCATTCACACACCCAACCGTGCTTTGATTGGTTCTAATAGAGTTTAAGGACTTTGTAATTAATTAGAAGTACAATAATTATTCCAGAACATTCTAGGATATGGTTTTTAATACCAATCCTTATAGGACAAGGTTTTCCCTTTGTCTATAAAAGGGAGCCTTTGTTCATTGTTTTAAGAGGACCATATTTTTAGAGATAATATTTTACACACAGATTATTAGGCGTGGAGCTTGGAGAAGAAGGATATGTCGTGGCTCTGCTGTGCCTGTTCTTCAACAATCTCTTCTGTACCCTTATTTTTATCATTGCAATTTAATTATGAATTCAATTATAACTGTTTTAATCCCAGTTATGCGTGAGTAGTTCTTGTTAGGATTAGGGCTATTTGAAGCCCTAACCATGTTAGTTTGTTAATTAGATTTTGGCTCTTGATTTTGATTGCTATGCATACTGAATAATTCTGATTACTGTTTTAACTGCCATTCCTTTATGCCTATGAGCTTTGCTACCTTGTTTGCATAAATTATTGATGGAATTGCTTGAGTGACCACTATATTATCTTATAATTCATGAGCATCAAGAGGTTGAGGTTAAGAAACGATATTGTAGTCGGAATTCACAACGCTCTAGGAATGCACATCACTTTTCTAGGCTGGTGTAGTGTCATTAAATTCTCTTTGTACTTCATGCATCATCTTAAATGGTAGGTGATAGACGTTCTAGAGTACACATCAAGCTTAGAGCATGCCAAGTAAGAGAGAATAATATATGTGAAGTGGGCCAACCATCAAGACCTTTGCATGGGCACTTAATTCAGAAGTTGCATAGTAATTAGGTCAAGAAAATCTGGTTAAGGACTATAATTGGTTAGAGTGGATAGTAAGCCTTAATTCGCCTTAGTTAAGAATCAATCAATCTATCATTCGTGCATTTTAATTTACTGTTTTACTTTCGTGCGTGTTTCTCAAAATCATAAACACGCGCCCCCTCCTTTGGCGTGTGTGTGTGTTTTTTTTTATCTAAGTTAATTAAATCTGAACTTAATTAGATCAATCGTTGAGGCAAGTCCTCGAGGGATCGACTCTTGCTGTGCTACTATACTATTCTTATCGATTTGTGCACTTGTAAGGATTTTATAACTGTCAGAATTAGATTGCATATTGCTTGTTCTCTAATTTTACCAACACCTCGTCCACTCCGACTGGCACCCCGACTAGCTGCCGCCCAGTTAGATAGATAGATATATATATATATTCATTTTTAGAAATATTTTTTTAATTTCATTTCAATCCTTTTATTATTTTAATTATATTCATTTAAAAATATATTTACTTTAGTTATACATATTTATATATTTCTTTAATTATATAAATTATTTAAAATTTTAATTTATTTTCCCTAAAATTGAAGGCTTGCCCAGTGAACTAACAGATTTCGCCGGGCAAGATGATAACAACTTCGGCGGACAGCTGCCGAATTTCAAAATCTGAATTTGGTGAAATGCCGCCTTTTTTCTTCACACTTTACCCGGTGAATTGCGGTTATTCGCCGGGCAAGGTGAAAAACTTTTGCCCGGTGAATTTCGATTGCTCGACGAATCTTTGGCCACCATTATCCTTTGTTGGGCAAGTTGCACTTTACCCGTCGAACACACTTTTTTGGACGGGCAACATCATGCTCGACGACGGTTGCCTGACGAGTTTTGCCCGACGAAGATTCGACAGTGTTAAGTTTGCCCAGCAAATTATCATCTTTGCCTGACGAACTTATTTTGCAAGGCAACACCTGATTTCTTGTAGCGCTACAATACTTCAAGACAGAATATCAACTTGCAGAAATCTTCACTAAAGCACCACCTAAGGACATACTTGGCTACCTAAGAGGATTGCATGGTGTCAAGCCCATGAACAGTTTTGAAGGGAGTGTTAGTGTGTAACCTGCTCACTTGGCAGCTTACTAGACAGCTCAATTGACAAGCTAGGTGGCAGTACTGACTTGTAATGAGAGCTGTGAGTGTGTGAGAAAATCTGTTAGCTAATTGAAAGTTTGTGAGTTGTAATTGTGTGGAGAGCAAGGAAAGTGACATCACATTGTCATCATCCTAACCATTTTCTAAGTGAGTGAAAAGTGTGTGTGCTCTCTCTCATTTGTAAGCAATTTCAATCATAATTGAAAATATAGAAGATCAGTCATATTCTGATCTCAATACACAGAAAAATCTCATTCAAGCATAAAATCAAACATATAGAGTGCATAGAGTATCATATTGCTCATCATTCAAATTTTAATCAATAATCATCATCCATTCTCAGATTCAATAAGAAAGAAGAGGAACAAGAATCCTAAAACTAATCCTAGACCATTGGTTTCAGTTAGGAGTCTCGGTAGAAGAAAACCATACCTGAGTTTTGCTCGAGCTCAATGAGCTGAGCTGCTGTCCTGCTTAGTCGTGTTGCTCAAGCTCAGCCGTGCTGCTCAACTCTGATATTCCAACAATATCTGGGTACGTGTATGAAAAACAGTAGAGGCTAGTGTTGGACTATAAGCTGTCCACTTGGACACTACCCTAAGTGCTAACTTAGCAGCTGAGCTGGAGCTTGGAGTCACGGCTGAAGGAACAAGTGTTGTGTGTGTGAGTGAGCCGGAGAGCAAAACAGAATGTGAATGTGTGAGCTTACTTGTAGAGCAAGGTCTTTTAAATGCAAGCATATGGCGTGTGGAGATGATGACATGATTATGCATCACTTTAACCGTTTTGCGAGAGTGTGTGAGGAGTGTGTGACTATGTATGTCCTTCCACATTCATTGAATTATTAAGCACTCACAATCTCAATCACGGCTGAGAGAATTCAATCCAGAAAATTCATATTGGCATTTAAACAAACACTTGGTGTGCAATTCAATATCACAGTATTTTTGCAGAAATTCAATCGAGTTCATCATCCAAAATTTCAATCCTAAACTAAACACAAAATAATCTAATCCTATCCTAATCCCAATCGATTTCAGCTAAAGTTTGAGTTGAGATTCATACCTGAACTTTGTGTCTTCATCATCGACCACTCTTTGCTCTAGATGCCATCATGGTATCAGAGCAATCTGATCTGTGAGCACTAAACTGGGGCGTCAACTTTGTGAAGATTTCTCTGTGAAGGATCAGCTATGTCTAACATGGCAGGAGCTGCTGGAGCTGAGCTGAGAGCTCTGATCTATGATGGAAGCAATTATGAGTTATGTTGCATAAAAATGAGAACCATACTCCGAGCACAAGATCTATGGGAGTACGTGGACGTTGGATTGAGTGAAGAAGCAAGGAATACTGCAGGTGAGGTTATCAATCAACCAACATGAGAATATTACATCAAGGATTCACGAGCTTTGGGACTAATACAAACCTCTGTAGCAGATACAATCTTCTCCAAGATCAGGAATGAAGAGCGTACTAAGGCAACTTGGGATATGTTAAAAAGAGAGTACAGAGGAGACCAAAAGGTTAGAGTAGTAAAACTTCAGTCATTGAGGTGTGATTTTGAGTATACTAGAATGAAAGACAATGAATCCTTATCTACCTATCTGTCTAGATTATATGACACTGTGAATCGAATGAAAACATATAGTGAAGTTGTCACTAAGAAAAGGATGGTGCAAAAGATATTGATTAGCTTAACAAAACCCTTTGATTCTATAGTATCAATCCTTGAAGAAACTAGGGACATGGACATTGTAAATGTTGAAGACATTGTTGCATCAATTAGGGCCTTTGATAAGAGAATAGAAATGCATGTTGATGATAATATGGATAAAGCTTTTGCTAGTCTATCTGTGAATTCTAAGGGGCAACATGGCAATAACCATGGGAAGCTCAAGGAGAATTTCAAGGGAAACAAGAATTGCAATCAGAAGTCCAATGCTGGAAAATCCAATTACAATCACAATGCAAGTTCTAACAAGGCTGAAGGCAGTGGTGCAAAGTGCAAAATCTATGACAAGCTACATTACATGGCCAAGGATTGCAATGGGAAGCATAGTGTGAATGATGCAAAGCAAGTTGAGGAAGAAGGAACAATGTTCTATGCATGCCATTCAATAACAACCAAACCAGAAGCTAGTAGTTGGTACTTAGACAGTGGGTGCAGTAATCATATGACCTCAAATGAGGCTTCATTGATTGATCTAGACAGAACCCAAAAGTCGAAGGTGAAAATGGGGACTGGTGAGCTTGTAGAATCTAGTGGTAAGGGCACTTTGGTGATCAAAACACAGAATGGTGACAGATTGATAAATGAAGTAATGCTTGTGCCAGGATTGGATGAAAACCTGCTTAGTGTAGGTCAGATGGTTGAGCATGGTTACAACCTTGTATTTGAAGACAAATTAGCTAGAATCTATGACCAAGGTCATGAATTGCATCTGGTCCAATGAATGGACACAGATGTTTCCCACTTTCATTTCTTCAAGTGATTCCAGTGGAAAGAATTGCTACTGAGGAGGGAAATACCTGGTTGTGGCACAAAAGGTTTGGTCACTTGAATCATTCTAGCTTAGCTACCTTATACACTGATGACATGGTAGTGGGATTACCAAAATTTTCAAAGAAGAGTGAACTGTGTAAAGGGTGCATTGTGGGAAAACAACAAGTAGAAAGCTTTGACAAGGACAAAGCTTGGAGAGCATCAAAGTTACTTGAGTTGATTCATTCAGATGTATGTGGCCCTATGCAGACTGAAACAATGTGAGGGAACAAGTACTTCTTAACAATCATTGATGACTACTCTACGATGTGCTGGGTCTACTTTCTAAAACACAAGTCAAGTATGTTCAATGCATTCAAGAAATTCAAGGCAATGGTTGAATTACAGTCTGAGAACAAGATCAAGAAATTAAGGAGTGATAGAGGAGGTGAGTTTACTTCTCATGAATTTCTCAGTTTCTGTGAAAGTGTGGGAATAGAAAGGTAACTCACTGTGGCATATTCACCATAGAAAAATGGAATTACAGAAAGGAAGAATAGGACAATTGTTGAAATGGCGAAGTCAATGTTGCTTGACAAGAAGATCATTTTTGTGCTGAAGCTGTTAACACATCAGTCTATCTCCTTAACAGGTGTCCTACAAAGGCTATTCTAAAGATGACACCATTTGAGGTGTCAGTGGAAGGAAACCAAGTGTAAAACACATGAGAGTATTTGGTTTTATGCGTTATACTCATGTGCCGACTCAACTAAGACAAAAGCTGGATGAAACTGCTACAAAATGAGTGTTTGTCGGCTACGGGAGCTGCAAAAAGGGGTATAGATTCTACAATCTGGAAACCAAGAAGATTGTGATTTCCAGAACTGTGACATTCAATGTGGAGTTGGGAAGCAAATGAAGAAGTTAGTGTTCATATTCCAGCTGGAATTTACACTGAAACTGAGACAGAAGTACCTATGGTTCAAGAACCAGATCAGCAAACACAGGACATACAGTCAAGTTCCAGTGATTCATCCTCTGGATCATCATCTGAATCTGGGAGTACACGAGTGAAGTTAAAGAGTATAGGTGATATCTATGCTAGGTGTCACTTAACTATTATTGAGCCTGAAAGCTTTGAAGAGGTAGTGAAGGATAATACTTGGAAGAAAGCAATGGAGAATGAGATTTAGATGATTGAAAAAAACTCAACTTGGGATTTGGTTAACAGACCATATGACAAACCAGTGATTGGAGTCAAGTGGGTATACAAGACAAAGTTGAACCTAGATGGATCAATTCAGAAACACAAGGCAAGGCTTGTAGCTAAAGGCTATGCTCAGAAGCCTCATATTGATTTTAATGAGACATTTGCTCCTATTGCAAGGCTAGATACAATCAGAACCTTGATTACACTAGCTGCACAGAAGAAATGGTGCCTGTATCAACTTGATGCCAAGTCAGCTTCCTAAATGGTGTACTAGAAGGGGAAGTATATGTGGACCAACCATATGGTTTTGAAGTGCAAGGTAAAGAAGGAAAAGTGTACAAACTCATAAAGGCTCTCTATGGTTTGAAACAAGCCCCTAGAGCATGGTATGGAGAGCTAGATTCTTATCTATTGTCATGTGGATTCTAGAGAAGCCCTAGTGAGGCTACATTGTACAGGAAGACAAATCATGACAATGAGGTGCTTATAGTATTTATTTATGTAGATGATATCATCTACACCGGAAATTGTGAAGGTATGATTGCAAGTTTCAAGCAGGACATGATGGGAAAGTATGAAATGATAGACTTGGGACTTCTACACCATTTCCTAGTCATGAGAGTGATTCAAACTAGTACATCTGTCTTCATTCATCAGAAGAAATATGCACTAACTCTTCTAGAGAAATTTGGCTTAAAAGATTGCAAGTCTGTAAGTACACCCTTGGCAACTGATCGGTCATTGTTTATGCATCAATCTTGTGAGACTTGTGCATATTTGGAAAGATAGGTAAATTATGGGAAGAACGCAAAAATAATGACTCAAATCGGAGTTCAAATGAAGGAGATGTCCTTATTTCAATATCAGGTCCTGAATTAGGTCTTGAGTGCGCCAGTGCGTCAGTACGCCTATTATGGGTCGTTGGCCAAACATCTCAGATCATGCCATCCAGGTCCCAAACCTGTGTCTCATGACATCAAGTTCATGTCCAAGATGTGCCAAGGTCATGCCAGGACATGTCGAGTACATGTCCCAAGAACTTCCCATATGCGCCTAGTTTCTGCGCCAATTCTGAACCTTATGCGCCTAGCCAAACAAAGATGCGCTTCTACTATGATCATGGTTTTCCTCAAAAGCACAGTCCCAGATCCTTATGACGAAGACATTCCAAGGGTCAAGTTCTAAGTTCCAGCGTCTGACCGCCGGAAGACCATGGGCTACCCGTAGCCAGCTTGTGTTCCTACTTGCCAGCTTGCATTCACACTCCCAACTGTGTTCTGATTGGTTTTGATTGATTTTAGGGACTTTATAATTACTTAGAAGTACAATAACTGTTCTAGAACACTCTAGGCTAGGGTTCTAATTCCAATCCTTGTAGGACAAGGTTTTCCCTTTGTCTATAAAAGGGAGCCTTTGTTCATTGTTTTAGGGACAGAATTTTCATACATTATTTTGGAGATTTAGACACCTTAGCCACAAGACATCATTGTACTCCAGTTTTTCAGTTTTAAATAGTTTCTTATTTTCTGCACTTTTTGGGCGTGGAGCTTAGAGAGGAAGGCCCATGTCTTCTGCTGTGCCTATTCTTCAACAATCTCTTTTGTAACCGTATTTTTATTATTGCAATTTACTTATGATTTCAATTATAGTTATTTTAATTTCAGTTATGAGTGAGTAATTCCTTTTAGGATTAGGGCTGCTTGAAGCCCTAGCCATGTTAGTTCATTGATTAGATTTCTGGCTCTTGATTATGATTGCTATGCATGCTGCTTGAGTGACCGTCATATCATCTTGTGATTTGTAGCATCATGGGTATTTGGGACACTTACCTGTAATCTAGGATTGCATGTCACTTTTCTAGGCTAGTGTGGTGTCATTAAATTCTCTTTGTACTTCATGCATCATCTTAAACGGTAGGTGATAGACGTTCTAGGCATATGTCCGGTTTAAAACATGCTAAGTAAGAGGGAATAAGATGTGTCTAGTGAACCAACGCCAGGACCTAGGCACCTAATTCAGAGAATGCATAGTAATTAGGTCAAGGAAATCTAATTAGTAACTATAAATGGTTAGGATGGATAGTAAGCCTTAATTCGCCTTAGTTAACAAACAATCAACCTTTCATTCTTGCATTGTTATTTTCTGCACTTTAATTTACTTGTCTTTAATTTTCAATTCCAAGTTAACGAATCTGAACTTAATTGGGTTAATCATTGAACAAGTCCTCGAGGGATCGACCTTTGCATGTCATTATACTATCTCCATCAATTTTGTGCACTTGCAAAGTTATACTTAGTAGAAATAAAGTTCAGAATTATTGTGTTCAATATTTCTTCTAACAAGCTTTTGGCGCCGTTGCCGGGGACTTGTCCCTCAACGGTGCCCATTTAAGTTTGGATTTTTAACTTAGTATTTTCTTTTTTGTTAGGTACCCGTGTATGTCATTCCCAGGCTTGGTGCACGGATCGTCAAGTGGGCCATCTTTAACATAATCTTCAGTAAATGGCTCACCACCACCAAGTCCCGGGAGGATGGCGGATCACAGAGAAGAACAAGGACGGGAACGTGGCCTAGTACTGCAAGCCCCACGGCTCCTTAAGGACTTTTCCATTCCCCATGTCTCAGAGGATCAATTTCCCATTGTTTTTCCTGAGTCAACGGTGGCAAATTTCGAATTGAAGTCTGGGACGATTCACATGCTGCCCACATTCCACGGACATTCCGGCGGGGACCCGTACTTTCATATCAAGGAATTTGTTGAAGTCTGCTCAACGCTGTGCATTAATGGCATGACGGAATCTGAAATCTGCCTATGGCTTTTTCACTTTAGTCTCAAGGATCGCGCAAAGGTATGGTTTCATTCGCTGGCGTTGGCTTCCATTCATTCATGGAGGGACTTGACATCCAAATTCTTCACGCAATATTTTCCCGTGGAAAAGACGAACAAATTGAAGTCCAAGATAATGAACCCACGACAAGACATAGAGGAGTCTTTCTATGAGTTTTGGGAACGTTTCAACCAGATGCTAAGGGCGTGCCACCACCACCATATCGACGACCATCATCTTATGTTATACTTCTACGGAGGTTTGAAGACTAGTGATCGGACAGTGGTAGACTCTCAATCCCAAGGGATTCTAGAAGGCATAACCGAGGAAGCAAGGACTACCTTTGAGAACATCGCTCAAAGGGAAAAATAATTTAGCTACCGTGGTCATTCCTCTAGGGCTATTGGTGATGCGTACACCAATCACAATGATGACGCCATTGCTCAACTCACGGAAATGGTGAAACAACTATGTAACGAGAAGGCAAAATGAGTTCAAACCTGCGACGTATGTTCAATTCAGGGCCACACGTCCCAAGACTGCCCAATGGTGGAAGACACGAATTTTGCTAGAGGTTTCAATAACAATTCATGACCCTGGAATGACCCATATTCAAACACTTACAATCCGGGGTGGAAAAATCATCCGAACTTCCACTGGAGCAACAATCAAACTGCTGCCAATCCTTTGTAGCCCCTTGGATTTGAGCAGCAACCTGCAGCCCCTCAAGGGAACTCTCACGGCCCTTCCTCAAATCAGACCAGCAGAAGCAAGTCTGTGGAGGATACCGTCAATACCATAGCTCAACAGAGCATCCAATTCATGCAAGATAGCCGGAGTCAGATGGCAAACACGAATAAGACAATTGCAAACTTGGATCATCAATTGGGACAGATTGCCAATCAATTGAATCAGCAGGAACAAGGGAGGTTGCCAAGCCAAGTAATGGTGAATCCAAAGGGACTTCAACATCCAAGTGTAAATGCCATCACTTAGCACAGTGGAACGCATATCCATGGACCATACTATGATGCCTATGATGTTGAGACTGAAGAGAATAAGGAGTATAAGAGATTACCCGTGGCCCCCTCAAGGTCCAACTCTGCCGTGACACCACCTGAGGTCACGCCGCAGCATTGGGCCAATATTTCACCTCAACCGCAGACCTGGACCCAGACCCTACCGCTGTCACCTCAGCAGGCCATGCCTTATGGCATGCCACAAACTTGGGAACAAACCACGCAGCAGAATGTTCCGCTGCACCTGCCAAGCACACTGCTGCAAAACAGCAAGCATGGACCTAAACTTGCTGTAGAGATGAGAATAGGACCTGCGCCGAGAGACTTGTCCAGCGAGCTACCGAGAATCATGCCCCATGTCTTACCGCAAGACATTCCAGATGCTGCGCCAGGAGCCATGCCGCAGGCGCATTCCAGCACACCTGAGGAACCTATTATGCGCCACTTTGTGCACAACAGCGCTGACCTGCATCACACTCCGCGTAACCACTAGGATCAGGCCACGACTGACATCCAGTCTGCTAACCAAGAGCACGGTCTTGAATCCCAAGGCCAATTTGCAGGACCCAAATAATTCTAACTCTAAAACGCAAAATTCAAATCTGGAAACAACTAAAAGAGTGACTTTTGAGTTAGAAAATGACATTGACTTATCTTTTCCTCGCATGTTTCAAAACAAGAACAAGGAAAAGGAGGAGTTCGAGGGGGAGATGGAGCGCATGCTGCCAAACCTTGAGATCACATTGCCATTCCATAAACTCGTCAAGCATATGCCAATCTTTGCTAAACTTTTGAAGGACTTCATTTCTGGAGTTGAGCCAAAAATCACCATAGACATCAATTCAGCCACTCTCAATGCTTTACATGGCATGCCACCCAAGGTTGACGACCCAAGTCCCCCATCACTCCCCTGTATCATCAAAGAAAAATGATTGGACCATCGTCTTTGTGATATAGGGGCGGTAGTAAGCATTATGCCCACCCATGTGTTTAAACCTTTAAACTTAGGGAAATTAAAATCTACTGAGCTTTGCATTAAATTAGTTGATTCCTCTGTAACTAGTCTAATGGGTGTGATTGAGGATGTTAGTGTGCAGATATGGGATGTTAGCATTGCAGCAGATTTCTATGTCCTAAGGATGGAGAAGCCCTGTCCAAGTGACGATCCACCACTGATTTTTGGCAGACCCCTTCTAGCCACCGTGGATTGTGACATCAATATCAAAAGAGGGACAATGGCTATCAATGTTTGGGAGAAGCTGCGAACTTTCAACAACCATGATATCATTCAGTACCCTACTGAACCCATTATTGATTTTCCCTTAGAACTAATGGATCATTTGTTTCATGACACAATAGCAGGGTCATGCACTAAAGAGTTGCTCGACAAGAATATCAAACGGCCTCCAGAAGAACATGAGGGGCACGAGACGGCCAGGTTAAGCTTGCCCCAAGCCATGTCCTCTCTAACCTATTATCCAAATGATGACCTTCCACTCACGGCCAAGGACCCTTGGCCTTCCATCAAGGAACCTCCACTATTTCCATGGAGTCCATAGCCACCATGGCATGCTAGGGCTGCCCATGCACTTCAATCACCAAATTACCTTGACATTCAACTAGCGCCAAGTACCTAGAATGCCAGCCCCGTCTTGCCTAGACGTTAAATAAAGCGCTCCTAGGAGGCAACCTACGATTGCATGTCACTTTTCTAGGCTAGTGTGGTGTCATTAAATTCTCTTTGTTAATCATGCATCATCTTAAATGGTAGGTGATAGACGTTCTAGGCATATGCCCGGTTTAAAACATGCTAAGTAAGAGGGAATAAGATGTGTCTAGTGAACCAATGCCAGGACCTAGGCACCTAATTCAGAGAATGCATAGTAATTAGGTCAAGGAAATCTGATTAGTAACTATAATTGGTTATGATGGATAGTAAGCCTTAATTCGCCTTAGTGAACAAACAATCAACCTTTCATTCTTGCATTGTTATTTTCTGAACTTTAATTTACTTGTCTTTAATTTTCTGCACTTTAATGCATAGTCTACTCTATTTGACGGCTACTAGACCTAATATTATGTTTGCTGCTAGTTTGTTATCTAGATTTATGCATTCTCCCTCTAAGAAACATCTTGAGACTGCCAAGAGGGTGTTGAGATAAATTCAGGGTACTGTGTCCTATGGAATTGAATATGAGAAAGGAAAATAGGCAACACTCATTGGTTACTGTGACAATGATTAGAGTGGAAGTCTAGATGGCATGAAGAGTACCTTAGGCTATGCATTTTCTCTAGGGAGTGGAGTTTTCTCATATGCTTCAGTAAAGAAGCATAGTGTAACACTGTCAACTGAAGAAGCAGAATATGTGAGTGCTTCTGAGGCAACAACACAAGCAAAGTGGCTGAGCTTTGTATTGGAAGAATTTAGGGAGGAAAAAACTGAGTCTACTCCTATTATGCGTGATAACACATCTACTATAGCTATGTCAAAAAACCCTGTCTTCCACCAAAAGAAAAAGCACATTCATAGAAGATTCACTTCATCAGAGAAGCAATTCAAGCAGGTGAGGTTGATTTATTCTACTGTAAGTCAGAAAAACAAATGGCTGATGTGTTTACTAAGGCTCTGCCCAAATATAGGTTCAATTACCTATGAGGTTTGCTAGGAGTGAAACCAGTGAACAGCTTAGGAGAGACTGTTGGACTATAAGCTATCCACTTGGACATTGCCCTAAGTGATGACTTAGCAGCTGAGCTGGAGCTTGGAGTCACAGCTGGAGGAACAAGGTTGATTGTGTGAGCTTACTTGTAGAGCAAGGTCTTTTAAATGTAAACATGTGGCGTGTGGAGATGATGACATCATTATGCATCACTCTAACCGTTTTGTGAGAGTGTGTGACTATGTATCTCCTTCCTCATTCATTGAATCATTAAGCAATCACAATCTCAGTCACATCGGAAAGAATTCAATCTAGAAAATTCATATTGGCATTTAAACAAACACTTGGTGTGCAATTTAATATCACAATATTATTGCAGAAATTCAACCTAGTTCATCATCCAAAATTTCAATCGTAAACTAAACACAAAACAATCTAATCCTATCCTAATCCCAATCGATTTCAGCTAAAGTTTTAGTTGAGATTTCATCATCGACCACTCTGTGCTCCATATGCCATCAGCTAGCACCAACCAACCTCCTGTACAGCACCCAAAGTAACCAACTTAAGGATCTTGGTTCTTCTTGGTCAGGTCGCTGGGAAAGGCTTTGCCTGCACATCCACTAACACAAGTGAGCTGCAAAACTTCCAAACAAATTATACTAAATTCACTGACATCATAGTAGAGGCTAGCTAACTAGTGAAAAGCACAAAATTAACTTTCAAAAATTAAAATCTAATTGAAGAGAAACATCGGAAACTTACTTTTGGCATGCTTCACTATGAAACTTGAAGCAATATATGGAATAGGTACGTAGTCCATCTGTGCTAGGCTAGTCTTCGTAAACTACAAATCAACCACTGTAATTAACAGAGAATCGAACAATAATCGATGGATACTTGATTTGAGAGATAATTTTACCTGTAATATCTGGAATGTGAGAAATCTTGGGCCACTCTGGGCCACTCTCCTTGGCGCAACATTCTTTCAGATAGGGACAATCACTAATCTCTAGCTTTTGTAATTTGGTGAGGCTTTGCATAGCTTTGACACCAGATAGAGCCGTCATATTCTTGCAACTCCAAATATACAGGTTGGTAAGGGATGCAGGATTACCCAAAGACTCTGGAAAAGCCTCCACTCCATCGAAACATGCTATAACCAAACATGTTAGAGAAGTACTACTGAGTTGTTCAATTTGTTCAGGCAGTGACTTGAGCTTTGGCCACCCACACAAATCTAGTCTTTCAAGTTGTTGTGGAACCCCAAACTCAGGGAAAGAATCGAGCTCCTCCGAAAAGTGGCCAATTGACATACGTTTTAAACAAGTCAGAGAGTGTAGCCCCCTAGGCAAATATTGTAATCTCCTACATTCATATATTGAGAGCAAGGAAAGAGATTTCAAGCTGGACACATCTAGATCTGCCAGAGATTTCAAACTGTGGCATCTCTCAATCCACAAATGGGTAAGAGATGTACAGAGAACAAAATTTTCGAAGGTCAAATGCTTCAAGGATTCACAATCTGATATATGCAAGGAACCAAGGGATGTGCAACCGTCTCCATGTATAGACAAATTTTGAAGACTACTACTTCTTGTGATGAACAATTCTGGCCCGTTAGAGACTTTCAGAATAACCAACTTGCGGAGAGAGGTCAGACTTTCCAAATAATAGTGGTGTCGGCCTAATAATTCAATGACTAATTCAAGGAGGGATGGAGGGAGTACATCTAACCTTGAAATAGAGGATGTCAGATTTGGGCAACCACTTATTTTCAACTTCTGAAGAGAGCAATCTTCCAACCCAGCTGGCAAGCTTGATATTTGGTCGCAACCCTCGATCACCAATACCCGGAGACGATAACATGTTTTTGGAATTGGTGGAAAATGCTTTAGACTAGGACAATTCCTTATACTCAACTTCTCCAATACATTCCCTACATTTCCTAGAGCAAAACGAAGAGTTCGATCTCTCAAATTTTGACAATCACTAATCTCTAGCTTTTGTAATGCGGTCAGGCTTTGCAAAGCTTTGACACCGGATAGCTCCATCATATTCTTACAACTCCAAATATACAGCTCAGTAAGAGAAGTAAGGTTACCCAACGACTCTGGAAATGCCTCAACTCCATCGAAACAAGCTATCAACAAACTTGTTAGAGAAGTACTGAGTTGTTCAACTTGTTCAGGCAGTGACTTGAGCTTTGGCCACCCGCACAAATCGAGTCTTTCAAGTTGTTGTGGAACCCCAAACTCAGGGAAAGATTCGAGCTCCTCTGAGAAGTAGCCAATTGAAATACGTTTCAAATTAGTCAGAGAGTGTAGCCCCCTAGGCAAATATTGTAATCCCTTACATTCATATATTGAGAGCACGGAAAGAGATTTCAAGCTGGACACATCTAGATCTGCCAGAGATTTCAAATTGTGGCATCTCTCAATCCACAAATGGGTAAGAGATGTACAGAGAACAAATTTTTTTAAGGTCAAATGCTTCAAAGATTCACAATCTGAGATATGCAAGGAAGCAAGGGATGTGCAACCGTCTCCGTGTACAGACAACTTCTGAAGACTACTACTTCTTGTGATGAACAATTCCTGCCCGGTAGAGACTTTCAGAATAGCCAACTTGCGGAGAGAGGTCAGACTTTCCAAATAATAGTGGTGTCGGCCTGATAATTCAATGACTAATTCAAGGAGGGATGGAGGGAGTACATCTAACCTTGAAATAGAGGATGTCAGATTTGGGCAACCACTTATTTTCAACTTCTGAAGAGAGCAATCTTCCAACCCAGCTGGCAAGCTTGATATTTGGTCGCAACCCTCGATCACCAATACCCGGAGACGATAACATGTTTTTGGAATTGGTGGAAAATGCTTTAGACTAGGACAATTCCTTATACTCAACTTCTCCAATACATTCCCTACATTTCCTAGAGCAAAACGAAGAGTTCGATCTCTCAAATTTTGACAATCTTCGATGCGGAGGGAACGAAGAAGGGATGTGGAACCATGTAAAGACAACTTCTCCAAGTTACTACTATTGTTGATGGACAGTTCATGTCCACAACTTGCAATAACCAATTTTTTAAGGGAGGTCGAAATGCTTTTCAGCTGAGGGCATTCAGTTACTTGAAACGCCTCCTCTTTGTCTGATAATTCAGCACAATCTTCAATTACAAATTCAAGGAGGGATGGAGGGAGGACCTCTGAAATTGCTGGACCAGTTGGTAGATTGGAGCACCCACTTATTGTCAACTTCTCAAGTGAGTTGCAATCTTTCAACCCACCTGGCAAGCTTGTTAGCCTCTTGCAATCCTTAAGTTTCAGTTTCTGCAGACATGCCATGCCTCCTGGAGTAATTGGAATGAACTCTAGACTTGGACAATACTCTATAGTCAACTCCTCAAGAAGGGAGAGTTTGTCTAGCCCATCAGCTAAACTCCTCAAACTTTGACAGCACTGGACGTGCAGCGAGCAAAGAGAAGTACAAGATGACAGCCCACTGTTTACACTACTTATCAAGCCATGACAATCGACAATGGTCAGTTTGCGTAGGGTTGTGCAGCCACGTAAAGAAAACTCCTCCAGTTTAGGGCAACCAACTAATTTCACCTCCTCAAGAGAAGTCCACTTCTCATCAAGATTACCACCAGTGATGGAAAATACTGGTCCACAACTTTGTATAACCAATTTGTGGAGGGAGGTCAGATTATCAACTGAAATGCATATTAGCAAAGGGCAATTGCAGATACTCAGTTGCTGAACATAATTAAGACCACTTGGCAAGCTTGATAATTCAGCACAATCTTCAATTACCAATTCAATGAGGGATGGTGAAATTGGAATGGATGTTACATTAGGGCAATTATGTATTTTCATTTTCCAACAACCCTCAATAACCAGTTTCCGGACATCTGCAATTTCTTGTGAAACTGGAATGAACTCCAAACTAGGACAACTCCTTATAGTCAACTCCCCAAGAAGAGAGAGGCCTCCTAGCCCATCATCCCAAAACTGCTTCAGCTTTTTACAACTTTGGACACTCAGCTTACGAAGAGAGGTACAACATTCTACCCCACCGGATGAAGTACTTGTTAGGCCATCACAATCTGCAATGGTCAATTCACGAAGGGATGTGCATCCTTGTAAAGTTGGAAATGATTCTAGGCTTCTGCAGAAACTTACCAACAACTCCTCGAGGGTGACTGAAGAGTATGATTCCTGTCCACATTGTAGATTCACTGTTGTTAATCCACCACATGAAGTAATCTCCATTTTGTGAATTGATGTCAAACCCTGAATTGAAATGGATGTCAGACTATCGCAGCTGCTTATTTTCAGATTCTCAAGAGAGGTACATTTTCCTAGCAGACTTGAAAGGCTTGATAATTCGTGACACATGCTAATCTCCAATTTCTGGAGGGAAGGAACACAAATTGTAACATTTCTCAATCGAGGGCACTCCAAGAGAGTCAACTCCTCAAGGGAAGGAAACACCGCTATTTCTTCATGAATTGAGGGCACCATTTCGATTAGATTTGAGGCCATGCAAATTCTGAGAGTCTTCAAAGCTGGAAATAAACTCTTTGTCTCCATAGCTCTTCTCGTAGCATCATTATAGACATAGACCTCAGCACCAACACGTTTTAGATTACTCACAGTATCAATCTCAAGATGTATGAGCTTAGGTAGATGGCCAAGCGTTGGGACTTCTTCACATTGGTTGCACCGAATTAATCTAATCTTTCTCAAGTTGTCAAGTGGCTTCCACGATGAAAATTGAGCACCCATGTAGTTGTGAATCTCTAAGACTTCCAGCTGAGGGGGTGGCTGGAGGCCTTGGAGTACATCATCTTCATTGTTCTTGCTTGGTCTCTTTTCCTTGCCCCATGCAAGTGTTAACTTCTTTATGTTTTTCTTCCCCAATAAATTTGCTTTCTTAGCTTCTTCTCCATCTTTCACATGTTCCAGATCATAAATAATCAGCTCACCTTTCAGCTGGTTTAAGCCCTCCAATTCCTCAATTCCACGACCCATTTGACAAGGGCTCACAATAAAATAAGGCAATGTTCGAAGATTAGTCAATTGCCCAACCCCAACATGAGATTCCCTATACCAACCGAAATGGACCCGTCTCTTTTTTTGGACAGGACCAAAATAAATGTGTCTCAAGTTGACCAAATCTTGCACTTCTGTCAGAAACACTTTAAGATTACTACAGTACTCCATTCTTAACGTTTGTAATTTATGGAGCTTGCCAATCGATTTGGGGAGTGCATTGATATTTGTTCTAGAAACATTCAAATACCTCAACTCTTTTAGCTTGCCAATTGAAAGGGGCAACTCCTCAATAGCAGCCCCATACAGATTTAAGACATGTAAAGCTCTGAACTTTGGCAACATGTTATTAGGAACTTCGCCATCCGAAAACAACGAGCGCAGTCCCTTGACACTTCTTTCAGAAATTCTTTCAAAAAATGAAGTTGGGATATGTGCAGCATGTCGAATCGTTAGTTTGCGAGTCATCTCATTGGAATCCCCCGTCAAGCTCTCAGATTCTGATAAAAGTTCTGCAAAATCATGGACAAGAGTGTGCATCTTGCATTTGGAAACAATCCCAAAGTCATCCTCTGTAAGATCTTGAAATAATGAATTTTCCAGAAGAATATCAAAGTATTTATTGCCTATGTCTTCCATCTCTAGATTGCCATCTTGAGGAGAAGGGTGAAGCAACGCTTGAGCCATCCATACTTGAATCAAATTATCCCTTTCAATCTCCGAATTTTTCCTCAACATTGAGCTATAAGCAAAACATTGTCTCAAAAATGGTGATTCCAAACTATCTAAGCTCAACTTGAACTCCGATATGACACTTTCCTTTCCTTCTGGCAAGTCCCATATTCTACTTTTTGAAATTGACGACCATTCATCTAAATGATTCTTAGAACGCAACATGCCTCCAAAAACCTATTGGAACATAGTAAATGAATTGATAGACTAAATCAGAGATTATAAACATCGATCAATAGTAGTTTAACTGAAGAGGAGTGTGTATGAACAATATTGTGCTTGATTTATGCAAAGTGCAACATAACTCTAATGAATTTGAGTAGAATCTTACAAGTGCTTTTAAAAAATCGAACCATGAAAGAATTTGTGGCATCTTTACGTTTAAGAAGTGTGAGAAAAGTTAAGAATCATTAGACGGTTTTTAATTACTAACCAAACCACAAGGGGGTCTTTTGGTAGTTCAAGCACTTGTCTGGTTTTCAATTTCAATTTCAACTTAAACTTCTCAATTTCAATTTCAATTTCAATTTCAACTTCAACTTCAACTTCAACTTCAATTTCAATTTCGACTTCAACTTCAATTTCAATTTCAATTTCGACTTGAACTTCAATATCAATTTCAACTTCAACTTCAATTTCAATTTCAACTTCAACTTCAATTTCAATTTCGACTTCAACTTCAATTTCAATTTCAATAAATATTTTAATATCAAAATATAATCTGATCACCTCCTCATCCAAGACGTTTTTTCGGACGCCCAGCCAATCCCATTTCATCAAACTTGTCAAATAACCCTGCTCTTCGATACCCAGCAACCAACATAGCATAAGTTGATTTTGTAAAGTACTCGTAACAACCATGCGTTCCAAAAACAACGACACCGACAACAGCTTCAAACAGCAGCAGCAACAACAACAGATTCAAACATTAGCAACAAAAAACATTTTCAAACAACAGCTTCAACAATAGCAAACACATCATCATCATGAGTTTGACGGGGCGTGTTGGAAGTGTTTGCTTCTTGGAAAATTCACGATGCAATATCATGAGTTTGACAGGGCTGTTGGAAAGTGTTTTCTTAATTCTTGGCAAACTCACGATGTAATATCATGAGTTTGACGGGGATGTTACAAATTAGGGAGCTGATTTGGCACTCCATAAATTACTTATTACACTCCATTTTTTTATTTTAATGTTTTCTTATTTTTTTGTGAATCAAACTTCCAAAACTTATAAAAATAAAATATATTACATTTGAAAGGAAGAGGGGTATAAGTTTGGAAGTTTGATTCATGAAAAAATAAGAAAGAATTAAAGTTAAAAAGTGGAATGCAACAAATAATTTGTGGAATGCCAAAATCAGCTCCCAACAAATTATTGTTTTGGTTCGAACACATAAGAGAGTAAGACAAGAAGCCTAATCATCAAGTTGGGATTTCACAACATTCACTCTTCAACTTGAGGGGGAGTGTTAAGAAATCAAATCCTAAATTAATTTGACATCCAAATTTGATTCATTTGCTAGATTTGGTTACTTGATTTACTTGTTAGCTTTACCAATAAGGTTTCCAATTACTTATAGAAGTTAGATTATTATTAGGCTTTCTATCCTGATGTGTTATTTATGACACACCTAATTAGTCTCTAAAAGTGAATAATTGTCATGTTCTTAAGCACTTGTGAGTGTTTTAAACTTTGTTTTGTGAATGTGTAGGCCAAAGAGCAAAGAATGAGAAAATGAAGTAAAAGGTGCATAATTGAGATATTTTCGAGAATCTGCCTCTGCAGTACGTCTAACTTTGTGGATTTACTGAGAACAATCCAGAATGAATTAGAAAGTGAACCATACACGGGTGGAAAGCTACGGATGTTAGCTATTCCATGGAATTTTATGGTTTGTGATTTGAAGTTTTCTAGAAGAAGTTAAGGCTGTTTGAATACTGAAGGGTCATATCAGAATTTTCTGCGGGAATTTGTTAAGTTATCTTTCGGGACAACAAACGTGGGCTTCAAGTTTCAATAATGAGAAAAGCCTTAAGCCTAGACCTAGTGAGGCTATATACCCTATGTGGAGATGTAATCTCAACCATTCAAGATCATTAAAGAATGGATGCTGAGATTATTCAGGATGAGTAATCCTAATCTGAACTATATATATATACACACTCCTTGGTTGCATAAGGAAGAGATCCTTGGTTGCATAAGGAAGAGATCATTTATTGCATAAGGAAGAGGAGAGTCAACATAAGAAGAGCAGCCGGCATAGGAGGAGGACGACTTCTTGGCAGCCATTTATGGGATTCATTTCCTTCGATACTTTGTTTTCTCTTTTCAATTTCTTTCCATGAACATCTTTATCAAACTTTTGATTATGTCATGCATGCTCAATTTGTTTCAATGACAATTCAGTTTTTTGTTTTCTATATATTCAATTGATCGTGTTTGTTTCACTACATGTATAAAATGAATCGTTCCTTGTTTGTTTAGATGTGCAATTAGATAAACAAGTTAGGGTTCTAATGCTAGGAATAATTATTGATTTGTATTTGTCAGCGTTTACTCCAATTAGTAGCAAAATGTTTTCTTGAATGATATGTGATTCAATCCCAATCCCTAGGCATAGTAGGACTACCAACGTACCTATAACCCTAGATTTATCCAAACCCTTTTTGTGCTTAATGATTTTGGTATGTTAAACCTAGCGAGCTTGTGTCTAGGTTGCATAGTCGAAAATCGGTGAAGTGGTGAGCCCGTATTCACTTTACAAGAACTAAGATAGGGTAACAAGTTAATTCGAACTTGTGAGTTAACTGAAGGTAAATTCAATTGAGATTAGGAGACCTTGACTGGAGTTTGTTATGATTGAGTGTGTTTAGTGGTAGAGAATGAGTCCTTAGCCCATTTTTATCAATAATCTTCAAAAATCCCAAATTTGTTTTTCTGGTTTCATGAATTCCTGCTGTCTTGCGTAAATTATTTGGTATACCAAAACATATCCAGTTCACCTGAAATTTTGTTTGCATGTTGTTCAATGTGTCTATATTCTAACATTGATATTTTCATAAAATTCCGTTGAGTCTAGATTAGTTAAATAATTTATTTTCGTTTTCTGTTCAGTAGTGTAGTTTAAATTGGTTTTTGACATTTTATTAGTATTTTGGGAATAATCTCCAGCGGGTAATGACCCTTGATTGATCACTGTATTCCCAACCACAATATTTGTGTGCAAGGATAAGTTTTGCATCTTTTAGATGTATCATATCCCTATATATATGAAGGGTTATCTCTTAAACTTTTTATTGTAACCTCGTGCATAAACCTTTTTTACCTTCATATCAATAAAGTTTTTCTCCATCATATAATTTTAACAAATAATAATTAGTAAATCTAATGAATTTGAGTAGAACTGTACAAGGTTTTTAAAAAAATCGAACCATGCAAGAATTTAAGGCATGTTGACTTATAACGAATGTGAGAAATTTAATAATCATTAAATGGTTTACAAACCAAACCAGAAGGGGGTGGTCTAGTTCAAGCACTAGTCTGGTTTTACTTCGAGATCTAATGTTCGAATCTCATTGACTGTTTTTTATGTCCATTGGAAGGCGTATGGTGTGCCTCTGATATAATATCAAACTCATGTGTTGGTTCCATGAGGGACGGGGATTAGTCTCTCATACTAGTACGTGTGTGGGGACACTTCGTGTTCGAATTCCACTTACTATGTCTTGTGGCCACTAGAGTGTGTAAGACGTGCCCATGGCCTAATATCAACCTCATGCGGGGAATCCGTGAAGGTCGAGGATTTTTGTCATACAAATGTGTGTGGGAATACCTTGTTCAATATAAAAATAAATGATTTACTAACCATATGGCAACGCGCGTATCCATTAGCCGTAAATTCAAATTTTCGTTGAAAATTTGTTAAAATGTTCCACGTGAAAATCACTTATTGCATGGTAAAATTGCCTTTTAACATGCACTAAATTAGTTTATTGACCCCTAGTTAGTGTTAAAAACTCTACTCTCAAACCTAAAAATACGATATGGGACAAAATCAATGATTTCAGCTCCAGCTATCACAAAAACCCAGATTTAGGTTTGAGAATTAATGGGGTACATAGTTTCCAACTCGAACTGGAGGATCAATGTTTGACCATGCAAGTAGGTGATCTCATCACATGAGTTGATTGACTATTTTTATACCATGCTGGTCATCTTGACACGACCATTTGACCACAATGATTAATTGTGTGAATTAGGTACACCCTTATTTCTTTTATTTTTACAACGTTATTATGCTCCTCTTCACCTAGTGCCTATCGTTGTTTAAAAATTTTAAACATAAATATAAGGGAAGATAAGGGATTTGGACTAATATACAATCTATTCCTCACTCAGATAGTCAAACTTGTCCCAAGTGTGATAATTGTTCGTATACACAGATACGTTTCTTTTTATCTTGATTTTGTTTACTTTACTATAAAGTCACTATTTAGAAATTGGAATGAATTGTTTGGATGATGATTGTGTTCTTGGTTTGAATAATGATCAATTTACTGATGATGCACACTAGGTGTTTGTGAAAATTCCTAAGTGAGAATATTCACACCTGGTAAGTAATATGGGTTGTTTGTTTGATTTTTGTTGATAAATGCTTCCACAGCAACCTGCGTGATATCACATCAAGTTATCAATGGATATATATAGCATGCATACTTATTTAACCAAACCCACAACACCAATTCATGTTTCAGATGGGCGAGTATCTGCTTAGTCAAAGCCAGTGCCCTTGCAACCGCAGCAGGTTGCACCACCTAGCATGGGACAAGAATGTTCGTCTTCTTGGGAGAAGATTGTTTATCTTCTTGACTCGTCTTCTTGAAATGGTTGTACGCCTCGCGAGCTCTCCAAATTCCACGGGTGAAGGTTGGAATTTCTAATGAGCTTTGTTATTTATACCTCATGGGTTTAAATGAACTCAAATTCCCAATCTAATCAGATCCTTCAAAATTCTTATTGTTTTGAATACCCATAGATTTGGTTGGACATTTTTTAAGTCCTTTAAAACACTCATAAATTCTAATTAAATACATGAGGATTTTCAAAAACTTTTTAAATGCTCTAAAATTCCAATTAAATACACTCCTTTAGACTTTCTATTTTAACATCATAAACCTTTTACTTTGATATCAATAAAGTTTTTTCTCTATTATACAATTTAAAAATGGTATCAGAGCATTACATACGCTCCTGAAATCCAAATCCGTGACCCATGTGGGTATACGGAGCCTAATTACTCTGTGAACCCACGAGACACATACTTGACTATGATTAAAATTATCTCCCTTGTTTTATCTCTTGTGTGTTTATCTTTTAAACCTTAATGTCTACTTTTTGTTCAATTCTCTTTGGTATAAATTTGTCTGTTTCAGATTTTCAATTTCAGTTTCAATTTCTTTCTTTAATTTCAATTCTTCAACTTCAATTTCAATTTTCATTTTCAATTTCAATAAATATTTCAATATCAATACATAATCTGATCGCCTCATCTTGATCCAAGATAATTTCCGAACATCCAACCAATTCCATTTCATTAAACTTGTCAAATTACTCAGCTCTTCAATACCCGCCGGCATCCAAAATTTCATAAGTTGATTTTGTGAAGTCGTAACAACCCTTAATGCGTTCCAAAAACAACGACACTAACACATACCAACACAACACGAACAACAGCTTCAAACAGGAGCAATAACAACAACATCAACTTCAAACATCAGCAACAACAACAACAGGAACAAAAAACATCTTCAAACAGCAACCCTAAAATCATGAGTTTGACGGGGGTTGTTGGAAAGTGTTTGGCTTTTGGCAAATTCATGAGTTTGATATGGGTGTTGGAGATTATGTACCTTTCTTCTTGGAAAGTATTTGGATTTGGTTATTACTTGATTTATTTGTTATCTCTACCAATAAGATTTCAAATTATTCAGGAGTTAATTAATTATATATTATGAGGCTTTCTGTCCATATATATATAAAGGGTTTTCTTTTAGACTTTCTATTGTAACCCAGTAAACCTTTCACTTCTGAATCAATAAAAATTTTCTCCATCGTATATTTTTACCAAATAATAATTAGTAAATATCTGCCACTATATGTAGACATTTTTGTTTTTATCAGCCACAAAAGACATATATAGCTTTGCAGTCTATGTACTGTACATGCTCGCTTGGTAATCTAATGTTGTTTATCAACTAAAACTAGGATACCAAGGGTATTAATTTGCGCTATTCCGCCATATGTATTGTTATTTAGGGTAGCTGTGTATTGTTATGTAGGGTAGTTGTGTTTCAAAACTTAGAAAGACTCTTATATATTTTGGCTTATTATATTTCTTGTTCATGATTAATGCATACAAAACCAAAACATAACAACTTACAAAACATAGTTAAACACTTTGAGCTATATATACACAGGTAGAACATATATAGTTTTTTCAAGCAGGTAGAAACTATTTTAAGATGTCAGATAAGAAAGTGTATAACAAACTTAATTCAAATAAATCCTTACCTTTGCCATCAATGGTACACCTGCACACCTTTTTGCAATCTCTTTTCCAATTGCCTCATGATCAGGATCCATAGCCATAGCAGCTCTCCTATCTGGAAAGGCTCTCTCCTTCACTATGGACCAGCATTCGTCTTCTGATAGAAGTCCCAAATTACAGTGAGGAAGTGTTGCCGTAATCTTTGCCACTTTTGCATTGCGGGTAGTGACAATGATGGCGCTTCCTCGACTGAGATTGATTGCTGACAAACAACCCATCAGCTTACTCCATTTTTCGGAATCTGCCTTCCAAACATCATCCAGTACAACAAGACATCTCTTGTTTGCCAATTGTTCTCGGAGGCCTTGAAGCACTGCGCCCTCACTCTGAATCTCATCATCACCAAGGTTAACTCTACTCTCATGAACAATTTCTAACATCTTACTCAAAATTGAGTTGACGTCAAAATGATCAGTTTTAGACACATAAACCCACACCTTTTTATCAAAGTAAGTTTCTACAGAATGCTCATTGTATACTAACTTGGCCAAAGTTGTTTTTCCCAATCCTGGCATTCCCACAATGGCCATAACCGAAACACCCTCATGATTGACGTTGTTGGAGTTGGTCAAGGTTGTGATTATGTCTGACACCACCTTCTCCCTTCCAACAATGACTTCATCTTCCTCAAACAATGAGTTGCTTCTTCTGTCCTCCAATCGAATTCCTCCACGGATTGCACCTATTTTGTTGGAAACTAGTCCAATCTCAGATGCCTGGCTCTCCAGATCCGTCATCGATGCGTTGATCTTCTTAATTGCACGTGTCATTTTAAGACGAAATCCAACTGGATTAGAGAGTGAAAAGAAATTGAGCACCTTTTTCGCCGTGTGGTTTTTTATTTCTTGTTTGTACCGGAGGAATTCATAGTTGATCTCATCTAAGACACCATCAGCATCATGAGCTACCACCTTGAGTTTGTCCACCCACTTTTTGACTGCCTCGCTCCGATCTTGTGGTAGCTCAGAAGCATCTCGGGTTATAGCCTGAATCATGGATAGTGCTTGTTGCAGGCTTGTTATTTTTTCTTTAAATCCCCAAGAAAGACTGAGTGGTTCATCGGCAAGTGAAGCCGCCTTCATAAGAATTCCCTCAGCAGAAAAACTATTCAGAAATGTCTCTGCCATCGTTCCCGGTACGGTACTCAAAACAAAGACAGGATCAGTACGTACTGTTTGCAGCTAGGTAGAAGGAGGTAATGGCCAGTTGCAATTGAATGCAGATGTGTACGTACACTTTTAATGCAGCAGCAAATTAATAGAATTATTATACTATTTTCATTTAAATTAAATTATTTACTTTACTTTCCATATTTTTTAATTAGACAAGGAAATTGTCACGTTCCACATGTATTTTCATTTCTATTTGGGGGGTGTATTCAATTGAGATTTTCATAAAATGTAAATGTCTCCAAAAGTTCATATGTATCAAATTAGAATTTTTAAAGAGATCATAAAAGTTTGAGGTATTTAATTTTTTCTTTTAAAGAGATTTATAAAGTCATTAAAAATTTATCTGAGGTGTATTCAATCATAACATTTAATAATGTCAAGAATATAATTTGCTGAATAATGTTGTATAAAGTTTATAAGGTTACAATCTAAAGTCTAACAGAAATCCCTTTTATATAGGGATGTAAAACCTAATATTAATCTAATTCCTATAAGTAATTGGAAACCTTATTGGTAGAGATAACAAGTAAATCAAGTAACCAAATTTAGTACACAAATCAAACTAGGAAACTAAATCAATTTTGGATTCGATATCTAAGAAGTAACTTCATAAAAGTTCAAGTGTATGAAACATCAATGAATATTGTAGATTTCATTAAATAGTAGAGTTTTATGGAGTTTAACAAACATTTTAATGTAAATTATATTTTACCAAAATTTATGATTTCTCTAACCTTCCCCCTCGGATTTCTACAAATTTTATGCAAGGTTTAAAAAATATGGTTGGTGACTTTTATTTGTTTTTCAATAAACTCAATAAATTCAAATCTGTAATAGATATATACATATATATTATTATATATCGAATAAAAAAATATATATTATTATATATTATTCTCTAAATGAATTATAAGTAATTAAATAGTATAAATTTTACATGAATTTATTTATTGTTGGAAGAAAAAAAATAAACATAAAATAAAAATGAATAAAATTAACAAAAAATTCGAAGAGCAACGTTAATCTCTCAATCTCATTGATCGTTAAAAGTTTAATTTTTGTAATTATTTTTGTAGTAATAGATATATTATTTTATTTTAATTTGGTAAGAGAATTTTTAGTAAAAAAATTATTATGATTACATGGTAAAATTCTTCAAAAAAATATCTATGATATGTTTTTTTGGTCAAAATCTATAAAATTATATAACTAAATATGATATTGTACAAAAGTCAATCACATTATATCAAATTCAATATAATTCTGTGAAACTTTGTCACGTAACTCTATATAATTTCGTTATTAACTCTTTAAAAATTTATGAAAGTCAATAAAAATGTCAAATTCTATCATTTTAAAAAAAACTCTGCAATTATTGGTATAAATCTCATTCACAACAGCCCCTCAATTCTAGGGTTATTTCACTATTTAAACAGTGTAATTTAGATGTTTAGGGGACTTTGTTTGGATTAATAATATTGTTTATTGCTCTTTATTGAGCGTCAAGGATTCCTTGCTTTTATCCCTTTTGTCGTGTGTTCGTTTATTCTGAAGTTTCGTTGATTTGAGGGCTTCCGCGCGCATCCAAGAGAGAATGTCCTTTTTCATTTGATTGAGATTTGAGCAAAGCCATGTTGAATCTGCTTTTCTCGATAAAGTTAATTAGTTGTGGAAGGAAGTGGAGACGACGTCGACGGGTGTTTTTTTTTTTGGTCAATCGTTGAATTCATAAAGCCACAAGAAACAAGGGCAAGGTGTTAGGTGGAGGTCCGATGGACTGCTTTTCCCTCTCCGAGATAAGGCATATTGGAAATAAGGCTAACAAGCCAGCCATGATATTCCAGATAATTTATGTTGGGCCATATTTTCCCCTTGCTCAACTTTTTC
Source organism: Oemleria cerasiformis (assembly GCA_037349345.1). Classification (NCBI taxonomy): domain Eukaryota; kingdom Viridiplantae; phylum Streptophyta; class Magnoliopsida; order Rosales; family Rosaceae; genus Oemleria; species Oemleria cerasiformis. Next base: position 2,916,428 of record JAZGTL010000008.1, read on the forward strand.
TTTCTTTTTTCTTGGTCAATTGTCTTGTTGGACTTTGAAAGCTGAGTTATTTTGGAAACCTCTTCATAAAAATGAGTAATTGTAAGATTGGAGGTGGTTTGATAATTCATATTAACCATTTATATATGTAACGAACAATAACCTTTACAATTTCAATTATTATATCAATATCTTTGATTTGTCATGTTTTCCGACCACTCTAGCTCGGTCAGTTTTGATCGTCGACCTAGGTATGAAAGTTCATGTCAAAGATATGTCAAAGAGACGGCTAGGGTTTCATTAGGGCCGAATGATTTATATATTCTTCTCTTTAGGAGGTATTTATAAGGTTGCAATATAAAATCAACTAGACTAACTAGAAAAATAATAACAATTAATTACAATTCCTATATTAATTAATAAGGTATGCCTTACATGACTCACGCCAACACTCCCCCTCAAGGTGGAGCATGAACATCAAACATGCCCAACTTGACAAGTGAATCATTGAAGACCTGTTTGGACACGGCCTTGGTAAGAACATCAGCCAGCTAATCTGTCGTCTTCACATATGGAAGTATGAAACTTCAACAATTTTCTTTTCAAACTTCTCATATATAAAATTACAATCAATCTCCACATGTTTAGTTCGATCATGTTTTATGGGGTTTTCTGCAATCTTGATAGCTAACTAATTATCACAATATAACTTCATAGCACTATTAGATAGAAAACCACTCCCCCCCATAAGTCGTTCCAGCCACAATAGTTCATGTATCCCTTTCAAGTACCATGGCCTGGTACTCTGCCTCAGCACTAGATAATGACACAACCTCTGTTTTTTACTCTTCCAAGTTATCAAGTTACCTCCAACAAATGTGAAGTACCCAGTAGTTGAACGTCGTATTTCTCCTATATATACCACCCCAATCAGAATCACAGTAACCTGTAACATCTGTGTGATTATGTTTGGAGAATATAAGACCTTTTCCTGGTGCTAACTTCAAATACCTCAAAATTTGCACAACTACATTCATATGGACTTCACAAGGATTATGCATAAACGACTTACCACACTAACCGCATAAGCAATATCAAGTCGAGTGTGTGATAAGTAAATCAAACGACCAACTAGCCTCTGATATCTCCCTTTAGCAAGAACTTGATCCGGAAGTTCTTCTAGGCCATGATTTTTCTCAATAGGTGTATCAATGGGCTGACAACCAAGCAAACATGTTTCCTTCAATAAGTCAAGAACATATTTTCGTTGTGACAAACATATCCCTTTCTTAGACCGCATAACCTCAATGCCCAAAAAAATACTTTAAGTCACCAAGATTTTTCATATCAAACTCAAATGCCATGTTAGAGTTCAATTTAGTCGATCATCTCATCTATATCATCACCAGTCACAATCATGTCATCAACATAATTGATAAAAGCAGTTATCTTACCATTTTGTTTCCTCATGAACAACGTATGGTCTGCATTACTCTACTCATAACCATATTTCTTCATGGCTAGCCTAAATCTTCCAAACAATGCTCTTGGTGATTGTTTCAAACCATACAACGCCTTCTTCAACTTACATACCAAGCTTGAATCACCAGAAGTACTATACCGAAGTGGCATACTCATATAAATCTCTTCAGATAGATCTCCATCTAAAAAAACATTTTTTACATCATACTGCTGTAATGGCCAATCACAATTTGCAGCAATAGACAATAAAACCTGAATAGTGTTTAACTTTGCAACATGTGTAAAAGTTTCCTGGTAATCAATTGCAAAAGTTTGAGTAAAACCACGGGCATCTAACCTTGCTTTGTAACGGTCAATAGTACCATTTGGTTTATGTTTCACCGTAAACACCCATTTACAACCAATAGGTTTCTTCCCTTCTGGTAAGGACATACTGTCCCATGTTTGATTTATTTCCAGTGCTCTCATCTCCTCATTCATAGCTTGTGCCCAATTTTTATCATTGAGCGCTTCTTGTACTCTTGTAGGAATAGTGACAGCTGACATTTGGTTCACAAAAGCTTGAATAGCACATGGAAAGTGCCCTGTAAAGACATAAAGATACTTCATCGTCTTTGAATTGTCAAGTGAATATCTCTTCGATAGTTTGCCCAGAGTACTCTGAGGAGGAAGGTAATACCTGTCACCATCACTAAACACAACTGGCATGTGATCATTTATTACATGGCTTGGCAGGACCCCTCATGAATTTCCCCTCGATATCCGTCAGAAATCCTGCTCTCGTCTGACAATACTAGAAAAATCTCACAATATTTCCTAAAATGCCCTCACCAGCCTAACAAGATTCTACGATAATTCGGCAGAATCTCCCCTGTAAATTGACCAAACCGTCTTCCACATGTCAGACGAATGATTCAAAATCTAGAATAAAATTCCAAACAGTTCAAGTCAACTTATAACTAACCAACTCTAGGTTCAAGACAATCTAGCCATAAAAATAATTTACAACAATCCCAAATGGTTAATCAGAGCAATTAGGTTGGAAAGATAAATGTGCAAGCCTAACAAACCCTACTCGACGATCGTAGGTAATAGCGCAGCTGGGAGTTAGTGCATCTGCCTCAAGATGTGCCCTCGTCGATTTCAACGGTCTAGAGGGGGAGTAAAACAAGGAAAAGTTCAAGTGGATTAAAAAAAAAAAATTAACCATATGTTCCGAAGAAATATAACTTTTCGCCCTCCGTAAGTAAAATTATGCATGCATACAACAAAATCCTTTTTAAATCGCTATTTAATTAAATATAATTACGAAGAACTTACTGTAAAAACCATTTATAAAATAAAACCCGACGGGACCCACGAAAGCACGAACAACGAAAACATCTCATGGTCCACAACCTAGCTTTGAAAACGCTCCTAAAAAAAAGCTTAAAATAATGAGAAAACCTGGACACAAAATACTACAAAAATATCCCACCATCCCCCGAATGTAATTCCGAGCCGTAGCTCGATATCTGGGGTCGTCCAACACGGGGACAAGCCCTTCTAACCACCCTTGAAAATACCTCAAAGTAATGGCTAGAAATCGAGAGGTCCAACCCGGGGGCCTACTCTCCACATATTCGAAAATACCTCAAGATATGCGGACGTAACTATGTACTGCACGTAGACATCCTTAACGATCATATGGCGGAAAGTACCTCAATGCCATACGTCGGAGAAACAACCCTCAACGAGCACATGAGGGAAAATACCTCGACGTCATGTGTCAGAGAAATAACCCTCAACGAACACATGATGGAAAATACCTCAACATCATGTTCCGGAGAAAAAACATGATATCCTGGGATGGTATACATAGTGAAAACCATAACGTAAATCCAAAATCAAATTTTCAAATCCTTAATACCTGGTCTTAATCTAAATCATAGAAAAACCGGACCAAGAGCCCAAAATTCATTAAATCGAAATCCCGGGCCTAAGCCCAAAATTATATGCATGGACAAGGCCAAATCCAATAAGTTCAAAACTCATAAAATTCAATTCCATGAGACCGGGCTTAGGGCCCAAAATTAATTTTAAAACGTATTTTAAAAATCTATAACCAAAATAAATTATTAGAACAAGTATTCCAAAAATTTTGAAATTCATATAAACACTAAATCCTTATGGAATAATTATTCTAACTCACAATAATCCATATTTAATAAAAACTTATTAAAAAGATATACGTATGCATGCATTATAATTTAATAATTAAAATCCATTCTCCGGAAGTCCAACTTGAGATTCATTACTTGTGATGTCCGGAAATTGGCCGGAAAGGTTTCGCGGTACTGTTCACCGCCGTTTCTCCTTCCCCCGATGCTGTCAACCTCGATGGCTAGTATGGTTGAGCTTAGAATGAAGTGAGGAAGATGATGGCGTAATTTGTTCGTGGTGGTTTGGCCTAAATCAAAACTTCATAATTTGGGGTGTGTGAGTTCTTCAGCCATGAGAGAGAGAGAGAGATATCGAGAGATGAGAGAGAAATGATGAGAAAATTTGGGAAAAAAAATGATGATATAAAAATATCTCACAACCCAAAATTACCAAATTGCCCCTACTGCTTCTAGACCCATAACTCTCTCATATGGACTCCGTTTTTTCGTGTGTCGCCTGTCTACGAACTCTTGAGTTCAAGACCTACGTAACGGTCCAAGAAAAATTTCCAAAAGTGTCCCCGAATAAAAAGTAACTTCCGAGCCCCTATTAATTCAAGGGTAAAATTGTCATTTTCTAAATTAATTTAAGAAATTTCACTAATTAAAAATACGGGTTGTTACATTGATAATATTAACCTCATAATTATTACATACTTCAGATTCTTCAAAAATCGGAGGATCATTGGTTGGTACGATTGGGGTAGAAAGGGGGGCTTGTAGAAAATGCATCATTCAGAGCCGCATGATTGTGACTAGTCAAATCCACATTAGACTGATCATGACTAGTCATAGTAATATCAGAACCATCAGGCTGTTCATGAGGGCTAGTCATATTATTAACAATATCAGAGCCATCAGAACATTCAGAACTTATCATACCAGTATCAGAACCATCGTGACTGGTGACATATGCAGCAAAAACTACACTAGAATTAGGAAGCATATCTATCCAACTCGGCTCTTCAACACTCTCCTCCCCTGGAAGAGGAGATGAGGTACATACCAAACAAACACACACTTAAAGGCACACAGATCGAGCTTCATACGTTGACGTTTAGGAAGATGAACAAAAACAACACATCCAAAAACACGCAGTGCTAGTTTTAAGTGGGAAGGGATACCAACATGAGTAGGAAGTTCATACAAAGGTGTTTTAAAGTTGAGGAAACTACTAGGTACACGGTTCAGAAAATAAATAGCTTACAAAATAACATCACCCCAAGAAGCGGGTTGCACAAGGGCACCAATCAGATAAATACGAGTAATCTCAAGAATTTGTCGATGGTTTCGTTCGGCAACACTGTTCTGTTTAGGCGTACAAGGACATGTTGTCTCATGAATGATGTCGTGATCTTTAAAATAAGAGTGTAATATATGATTAACAAATTCACCACCATTATCAGACCTAAGAACTTCCAATTTTGCCGAAAATTGGGTCTGTATCATGGTATGAAATGCGCGGAAGCAATTAGACACCTCAATCTTATTGTTTTTAGCGAATAAAGCCAAGTTATACGACTACAATCATCAACAAAAATCACAAATCAACAATAGCCAGATAAGGTAGAGACATGAGCTGGACCCCACACATCAACATGAATCAATTGAAAGGGTTCAGTGCTCTTATTAGAACTCAAAAGATAAGTAGTACGATCACTTTTGGCCAAAACATAAACATCACAAAGAAAATTCGACGGGTCACACTCCTATAACAAATAAGGGAATAAATGTTTAATATAAACAAATGAAGCATAACCAAACCTATGATGCCACATCCAAATCTGATGCTTCATAACACATGAAGAAGCATGACTTGTCATGACACTGCTAGAGCAAATATCATCGACACAATACAACCCTCATCTTTTAGTACCACACCTAATAATCTCCTTGTTGTTGAGGTCATGAAGAAGACAAAAATGAGGATACATTAATACTAGACAATTTAGTTGTTTAGTTACTTGAGGCATATAAAAAAGAATATTAGAGAGTGAGGGAACAAGTAGAGCATGTTCCATTGACAAAGAGGGTGTTAACACCACTGTGCCCGCACTAGTCACAGAAGAGGACACTCCATTAGCATTAGAGACATGTGATCGTTGCAGTGTAGTTGTAGTCTGTAAGGGAGATTGATCAATTGTCATGTGATCAGTGGCACCTGAATCAATAATCCAACTTATATCTTTAGCAAAAGAAGGGGTAACAAGAGCAAAATCGAATTTCCTAACGGATGACTAGTCACATTGTTTTCGTGGGTAGTCACTTAAGTAACAGACCTATCATCTCTTTCACAATAGGTTCGAGATATAGCATCCCATGGCACCGTTGAGCCAACTTTTGACAAGAGCATTCTCTATGCTACAAGTTTCAAACAAAACATCATCCAAAGAGGGTTTTTCAATTTCACTGGTTAAATAACCTAATTTTCCTCGACCTGCAATAAAGGTCTTGACAACTTGTGACCAAAGTGAATAATTCGCTCCATTAAGTTTCACGTCAATAGGAATTTCCATGGGTTATGGTGTAAAACTCACGAATTGAACAAGGGTTGGAGCAGCTACGCATTGGGATATAAAACTCATCATAGCCATCGTGACTAATCACATGGGATACAGCTAGTCACACATGATAATTAATATAAGTACAAAACATAGGTAACCAGAGAGTAATCTCTGAGGGCAAAAAATTGGCAATCGACGGGGTAAGCTTTGAGGGAAAATAAACAGGTAGCCGACGGGGGGCAATCTCCAAGGGAAAAAGCACAGGTAACTGACAGAGGTAATCTCCGAGGGCACACGCATCGGATTTAGGTCTCAAGAGCATCACTTCTTTGAGACCATGTCAAAGAGATGTCCAAGAGACGGCTAGGGTTTAATTAGGGCTGAATGATTTATTCTTCTCTCTAGGAAGTATTTATAAGGTTACAATATAAAGGTCAACTAGACCAATTAGGAAAATAATTACAATTAATTTTTAACGACCTGGAAATTTTATTTGAGAATTTTCATAACTTAATTTGTAGAAAGACGAAATTACCCTTGGTTGTTTAAGGAGATTGAAAGTCAATTTTTGTTTCGAGACACTTTTAGCTATGTTTCGGGGACCGTTGCGTGGGTCTTGAATTCACGATTTCATAGATAGGTGGCATGCGGAAAACGGAGTTCGTATGCGAGAGATGTGGGTCTAGAATGTTCTGGGCCATTTTGGTAATTTCGCATGGGTAGATATTTTTAACCCCTAGCAGATTAGATCCTCTTCATTTTCACTCTCTCTCTTCGCGACTCACCCAAACCCATGCGACCGAACCCAAAAACCCACAAATTCGAACTTCAATTCGAGGTAAGATCATCCGTTTTGGTTCTACTCATCGGATTCTCCTCCTCCCGCGATCAAGAACGTACCAACCGTCGCAGGAAGCAGCTGCGGGAGACACCGAACCATGGAAAGGAAAAATAGGAACTTTCGATCAATTTTTGGGACAACACTGGTATGGGTTTCGTGTTTAGACTTCATTTTTGAGTTCCTGGGTTTGAGTAGATGGATTTAGACTAAAATTTTGTGAAAAACGGTTAAGATTTGAGGAAGTTAGGAAAAATTCAAGGTCGGCCGGCAATGGAGTTTTCCAGTGACGCACGGCGGAGCGGTAGTCATCTCCGGCGACATGTAGGCCACCTGCCAACCACATGGTGCCACCTAGCGGCTGAGGCAGCGCCGAGTTAGGCGCGTGAGACACTGTAGCAGGAGCGTGAAGTACTATAGACGGCTCGTGGCAGCCTGTGGAGGCGCGTGGCCGGTGCGTGGTCCAGCCTTCCGCCGGCGCGTGGCAGTGCATCAGACCGGCCCTTGGGTCGCTACAACGCGTGTCGGTAAGGTTTCGAAGTTCTGGACCTGTTGGCACATGTTTCGGGTTAATCAGACGTCTTTTAGGGGTAGGTTTGGGCAACCGAATTGGCTTTGTTTTTAGTGTGATGCAAGCGGACCTCTCGGGGTTTAGGGTGTCTGAATGTAGGGTTTTAATTATTGTTGGTAATCCCGATTGTTACTTTTGATAGGCGATACTGCTCCGGAAACTTCAGAGGAGCATACGACTCGGGAGTGAACTATTTGGACGTGTGGTGAGTGGACTTTGGTTTTGTAAATTATAATGCATGCATAAAGGTGTCTTTGAATAAATTCTTGTAATGTATTATTTTTGATAAATTCTGGAATTGTCAAGTATTATGCTAATAAATTATTACTGGATACGGGCTTTCAATAATTATTTGGAAATGACATTTTGGGCTTTGGGCTGGCTTTATGGTTTCAGGTTTTATATGGGTTGAATTGATTGATTTTTGATTTCGATCGAGTCCATGATTTTGAGTTTAAACCCGATTGTTCAATGAATTTGGCCTAAGCCAAGAAACAAGGATTTCAAAACATGGATTTTGGTTTTCACTGAATTATTGTCCCCGGGGGTCAAGGTTTTCTCCGACTGGCATCGACGATCTTTCTCTGCCAGAGCGTTGAGGGTTCTCCGACGTTGGTGTCGAAGGGTATATTCTCCTCCGGGTCGTTGAGGCTGTCTACAAATAGTACAGGTTTCTGCACAACTCGAGGTATATCGGGTGTGTGGAGGGTATCGAGCTACGACTCGGGATTTTATTCGGGGAGCAGTGGGATATTTTTTTATGTATATTTTGTGTCCAGGTCGGTTTACATGATTTTAAACTCCTTTGAGGAGGGTTATCAAAGCAGGGTTGTGGACCACGGAATGTTTTCATTATTCAGGTTTTTGTGGGTCCCACCAAGTGTTTTAACAAAATATGGATTTTTTCAGTGTGTTTTCGGATTATCTATATATTATAGTTATAGAAAAAAGAATTTTATGTTATGCATGCATGCAGATCTTTTGTGAAGTTCTTGCCGGATAACATCTTTACTAGGTTTGGGACACCAAGGGCAATAATTAGTGATGAAGGTAGCCACTTCAACAACCAGGCTTTTGCTTCCTTAATGAAGAAATATGGGATCACACATAAGGTTGGCACTCCATATCATCCTCAAACCAGTGGTCAAGTGGAGATAAGCAATAGAGAGATCAAAAGCATCGTAGAGAAGACAGTGAATATTAGAAGGAAGGATTGGTCTCTACGCTTGAATGATGCATTGTGGGCATATCGAACTACGTACAAAAGCCCCGTTGGCATGTCCCCATATCGTCTAGTCTTTGGGAAGGCATGTCACCTACCAGTGGAGTTGGAGCATAGAGCATATTGGGCTATTAAGAAATTCAACTATGATATGCAACAAGCAGGTGACAAGAGGAAGTTACAGCTGAATGAGCTTGAAGAGTTGAGGTATGATGCATATGAGAATGCTAAGTTGTATAAGGAATGGTGTAACAACCCGGACTTTTCATAATTGATATTATGCAATTATTTTTATTAAATGACGATTTTACCCTTGGTCGGTAAAGGGCTTGAAAATCAAGTTTTGTTTAGAGACACTTTTGGTGGTGTTTCGGGTACCGTTGCGTAGGTCTCGAACTCACGAGTTCGTAGACAGGCGGCACGCAGGAAACGGAGTTCGTATACGGAAGTTGTGGGTCTAGATGTGTAAGGGCATTTTGGTAATTTGCCATGGATGGGAGATATTTTACCTCAATTATTTTACATCTTCATTTCATCTTATCTCCTTATCCTTCATTCTCTCTGTAACAAAACAAACATCACACAAACACACCGAAACATTGAACCGAAACCGAGAGAAAAACCAAAAGAGAAACCAAAAGTCAACGACGGATTCAAGGCTTTAACTTCCCATTTGGATCAACTAATCGTATTCTACTCTTTCCCACGATCACAACCGTACCAACCATCGAAGGAGAGGACCACGGTGGAAGCCGAGCCGAGTAAAGGAAGTTTCGGATATTTGGATCGATTTTCCGGCTTATAGAGGTACGTGTTTGATGTTTTGAGGTTATATTTGGATTCCTGGGTTTGAGTAGATAGATTTAGACGTAAAATTTGTGTAAAACGGTTGAGTTTTGAGGAAGTTGTAAAGCTTGGAAGGTCGGTCGGAAATGGCGGATTCCGGCGAACCAGACGGCGGCGGAGGTGGCGGTCCGGTCATCTTCTCCGGCCAGCCTCCGGCGACGGTGACGGCGTCCGGTTGTCTTATCCGGCGAGTCATCGGTGACCGGTCGGGTCGAGTTGAACCGGTCGGGTCGAGTTGAACCGGGTCAGGTTGAGCCGAACCGGGTTGGACCGGTTCAGGCGCGTGGTTACTGTAGCAGGCGCGTGACCGGCGCGTGAGGGCGCGTGGGCGCGTGTGCCGACCTTCCGGCGGCGCGTGGCGGCGCGTGGGGTCGAGGCTGACGTCACGGCGGCGCGTGGTAACTAGTTTCGGACGTTCTGAATCTGTTGGTACAGGTTTCAGGTTGATCGGACATCGTTTAGAGGTCGTTTTAAGTGTCCGAAGTTGCTGTGATTTTAGGAACAGCAAGGGTAGACTTCCCGAGGTTTAGGAAGTTGTTATATACGAGTCTTATTACTAGCCGGTAATCCCGATTGTTGTTTTTGACAGGCGATATTGTTCCGGGAACCTCAGAGGAACGAGTGAGACGGGATTGAGCTAGCTTGAACAGGTTTGTGAGTGGACTTTGTTTTATAAACTGAATTGCATGCATCAAAATATCTTTGTTAAATACGGTTATGTATTGTGGCATTGAATTTCTGAATGTTAGAAATGATTTCTAGACATATGTTTTCCACTATTTCAGTTAAAGTATGATAGTCGAGATATGCCGACTGATATGATATGATAGTCGAGATATGCCGACTGATATGATATGATAGTCGAGATATGCCGACTGATATGATATGATAGTCGAGATATGCCGACTGATATGATATGATAGTCGAGATATGCCGACTGATATGATATGATAGTCGAGATATGCCGACTGATATGATATGATAGTCGAGATATGCCGACTGATATGATATGATAGTCGAGATATGCCGACTGATATGATATGCTAGTCGAGAGATAGGCCGACTGATGTGATAGCATAGTACAGAGAATTGTGATACAGTACTAGCACACCCCAAGGGATACCCTGGTGGCTAGTGGATGTGTCGATGACAGTGGATTTGAGATGTTATGTGTCTAGGTGGAAATAAATGATTTTGAACATGAAAATGCCGGTGATTTAAAGATGATGTTTTTATAACATGAATTGTTTATGTGATGCATGCATGGTTTTATAAATGGAGGGGGAAAAAGGTAATATTCCTTGGAAAGCGTTTTATAAACGATTATTTTTGTCCACTCACAACTTTTGTGTTTAAACCCCCTTCAGGCCGTAGAGTTGACGAGGACAGTATCTCGAGGCAGAGGCATTAGCACTTCCGCTACGCTGTGTAGTTGTACTTGAGTAGGATATCTAATTTGTACATTGATCCTACTTAGACGCTCTGATATTCTTGTATTTGGTTGATATTTACTTACGGGAATTTTAAGTGCTTAAATCCCTTGTCTGACAAGAGAAATTATTTATTGTTATTATTATATGCTAAGGATTGAAGGGTATTTGGGAACCTTTCCTTAGGTTGTCAGACGGGATCAGGGTTCTTCCCGGGTTTCGAGGGGAAATTCGGGACGGGTCCTGACAATTGGTATCAGAGCACTAGGTTAAATTCCTGTAGACCGTACATCTAGTGTACAAGTGAAATTTTGGTATTAATGATTTACAACTTCTTTTCAGCGTATAATGCCTCCGAGACGAGAGTTCCGTCAACGGTCAGGGAATGGTGGAGATGACAATGAACCTGCAGTGGAGCCTGATTTGAGGCAGACACTGGAACAGCTGGGTCAGACGTTAGCTTCTGTACTCCAGGATAGAGCTTCTCACGAAGTCTCTGATATTGAGAGAGCCCAGAGACTGGGGGCGACGATATTCATGGGTGACTCTAGCCCAGAGGAAGCTGAGGAGTGGATTACTCGCATGGAGCGGGTGTTTATGATCATGAGGTGTCCTCTAGAGGAGAGAGTTCTACTGGCCACATTTTTACTAGGTGGTTCTGCTTACCACTGGTGGCACTCATTGGAGGTGTCAGGCTGGAATGTTCATACGGTTACTTAGCAGATTTTCCGGGAGCGCTTCTTGGAGCAGTTTTACCCTCGCTCACACCGGGACGTTAAGGAGGCCGAGTTCTTGCATTTACAGCAAGGAGACATGACGGTGGCCCAGTATGAACAGAGATTCATAGCGCTGAGTCGCTTTGCACCGACGTTGGTAGCGACCGAGTCAGACAAGTGCCACAGATTTGAGAGTGGACTGCGGAGTGAGATTCGGTCAGCAGTTACGTCTATGGACCACACTTCGTTGAGGACTTTGGCTGATGCTGCAGCTCGAGTAGAGTTGAGTTTGGGTTTCCCAATGCCACAGCAGTACAGTGGGAACAGGAGACGTCGAGATCACTGGACTGCAGGATCCTCTAGTCAGGGACCATCAAAAAGAGGCAGTCATAGTTCTGGATCTTCTGGGAGATCTAGTACAGGCAGTGGCGGAGCTGGTCAGACACGACAATCTTTTGCACAGTCTCGGGGTGCCTCAGTGCAGTTCAACAGGAGACAGGGTGGCAGATCTAGTGGCTTCAGTGATGCCGGTTGTTATTTCTGTGGGGAGCCTGGTCACATCAAGAGATTCTGTCCAGAACGACGTCCGGGCAGTAGTTCCTTTAGTCGTGGTGCGACTGATCCTAGCCTGAGTGCAGGACAGATGTATGATACTGCAGCTGAGAGGCAGACCTATTTCGGTGGGGCTGGTAGAGCTAGTGGCACCAACAGGCCCAGAGGCAGGTATGGGGATCGTGGTCGATCTTCAGGTACACCAGCTCGAGTGTTTGCCATGACGCAACAGGAAGCTCGAGAAGCACCGGATGTGGTCACGGGTACGTTATCCATTTTTAACCGCAATGCTTGTGTTTTATTAGATCCGGGAGCAACTCATTCTTTTATTTCTCGGGGTTTTGCATTGTTTGCGGATAGAGAATTGTCTCCAATTGGTTGGGACATGGGTATTAGTACTCCTACCGGAGATATGTTAGTGGCGAACCAAGTGATTCGCAGTTGTCCGGTGATGGTTGAAGGCCATGGTTTGGAGGTAGATTTAATCCCCTTAGATATCTTTGAGTTTGATGTGATTTTGGGGATGGATTGGTTGTCCATGCACCATGCCTCCATAGACTGTTATAATAAGACAGTAGTTTTTCGGAGTCCAGGCTTTCCTGAACTTACATTTCGGGGAGATCGTAGGGTATTACCCTATGGAGTGATATCAGCGTTAACAGCTGAGAGATTGTTGAGAAAAGGTTGTGAGGGTTACTTGGCTCATGTGATAGATGCTCGGAATACTTCGATGAGAGTGGAGGATATTCCTGTGGTGAGTGAATTCTCTGATGTGTTTCCAGATGATCTTCCAGGATTACCACCACACCGTGAGATTGAGTTCACAATCGAGCTTTTGCCAGGTACTCAACCTATCTCACAGGCACCGTACAGGATGGCACCGACAGAATTGCGAGAGTTAAAGACTCAATTGCAGGACTTGGTGAATATGGGATTTATTCGCCCAAGTGTTTCACCATGGGGTGCACCGGTACTATTTGTGAGGAAAAAGGATGGTGGTCTGAGATTGTGTATCGACTACCGGCAGTTAAATAAAGTGACGGTGCGGAATAAGTATCCTTTGCCAAGGATTGACGATTTATTTGATCAACTGAAAGGGGCAAAGTATTTTTCAAAAATTGACCTTCGATCCGGGTACCATCAGTTGAGAATCCGGGAAGAGGATGTTCAAACAACAGCTTTTAGGACTCGATATGGTCATTATGAGTTCCTGGTGATGCCTTTCGGGTTGACTAATGCCCCGGCAGCGTTTATGGATTTGATGAACAGAGTGTTCCAAAAGTATTTGGATCGATTTGTAATTGTGTTCATCGACGATATCTTGGTGTATTCAAGGAGTGCCAAGGCACATGAGAAGCACTTGAGATTGGTGCTGAATATGCTTAGGAAAAAGCATTTGTTTGCCAAGTTCAGTAAATGTCAGTTTTGGTTGACCGAAGTTGGATTCTTGGGTCATGTGATTTCTGCTGACGGTATCAGCGTAGATCTCCAAAAAGTGGAGGCAGTGGCAAACTGGGAGCAACCGAGGACAGTGACAGAGATGAGGAGTTTTCTGGGTTTGGCAGGATATTATCGGCGGTTCGTAGAAGGATTTTCTACGATAGCAGGCCCATTGACACGGTTGACTAAGAAAGGAGTCAAGTTTGACTGGGATGCTGATTGTGAGCAGAGCTTCCAGGAGCTAAAGAGAAGATTGACTTCTGCTCCAGTATTAACCCTTCCAGATGGTAACGGGGGTTTTGAGGTATATAGTGATGCATCATTGCGGGGTATTGGCTGTGTGCTGATGCAGCATGGGAAAGTGATAGCATATGCTTCCAGACAACTTAAAACACATGAGAGGAATTACCCCACACATGATTTGGAGTTGGCTGCAGTAGTGCATGCACTGAAAATATGGAGACATTACTTGTATGGGGAGACGTGTCGGATCTTCACCGACCATCAGAGTTTAAAGTACTTGTTCACCCAGAAGGACCTGAATTTGAGGCAGAGAAGGTGGCTTGAGCTGATAAAGGATTATGATTGTACTATTGAGTACCACCCAGGAAAAGCCAATGTTGTGGCAGATGCCTTGAGCAGGAAATCTATGGGATCTTTGGCCCATTTGCATACAGTGTACTTACCGTTGCTAGTAGAGTTCCGTAGAGCAGGGATTGTACTGGACATGGATAGCCAGGGGGCTTTGTTGGCTAGTTTCCATGTGAGGCCTGTTCTGATTGATCGGATTATTGAGGCTCAACTCCAGGATCCTACATTGTGCATTATCAGGATGGAGTTAGAGGCTGGAAACAGGCAGGACTATGCGGTTAAGGATGATGGAGCATTGGTTAAGGATGGACGGTTGTGCGTACCGAATGAGCTGGAGCTAAAGAGGGAAATTCTTAATGAGGCTCATAGTTCGGCTTACGCTATGCATCCAGGAGGTACCAAGATGTATCATACCCTAAGGAAACACTATTGGTGGACTGGGATGAAAAGAGAAATTGCTGAGTTTGTGAGTAGATGTTTGACATGTCAGCAAGTGAAAGCAGAGAGGCAGAAACCCTATGGGACATTGCAACCATTACCTATTCCGGAATGGAAGTGGGATCACATTACGATGGACTTTGTGTATAAACTTCCAAGGACACGGAAAGGACATGATGGGATATGGGTAATTGTGGATAGACTCACGAAGTCTGCACATTTCTTGCCAGTGCGAGAAGATTTTCGGATGAGTCGGTATGCCAAATTGTTCGTGGATGAGATCATACGGCTGCATGGAACTCCAGAGTCTATTGTTTCGGACAGGGATCCGAGATTTACGTCCAGGTTTTGGCGGAGTTTGCAGAAGGAATTTGGCACCACATTGCATTTCAGTACAGCCTTTCATCCTCAGACGGATGGTCAGTCTGAGAGAACAATCCAGGTTTTGGAGGATATGATGAGGGCTTGTGTACTACAGTTTAAAGGGAACTGGGATTCACACTTGTCTCTGATGGAATTTGCATATAATAACAGTTACCAGTCAAGCATCGGGATGTCACCTTTCGAGGCACTGTATGGGAGACAGTGCAGAACACCTTTGTGTTGGAGTGAAATAGGTGAAAGAAGACTGTTAACACCTGAGTTGGTGGATTTGACTGAGGAAAAGATTAGAATCATCAGAGAAAGGTTGAAGATAGCTCAGGATCGCCAGAAGAGCTATGCAGACCGCAGAACCAGAGACCTTGAGTTTGAGGTTGGTGATTGGGTGTTCTTGAAACTATCTCCGTGGAAAGGAGTGGTACGTTTTGGTAGACGGGGAAAACTGAGTCCTCGCTACATTGGTCCATATGAGATTTTGGAAAGGATAGGACCAGTGGCGTATCGTATTTCTTTACCCTCGGAATTATCCAGAGTTCATGATGTCTTTCATGTATCTTTGCTCCGGAAATATCTGTTTGATGAGTCTCATGTGTTGGAAGAGCAACCACTTGAGCTGAAAGACGATTTGACATTTGAGGAGCAACCAGTGCAAATTCTGGATTGGAAGGAAAATGTACTTCGCAGAAAGACTATTCCTCTAGTTAAAGTGTTGTGGAGGAACCATAACGTGGAGGAAGCCACGTGGGAAACTGAGGAACTAATGCGGGCACAGTATCCTCATTTATTTCATGATTAGGAATGAATTTCGGGGACGAAATTTCTTAAGGGGGGTAGATTGTAACAACCCGGACTTTTCATAATTGATATTATGCAATTATTTTTATTAAATGACGATTTTACCCTTGGTCGGTAAAGGGCTTGAAAATCAAGTTTTGTTTAGAGACACTTTTGGTGGTGTTTCGGGTACCGTTGCGTAGGTCTCGAACTCACGAGTTCGTAGACAGGCGGCACGCAGGAAACGGAGTTCGTATACGGAAGTTGTGGGTCTAGATGTGTAAGGGCATTTTGGTAATTTGCCATGGATGGGAGATATTTTACCTCAATTATTTTACATCTTCATTTCATCTTATCTCCTTATCCTTCATTCTCTCTGTAACAAAACAAACATCACACAAACACACCGAAACATTGAACCGAAACCGAGAGAAAAACCAAAAGAGAAACCAAAAGTCAACGACGGATTCAAGGCTTTAACTTCCCATTTGGATCAACTAATCGTATTCTACTCTTTCCCACGATCACAACCGTACCAACCATCGAAGGAGAGGACCACGGTGGAAGCCGAGCCGAGTAAAGGAAGTTTCGGATATTTGGATCGATTTTCCGGCTTATAGAGGTACGTGTTTGATGTTTTGAGGTTATATTTGGATTCCTGGGTTTGAGTAGATAGATTTAGACGTAAAATTTGTGTAAAACGGTTGAGTTTTGAGGAAGTTGTAAAGCTTGGAAGGTCGGTCGGAAATGGCGGATTCCGGCGAACCAGACGGCGGCGGAGGTGGCGGTCCGGTCATCTTCTCCGGCCAGCCTCCGGCGACGGTGACGGCGTCCGGTTGTCTTCTCCGGCGAGTCATCGGTGACCGGTCGGGTCGAGTTGAACCGGTCGGGTCGAGTTGAACCGGGTCAGGTTGAGCCGAACCGGGTTGGACCGGTTCAGGCGCGTGGTTACTGTAGCAGGCGCGTGACCGGCGCGTGAGGGCACGTGGGCGCGTGTGCCGACCTTCCGGCGGCACGTGGCGGCGCGTGGGGTCGAGGCTGACGTCACGGCGACGCGTGGTAACTAGTTTCGGACGTTCTGAATCTGTTGGTACAGGTTTCAGGTTGATCGGACATCGTTTAGAGGTCGTTTTAAGTGTCCGAAGTTGCTGTGATTTTAGGAACAGCAAGGGTAGACTTCCCGAGGTTTAGGAAGTTGTTATATACGAGTCTTATTACTAGCCGGTAATCCCGATTGTTGTTTTTGACAGGCGATATTGTTCCGGGAACCTCAGAGGAACGAGTGAGACGGGATTGAGCTAGCTTGAACAGGTTTGTGAGTGGACTTTGTTTTATAAACTGAATTGCATGCATCAAAATATCTTTGTTAAATACGGTTATGTATTGTGGCATTGAATTTCTGAATGTTAGAAATGATTTCTAGACATATGTTTTCCACTATTTCAGTTAAAGTATGATAGTCGAGATATGCCGACTGATATGATATGATAGTCGAGATATGCCGACTGATATGATATGATAATCGAGATATGCCGACTGATATGATATGATAGTCGAGATATGCCGACTGATATGATATGATAGTCGAGATATGCCGACTGATATGATATGATAGTCGAGATATGCCGACTGATATGATATGATAGTCGAGATATGCCGACTGATATGATATGATAGTCGAGATATGCCGACTGATATGATATGCTAGTCGAGAGATAGGCCGACTGATGTGATAGCATAGTACAGAGAATTGTGATACAGTACTAGCACACCCCAAGGGATACCCTGGTGGCTAGTGGATGTGTCGATGACAGTGGATTTGAGATGTTATGTGTCTAGGTGGAAATAAATGATTTTGAACATGAAAATGCCGGTGATTTAAAGATGATGTTTTTATAACATGAATTGTTTATGTGATGCATGCATGGTTTTATAAATGGAGGGGGAAAAAGGTAATATTCCTTGGAAAGCGTTTTATAAACGATTATTTTTGTCCACTCACACTTGTGTTTTCCATTGATTTTTGCATCAGTACAAAATAAAAAAAATAAAAAATTTTGACAGCGTTGTTTTTGCCTTAGTTTGTGTCGGTTTTAGAAGTGTTCTTTGGGTAGTTTTTGTGTTTTTTTTGTGTCTTATGTTTCTTTCCAACACAATGATGAGATTTGGTTTTTAATTGCATGACTTTAAGATGACTTCTAAGCATGATTCAAGGTCTGAAATTATTCTTTGGTTAATACTCAAGTATTCATGGTTATCATATGCAAAATCACATGTAATCACCCGAGTAAGTGGTACCCATAACATGCTCAATTGAATGAAGCTCAATACAACCCTTTTGTGAGCTTTTGAACCTTTATCCTTTGTTTGAGATAGTTGTATTTGTTTAATCTATCACTTTCTTGTCAATTAAGTTGTTGTATGATCTTATCTTTCTTTGCTTGTTTGCTACTTGAATTGCTTATCATCATTGAAACTAATGCTAGAACTGGTACTAATTTCTTTTCGAGGCATTGAATTGATTTGCATGACATACTTGAGAGGATGAAGGCACCTAGATTACCACCATTGCCAAAATGGCCTTTGACCCATGATATACTTTCCTCTAGGTAAACCCTTGTTGAGCCTTTGTTTAAGCCTTTTTGTTTCATAACCCTCATTTTCCTCACCTAGCCTAAACACTTTCATCCTTACCCTTTTTCTTAAAGATTAGTGAAGCATAATTTGTAGAGACTAAATTGTGAATCAAGGGGTGTTAAAAAAGCAAGTTTGGGGGAATGTTCAAAAGAAAAAAAGAAAAAAAAGATAAGAATTGTACACGGTTCAGAGTGTGCACCAGAAAAAAAAAATGAAAAGAACAAAAAAAATCGACATTGTGTTTGAATTGTTAATGCCCTGACCGTTCATGTATTGATTGTTGAAGTATGGTCAATAATGTTCAAATCGGCCATTGAGTGTATGTACTTGCTCGGTACTTATATGATTTTTAAGCCTTGATAGTGATACAAGTTCTTATGTCTCTAACATCATTGCATGCTTCTACTATTTCTTTAAGAACTTTGTGTTATCCATATCCATTCTTTCTTTAACCCCTTACCCTTTGGCCTCATTACAATCCTCATAAAGACCTTCTGATCTTGTTTGTTGTGTTTATATCAATATGTGGATATTTGAATGAAGTATGAGCATATGGTGTCACTTGTTCTTGCATTCAAGCAATAGCATTTGTAACGACCCGGACCAGAAATTAAATTATTTTGAGAATTTGACAATTTTACCCTCAATTTTGGACGGATTCGGGAGTCACTTTTTGACTGGCAGTACTTTTGGGAATTTTTCTTGGGTCGTTGCGTAGGTCTCGAACTCACGAGTTTGTAGACAGGCGGCACGCGAAAAACGGAGACCCGATGAGTTCGTTACGGGTCTAGAAGCTTCAGGGGAATTTTGGTAATTTTGGTAAAATTGGAACTATATGGTAGATATTTTTCTCTCTCTTCGGGAGATTGGTCAATTCAG
Source organism: Oemleria cerasiformis (assembly GCA_037349345.1). Taxonomy (NCBI): domain Eukaryota; kingdom Viridiplantae; phylum Streptophyta; class Magnoliopsida; order Rosales; family Rosaceae; genus Oemleria; species Oemleria cerasiformis. The sequence continues at coordinate 2,935,909 of JAZGTL010000008.1, forward strand.
TCTCTCTCTCCTACCCGAAAACCTCCCCGGTGCGATCTCCGAAAACTCATTTTCATCGGATGGATTTTGATCCGATTGGACCGAAACCAAGGTCGGGAGGAGCTTCCCCGGGACCCCACGAGCATTTTGGGGTAGTTATTGGAGCGGGAGCACCGCCGTAGGCGACGGACGGAGGAGGGAGGTGAACCGAGTCTTCTCGGCCGTTTTTCGACCAAACCAGGTACGATCTCGGAACTTTGACCTCATATTTGGATTCCTGGTGAAAAGTAGATGAATTTACATGTATGGATTGTGAAAAACGGTCAAGAAATGAAGAAGTTAGAAAACCTTGAAAATCGACCGGAAATGGCAATTTCCGGCGAACCAGACGGCGGCGGAGGTGGCGGTCCAGTCATCTTCTCCGGCCAGCCTTCGGCGACGGTGACGGTAGTCCGGTCGTCTTCTCCGGTGAGTCACCGGTGACCGGTCGGGTCGAGTAAACCGGTCGAGTCGAGTAAACCAGTCGGGTGGAGTTGAACCGGTCGGGTTGAGTGAACCGGTCAGGTCGAGTTGGACAAGGTCAGGTCGAGCCGGACCGGGTTGGACCGATCTAGGAGCGTGATCACCGTAGCAGGCGCGTGACCGGCGCGTGAGGGCGCGTGGGCGCGTGTGCCGACCTTCCGGCGGCGCGTGGGGCCTAGTCTGAGGTCACGGCGATGGGTGGGAACTAGTTCTCGACGTTCTGAATCTGTTGGTGCAGGTTTCAGATTGATCGGACGTCGTTTAGAGGTCATTTTGGGCAATCCCAGTGGTAATGGTTGACCTTATTAACGTGTTTTGAGCACGGAAAACCAAGGTAGTTGGGTCATTTATTTCATGTGTTCCTTGGGCTAGAGCGTCCATGAATTAAGGGTTGGATGATGTATGTGAGTGGACTTTTGTTTTATAAATTGAAATGCATGCATCAGAATATCTTTGTTTAAATACTATTATGTATTGTGGCATTGAATGTCTGGATTTTGGAAATGGTTACTGTATACATGTTTTCCACTATTACTGTTAAAGTGTGATTTGAGAAATATCATGGGGTTTAGATTCGGTTTTGCTATCGTTTTGACGTGGAAACTATTGAGTCAATGGTTTGGGTTTTGACCAAGTTGTAGGAGTTTATTGGATTTGGTCAGATTTGAGGGAGGCCAGGACCCGGGACTAGGATCCGTTATTAGCGGTGAACCCGGTGAACCTCCAAGATAAACATATTTGAGGAGGACCAGGACCCGGGACTAGGATCCGTTATTAGCGGTGAACCCGGTGAACCTCCAAGATAAACATATTTGAGAAGGACCAGGACCCGGGACTAGGATCCGTTATTAGCGGTGAACCCGGTGAACCTCCAAGATAAACATATTTGAGGAGGACCAGGACCCGGGACTAGGATCCGTTATTAGCGGTGAACCCAGTGAACCTCGAAGATAACATATTTGAGGAGGACCAGGACTCGGGACTAGGATCCGTTATTAGCGGTGAACCCGGTGAACCTCCAATATAAATGGTTACTGAATGATATGCCAGTCGAGAGATATGCCGATTGATGCGATATGATAGCCGAAGGTTATACCGGCTAATGATATGATATGCCAGTCGAGAGATGCCGACTGATGCGATATGATAGCCGAAGGTTATACCGGCTAATGATATGATATGCCATTCGAGAGATATGCCGACTGATGTGATATGATAGCCGAAGGTTATACCGGCTAATGATATGATATGCCAGTCGAGAGATATGCCGACTGATGTGATATGATAGCCGAAGGTTATACCGGCTAATGATATGATATGCCAGTCGAGAGATATGCCGACTGATGTGATATGATAGCCGAAGGTTATACCGGCTGATGATATGATATGATAGTCGAGGATACTTGCCGACTGATGAGATATCATAGTACAGAGAGTTGTGATACATGACTAGCACACCCCAAGGGATACCCTGGTGGCTAGGGATATGATAGTCGAGAGATATTCGGACTGATGTGAAATGATAGCCGAAGGTTATACCGGCTGATGATATGCTATGATAGTCGAGGATACTTGCCGACTGATGAGATATCATAGTACAAAGAGTTGTGATACATGACTAGCACACCCCAAGGGATACCCTGGTGGCTAGGGATAAGATAGTCGAGAGATATGCCGACTGATGTGATATGATAGCCGAGGATATTTCTGACTCTAATATGAACCAGACGACAGTTGTCATGGGCTTAATCAACCTAAGAAAATACTTCGTCATTCGGGTCAGTGGGTTGGTGTGGGCGGTGACCCAGAGGGACGAATTATGGTTGGTTCACAAGTATCTGACTAGTCGGTTGTCTTGTGGTATTCCAGTAGAGATGTCAGCAGTGTCTGACCTACTGACATATGAGCATTCATAGGGTATTCCTATTTGAACCACCACTATTCCGAGGTCTTGGCTTTGACCTGTATACTATCCTGCGTCTGACAGGTAAGAGTGATCAGTAAGTACAGAGGTTCTGTCGGGAACCCTGTAAGGTTTAATAAAAATTATTCAAGAACAAAGGGTATTTCTGGTATTTAAATTTTGAGGTAAAAGAGCTATCAGACGGGATAAGGGTTCTTTCCGGGTTTCGAGGGAAAATTCGGGAAGGGTCCTTACAAGTGGTATCAAAGCTCTAGGTTAACTTCCTGCAGACTGTACACTTGTGTGCAAATTATTTAAGGATTTCGGTTAACAAGATGCCTCCGAGACGTGAGTTCCGTCAACGGTTGAGAAATGGTGGAGATGACCATGAACCTGTAGTGGAGCCTGATTTGAGGTAGACACTAGAACAGCTGGGTCAGACTTTAGCTTCTGTACTCCAGGATAGGGCTTCTCATGAAGTGTCTGATATCGAGAGAGCCCAGAGACTGGGGGCGACGATATTTATTGGCGAGTCTAGTCCTGATGAGGCTGAGGAGTGGATTACTCGCATGGAGCGGGTGTTTTTGATTATGAGATGTCCTCTAGGGGAGAGAGTGTTGTTGGCCACATTTTTGCTAGGTGGTTCTGCTTACCACTAGTGGCACTCATTGGAGGTGTCAGGCTGGAATGTCCATACACTTACTTGGCAGACTTTTCGGGAACGCTTCTTGGAGAAATTTTACCCTCGCTCACACCGGAATATTAAGGAGGCCGAGTTCTTGCATTTACAGCAAGGAGACATGACTGTGGCCTAGTATGAACAGAGATTCATAGCGTTGAGTTGCTTTGCACCGACTTTGGTGGCGGCCGAGTTAGACAAGTGCCACAGATTCGAAAGTGGACTGCGGAGTGAGATTCGGTCAGCAGTTACGTCTATGGATCACACTTCCTTGAGGACTTTGGCTGATGCTGCAGCCCGAGTAGAGTTGAGTTTGGGTTTCCCAATTCCGCAGCTGTACAGTGGGTACAGGAGACGTCGAGATCACTGGACTGCCGGAACCTCTAGTCAGGGACCATCAAAAAGAGGCAGTCATAGTTCTGGATCTTCTGGGAATGCGAGATCTAGTACAGGCAGTGGCGGAGCTGGTCAGGCATGACAATCTTATGCCCAGTCTAGCGGTGCCTCAGTGCAGTTCAACAGAAGACAGGGTGGCAGATCTAGTGGCTTCAGTGATTCCATTTGTTATTTCTGTGGGGAGACTGGTCACATTAAGAGATTCTGTCCACAACGTCGTCCATGCAGTAGTTCCTTTGGTCGTGGTGCGACTGATCCTAGCCCGAGGATAGGACAGATGTTTGATACTGCAACTGGGAGTCAGACCCATTTCAGTGGGGCTGGTAGAGCTAGTGGGACCAGCAGTGCTAGAGGCAGGTATGGGGATCATGGTCGATCTTCGGGAACACCAGCTCGAGTTTTTGCCATGACGCAACAGGAGGCTCGAGTAGCACCGGAGGTGGTCACGGGTACGTTATCTATTTTCAACCGCAAGCTTGTGTTTTATTAGATCCGGGAGCAACTCATTCTTTTATTTCTCGGGGTTTTACACTGTTTGCGGATAGAGAATTGTCCCCGATTGGTTGGGACATGGGTATTAGTACTCCTACCGGGGATATGTTAGTGGCGTACCTCGTGATTCGCAGTTGTCCGGTGATGGTTGAAGGCCATGGTTTGGAGGCAGATTTAATTCCCTTAGATATTTTTGAGTTTGATGTGATTCTGGGGATGGATTGGTTGTCCATGAACCATGCCTCCATAGACTGTTACGACAAGACAGTAGTTTTTCGGAGTCCAGGATTACCGGAACTTACATTTCGGGGAGATCGTATGGTACTACCCTATGGAGTGATATCAGCGTTGACCGCTGAGAGATTGTTGAGAAAAGGTTGTGAGGGTTACTTGGCTCATATGTTTGATTCTCGGGATACTCCGATGAGAGTGGAGGATATTCCTGTGGTGAGTGAGTTCTCTGATGTGTTTCCAGATGATCTTCCAGGATTACCACCACACCGTGAGATTGAGTTCACCATCGAGCTTTTGCCAGGTACTCAACCTATCTCACAGGCACCGTATAGGATGGCACCGGCAGAATTGCGAGGGTTAAAGACTCAGTTGCAGGACTTGGTGAATATGGGATTTATTCGCCCAAGTGTTTCACCATGGGGTGCGCCGGTGTTATTTGTGAGGAAAAAGGATGGTGGTCTGAGATTGTGTATCGACTACCGGCAGTTAAATAGAGTGACGGTACGAAATAAGTATCCTCTGCCAAGGATTGACGATTTAATTGATCAACTGAAGGAAATTAACACCCATATCAATTCTGGGCAGCAAAGGGGCAGACACATACATGGTACAAGGGGAAACGCACAAGGAAGATAGAAAGGGAGCCAGCAAAGAGTCAATCTCCCACACAAAAAGTCGGAAACGTCTCTCTCTCTCTCTCTATATCTCATACTTTGGAACGTCTCTTTTGCTCCCAAAAAGAAAACTGCAGAAACGTTGGAAGCTCTCACACAAGGACTCAGCCACACCATCTCATTCTGCTCCATCCTTCAAGGTTCCACGGTCTAAAAGGCTTAGGAAGCAAGGAGGAACGTCAAGGCGTCATCCAATCATTCTGGTTGACCAACACATCATCAAAGAGCTATCTTCTTCCTTTTTTTATTTTTTGTTTTTTTATGTTCTTGCTGTCTATTTAAATTATGGGTAACTAAGTACTTTAGTTAGGGCTCGATTGAAGCCCTAATCATGTTTTTTTAAGGATTTCGATATGCCATTGCTGCAAACTACTTTTGTGATGCTTAATTGATTAATTTAAGATTATATTTTACTCTTTACATACGTTATGTTATGCTTGATCACCATATGCATGATGTGTATTGAGCTTGTTACATAGGTAAATTTAGATGACCGAATCTTGTGCCTATGAGAGTAACAAAAGAACTAGTTATAAGTTCTTGAAATTAATCATCATGAATAACTAGAATAGATACCACGTTCTAGGAGTTGTGTGTTTGTTGATTTCCATTGTGTTATGCGTTTTTAAAATGCAACTTAGTAGATACCATGCTAAATACTTTAAGAATGAAAAGAGTTAGTGTAGATACCCATGCCTAACTTGTTGCTTAGGGAAATCAATAATTTAAAGAGTAGATATCATGCCTTTAGGTTGACAAACATGAGCATCTAAAATCTGTTTTGTAGCATTGTGCATGTCGTTTGCTTAAGGAAGAAGATTAGCGGTGAACATCGAATCCCTAACTGGTTTTCTCATTGTTTAACCTCAATCCAATTCTATTTTTAATCAAACGTTGTTTTTTTTAATATTTTGTTTCTAAATTTTCCATTTTCAAAATCATCTTAAAATCAATTTTAAACACATATTAATCTAGTCCTCAAGGGAATGATCTCGTATTTGCTTTCTATACTATTTGTCTTATCTTGTGCACTTGCGAGTTAAAACGTGCATATAGTTGCGTAATTTTTATGTTTCTATTTGTACAACAGGGGCAAAGGTATGTTTTCCTCGGAAATAATTTTAAATTATTATTTTGTCCACTCACAATTTTTGTGTTTTAAATCCCTTCCAGGCCGTTGAGTTGACGTGGGCATATCCAGAGGCAGATGCATTAAATTTTTAGTTGCGCGTTTACCTAGACTATCGAGTAGGATATTTATTTATGTATTTCACTTATCCTACCTAGATTCTCTGATAAATCTTTTGGACTGATTGTAAAATTGTGGTTACATCGTTGGATGGTTGGTGTTGTTAGAATTTGGAGTGTTATCTGATCCTTCGCCTGACAGGTGGAAGACGGTTAACTAGTCCTTAAGGGGAGATTCTGCCGGATTTTTGGCAGAATTCTCATAATTAATTGCAAGGACTTAGGGGTATTCTGGGAATTTCTTTAAGTTGTCAGACGGTAGTAGGGGTTTTTCCCCTGGTTTCGAGGGGAAATTCGGGAAGCGTCCTGTCAACTTGGTATCAAAGCCCTAGGTTTAATTCTTGTAGACCGTACACCTAGTGTACAACTGATTGTGGTATTAATGAGTTAAGGTTATTTTCAGCGTAATGCCTCCGAGATGCGAGCCCATCAGCGGTCTGGAAACGGTGAAGACACACATGATCCCATCGTAGAGCCTGATTTGAAGCAGACCCTAGATCAATTGGGTCGGGCTTTGACTACAGTACTTCAGGGTAGGGCTACGTCTGAAGTTTCGGACATTGAACGAGCCCAGTGGTTGCTGGCGACAGTGTTTACGAGCGAGTTAGGCCTAGATGAGTCTCGTATTTTGATAGATCCCGTGGCTACAAATTCTTTTATTTCTCTGGGTTTCACATTTTTTTGCTGATAGAGAATTGTTCCCGGTTGGTTGGGACTTGGGTATTAGCACTCTTACCGGAGATATGTTAGTGGCGAACCTCATAATACGTAGTTGTCCGGTAGTAGTGGGAGGCCATAAGTTAGAGGCAAATTTAATCCCTTAGGACATTTATGATTTTGATGTGATTCTCGGGATGGATTGGTTAACCATGCACCATGCCTCCATTGATTGCTTCGACAAGAGGGTAGTATTTTGGAGTCCAGGCTTGTCGGAACTTACGTTTTGGGGTTATCGTAGGGTACTTCCCTCGGGAGCGATATCGGCTTTAGCGGCTAAGAAATTATTGAGGAAAAGTTGTGAGTGCTATTTAGCTCATGTGATTGGTTCTCTGGATACTCCAGTGAGAGTAGAGGATATTCTTGTGGTGAATAAGTTTCTAGATGTATTTCCAGAGGATCTTTCTGGATTTCCACCTCATCGGGAGATTGAGTTCACCATAGAGCTTCTTCCGGGTACCCAACCTATATCACAGGCACTGTACAGAATGGCACCGGTTGAATTGAGGGAATTGAAGACTCAATTGCAGGACTTGGTGGATATGGGGTTTATTCGACCAAGTGTATCACCTTGGGGTGCACTGGTGTTATTTGTATGGAAGAAAGATGGTGGTTTTAGGCTATGTATCGACTACCGACAGTTAAACAGGATTACGGTGCGGAATAAGTATCCTTTGCCACGAATTGATGATTTGTTTGACAAATTAGAAGGGGCAAAGTATTTCTCTAAAATTGTCCTTCGATCCTAGTACCATCAATTAAGGATCGGGGAAGGGAATGTTCCCAAAACGGAGTTTAGGACACGCTATGGGCATTATGAGTTCCTGGTCATGCCCTTCAGGTTAACTATTGCACCGGCATCATTTATGGATTTGATGAACAGGGTGTTCCGAAAGTATTTGGATCGATTTGTGATTGTGTTCATTGATGATATCCTGGTATATTCGAAGAGTGCTAAGGCAAATGAGAAGCACTTGAGGTTGGTGCTAAATATGCTGAGGAAAAGGCAATTGTTCGCCAAGTTCAGTAAGTTTTGGTTGACCAGTGTGGGATTCTTAGGTCATGCGATTTCTACTGAGGGTATCAGTGTGGATCCCCAAAAAGTTGAGGCAGTGGAAAATTGGGAACAATCGAAAACAGTGTCAAAGGTGAGAAGTTTTCTGGGTTTAGCGGGATATTATCGGCGATTCGTAGAAGGATTTTCTACGATAGCTGCCCCGTTAACTCAATTTCCAAAGAAAGGAATCAAGTTTGACTAGGATGACGGGTGTGAACAGAGCTTTCAGGAGCTAAAAAGGAGGTTGACTTCTGGCCCAGTATTAACCCTTCCAGATGATAACAGAGGATTTGACGTGTACAGTGATGCCTCATTACGAGGTATAGGCTGTGTGTTGAAGCAGCATGGGAAGGTGATAGCATATGCTTCCAGGCAACTTAAACCTCAAGTGTTGAATTACCCCACACATGATTTAGAGTTAGTTGTAGTGGTGCTCGCACTGAAGATTTGGAGATACTATTTGTATGGGGAAACGTGTCGGATCTTTACTGACCATCAGAGTTTGAAATACTTCTTTACTTAGAAAGATCTGAACTTGAGACAGAGAAGGTGGCTTGAGCTGATAAAGGATTATGACTGTACCATAGAATATCACCTGAAAAAGCCAATGTAGTGGCGGATTCCTTCAGCAGGAAGTCCATGGGTTCCTTGGCCCATTTGCATACTGGTTACCTACTGTTGCTGGTGGAATTTTGAAAGCGCGAATTATACTTGACATGGATAGTCAGGGGGCTCTGTTGGCTAGTTTCCATGTAAGACCTGTCTTGATTGATCGAATCATTGAAGCTCTGCTCCAGGATCCTACTTTGTGTGTTATTAGGATGGAGTTGGAGGTCGGGAACATGCATGATTATGTGATCAGGGATGATGGGGCCTTGGTTAAGGATGGCCGGTTGTGCGTACCTAATGATCTAGAGTTGAAAAGGGAAATTCTTGAGGAAGCTCATAGTTCTGCCTATGCTATGCATCCAGGTGGTACCAAGATGTATCATACTCTTAAGAAACACTATTGGTGGACTAGAATGAAAAGGGAAATAGCGGAGTTTGTGAATAGATGCTTGACGTGTCAACAAGTAAAAGCAAAGAGGCAGAAACCATATGGGGCACTACAACCCTTACCTATTCCGGAATGGAAGTGGGATCACATTACTTTGGGAAATGTTGAAGGCAGCTCAGGACCGCCAGAAAAGCTATGCGGACCTACGGATCAAAGATCTTGAGTTTGAGGTCGGAGACTGGGTTTTCTTGAAATTATCCCCATGGAAAAGAGTTGTTCGTTTTGGTAGACGAGGAAAACTTAGTCCTCGCTACATTGGGCTTTATGAGATTATTGAGAGGATAGGGCCAGTGGCTTACAGACTTGCTTTACCCCCGGAACAGTCAAGGGTTCACGATGTATTCCACGTATCCATGCTCCGGAAGTACCTATTCGATGAATCTCATGTATTAGAGGCGCAACCAATTGAGCTGAGAGATAATTTGACTTTTGAGGAGCAACCAGTGCAACTTCAAGATTGGAAGGAAAATGTACTCCGCATAAAGACTATTACTCTGGTTAAAGTTTTGTGGGGGAATAATAACTTGGAGGAAGCCACGTGGGAAACCGAGGCACGGATGCGGGCGTAGCATCCACATTTGTTCCAATGACAGGTACGAATTTCGAGGACGAAATTTCTTTAAGTTGGGTGAATTGTAACGACCCGGAAACTTTATTTGTGAATTTTCATAACTTAATTTGAAAAAGGACAAAATTAACCTTGGTTATTTAAGGGACTTGAAAGTCCATTTTTGTTTCAAGACACTTTTGGTTGTGTTTCAGGAATCGTTGCGTGGGTCTCGAACTCACGAGTTCGTAGACAAGCGGCACGCAATAAATGGAGTTTGTATTCGAGATATGTGGGTCTAGAATATTCAGGGGCATTTTGGTAATTTGGCCTAGGTAGATATTTTAAACCCCAAGTAGATCAAATCCTCTTCATTTTCACTTTCTCTCTTCGCGACTCACCCAAACCCATGCGACCGAACCCAAAAACCCAGAAATTTGAACTTCAATTCGAGGCAAGATCATCCGTTTTGGTTCTACACATCGGATTCTCCTCCTCCCCGAGATCAAGAACGTACCAATCGTCGCAGGAAGCAGCCGTGGGAGATACCGAACAGACGAAAGGAAAATCAGAACTTTCGATCGATTTTCGGCCAACATAGGTATGGGTTTCATGTTTAGACTTCATTTTTGATTTCCTGGGTTCGAGTAGATGGATTTAGACTAAATATTTTTGAAAAATGGTTAATATTAGAGGAAGTTAGGAAAAAATTCAAGGTCGCCCGGCAATGGAGTTTTCCGACAACGGCAGACGGTAGTGCACAGCGGAGAGATTGTCTTCTCCGGTGACACTCCAGCGGCTGGTTGGGTCAGAGGGGGGTTGACGTGGCAAGCCACCTAGCAGCCACGTGGAGGCCACATGGTAGCCACGTGGTGCCACCTGGCGGTTGAGTCAGCGCCGAGTCAACACCGAGTCATGTGCGTGAGACACTGTAGCGGAGCGTGAGGTACCGTAGACGGCGCGTGGTGGTGCGTGGCCAGTGCGTGGCGGAGCGTGGCCGGTGCGTGATGCGTGGTTTAACCGTTTTCCAGCGCGTCCCGGTGCGTGGGACCAGTACTTGGGTCACGGCGTCACGTGTCACACAAGGTTTCGATGTTCTGGACATGTTGCCGCATGTTTCCGGTTGGTCGAACGTCATTTAGAGGTAGTTTTGGGCGTTCGAAGTCGTTGCATTTTTAGTGTGACGCAAGTGGACCTCCCGGGGTTTAGGGAGTCTGAATGTAGGGTTTTAATTATAAGTGGTAATCCCGATTGTTACTTTTGACAGGCGATTCTGCTCCGGGAACTTCAAAGGAGCGTATGACTCGGGATTGAACTATTTGGATGTGTGGTTAGTGGACTTTGGTTTTGTAAATTATAATGCATGCATAAAGGTATCTTTGAATAAATTCTTGTTACGTATTATTTTTGGTAAATTCTGGAATTGTCAAGTATTAAGCTAATAAATTATTATTGGACACGGGCTTTCAATAATTATTTGGAAATGACGTCTTGGGCTATGGGTTGGCTTTATTGTTTCGGGTTTTATATGGTTTGACTTGATTGATTTCGGATTTCGGTCGAGTCCATAATTTTGAGTTTAAACCCGGTTTTTCAATGAATTTGGCCTAAGCCAAGAAACAAGGATTTCAAAACATGGATTTTGGTTTTCACTGAATTATTGTCCACGAGGGTCAAGGTTTTCTCCGACTGGCGTCGAGGGTCTTTCTCCGCCAAAGAGTTGAGGGTTCTCCGACGCTGGTGGCGAGGGGTATTTTCCCCACCAGGTCATTGAGGCTATCTACGCATAGCACAAGTTTATGCACAACTCGAGGTATATTGGGTGTGTGGAGGGTATCGAGCTACGACTCAGAATTTTATTTGGGGAGTAGTGGGATATGTTTTTATGTATATTTTGTGTCTAGGTCGGTTTACATGATTTTAAACTCCTTTGAGGAGGGTTTTCAAATCAGGTTTGTGGTCTATGGATTGTTTTCATCATTCGGGTTTTCGTGGGTCCCACCAAGTGTTTTAACTAAATATGGATTTTTCCGGTGGGTTTTTGGATTATCTATATATTATAGTTATATAAAAAGGAATTTTATGTTATGTATGCTTGGTTTTACTCATGGAGGGGGGAAATGTATGTTTTCCTCGGAAATGATTTTAAATGATTATTTTGTCTACTCACAATTTTCGTGTTTTAATTCCCCTCCAAGCCGTTAAGTTGACGTGGGCATATCAAGAGGCAGAGGCATTAAATTTTCAGCTACGCGTTTACCTAGAATATCGAGTAGGATATTTATTTCTATATTTTACTTATCCTACCTAGATGCTCTGATAAGTCTTTTGGACTGATTGTAAAATTGTGATTACATTGTTGGATGGTTGGTGTTGTTGGAATTTGGAGTGTTATCTGATCCTTCGTCTGACTTGTGGAAGACGGTTAACCAGTCCTTAAGGGGAGATTCTGCCGAATTTTGGGCAGAATTTTCATAATTAATTGCAAGGACTTAGGGGTATTCTGGGAATTTCTTTAAGTTGTCAGACGGGAGCAGGATTTTTCCCAAGTTTCGAGGGAAAATTCGGGAAGGGTCCTGTCATAATTACAATTCCTATATTAACAAGGTATGCGTTACATGGCTTACGCTAACAGTTCATCTACTCATTGAGCTCGACGCACTTGTATAAAAGGTTTTGATTTTCGTGATGGTAGAAAATCAGGTGTGTGAGCTTGTTGACCACCGCCATTGCCGCCGCAAGTGGAAACGCTTGGGCACATTTTCAAGGGCTGTCATCCCAACTGTGACATGCCCGTCATCCTGTGAACCTATCTCTAAGTTGGTTTTGTGAAACTCGAAGACTATTTGGAAAACCTTGTTGACCGACGCGTGTTTTCTTGTTTAACGAAATCCGACCTTAATTTGGATTACTTTCCAATTTCAGGAGTATGATTGTGGATCAATTCTTACATTATCGGAACTTTTGGATTGGAAATCAGAAGTCCGTAGACTCTGAATTAAATTTCTTGGTGTTTTAACTCGAAATAGGGTCTACATTTAACAAACGTTGACTTTTGGTAAACTGAATCATTTTTCTCACGTTTGACTCGTCAACTTCGTTACTTTGTAGTTCGACCCAGATTGACCTTTTGACTCCCTGTTGGTCATTTTGGATTTAATTAATTATTCTCTAAGACACGTTACGTCGTTTATGAACTGAAATTAGTTTCTAATCATTTTTCGTTTGACCTTGGTGACTTGGAATTTTTTCAGAGACGTTTACATGGAAATGAGACTAGCTGGATAATCTGTGAGTTGAACTTTTTTTTTTTCAAATGAATTTATCGGTTTTGAATTATTTATGATTACTATGTGATTAATAGAAAGAAATGATGCGAGTTTTATGAAGAATTGACTATTATTTATATAATATTTATGATTATATTATAATTATAATTATGCCTTTGAAAGGTTCCTTTTGCTACTAATATATATATATTATTTTAACTATTATTAGTAAGTAAGAAGGGTGCTTGGAAACCACCAATGATGTAGCTTAGCAGTTTGGGACCCATCGAGCACACATTAAAGTTTTAGGTCGTCTGCCACGGTGTTTAGCCATTTAGAGGCAGTTTATGTGCGTATGACACAATTTAGTCATTATCATATTTCCCACCTTACACATGTATCAGTTAATTTACGTACACGTGTAAGATGGTCAGAATAGATAATTGGTACATTACTCAAAACTAAGAAAGGATCAATACTGTTTGGAGCTAGGTAGAAGGAGGTAATGGCCAGTTGCAAACTTGCAATTGAAAGCAGATGTGTACGTACACTTTTTATGCACAAGAAAATTAAGGGATTTATTATTATTTCATTTAAATTAAATTATTTACTCTATTTTCCCTATTTTCTAATTAGACAAGGAAATTGTCCACGATCCATAGTTTATTATTGCTCTTTATTGAGCGGAAAATGTTTCTTACGTTTGTCCCTTCTGTCATGTGTTCATTTATTGTGAAGTTTTATTGATATAAGCGCTTCCGTATCCAAGAGAGAATATCCTTTTTCATTTACTTGAGATTTGAGCAAAGATACATTCTGCTTTTGGTCGATAGAGTTAATGGTGGAAGGATGTGGAGACGACGTCGACGGGTGTCGGTGGAGGTACGATGGACTACTTTTCCCTCTGAGATGTTCACATGGAAGGCATATTGGAAACAAAGCTAACAAGCCAGCCATTATCTTTCCAGACATTTTATGTGGGGCCATTTTCCCCAACACAAAGCTCAAATTATTGATCATCAATAATCTTCTTCTTTACAGCATGGTGGGTCATCTCTGTCTCGTTCAACTTGTCTCTTTTTTGTTTTTGGTCAAGTGTGTTGTTCAACTTTGAAAGCTGAATTCTTCTTGTAGTATCTTCACAAAAATGAATAATTTTAAGATGACCCACAAATTTATTCCGTTCGTATCAAATACAACCGAATAAATTTTTGTTAAGATTGAATTAGAAAGTGTTCCTTACTTTTTTTTTTTTTTTTTTTTTTTTTTGCCTCCTTTTTTTGACTATCTTGCTATCATCCTTCTTTTTCTTCTCCACACTTCTTCCATCAAATATCAACATCCAAATAATTTCTTTTGGTTGGCATATGTCAACTTCAAAATTTATTTTGGTTGTTTATCATAATAAATTTTGTTGTCTACAATAAGGTCATCTATTTTTCAGATGAAAATATTATTTTGGGTCCTTTATGCTTTCATTATGTTGTTCATATTTGCATATTCAATTTCATCTTCATTATCTGAACTTAATGTCAGCAAGCTGGAATTTTGTCTGTTTACTTCCCTTTCTTCAGCTGCAACTTCTAGTTCCATTGGGAAGTCTTGTGAGCTTCTACTGTTAGCAAGTTTTCTTATTAATTTCATGGCCTCATTTTTCCGTATTTCAGAAAATATAATGCTGGTAGGTAGGTTGGTCAAAAATATTTTCCGTCCATTGGTTGCTTTAACCAAATTGCAAGAGTCCACAAATTGTCTTGCAGCATCTGATGTGTGAATTAAACTCTCAACCCATTGTGTTATGGGATTGATGCATAATGCAATTTATTTAGTTCTTGGAAGGGTTTCATCCGGAACATCCCTATCAATGGTTTCAGTTAATAACCAAATTTGATAAGGTTGAAAAATCTTTTTCTTTCTCTCCATCCGAGTGTGCTGGATATGGAGAAAGTCAGATATTTATTCCATTTAAAATTTTATACCACGTCATAAACCATTGCTTTCATAAATGCCGGGAGATTTTTGAGATGATCAAAATTAAAGGAAAACTACTTTGTTAGAACAAAGGATAATCTTGGAATATTATCAGCCAGATTTATATTTTCGTGGTTTCAAAAATACATATCCAGAATTTTCTCTTGATGATCCAAGACTTTTCTTCGAATGTTATTAAAAACATCCAGTGGCAAAAGTTTGGTTGTTTTTTCGAAAAGACAAATTCTTTTAATTTTTTTCAAAGACCGGATCTAAACAATTGTTTTTGAGAATATCCGTCATTTGAAGAAAATTGTTTATCTTTTCAAAATTAAAATCTTCATCCAAATTCATATGTTTTATGATTTGAAAACAAAGATTTTTAAGAAAAACATTTTCTTGTTTTACCAAAGATTTTTTTTTTCTTTCTCTTTTATGATATTTTCAAAAGTAGTTGTTTTTTCAACTATTCTTAATGATAGTTGCGTCATGTGTTTTGTTTATTTTCCTTTTGAATATGGGTTTTCCATATTCCTTTGACTTCCTCATATAAATATTCTTCTAATCCAGGATTAAAGAAGTCTTTTACTTCCGAGCTGGATTCACCTGCCATTTGTTTGGCATTCAAGTAGCTATAGAAGGCTTTTGTTGCATCCTCATAGCTTTTGAAACTTTCATAACATGCTCCACGATATTTGTTTACATGAGCGTGACAAGCTGAGCAGTTGTTATAGTTTCCTGGTTGGAATCCTTGGTAAACAACATATATATTTTTGTTGCAGGGAAGGTTTTTCCCTTACAACGGTATTCCAAGTGGTTTTTCCCTTATCATGTCCTGCAAAATAATTCACTTGTTTTAGTGATCTTCCCTGCTAAGGTAATCTGCAAGAATATTGTTAGTTCCCTTATGATGTTCAACTTCAAATGTATATTGAGAAATAACATGATACCATTTTAGTCTTCTACCATCTGTTATGGCTCTTTTATTAATTAAAAAATCTCCAACCACTTGGTTATCATTTGCCAAATAGATATGAAATCTTTTAATGGCAAGTTTGATAGTCAAAAGTTCTTTTTCAAAGGTAATGTATTTTATCTCATTAGGTTTAAATTTACATGAATTATATCCACAAATTAATTCTTCTTTTTGAAGTTTTGTTGGTAATGTGTCTTTTAAAGGTTTAATACCATTTTCTCTTATTGGTGTATCTCTCTCATTCCAATGTTCTTTTGGAATGGTTTTTAGAACATAACCCCAACATAAATCTGAGGCATCTGTGTCTAAAATTAGCTTATCTCCTGTTTTGGGAAAATAAACTTGTTGAATCTGTTTTAGATCATTTTTAATACGTATTATTATTTCAGAATCTTATTCTGTCCAACTAAATCTTTGATCCTTTTTTAGTTTTTCTAAAAGATGAACTTCTTTTTGGGAAAAGTTTTTAATAAAACTTCTTCCATAGTTTAGGACTCCTAAAAAACTTTGTAATTGTTTTTCATCTTTTAATTCTACGGGAAAATCTTTTATTTTAGAGATTATATGTTCTTGAAGTTTTATCCTTGAACAATCTAGGGTTTTTCTACCTCTATCTTTTTAGTGCGTAGAATTATTCCATGGTTTAGGAATGTTTTACAGAGAAATTGTAGATGACGCTTATGTTCTTCTCTGGCTTTAGCGAACACAAGGATATCATCTATGTATACTTCACAAAAATCTTTATAATCTTTAAAACATTTATCCATCCATCTTTGATATACATGTGGCCCTATGTTTAGGCATAACGGCCCATTGGTAATGGTCGCTAGGTGTATTGAAAGCGGTTATGGATTTTCATTCTTCAATTAATTTTATTTACCAAAACCCAGATTTACATTCAAATTTGCTAAATATTTTAGCTCTCTTAGTTTGGTTAACTAAGACATCTTTTCTTGGTATAAAATAACCATCAAATTCAAGTTGTTCGTTCAACCTTTTATAATTAATGAACATTCTAGTTTTTCCTCTTTTGATTTCTGCGTGGTTTCTTACCATAAATGCAAGACTAGAATGAGGACTAAGTGTTTCTTCTATAAGTTTTTTCTCCAGAAGTTCTTTTATCTGAACATCAAATTCATCAATGTCCATTCTAGTGTAAATCATTGGTTTGATTCTAACATTTGGATCTCTTAGTTTAAGAGAACAATATCTAGGGCTTCTAGACCATAACTTTAATGGGTCTTCACTAAAGTTATCTTCAAGTATTTTATAAATCCAGTGATTTGTTTCTAACTGGAAATTTTCTTCAATTTGTTGTATTCTAGGTGTTGGGTCACCACGCTGGACTAGCGCGAATCCTGAACTGCACATATATTTATGTTGTTGGAGCAGTGGAATTTCAACAAACTCTTTGTTTTGAGTTAAAGAAACAGAATTATAATTGACAATCATAGGTAAATATGTAGAGAGAAAATTATTTTCAAGAATAAAATCTCCATGCATATTTAGGAAACATAATATTTTTCGTATAATGAATTTGTTATCATTTAACCAGATTGCTGCTTTTTTAGCTTTATATTGAATTAAGGAACTGTCCATGAACTCCAGTAACCTGAATTGGGTTTTTCATTGGAATCCATTTTTCTTCTGGAATGGCATTTGGTTGACATGAGAATGTTGTTGCTCCTGTGTCAATCAATGTGCAAAAACTATATGGTTTATAGCCCGCAAAGCTAAAAGTACCTAATACATAGGTAAATAGTTTTTTACCATGATGTGGTGAGAGGATGATTTCTTCTTGTCCAACCTTAAGATGTTAGAGATAAACTGATTTTATCTCATCCTTTGAATAATTTGTTCCTAGGAGAATAGGAAATTGCACATTTTTTAGTGCTATAGCTTTTCCTTTAATATTACTTAGATTTATACTTGATTTTGCAGATGAGCTTGATTCGTCCACTTGCTGAGAGAATTTTTCCCAATCAGAACTATGTTCTTTTTTACTCTGAGATCTTTTATCTCTAAAGTACACGTTCTTGCCGGAAACTAGCATTTAAAGTAAATTAGGGTTTTTCTTAGTTTCTGCTACAAGATTTGTAAATAAACATAGTTTAGGTATTTCTAAATCTCTCCAGTTTATTAACCTTGGCTGGATTTCAACCTCATAAGGTTTTGGCTCAAAAAACTTCTATAAATTTTTTTGTTTATTTCTTTCATATAAGTTTTAGGGAATTTTGTTAATTCATGGATTGTTCTCCATTGAATTGACAAATTATGCGATTGATGTTTCATGTTTAGATTTTAAAGTTGAATCTTTATTTTTACTGAATTTTCAATATTTTCATCAGTAATGGAAATGAAATAATTTGGCTTGACATTAAACCAAATAACTCAATTTACCAACTTTTGATTGTATTCCTCCAATAATAGCCTGAAGTGGGTCGTTCAGTCTATTATCAAATACTAAAAAAAGTATTGGTGTGTCCAATCTCTGAATAAAGCCGTGATAGAGATTTGGATTAATTCTATATGAATATATTTTATTTCTAGATATTTCTTTTTCCATTTACTTATTTTTTCTTTACGGAATAGGGGTATTTCTGCTGTTCCTTCTTCAGTGCATTTAGCAGTGCTGTTACCACTAAATTGTTCAAAGACTCTTGCTGAAAACATTCTAAACTTTGATAGTTTATAAATGTCGTCTTTTTTAATTAAATTCTTAGTTTTTTCTAAGGTTCAATTTGCTCTTCTGAATAGGATAAGCTTTCAGCTATTACATCTTTAAGTGTTATATTTTGAATTTCTTCTTCGGTACTTTGTTGTATCGCAAAAGTTTGTAATTCGTTCATCATGAAGATTTGTTCATCTTCATCTGAACTTTCTTCCTCACTAGAAACATTATAAATAATATCATCTATATCAGAGATCTTCTTCGAATAGAATTTCTAACTCTTGTTCTTCAAGAGTTTTAATTATCTTTTTAGCACTTTTTCCCTTTTTTGGGCATTGAGGTGCTATGTGAGCTTCTTCATTACAGATAAAACATCTGCAATTTTTCTTAAAATTACGTGAAGTAGATTTTTTGTTAGATTTCTTTTTCCTCACGTATCTTTTGTTTTTTTAAAACTTATTTTTTTTTTTCATTGCTTTCCATTTAAATCTTTTCTTTTTAAAAGATTTTTTTGATGTATAACACTCTATTTTCCAATTCTCTTTCAGGATTTTGTCACAACATTTTTGACCAAAATTTTTGCTATTGATCTAATTCTTAACCTGTTTTTTTTTTTTTTAAAAGATAAGCAATGTTCTGTTATTAATCTTAGGACATAGTTTATTCTAAATCCTAGAGAATATGTTTTACTGGCTTTTATTAACCAATCAGGATATCCCTTAATTGATAATTCATCCCATGGTGAGGGAAGTTTATGAAAGAACTGATCTAGCTAGTGTTTTCTAGCTGAAGGTTCTAACTTAAAATAATATTTTTAAAGACTTTTGTATAATCTTTTTTTTTTTACCAAAAAGTCAAGGATTTTATTAATACCGAATAGAAACACCATCATCACATGCTAAAGTATCAAACAACCAATCTGTTCCCAGTTCATCCCAACAATGATAAACACCTACCCAAGTAACATGGGCAGCAACAAGATGCGCAGCTTTGTTTGCCTGTCGAGATGCATACACAAACTGGACACTGCGCAACTGCATAGCAAGTGCACGAATATCAAAGATAAAACAACCCAAATCAGCATCACATGGGCTCTGACTATTCAGAGTGTTGATAAGCCCCAAAGCATTAGACTCAATCAGCACACGCACATGCCCCTCCATCAAACAATGAGAGAGAGCACATCGCACCGCATCTGCCTCAGCCATCAAACTCGACTTCAGTCGAAGGTCACCTTGACCCCCAACAGACACCAGCAATCCATAACAGTCCCGAATGACCCAACCCACTCCACCACTCGCGGTCAGACTACTCCAAGCACCATCATAATTAACCTTCAGGATACCCTTACCCGATTTCATCCACCGAGGGTTCGCTTCACTCCCACCTGTATCCGGCGGCCTGGGCTGCAAGAACTGTCCCTCCAAGGCCGGGTCCCCAAGTTCCCAAAATTCAGACACACACTGAGTGAGATTTACAATTGCCTCCTCTAGTGGCACAAGAGTACCCTCCAACACCATCTGGTTTCTACACTTCTAGATCCTCCAGAGCCCAAAAGTGAGTGTCTGAATCAACTCCTCCCCATGAGGGAGTAGGTGGAATGTATCAACCAAGCGCTGCCAAATTCCAGGAAAGTCCTCCCCTGCTAACCCACTGACATCAAGCATTAGAGGGCTGCCAAACCAAAATACCCTAGCAAACGGACAATGGAAAAATAAATGAATCTCAGTTTCCTCATCAATACCACAAACAGGAAAAACATGATCCACAAACAGGCGACGGCGCAACAAATTAGCCCGGACTGCAAAGGTGTCCGTACAACTCCTCCAGACAAACTGTTAAAGCTTCGGGGGAACCTTCATAGACCAGATTTGGCTCCATTTTAGAGCATGGGCGGGAGAGGCACTAGGCTCCCCCTCTCCCCAGCGACCTAACTCACCATTTCGATGGAGGTACAGCGCAACACCATAAGCCAATTTCACCGAATAAGAACCATTCTTGTTAAAGTGCCAAAGCAACCAATCCCCCATACTCCACCGGCTGAGGGGCATCCAAAGGATCACCTGGGGCTCCTCCATGGAAAAGCATCGATCAATTATCTCTTCCCTCCAAGTGTGGGTATCCTTGTTAATCAAATTTTTTACAAAAAGAGGGATATCAGGATGGGAAGAAATCACCTTAAATGTATACGGAATAGGCAGGCACGGGTCAGCCCGAGATCGGACCAGAGCACCATCACCAATCCTCCATCTCAAACCAGCAGTTAGGATTTTCCGACCTTGGATGAGACCCTTCCACCCCCAGGAGGACCAGCGTCCCACAAGAGCCTGAAGGAACGATCCATTGGGGTATTATTTGGCTCTCAAGACTCAAGAGAGTACCAAAGACGGATCCTGAATGATACGCCACCCAATCTTCCCCATCATTTCCAAATTGAAACATTCCAAGTCACGGAAACCCAGCCCTCCCACCTTCTTCACCCGTGACACCTTCCTCCATGCCACCCAATGCACACCACGCTGACCATGCTGTTCCCCCCACCAATAATTGGCAACCAGCCTCTCTATGTCCTGGCACACACCAATTGGAAGTTTAAAACATAACATAGCATAGTTAGGAATAGCCATGGCCACCGCATTTATAAGTATCTCCTTACCAGTAGGAGAAAGAAACTGCTCCGACCACCCTTACACCTTACTGGGAATTCTATTCCGAACTTCATCAAATATTACCCGCTTGGACATACCAAAATCCGCCTAGAGACCAAGATACTTCCCAAAACCGTCCCGAGCTGGAATCTGGCATCTCTGAGACAACCTTCGCCTCAGGCGCTTGGGGCAATTCCCCCCAAAGAACAGGGAACTTTTCTCAAGATTAACAAGCTGGCTAGAATCCCCCATATAACAATCACGAACACTCTTCACTCTTTCAATCTCACTACAATTAGCACGGCAGAAAACAACCGCATCCTCAGCAAAGAAAAGGTGGGAGATCCGAAAATCACTGGACTCCACCAATCGAAACCCATGAATGGCTCCCTCCTTCTCCCGCCGAAAAAAAAGGGTAGAAAGCCCTCAGCACACACCAGGAATAAAAAAGGCGACATTGGATCCCCCTGCCGGAGCCCCTGACTAGGCGAAATATAACCTGTTTCCTCACCATTAACCAGGACACTATAAGAAACCGAAGCTATGCATTCAAAGATCAGCTCACAAAACTGGTCAGCCACCCCAAGGCCTTTAAGCATATCAACCACAAAACTCCACTCCACCCTATCATAGGCCTTGGCCATATCTAGCTTCAATGCCAATTCCTTATCCTCCTATTTACCACGATGCTTCATAGAATGAAGAAGATCATGGACAACAAGAATATTATCCTGTATTTGCCTTCCCAACACGAAAGATGACTGATTGATACTAATAATCCGGCCCATTACCAATTTTAAACGATTAGCAAGGATTATCGAAATGACCTTATAGAGAACATTGCATAGCGCAATTGTTCGTAGTTGGGACATCTTGGTCGGACTTGGCACCTTGGGGATCAGACAAAGATGGGTGAAATTAATTTTCTGAAGAAACCGGCCCGTCCGCCAAAAATGCAGCACCATCTCACAAATATCCCCCCACCACCTCCCAATTTTGCTGGAAAATACCACTAGTGAGCCCATCCGGTGTCGGGGCCTTGGTGGGGTTAATCTGAAACACGACATCCTTCATTTCATCCCGAGAAATAGGTGCCAAGAGTCCCGCATTTTCCTCCGGCATAACACGCCTCCCAATACACTCCAAGATAGTCGGACATGGTTGAGGATGAGTAGGGGTAAACAACTGCTCAAAGTTGTCCAGCAAAACTTGTTGCATCTGAGTGCCCTCCTCCACCCACACCCCATCCTGGTTTTCAAGTCCCCGCAGCCTATTAAAACGCTGGCGTTTTACTATGGAGGAATGGAAGAATTTTGTGTTTTTATCTCCCTCTTGTAGCCATTGGACTCTAGCCTTTTGTTTCCAGTAACACTCCTCCACACGGATTAGACGCTTCAACTCCAGTTCCTTTTACCTCACCCAAACCCCATCAAAGTTAGGTTGCACATAAGCACTACGAAGTTGCTGCTGTAATTCATCAATGAGGACCTTACTATTACGCTGGTTACCCTTCCTCCAGATAAGAAGACCCGATCGCACCCCCTTCAGCTTTTCACAGACTCGGAAAGCCTTCAAACCCTGAGCCTTAAGCTGCCAACACTCTTTAATCACTTACCGGCAGTCCTGTTCATTCCCCTATCTGGAATAAAAAAAAAAAACTCCGCTTAGGCCCGCACAGCGGGGGAGATAAGCACATCAACAACATTAGATGATCAGACCCTTCCACAAGGAGGTGGTGGAGGGTCGCGGCTGGGTACAGCTCCACCCACTCTGCAGTGGCCAAGGCACGGTCCAAACGGGCCTGAATAAACCCCGATTCCCTCTTATTTCTCCAAGTAAATGGGTGCCCATGGTACCCCAAATCAAGCAACCGGTTCTCAGCCACAAATTCCTTAAAGGAAAGCATTGAATTTTCAGATCGAATTAGGCCCCCATCTTTTTTGGCAACTGACAACACATCATTGAAGTCCCCCACCAAAAGGCAAGGTTCCCCACACCTTGCAATACGAGACCCCAAGCTCCTCCATTGGTCCGCACGGATCCTGTCATCCGTGCTTGCATAAATAGAAAAAAATCTCCAAGTATAACCAGAAACTGCATCTTTTATTAAGACTTCAATAAGAAAAACATCAAATTTAATAGGCACTACTTGGTGTACATCCCTCCAAAAAACACAAAGGCCACCACTTAACCCTCGTGGCTCAACCGCATGTATGAAAGGCATCCCCAACTTATTTTTTAAATAAAAAAATCGGCTACTATTGTTCTTTGTCTCAAGTAACACCACAATATCAGGGTGATGAAGAAAAGTTTGCTCCACCAGGTTATGAACGGTCAGCGTACCTCGGATACCCTGACAGTTCCAGCATAGAACACTCATGGCAACTGGGAAGAGGTGGAACCTGCACCCCTTCGCTCAAGAGACCCATTAAGGTCGGTCCTGACCACCTGAGAGGCACACACTTCCACCCCACACCCCAGCCTTCTCTGCCAAGCCACTCCATCCCGCAACGTTGGTGAAACACCCACACCTTCCATCACCAGCCAACGACGTTTCCCCTTACCCGCACCACCAGCCCTCTCACCCAGGATAATGGGGAATAAGCTAGAAAGGATCAGACTGTTGGGACACAGGGACACCATGCGTGGCACGGTCCCTCTCCTCGCTCGTCGAGGCCAGCACAACATCCCGTCCATGACTAGATTTGTCATCAGTAACAGCCCCCAAAACCAAACTGTTCATCACATCATTAAGCTGCCGAATAAGACCCTACATCGGAGGAGCCTAACTAGAAGTATCACCCCCCTCAAGCTGCTCGACAGAACCTTGCTCCCGGGCATCCAATCCCCCCCTCTCACGATCCAGCCGAGAGTCCCCTAAAGCCACCTCATTCAACCAGCCTCCTCTGCCAATCAAACCCGCATCGAAAGCGGCCTCCAATAGCCGCGTCCACCTCTCCTCCTCATTTTTATGCGCATAGATTCTCGCAGCCAAACCAGAGGCAACCCCATCCCCCCGGCCTCTCCCCCGACCTCCAAGCCCCAATGATTCCCTGCCACTACCCTGATGACGAACGACACTACGCATAGGTCGTCCCTTGAGATCCGTCATCGCCTCTAAGCCCCCATACGCTTGGCCCCGGTCCTCCCCCTCACCTGCCATCACAGAGCCTTCACACCGCCGGGTAGTATGCTTTAAAGAGCCACACACCAAGGAATACGCAGACAACATCCCATACTTGAAGCCAATCCATTGCTGACCCTTCACCGGAAACTCCACAATTGTCCCTCGCATCAAAGGGTCATCCCCCCTCATCCGGACACGAACCCGGACAAACCGACTAATACACTCCTTTCCCCAAGACGTATCAACCTCCAAAACAGCCCCCACAAGACCCCCAATCTTCTTAGCCACTGCAAGAATCATGTTAAATGGAGGAATACCATGTAATTGCACCCAGAAGGAGGAGTGATTCAACCGCAACCGCCGGGGGTTTCTGGTGCGTGACCCCTCCTCCAGAATGACCAATGCCTCTATAAAACTCCATGGCTCCATATCAAATACCCTTTGCATATCCTGTTGAGCAACAAAGCAAACCAAGAATTTTTTATCCCCAATCACCCGAATAGATACCCCCTCCCTCCACTACCAGAGACGCGAGAATAGCCGTATGAAAGCCTGCCCACTGATCCCCTTGTTTGTGAAAACTTCAGCCACAAGACAGAAACGGAATCCTAGCGGAAGGTCTTCAACCTCCTCTTGTAACACCCGAACACCCAGCCGCTCTCTCTCCGAGAGCCGGAGATGAGACCCGAATTGTTGTTCCAAATCCGCCATGTCCATAGCAGTTGCAGCCGCAGCCCCTCAGCCCCGCAGCCCCTCAGCCCCGCAGCCCGACTCCACAAACACCCCCAAATGGCAAGCCAAACGACGACCGCAGGAAGACCAAGTTGAGCCCAATGCCCCAACCCTGACAGACCGCACAAACCTCCTCAGTCCACCGCCGCAATCACCCTCCACGATAGCCACCAACTCAAGCCCCCAAACGGCACACTCAAAATAGTTTTAGGGACTCCGGCGCCCCAACCCTAGCAGACTAAAAAACTCTCATTTCGAGAGACCCACTTTTGTATAATCTTCAAATTGACAAATATTATACAACTCTAGTTTAGAGAGTATAAAACTTTCATCTTCCTGGATTATGGTTTCTCCAGTTGTTCCACAGAAATGTTCTTTAACTGTGCAAAATTTTTTAATATATCTTCTTTGGATTGAAAACTTGATAATAAACCAGCTTTTTGGTTTTTACCTTCGTCGGATTTTTCCCATTGTTTTAACCATTGCAATACTTCTGCTT
This sequence comes from Oemleria cerasiformis, assembly GCA_037349345.1. Lineage (NCBI taxonomy): Eukaryota > Viridiplantae > Streptophyta > Magnoliopsida > Rosales > Rosaceae > Oemleria > Oemleria cerasiformis. Next base: position 2,961,307 of record JAZGTL010000008.1, read on the forward strand.
GGAGAGTAGCTACTACATAATCTAGGAATTTTTCTTTAGTCTAACTATCTTTGTAATTTAAAATTATGATGGACAGGAATTGTGCCCAATCATCTATGAATTTTTATTCATCTTTGAAGGATACATTTGTTAGATCCAAATAGGTTCCAATTTGAGCCATTGTTTGTTTATTCTTATCATCTCTCGAGTATAGGATGGAGATGGATTTGATGTGGATGTATCTTCATCCTTAACTTTTATAAATTCTTCATCTTGAGAATTTCTCAAGTATTCTTCAAATTCTTCAATATTTTGAAATTATTTTAACGGTTGTTCTGCTTTTCTTTTTCCTTTGTCATTAAGGTTTTCTTCTTATATATCTGACTCTTCATCATTGTTAGATGACTCTTCTGAAGTTTCTTCTTCAGAAATAACAATTATCTCATGGTTAAAATAAGATAAAAGTGGCTCATATTCGAGGGAAGTTACTCGAATATTTTCTAGAATTTTGTTTCTTTCCTCAACAGTTAATTGAGGATCTCGTACAGAGTTTTCCAATAATCAAGTATGTCAAGTATGTTTTTATACTCTTCATAATTAAAAGAAGACTCAACCTTTTCTGTTTTAAAGGTCATAATATCTTCAAATCCATAAAAAAACCTAGGGATTTTGTTATCTTTAGGGTGATTCATTCCTCCATATTTTTGCAATTCTATGTTCTCAATTTTTTGAACTAAAATTGACAATTGTTCCTTAGATTCTTGTGTTAGATCTAAGTTATTAACCTTTCCAAGTTTTTTTACTTGGTCAGTCAAGTGTTCAAAACTAAATTCCATACTTTCAAGTTTTTTCTTGATATAATTTTCATGAGTAATTTGTCTTTTTTCTATCCTTTTTAGCCAGCTTCCTAACATATCTATTATTGAATTAATACCACCACTTATTTCACTTAAACTATTTTTAGATTTTTTATCAATATGTAATTTATGATTATAATTATCCTCACTCTTGCCCAATGAATTAGCTATACATTCTATTTTACTATGTGTTTCATTCATTTGCTGGTTCAGTAGTACCGAAGACCATCTATCAAGATTTCCGGTGCCTAAAACCATTTGTTCCCACTATTACCTCTATACACCACAGTGGCTATGAGGTTTAACATGGACACTTATGGGCTTCAAAATCTGGATAGCTATGGGTTTTCTTTCCCAACAAAAGAAAGTATACAAAATAAAATAGAAAGTAAGCTACTTAATTAAGCATGAGAGAGAAGATCTAAATATTTGTCTAAATTTAACATTATCTTTTTCTACTTCTATATCTGCTTCACACGCTTCCTTTTTATCTTCTAAATATTTTGACTTGTAATCAATATACTTGCAAATTTTTAATAAGTTATTAATACCTCTTAATTGTTTTTTCCATTTTTTGATTTTTTCTTTATAATAGACGATATCATCTATATGATCTAGCTGAGAAAGTTTAAAATGAGATTTATAATAAGGCATAGATTGAATACATACTTTATAGAAACATAAGTACTTACAGTGGAGTAGAAACAAAAGTACTTACTGTGGAGACTTGTTTCTTCAAGCCCTTGTTACAAGCTACAAGCTAGTTGTTGTAGCTCTGATACCACTTACAAAAACAGGACCTTGATTTTGATCTTACAAACAAACTTACTACTATATTTTACAAGTTGCTCAACACATGAGCTCCTAAAGAAAGTAAAGAAAGAAATATATTACGAGTAGAAGAAGAAGAAAAAAGAAAGGCAAAGGTTTTTCTTTGACTTGGAGTTGGTGTTGCAGAAGCGGGAGATGAGGAGAGGTTATGGAGACTTGGGGAGGATGGATGATTGGATGATTGAAGGGAGAAGGAGTTATGTAGGCGAGTTGTGCGTTTCCTCTGCGTGCTTGAGTCTCCTTTCAAGGGCTTTATGGACAATTTGAGGGTATTTTGGTCTTGTTTTTAGGTCCATATTCTAAAAATAGAAATGAGAATTTTTAGAATATGAGAACTTCTCATTTCTATTTTTAGAATATGGACCTAAAAAAAAAAGACAAAAAGACAAAAATACCCTCCAATTGTCAACAATGCCCTTCATTGTCGCTGGATGCAATTATAAAAGGAGACTCAAGCATGCAGATGAAACACACAACTCTCCTACATAACTCCTCCCTTCAATCATCGAATCATCCATCCTCTCCAAGCCTCCATAACCTCTCCTCATCTCCCGCTTCTGCAACACCAACTCCAAGTCAAAGAAAAACCTTTGCCTTTCTTTTTTCTTCTTCTTCTTTAGGAGCTCATGTGTTAAGCAACTTGTAAAATATAGTAGTAAGTTTTTTTGTAAGATCAAAATCAAGGTCCTGTTTTTGTAAGTGGTAATCAGAGTTAGAACAACTAGCTTGTAGCTAGTAACAAGAGCTTGAAAAAACAAGTCTCCACAATAAGTATTTTTGTTTCTACTCCACTATAAATTTTTATGTTTCTATGAACTATGTTTGTTATTTATGCCGTATTATAAATCTCATTTGAAACTGTCTCGTCTAGATCATATAGATGATATTGTTTATTCTAAAGAAAAAATAAAAAAATGGAAAAAACAATTATGAGGTATTAATAACTTATTAAAAATTTGCAAGAGTATCAATTATTATACAAAGCAGTTAGAAGAAATAAAAGAAGATTGTGAAGGTAGTATAGAATCTGCTAAGGATAGTATTCAACTTAGACAAGAATATTTAGATCTTCTCTCTCGTGCTTAATTAAGTAGCTTACTTTCTATTTTATTATGTGTACTTTCTTTTGTTGAGAACGAAAACTCATAGCTATCCAGATTTCGAAGCCCATAAGTGTCCCTGTTAAACCTCATAGCCACTGTGGTGCGTAGAAGTAATTGTGGGTACAATTGGTTTTAGGCACCGGAAATCTTGATAGATGATCTTAGGTACTGCTGAACCAACAAATGAATGAAACACATAGTAAAATAGTGTGTAGCTAATTCTTTAGGCAAGAGTGAGGATAATTTTAATCATAAATTACATATTGATAAAAAATCTGAAAATAGTTAAAGTGAAATAAGTGGTAGTATTAATTCAATAATTGTAACGACCCGGGCCAGAAATTAAATTATTTTGAGAATTGGACAATTTTACCCTCAGTTTTGGATGGGTTCGGGAGTCACTTTTTGACTGGCAGTACTTTTGGGAATTTTTCTTGGGTTGTTGCGTAGGTCTCGAACTCACGAGTTCGTAGACAGGCGGCACGCGGAAAACGGAGGCCCGATGAGTTCGTTACGGGTCTAGAAGCTTCAGGGGCAATTTGGTAATTTTGGAAAAGTTGGAATTATATAGATGATATTTTTCTCTCTCCTCGAGAGATTGGCCCGTGCAATCTCACTCCACCCGAAGACCTCCCCGTGTGAACATCGAAGACCCATTTTCATCGGATGGGTTTCGATCCGATTCGAACAAAACCAAGGTCGGGAGGATCTTCCCCGCGACCCCACGAGTCTTTTGGTGTAATCATCGGAGTGGGAGCACCTCCGTGGGCGACGGACGGAGGAGGGAGGTGAACCGAACCTTCTCGGCCGTTTTCCGGCCAAACCAGGTACGATCTCGGAACTTTGACCTCATATTTGGATTCCTGGTGAAAAGTAGATGAATTTACATGTGTAGATCGTGAAAAACGGTTAAGAAATGAAGAAATTAGAAAACCTTGAAGTTCGGCCGAAAATGGGGGTTTCCGGCGAACCAGACTGCGGCGGAGGTGGCGGTCTGGTCATCTTCTCCGGCCAGCCTCTGGAGACGGAGAGGGCCGTCCGGTCGTCTTCTCCGGCGAGTCACCGGTACCCGGTCGAGTTGAGTGAACCGGTCGAGTCGAGTGAACCGGGTCAGGTCGAGCCGGACCGAGTTGGACCGATCCAGGCGCGTGAACACTGTAGTAGGCGCGTGACCGGCGCGTGGGCGCGTGTTCCGACCTTCCGGTTGCGCGTGGCGGCGCGTGGGACTGTTCCCGAAGTCACGGTGGCGCGTGACTGAGGTTTTGGGACGTTCCGGATCAGATTTTGTTGGTTTCGAGGCCATAGGAGTTCATTTAGAGCTCGGTTGGGCAATCCCAGCAGTAAGGATTGACCGTGGAGAGGGTTTTGAGTTTGGAAAGTCAAGGTAGTTGGGTCATTATGGTGTAGGTGTTCTGAGGCTAGAGCGTACATGAATTTTGGGTTGGATGGTGATGGTAAGCGGACTTTGATTTATAAATTGTAATGCTTGTATTAATATCCTCGATTTAATTACTGTTGTGTATGGTGGTATGTATAAATTGTAATGGATGTATTAATATCCTCGATTTAATTACTGTTGTGTATGGTGGTATGTATAAATTGTAATGCATGTATTAATATCCTCGATTTAATTACTGTTGTGTATGGTGGTATGTATAAATTGTAACGCATGTATTAATATCCTCGATTTAAATACTGTTGTGTATGGGTGCAATGATTGCTGGATAATTGTTGTTCCAATATTTCAGTGGAAGTGCGTTGTGAGAAACGATATGGTTGTTGGATTCGGTTTTGATGGTGTTTGGACGTGGTAATTATTTGGGTACATGATTTTGAGTTGAAACCGTATTTGTGATAAATGATAAACAAAATATATATTTGATTTTGGATACAAAACCGATTTGATGGGGCCTAGGAGCCGGGCCTTGGTTCCGTGTTGGCGGACTCCCGGTGAACCCCACTATAAACAAAACTGATCTGAAGGGGCCTAGGAGCCGGTCCTTGGTTCCGTGTTGGCGGACTCCCGGTGAACCCCTAATATAAACAAAACCGATTTGATGGGGCCTAGGAGCCGGGCCTTGGTTCCGTGTTGGCGGACTCCCGGTGAACCCCTAATATAAAAGCGATTTGATGGGGCCTAGAAGTCGGGCCTTGGTTCCGTGTTGGCGGATTCCCGGTGAACCCCAATATAAAAGGTGACTTTGCAGAGATTGTGGTCGAGTCCAAGTAGTACATATTCTAGCACACCCCAAGGGATACCCTGGTGGCTAGGAATATGATAACCGAGAGATATGCCGACTGATGAGATATCATGGTACAGAGAGTTATGATACGATATGATAGCCGAGGATATTTTCGGCTCTAATATGAACCATATGACAATTGTTATGGGCCTAATCAACATATGAAAATACGTCGTCATCCGGGTCAGTGGGTTGGTGTGGGCGGAGACCCAGATGGACGAATTATTATTGGTTCACTAGTATCTGACTAGTTTGTTGTCTTGTGGTTTTCCAGTAGAGTTGTCAGCAATGTCTGACTACTGACATTTGGTATCAGAAAGTATTTCTATTTGAACCACCACTATTCCGAGGTTTTGGTTTTGACCGGTATTTTATCCTGCGTCTGACAGTAGGAGTGATCAGTAAGTACAGAGATTCTGTTGGGAACCATGTAAAGTTTAATAAAAATTATTTAAGAATAAAGGGTATTTTCTGGTAATTAAATGTTGAGGTAAAAGAGCTGTCAGACGAGATAAGGGTTCTTTCCGGGTTTCGAGGAAAAATTCGAGAAGGGTCCTTACAATAATAAATATGTTAGGAAGCTGGCTAAAAAGGCTAGAAAAAGACAAATTGCTCATGAAAATTATATCGAGAAAAAACTCGAAAGTATTGAAATTAGTTTTGAACACTTGACTGAACAAATAACCAAAATTGGAAAAATTAATGACTTAGATCTAACACAAGAATCTAAGGAACAATTGTCAATTTTAGCTCAAAAAATTGAGAATATAGAATTACAAAAATATGGAGGAATGAATCACCCTAGATATAACAAAGTCCCTAGGTTGTTTTATGGATAAGAAGATATTATGACCTTTAAAACAGAAAATGTTGAACCTTCTTTTAATGAAGAGTATAAAAACATACTTGACATACTTGATTATTGGAAAACTCTGTACGAAGATCCTGAATTAACAGTTGAGGAAATAAATAAAATTCTAGAAAATATTCGAGTAACTTCCCTCGAATATGAGCCAATTTTATCTCATTTTAATCATGATGTAAATGTTGTGTCTGAAGAATAAACTTCAAAAGAGTCATCTGACAATGATGAAGAGTCAGATCTAGAAGAAGAAAACCTTAATTTCAAAGGTAAAAGAAAAGCGGAACAACCGTTAAAATAATTTCAAAATATTGAAGAATTTGAAGAGTACTTCAGAAATCCTCAAGATGAAGAGTTTATAAAAGTTAAGAATGAATATACATCCACATCAAATCCATTTCCTTCCTATACTAGGAGAGATGATAAGAATAAACAAACAATAACTCAAAATGGAACCTATTTGGATCTAACAAATGTATCCTTTAAGGATCAAGAAAAGGTAATAGATGATTGGGCACAATCCATGTCCATCATAATTTAAAACTAAAGAAAAATTCCTAGATTACGTTGCAGCTACTCTCCAAGGAGAAGTATTGCAATGGTTAAAACAATGGGAAAAGTCTGACGAAGGTAAAAACTAAAAAGCTGGTTTATTATTAAGTTTCCAGTCTAAAAAAGATATTTTAAAAAATTTTGCACATATAATTAAAGAACATTTCTGTGGAACAACTGGAGTAACTATAATCCAGGAAGTTGCAATTTTTATACTCTCTAAACTAGAGTTGTGTAATATTTGTCAATTTGAAGATTATACAAATTAAAAAAAAAAATATTACTTTATGTTAGAACCTTCAAGTAGCAAATACTGGCTAGATCAGTTCTTTCATAAACTTCCCTCACCATGGGATGAATTATCAATTAAGGGATATCCTGATTGGTTTTTTTTTTTTTTTTACCAAATGATCAAGAATTATATTAATACCAAACAGAAACACTAGCATCACATGTTAAAGTATCAAAAAACAAATCCGTCCCTAGTTCATCCCAACAATGGTACCCACCTACCCTAGAAACAAAGGCGGCTACAAGATGCGCAGCTTTGTTAACCTGCCGAGATGCAAACACAAACTGGACACTTCACAACTGCATAGCAAGTGCATGGATATCAATGAGAATACAACCCATATCAGCATCACTTGGGCTCTGACCATTAGGAGTGTTAATAGGCCCTAAAGCATCGAAATCAATCACCACTCGTTCATGCCCAGCCAACAAACAATGAGAAAGAGCACACCTTACCGCATATGCTTCAGCCAACAAACTCGACTTCAGGCGAAGGTCCCCTTGACCCCCAGCAGACCCTAGCAAACCATTGCACTCCCGAATGACCCAACCCACTCCACCACACGCAGTCATACTACTCCAGGCACCATCACAATTAACTTTCAGGATGCCCATAACTGGTTTCTTCCATCGAAGCTCCTCAACACGGCCAACCAAGTCTAGCGGCCTAGGCTGTGAGAACTGTCCCCCCACGACCGAGACCCCAAGCTCACGGAATTCAGCCACGGAGTTGGTAAGAGTTACAATGGCCTCCTTAAGTGGCACAGGAATACCCTCAAACACCAACTAATTTTGGCACTTCCAGATGCGCCAGAGCCCAAAAGTAAGCGTCTGAATCAGCTCCTCACCATGAGGAAGGAGGTGAAATTTAGCAACCAAGCGCTGCTAGATACCAAGAAAGTCCTCCCCGACAAACACACTGACAACAAGCATAAGAGGGCTTCCATACCAGAAGACCCTAGCAAACTGACACAAGAAAAATAGGTGGAGCTCGGTTTCCTCAGCAAGGTCACAAACAGGGCAAACAAGATCCACAAACAGGCGTCGGCGCAGCAAATTCGATCGGACTACAAGGGTGTGAGTGCAACCCCTCCAAACAAACTATTTAAGCTTCGGCGGAACCTTCATAGACCATATTTGACTCCATTTTGGACCTTGAACGTGAGAAGAGCTGGGCTCCCCCTCCCCCATCTGCCTAACTCACCATTTCGATGCAAATACAAAGCAACACCATAAGCCTATCTCACCGAATAACAACCATTTCTGTTAAAATGCCACATCAACCGATCCCCCATTCCCCACCGAATAACAACCATTGGGGTAGTACTTGTCTCTCAGCACCTGGGAGATTAGCAATGAGGGATCCTGAATGATACGCCATCCAAGCTTCCCAAGCATTTCCAGATTAAAACATTCCAAGTAACGAAAACCCAGCCTTCCCACCTTCTTCACCTATGACACCTTCTTCCACGCCACCCAATGCACACCACGCTAACCATGACGTTTCCCCCATCAATAATTGGCAACCAGCCGCTCAATATCCCAACAAACACCAATCGGGAGTTTAAAGCACGATATAGCAAAGTTTGGGATATCCATGGCCACCGCCTTTATCAATATTTCCTTACCAGCAGGGGAGAGAAACTGCTCCAACCACCCTTGCACCTTACTGGCTATTCTATTCCGAACTTCATCAAATATTACCCTCTTGGACAAACAAAAATCCGCTTGGAGACCAAGATACTTCCCAAAACGGTCCCGGGCCGCAATCTAGCATCTCCGAGACAAACGTCACCGTAGGCGCTTTGAACAATTCCCCCCCCCCCCCTCCAAAAGAACAAGGAACTTTTCTCAAGATTAACAAGCTGGCCTAATGCCGCGGCATAACAATCGAGGACATTCTTCACTGTATCAATCTCGCGACTATTCGCATGGCAAAAAATAACCGCATCATCAGCAAAGAAGAGATGGGAGATCCGAAGAGCACTGGACTCCACCAATCGAAACTAATAGGAGTATATTTTCTTAATACTTCGCTTGTTTTCGTTTTTTGTAGGATTTTTGGAAGCAAAGTTACAAAAGGAGTTAATGAGTGCTGTTTGGGAAATCTAAAGAGGAAACTTTGAAACAGACTTCAGCAGATGTGTCAACTTCTCGAAATTAACTGCACCTGCTCAGGATGAACTAGCTGATGGGCCATATATCATTGGAAAGATACGGAAGTCTAGTTTCTAAAGGAATTTACAGTTTATGAATTGGAATTTTCTAGAAGGAGTTATGGCCATTTTAGTATAGTAAGTTTAGGTTGCACATGAATTCAGCATTCCTTCTATTTCAAGTTTTCTAATCCTTATCAGGCTTGGACGACTGAAGCCCAGTTTGTTAGGGTTATGGGAGGAGCTGTTTTAATCAGAGAAAAGAAGAAAATTAAAAAGAATAAAAAAAGAAACTCTTGCTCTCCCTCATTCAGTGAATTAACACATGCACATAAATTCTTGGCAAGCCGAAGGGGCAAAGACACGCATACAAGAGAGTAGCAAAGAGTCTCCCCCTCATCTCATACTTTGAAACAGCTCTTTTTCTCCCTAAAAACTGCAGAAAACGTCTGGGCTCTCACATAAGGACTCAGCCACACCATCCCATTCAGCTCCATCCTTCAAGGTTCCAAGGTCTAAAAGGCTTAGGAAGCAAGGAGGAACGTCAAGGCGTCATCCAATCACTCTGGCTGACCAACACATCATCAAAGAGCTATCTTCTTCCTCTTTTTATTTTTTGTTTTGTATGTTCTTGTTGTCTATTTAAATTATGGGTAACTAAGTACTTTAGTTAGGGCTAGATTGAAGCCCTAATCATGTTTCTTTAAGGATTTCGATATGCCTTTGCTGTAAACTAATTTTGTGATGCTTAATTGATTAATTTCAGATTATATTTTACTCTTTACATATGTTATGTTATGCTTGATCACCATATGCATGATGTGTATTGAGTTTGTTACATAGGTAAATTTAGATGACCGAATCTTGTGCCTGTGAAAGTAACAAAAGAACTAGTTATAAGTTCTTGAAATTAATCATCATGAATACCTAAAATAGATACCATGTTCTAGGAGTTGTGTGTTTGTCGATTTCCATTGTGTTATGCATTCTTAAAGTACAACTTAGTAGATACCATGCTAAACACTTTATGAATGAAAAGAGTTACAATAGATACCCATGCCTAACTTGTTGCTTAGGGAAATCAATAATTTAAAGAGTAGATATCATGCCTTTAGATTGAAAAACACGAGCATCTAAAATCTGTTTTGTAGCATTGTGCATATCGTTTGCTTAAGGAAGAAGATTAGCGGTGAACATCGAATCCCTAACTGGTTTTCTCACATTGTTTTAACCTCAATCTAATTCTATTTTTAATCAAACGCTGTTTTTTTTAATATTTTGTTTCGAAATTTTTAGTTTTCAAAATCATCTTAAAATCAATTTTAAACACATAATAATCCAGTACTAGTGGGAATGATCTCGTATTTTCTTTCTATACTATTTGTCTGATCTTGTGAACTTGCGAGTTAAAACGTGCATATAGTTGCATAATTTTTAGGTTGCTATTTGTACAACAAGTTTTTGGCGCCGCTGCCGGGGATTGTGTATTAGTTTGTGTTGAAATGGATTTTTGGTTTTCTTTTACATGTTGAATTTTGTTTATGCAAGGTCGTCGATCCCAAAAGTTAGCGGTCAGTGTTTACAATCTTGAGATTGAACGAACTCTTAGACGTCTTCGAAAGCGCGATGAGAGGGAAAAAATTAACACACAAAGAGAAGATTTTGAAGAAGGAGAAAGATCAAAATCTTTGAACGAAATGGGGGATGAACAAGTTCGAAGGCCAATGAAGGACTCCTTTGTTCCTCAGAACCTTAATCAACCATCATGCATTGCGCAAGGAAGTTTCAATTTATCACCTCAATTGCTTAACATAGTGCCGCACTACATAGGCAGACCTTCTGAGGATCCATACTTGCACATTAGGGATTTCTTCGATCTCTGCAAGACTCAGAACATCCAGGGCTTAACTCCATAAGGAATCAGGTTAGCTCTCTTTCCTTTCTCCTTAAAAGATAATGCTAAGTTGTGGTTGAATTCTCTGGCTGTAGGTTCCATTACTACTTGGGAACAATTGGCTACTAAATTTTTGAAGAAGTTTTTCCCAGCCCAAAAGACAAGACAACTTAAAAGGGAGATTCAATCCTTTCAACAACAGGATGGAGATCTTTTCTTTGAGGCATGGGAGCATTTCAATGACTTGCTTCTCAAGTGTCCACACCACAATCTATCTCAAGACGATCAGGTACAAGCTTTTTGTGAAGGTTTAAATGATATTAACAAAAGTCTTGTTGATTCAGCTTGTGGAGGTGTGCTTATGGAAAAGAGCAGAGATGAAGCCATTGAGCTATTTGAGACCCTAAGTGAAAATTCTCAGAAATTCTCATCAAGAGGGAGACAAGGAGTAAAAACTAAAGGTGTTTATGAAGTTAGCACAAATGGTGGAGTCTAGAGTCAAATGGCAGCAATGGAGAAGAAGTTAGATATGCTGGTGAAAGCAATGTCAGCTCAGAACATCTCTCAAGTTCAACAAGTTGCTAAAGTCAAGGTATGTGCTATATGTTCTCATTTTAATTATACTACTGAGACTTGCCCTATGTCTTGTTTTACAGATCATGAGCAAGCTAATCATGTGGGGCAAAACAACTATCATCCCAAGAACAAACCATATTCGAACACTTATAATCCAGGACGGAAAGACCACCCAAATTTCTCTTGGAGCAATAGTCATAATGTGCTTAATCCACAAGGGCAGCAGAAGAACTTCTAGTAGGGAAGTAATTATCATTCTTCATCACAGGTGGCACAACCAAATACTAACCAGAAGAAGAATAATCTTGAAGGTGCCATACTCTAGTTCTTGACTGCACAGCAACAGACAAATGCTCTAACTACTTAGAACATTCAGAAACTAGAAGCAACAACTAGCCAAGCTATTCAGAGATTGGAGGCACAAGTAGGGCAAATGGCAAAGGAGTTAAGTGAGAGAAAGAAAGGAGAGTTTCCATCACAAACCATTCCTAATCCGGGAGGCCAGGAGCAGCTCAAGGATGTGACAATCCTTAGAAGTGGCAAGGTAGTTGACAACAAGGTGGGGACAGATGAGAATGAACTAGAAAATGTTGAACCACCTCCAGCCACAAAGGTAGGTGAGAAGGAGAAGGTGATATTGCCACCCTTCCCTCAAAGGTTAGTTAAGCAAAAGAAAGAAAAACATCTTCTTGATATTTTTGAAACTTTGAGAAAAGTAGAAATCAACATTCCTTTACTTGATGCAATTAAACAGATTCCATCTTATGCTAAGTTTTTAAAGGATTATTGTACACACAAAAGACAGTTTCAGGAACATGAGAAAGTTTCATTGACTGAGGAGGTAAGTGCAGTTTTATTGAGAAAGCTACCACCTAAACTAAAAGATCCAGGTAGTTTTACTATTCCTTGCAGGGTTGGTTACCGTCTGTTTGAACGTGCTTTGCTTGATTTAGGAGCAAGCATTAACTTGATGCCTTATACCGTTTATGAGGAGTTGAGGTTGGGGGAGCTCAAACCAACCTCAATTATATTGCAATTGGCAGATAGAAGTATCAGAAGACCTAGATGTATATTAGCGGATGTTTTGGTTCAGGTAAATGAATTTATTTTGCCTGCTGATTTTGTTGTTCTGGATATGGAAGATTCCCCTATGCCATCTTCATTACCTATTATTCTTGGTAGACCCTTTATGGTAACTACTGATACAAAGATAAGTGTGAAAAAGGGTACTATAAGCATGGAAGTTAATGGTAAGAATATATAATTCATGTTGTCTGATACTATCAAATTGCCACATGATAACCACGATTGTTTCAAGATTGATGTGGTAGGAAGTGTTGTTGAGCAAGTGTTTCAGGTACATAGCATTGACCCTTTGGAGGCATGCATAACCCACAACCTCACAAGGCTGAATTATGAACGTGGATGTGATGTTACAAAGATAGACCTCCATGAAGTTGTGCATTCTCTTGAGGCTTCTAAGCCTTATCCAAGTAAGTATGTACCTCCCTTTGAAACTGTTGTGTCTACTAATACTACTCTTGTCCCTTCCATTGTTAGGGCACTAGATCTAGAATTGAAGCAACTACCTGAACAATTGAAGTATGCTTACTTGGGAGAGAACCAGACATTACCAGTGATAGTTGCTGCAAACTTGAGTTTGGTGGAGCAAGAGAAGTTGTTGAGAGTTCGTAGGGAGCACAAGACTGCATTAGGGTGGACCATTGCCGACATCAAAGGCATAAGTCCATCTAAGTGCATGCACAAAATCCTCCTCGAAGATATGCAACAAGCAGGTGACAAGAGGAAGTTACAGCTGAATGAGCTTGAAGAGTTGAGGTATGATGCATATGAGAAGAATCAGACATTCATGGTGAATGGGCACAGAGTAAAGCCCTTTATTGAAATAAGCTTTGAGCCTAGAGAGGAGGATGTGACTCTCCAACCTGTTCAATACATTGCATGAGAGTCCAACAGTCTGGCTGAAGACTATAAACTTAGCACTATTTGGGAGGACACCCAAAGGAAAGTTGGGAGGCAACCCATGTGAAGAGGACGATGACAGGTTTTGCACTCTACAACCATTGACAATCAGATATGCTTTCTCTCACCCTTTCCTTCTTTATTGTTAACTTTGCCTTTGTTTGTTTTGTTTTTATTTTTATTTTCTTTGTAGGTGTCGTCGTTTATTTCTCCTTCCTTAAATGCTTCATTGTTTATACTTTAACTTTCAAACTTTGAGGACAATATTAGATTTAGGTGTGAGGGGGAAACACTTGTGTTTTCCGTTGATTTTGCATTGGTTAAAAACAAATTAAATAAATAAAAAAAACACTTGTGTTTTCCATTGATTTTGCATTGGTTCAAAAGAAAAAATTATTAAAAACAAAAAAACAAAAAATTTGACAGCTTTGTTTTTAGCCTTAGTTTGTGTCGGTTTTAGTAGTGTTCTTTTGGTAGTTTTTGTGTTTGTTTGTGTCTTAGGTTTCTTTCCAACACAATGATGAGATTTGTTTTTTAATTGCATGACTTTAAGATGATTTCTAAGCATGATTCAAGGGCTGAAATTATTCTTTGGTTAATACTCAATTGTTCATGATTATCATATGCAAAATCACATTTAATCACCCGAGTAAGTGGTACCCATAACATGCTTAATTGAATGAAGCTCAATACAACCCTTTTGCGAGCTTTTGAGCCTTTATTCTTTGTTTGAGAGAGTTGTATTTGTTTAATCTATAACTTTCTTGTCAATTAAGTTGTTGCATGAGCTCATCTTTCGCGATGCTACTTGAATTGCTTATCATCATTGGAACTAAATGCTAGAACTGGTACTAATTTCTTTTCGAGGCATTGAATTGATTTGCATGACATACTTGAGATGATGAAGGCACCTATATTACCACCATTGCCAAAATGACCTTTGACCCATGATACACTTTCCTCTAGGTAAACCCCTGTTGAGACTTGGTTTAAGTCTTTTTGTTTCATAACCCTCATTTTCCTCACCTAGCCTAAACACTTTCATCCTTACCCTTTTTCTTAAAGATTAGTGAAGCATAATTTGTAGAGACTTAATTGTGAATCAAGGGGTGTTTAAAGAGCAAGTTTGTGGGAATGTTAAAAAGAAAAAAATAAAATAAATAAAAAAAAAGAGAAAAAAAATCGGCATTGTGTTTGAATTGTTATGCCCTGATTGTTCATGTATTGATTGTTGAAGTATGGTCCATAATGTTCAAATCGGTCATTGAGTGTATGTACTTGCTTGGTACTTATATGATTTTTAAACTTTGATGGTGATAAAAGTTCATATGTGTCTAACATCATAGCATGCTTCTACTTTTCTTTAAGAACCTTGTGTTATCCATATCCATTCTTTCTTTAACCCCTTACCCTTTCGCCTCATTACAATCCCCATAAAGACCTTCTGATCTTGTTTGTTGTGTTTATATCGATATGTGGAGATTTGGATGAAGTATGAGCATATGGTGTCACTTGTTCTTGCATTCAAGTAGTAGCATTCCTTTCATGGGATCATATTCAAAAGAACATTTCTGAAAGTGCCTTTCTTTCTTGTTATATCATATGTGAGCAATTTGTTTCCATTTTACATCAATCCTCTCACATATAACTAGTATAGGAAGAGTGACTTAACCAGAAAATATGAGGTAAAATCAGAGCGTATTCAGTGAGATTTTTGAGCTAATTCTTTCAACATGTATCTCTCTTTGTACTGTTGCTTTGATTGATTTAATTGTGAGCTTGTGTATGCTTTCTATAAATGTGTATTAACTCTCGAATTATGTGGACCAATTCTTATGCTTATGATGAATCTTAATATGTCATGATCCATTGAAAATCTCTGAGACAAATGTTGGAAGGTCTACGTTGAATCATTGAGTCTTTGTTTTTCTTTCATTCTTTGTTTCTGTTTTGCTCGAGGACTAGCAAAAGCTCAAGTGTGGGGGAATTTGATAGGAGCATATTTATTCGACATTTTATTTTGTTTTCTTATGGTTTTCTTAGCATGTTTCCTATGTTTTCTTAATACTTAGCTTGTTTTCGTGTTTTGTAGGATTTTTGGAAGCAAAGTTACAAAAGGAGTTAATGAGTGCTGTTTGGGAAATCTAAAGAGGAAACTTTGAAAAAGACTTCAGCAGATGTGTCAACTTCTTGAAATTAACTGCACCTGCTCGGGAAGAACTAGAAGATGGGTCATATATCGTTGGAAAGATACGGAAATCTAGTTTCTATAGAATTTTACTGTTCGTGAATTGGAATTTTCTAGATGGAATTATGGCCGTTTTAGTACAGCAAGTTCAGGCTGCGCGGGAAATCAGCATTCCTTCTATTTCAAGTTTTGCTAATCCTTATCAGGCTTGGACGACTGAATCCCAGTTTGTTAGGGTTATGGGAGCAGCTGTTTTAATCAGAGAAAAGAAGAAAATTAAAAAGAATAAAAAAAGAAACCCTTGCTCTCCCTCATTCAGTGAATTAACATGCACATAAATTCTTGGCAAGACGAAGGGGTAAAGACACGCATACAAGAGAGAAGCAATGAGTCTCCACCTCATCTCATACTTGGAAACAGCTATTTTTCTCCCCAAAAACTGCAGAAAACGTCTGGGCACTCACACAAGGACTCAGCCACACCATCCCATTCTGCTCCATCCTTCAAGGTGCCAAGGTCTAAAAGGCTTAGGAAACAAGGAGGAACGTCAAGGCGCCATCCAATCACTCTGGCTGACCAACACATCATCAAAGAGCTATCTTCTTCCTCTTTTTATTTTCTATTTTATATATTCTTGCTGTCTATTTAAATTATGGGTAACTAAGTACTTTAGTTAGGGCTCGATTGAAGCCCTAATCATGTTTCTTTAAGGATTACGATATGCCTTTGCTATAAACTAATTTTGTGATGCTTAATTGATTAATTTCAGATTATATTTTACTCTTTACATACGTTATGCTATGATTGATCACCATATGCATGATGTGTATTGAGTTTGTTACATAGGTAAATTTAGATGACCGAATCTTGTGCCTGTGAAAGTAACAAAAGAACTAGTTATAAGTTCTTGAAATCAATCATCATGAATAACTAGAATAGATACCATGTTCTAGGAGTTGTGTGTTTGTCGATTTCCATTATGTTATGCGTTCTTAAAGTACAACTTAGTAGATACCATGCTAAAAACTTTATGAATGAAAAGAGTTAGCGTAGATACCCATGCCTAAGTTGTTTCTTAGGGAATTCAATAATTTAAAGAGTAGACATCATGCCTTTAGATTGACAAACATGTGCATCTAAAATCTGTTTTGTAGCATTGTGCATATCGTTTGTTTAAGGAAGAAGATTAGCGGTGAACATCGAATCCCTAACTGGTTTTCTCACATTGTTTTAACCTCAATCCAATTCTATTTTTAGTCAAACGCTGTTTTTTTTAATATTTTGTTTCGAAATTTTCAGTTTTCAAAATCATCTTAAAATCAATTTTAAACACATATTAATCCAAAAAAAAACCGAATAAAGAAGAATTCATTTTTGTGGGAATAAAAATATTAATCCCATATTAATTTTAAACACATATTAATCCAGTCCTCGTGGGAATGATCTCGTATTTGCTTTCTATACTATTTGTTTGATCTTGTGCACTTGCGAGTTAAAACGTGCATATAGTTGCGTAATTTTTAGTTTCCTATTTGTACAACAGAAACCCATGAATGGCTCCCTCCTCCTCCCGCCGGCGAAAGAGAGCAGAAAGCCCATCAGCACACACCAAGAATAGAAAAGGCGACATAAGATCACCTTGCCGGATCCCCCTACTAGGCGAAAAAAAACCTGTTTCCTCACCATTGACCAGGACACTATAAGAGACCAAAGCCATACATTCAAAGATCAACCCACAAAACCGGTCAGCCACCCCAAGGCTTCTGAGCATGTCAGTCACAAAACTCCATTCCACCCGATCATAGGCCTTGGCCATATCCAACTTCAAAGCCAATTCCTTATCTTCCACTTTACCACGATGCTTCATAGAATGGAGAAGCTCATGGACAACAAGAAATTATCCTGTATATGCCGTCCCGACACGAATACGGACTGATTGATACTAATAATCTGATCCATCACCAGTTTTAAATGATTAGTAAGGATTTTCGAAATTACCTTTTAGAGAACATTGCAGAGCGTAATAGGCCGCGGTTGGGCCATCTTGACCGGACTAGGGACCTTGGGAATCAGACAGAGTTGGGTGTAATTAATCTTCCATAGAAGCCTCCCCGAATGCCAACAATTCATCACCATCTCACAAATATCTCCCCCCACCACCTCCCAATTCTTCTGTAAAAAACCACTAGTGAACCCATCCTGCCCCGAGGCCTTTGAGGGGTTAATCTGAAATACAACAGCCTGCACTTCCGCCTAAGTGATAGGTGCCAAGAGTCCCTCATTTTCCGCCGGCGTAACACGCCTCTCAATACACTCCAAAATGGCCGGACAAGAGTGAGGATGAGTAATGGAGAACAACTGCTCAAAATAGTCTACCACTACCTGTTGCATCTGAACGCCCTCCTCCACCCACACACCGTCCTGATTTTCAAGTCCCCTCAGCCTATTAAATCGCCAGTGTTTGACTGTGGAGGAATGAAAGAATTTGGTGTTTTTATCTCCCTCCTGTAGCCATTGAACTCTAGCCGTTTGTTTCCAGTAACACTCCTCCACACGAATCAGTAGCTTCAACTCTAGTTCCTTTTGCCTCACCCAAACCCTATCAAATCTGGGTTGCACATAAGCACTACGCAGTTGCTACTGTAACTCATCAATAAGGACCTTACTATTGCGCTGGTTACCCTTCCTCCAACCAAGAAGACCCGACCGCACCCCCTTAAGCTTTTCACAGACTTGATAAGCCTTCGAACCCCGAATCTCATGTTGCCAACACTCCTTAATCACCTGGCGACATCCCTGTTCATTCCCTCATCTTGAATAAAAACAAACCTCCTCTTAGGCTGGCACAGCGGCGGCGATAAGCACAGTAAAAGCATCAAATGATCGGATCCTTCCACAAGGAGGTGATGGAGAGTCTCAGCTGGGTACAACTCCACCCACTCAGTTGTGGCCAAGCCACGGTCCAGCTGGGCCTGAATGAAGCCCGAGTCCCTCTTATTTCTCCAAGTATATGGGTGCCCTTGGTACCCCAAATCAAGCAAACGGTTGTCAACCAAAAATTCCCTAAAGGAAAGCATTGAGTTTTCAGAACGAACGAGAGCCCCATCTTTTTCGCCAACCGACAACACATCATTGAAATCACCCAACAAAAGGCAAGGGTCCCCACACCTTGCAATACGAGACCCCAAAGTCCTCCATTGACCCGCACGAATCCTATCATCCGTGCTTGCATATATAGAAAATAATCTCCAAGTATAACCATAAACAACATCTTTTATTAAGACTTTAATAAGAAATTCACCATACTTAACTAACACTACTTGTTGTACATCCCTCCAAAAAATACACAGTCCACCACTGAAACCCCGTGGCTCAACAGCGTGCATGAAGGGCATCCCCAACTTCTTTTTTAAAAAACAAAATCGTCTACTATTATTCTTTGTCTCAAGCAACACCACAATATCAGGTCGATGGAGTAGATTTTGCTCCACCAGGTTATGAACGGTCAGCGTACCACCGATACCCTGACAGTTCCAGCATAGAACACTCATGGCGACTGGGAAGAGGTGGAACATGCACCCCTTCACTCAAGAGACCATTAAGGTCGGTCCCGACCACCTGAGAGGCGCACACCTCCACCCCAAATTCCAGCCTTCTCCGCCGAGCCACGCCAACACACAACGTTGGTGAAACCCCCTCACCCTCCATCACCAGCCGGCGGCGTTTGCCGTGGCCTGCACCACCAACCCTCCCACCCAAAATAATGGGCATAAGCTGAAAAGGATCAGACTGTTGTGATGCAGGAACACCATTCCCGGTGTGGTCCCCCTCCTCCCTACCCAAAGCCAGCACATCACCCTTTCCATGACTAGACTCCTCATCAGCGACAGCCTCCGAAACCAAAGTGTCTATCACCTCAGTAAGCCGCCCATAGTACCTTAAGACAGAGGAACCTAAACAGATGTATCACCACCCTCGTGCTAGACAATAAAAACCAGCCCCCGGGCAACCAGCTCCCCCTCTCACGGTCCACCCGAGAGCCCCCCAAAACCACCTCATGCAGCCGTCCCCCTCTGCCAATCAAACCAGCATCAAAAGCGGCCTCCAAGACCCGCGTACACCTCGCTTCATCCTCTTTCTGTGCTTAGAAACTCACAGCCAAACCGGAGGCAACCTCATCCCCCCGATCTCTCGCCTGACCTCCGAGCCCCATTGACTCCCTGCCACTACTCAGACGTCGAACGACACTATGCTAAGGTCGTCACCTGAGATCCACCTCCGCCTCCAAGCCCCCAAAAGCATGGCCCCGGTCCTCCCCCCCAGCCGACAACGCAGGACCTTCACACCGCCGGGTAGTATGCCCCAAAGAGCCACACACCAAACAATAAGCAGGCAGCATCTCATACTTGAAACCAATCCATTGCGGACCTTCCAACGGAAACTCCACTATTGTCCCATGCATCAAAGGGTCATCCACCCTCATTCGGACTCAAACACGGAAAAAACGCCCCATACACTCCATGCCCCAAGACGTATCAACCTCCAGCACATCCTCCACAAGGCCCCTAATCTTCTTAGCCACGGCAACAGTCATGTTGAGAGGGGGAATACCATGCAATTGCACCCAAAAAGAGGAATGATTCATCCTCAGACGCCGGGGGTTTCTGGTGTGTGACCCTTCTTCCAGAACCACCAATGCCTCCTTAAAGCTCCATGGTTCCATAGCCAATACTCGCTGCATATCCTGCTGGGAAACAGAGCAAGCCATGAATTTATTGTCCCCAATCACCCGCATGGAGACACCCGCTTTCCCTTCCACAGTCCCGAGAAGAGACTCACAAAAGCATTACCATTGATCCCCTTATCTGTGTATACTTCAGCCACAAGATGGAACTGGAACCCTAAAGGAAGATCTTCAACCTCCTCTTGTGACACCCGAACACCCAGCCGCTCTTTCTCCGAGAGCCTAAGGTGAGACCCGAATTTCTGTTCCAAGTCCGCCATGTCCATAGCCAGTCGCAGCTACAAGCCCGACGCCCCGACGCCATAATCCCCACCAAGAAGAAGCCCAAACGACAGCCGTAGGAACACTCAAGGTGAGCCCAGCGCCCCAACTCATGCCCAAAAAAGGAAAAAGTGCTAAAAAGATGATTAAAACTCTTGAAGAACAAGAAATAGAAATTCTATTTGGAGAAGAAATCTCTTATATAGAAGACATAATTTATGAAGTATCAAGTGAAGAGGAAAGTTCAGAGGAAGATGAACAAATCTTCATGATGAACGAACTACAAGACTTCGTAATTCAGCAAAACACTAAAGAAGAAAATCAAAATATAACACTTAGAGATGTAATAAGTGAAAGTGTAACCTATTCAGAAGACCAAATTGAAGCCTTAGAAAAAACTAAGCAATTAATTAAAAAAGACGACATATATAAACTATCAAGGTTTAAAATGTTTTCAGCAAGAGTCTTTGAACAATTTAGTGGTAACAGCACTGCTAAATGCACTAAAGAAGGAACATCAGAAATACCCCTGTTCAGTAAAGAAAAAAATCAGGAAATGGAAAAAGAAATATCCAGAAATAAAATATGTTAAAATATGATTAATCCATATCTCTATCACGGCTTTATTCAGACAAGGATTGGACACACCAATACTTGCTGTAGTATTCGATAATAGACTGAATGACCCACTTCAGGCTATTATTGGAGGAATACAATCAAATTTGATAAATGGAGTTATTTGGTTTAATGTCAAGCCCAATTATTTCGTTTCCATTACTGATGAAAACATTGAAAATTCAATAAAAATAAAGATTCAACTTAAAAATCAAAGCATGAATCATCAATCGCAAGATCTGTCAATTCAATGGAGAAAAATCCATGAATTAAAAAATTTCCCTAAAACTTCTATGAAAGAAATAAATAAAAATTTTATAGAAGTTTTTGAGCCAAAACCTTATGAGGCTGAAATACAACCAAGGTTAATAAAATGGACAAATTTAGAACTACCTAAACCATGGTTATTTACAAATCTTGTAGTAGAAACTAAAAAAAAACCAGTTTACTTGAAATGCAAGTTTCCGGCAAGAACGTATACTTTAGGGATAAAAGATCTCAGAGTAAAAAAGAACATATTTCTAATTGTGTAAAATTCTCTCAGCATATTGGCGAATCAAGCGCATCTGCAGAATCAAATTTAAATCTAAGTAAATTAAAGGAAAAGCTATAGCACTAAAAAATGTGCAAGTTCCTATTCTCCCAGGAACAAGCTGTTATTCAAAGGATGAGATAAAACTAGTTTATCTCTATCATCTTAAAGTTGGACAAGGAGAAATCATCTTCTCACCTCATCATGGTAAGAAACGATTTACCTATGTGTTAGGAACTTTTAACTTTGCGGGCTATAAACCATATAGTTTTTGCACATTGAATGACACAGGAGCAACATCATGCTCATGTCAACCAAATGTCATTCCGGCAGAAAAATGAATTCCAATGAAAAATCCAATTCAGGTTACTGGAATTCACGAAAACAGTTCATTAATTAATATAAAGCTAAAAAAGTAGCAATTTGGTTAAATGATAAAAAATTCATTATACCTAAAATACTGTGTTTCCCCAATATGCATGGAGATTTTATTCTTGGAAATAATTTTTTCTCTACATATTTTCCTATGATTGTCAATCATAATTATGTTCTTTAACCCAAATCAAAGAGTTTGTTGAAATTCTACTGTTCCTACAACATAAGTATCGGTGCAGTTCAAGATTCGCGCCAATCCAGCGTGGTGACCCAACACCTATAATACAACAAATTGAAGAAAATTTCCAGTTAGAAACAAATCACTGGATTTATAAAATACTTGAAGATAACTTTTGGGAAGACCCATTAAAGTTATGGTCTAGAAGCCCTAGATATTATTCTCTTAAACTAAGAGATCCAAATGTCATTATTAGAGTCAAACCAATGATTTACACTAGAATGAACATTGATGTATTCGACGTTCAGATAAAAAAACTTATAGAAGAAACACTTAGTCCTCATTCCAGTCCCACATTTATAGTAAGAAACCACGCAAAAATCAAAAGACGAAAAACTAGAATAGTCATTAATTATAAAAGGTTGAACGAACAACTTGAATCTGATGGCTATTTTATACCAAGAAAAATGTCTTAGTTAACCAAACTATGGGAGCAAAAGTTTTTAGTAAATTTGATTGTAAATCAAGTTTTTGGAAAATAAAGCTAACTGAATAATCAAAAGCTTTAACTGCCTTTAGCACACCAAGCGCCCATTGCCAATGGACCGTTATGCCATTTGGCCTAAACATAGCCCCACAAGTATATCAAAGATGGATGGACAAAATCTTTAAAGATTATAAAGATTTTTGTGTTGTCTACATAGGTGATATCCTTGTCTTCTCATAACCCAGGGAAGAACATAAGTGTCATCTACAAATTCTTTGCAAAACATTCCAAAATCATAGACTAATTCTATCCCCTAAAAAGATAGAGGTAGAAAAAGAATCAATAGATTTTTTTGGAAATTATTCAGGGATAAAACTTCAAGAACATATAATCTCTATAATAAGAGATTTCCCAGTAGAATTAAAAGATAAAAAACAATTACAAAGTTTTTTAGAGACCCAAACTATGGAAGAAACTTTATTAAAAATTTGTCCAAAAAAGAAGTTCCTCTTTTAGAAAAACTAAAAAAAGATCAAAGATTTAGTTGGACAAAAGAAGATTCTGAAATAATAAGAAGTATAAAAAATGATCTAAAAAAGATTCCATAGGTTTATTTTCCCAAAACAGGAGATAAGCTAATTTTAGACACATATGCCTCAGATTTATGTTGGTGTTGTGTTCTAAAAGCCATTCCAAAAGAACATTGGAATGAGAGAGATACACCATTAAGAAAAAATGGTATTAAACTTTTACAAGCCACATTACCTAAAAAACTTCAAAAAGAAGAATTATTTTGTGGATATAATTCCGGTAAATTTAAACCTAATGTGGTAAAATACATTACCTTTGAAAAAGAACTTTTAGCTATCAAACTTGCCATTAAAAGATTTCATATCTATTTGGCACCATAAGTTTTTATTCTTAGAATTGATAACCAAGCGGTTCAAGATTTTCTAATTAATACAAGGGCCATAACAGATGGTAGAAGATTAAAATGGTATCATTTTATTTCTCAACATACATTTGAAGTTGAACATTTGAAGGGAACTAACAATATTCTTGTAGATTACCTTAGCAGGGAAGATCACTAAAACAAGTGAATTATTTTGTAGGACGTGGATAAGGGAAAAACCACTTGGAATGGGGTTGTAAGGGAAAAACCTTCCCCACAACAAAAGGTATATGTTGTTTACCAGGGATTCCAACCGGGAATCTATAACAACTGCTCAGCTTGTCACGCTCAAGTAAACAAATACCGTGGAGCATGTTACAAAAGTTTCGAAAGCTATGAGGAGGCAACAAAAGCCTTCAACAGCTACTTGAATGCCAAAAAAATGGCAGGTGAATCCAGCTCGGAAGTAAAAGACTTCTTTAATCCTGGATTAGAAGAATATTTATAAGAGGAAGTCAATGGAATATGGAAAACCCATATCCAAAAGGAAAATAAAGAAAACACATGACGCAACTATCATTAAGAATAGTTGAAAAAACAACTACTTTTGAAAATATCATAAAAGAGAAAGAAAAAGAATTGGGATAAAGACTTTAATTTTAAAAAGATAAAGAATTTTCTTCAAATGACGGATAATCTAAAAAACGATTAATATTTAGATCTGGTCTTTGAAAAAATTAAATGAATTTGTCTTTTCGAAGAAGCAAACAAAATTTTGCCACTGGATGTTTTTAATAACATTACTAGAAAAGTATTGGATCTTCAGAGGAAAATTCTGGATATGTATTTTTGAAACAACGAGAATATAAATCTGGCTAATAATATGCCAAGATTATCCTTTGTTCTAACAAATGAACATTGGGAGGTTGAAACTATCGATTGGGGAATTATTAACATAGTAGTTTTGCAAAGTTTTAATTATGAGAATTCTGCCAAAAATCCGATAGAATCTCCCCTTAAGGACTGGTTAACCGTCTTCCACCTATCAGACTAAGGATCGGATACCACTCCAAATTCCAATAAGTTCAATCATCCAACAATGTAACCACAATTTTACAATCAGTCCAAAAGACTTATCATACCATTTAGGTAGGATAAGTAAATACAGAAATAAATATCCTACTCGATAGTCTAGGTAAACACGCAGCTGAAAATTTAATTCCTTCGCCTCTAGATATGCCCACGTCAACTCAACGGCCTGGATGAGATTTAAAACATGAAAGTTGTGAGTGGACAAAATAATCATTTAAAAATCATTTTCGAGGAAAACATACATTTTCCTCCTCCACGAGTAAAACCCTGCATGCATAACATAAAATCCCTTTGTATATAAATATAATATATAAATAATCTGAAAACCCACCAGAAAAATCCATCTTTTGTTAAAACACTTGGTGGGACCCACGAAAACCCGAATAATGAAAATATTCCGTGGTCCACAACCCTGCTTTGAAAACCCTCCTCAAAGGAGCTTAAAAATCATGTAAACAAACCTGGACACAAAATATACATGAAAACATTTCCCACTGTTCCCCGAATAAAATCCCAAGTCGTAGCTCGATAACCTCCACACACCCGATTTACCTCGAGTTGTGCAGAAACTTGTACTACGCATAGACAGCCTCAACGTCCTGGTGGAGAAAATCCCCCTCGACACCAGTGTCGGAGAACCCTCAATGATCTTGCGGAGAAAGACCCTCGACGCCAGTCAGAGAAAACCTTGACCATCGGGGACAAAAAACCAGTGAAAACCAAAATCCATGTTTTGAAATCCATGTTTTGAAATCCTGTTTCCTTGCTAAGGCCAAATTCATTGAAACACCGGGTTTATACTCAAAATCATGGACTCAACCGAAATCCCAAAATCCATCAAGCCAAACCATATAAAACCCGAAACCATAATGCTAGGCTATAGCCCAAAATGTCATTTCCAAATAATTATTGAAAGCCCGTGTCCAGTAATAATTTAATAATATCCAGAAATTTTCCAAAATAATACGTAATAAGCAATTATATCAAATATACCTTTATCCATGCATTATACTTTACAAAACCAAAGTCCACTCACCACACGTCCAAATAAGGTCAATCCCGAGTCGTATGCTCCTCCGAAATTCCCTAAGCAGTATCGCCTGTAAAAAGTAACAATCGGGATTACCAACTATAATTAAAACCCTACATTTAGACTCCCTAAACCCCGGGAGGTCTGCTTGAATCACACTAAAAACGTAGCCAATTCGGACGCCCAAAACTACCCCTAAATGAAGTCTGACCAACCCGAAACGTGCGCCAACAAGTTCGAAACGTCGAAACCATGTCGACCTGCACCACGTGACCTAAGGACCGGTCCCACGCGCCGCCACACGTAGGGGGAAGGCCAGACAACGTGCCACGAGCCAACCACGCACCACCATACGCTTGCTACAGTGCCTCACTCGCCTGCTATAGTGTCTCATGCTCTGCTACAGTGTTTCACACGCCTGACTCGCCGCTGACTCAGGTGCCAGGTGGCATGCCATGTCAGCCCCCCTCTGACCGAACCAGTCGCTAGTGAAGATGACCGCTCCGCCATGCTCCGCCGTCCGCCATCGCCGAAAAACTCCAATGCCGACCGACCTTGAATTTTTTCCTAACTTCCTCAATTTTTAACCGTTTTCACAAATTTTTAGTCTGAATCCCTCTACTCGAACCCACGAAATCCATACCTATGTTGGCCGGAAAATCAATCGAAAGTTCCAATTTTTCCTTTCCTTGGCTCGGTGTCTCCCGCGTCTGCTTCCTGCGACGATTGGTCTGTTCTTGATCGCGGGAAGGAGGAGAATCCAATGAGTGGAACCAAAACGGACAAGGTTGCCTTGAATCAAAGTTCAAATTCTTGGGTTTTTGGGTTTGGCCGCACGGGTTTGGGTGAGTCGCGTAGAGATAGACTGAATTGAAGGAGATCTGATCGCCTTGGATTAAAAATATCTACCTAGGCCAAACTACCAAAATGCCCCTGAACATTATAGACCCACAACTCTCTCACAAGAACTCCGTTTTCCGCATGCCACCTGTCTACGAACTCGTGAGTTTGATACCTACGCAACGGTCCCCGAAACACATCCAAAAGTGTCTCTAAACAAAATTTGACTTTAAAGCCCTTTAAACAACCAAGGGTAATTTCGTCCTTTTACAAATTAATTTACAAAAATTCACAAATTTCATTTCAGGGTTGTTACAATTCACCCCC
Source organism: Oemleria cerasiformis (assembly GCA_037349345.1). NCBI lineage: Eukaryota > Viridiplantae > Streptophyta > Magnoliopsida > Rosales > Rosaceae > Oemleria > Oemleria cerasiformis. The sequence continues at coordinate 2,988,195 of JAZGTL010000008.1, forward strand.
AATAAAGAAATGTCATCCTCGAAATTCATACTTGTCACTGGAACAAATGTGGATGATGCGCCCGCATTAGTGCCTCGGTTTCCCACGTGGCCTCCTCCACGTTATGATTCCTCCACAAAATTTTAACCAGATGAATAGTCTTTCTGCGCAGTACTTTTTTCCTTCTAATCTAAAAGTTGCACTAGTTGCTCGTCAAAAGTCAAATCATCTCTCAGCTCAATTGGTTGCACGTCCAATACATGAGATTCATCGAATAGATACTTTCAAAGCATGGATACAAGGAATACATCGTGAACCCTTGACAGTTCCGGGGGTAAAGCAAGTCTGTAATGTCAGGACTTGTCCCGAATTTCCCATCGAAACCCGAGAAGGACCCTGATCCCGTCTGACAACCTAAGGAAAGGTTCCCAAAATACTCTGAAATCCTTACAAATATAATATGACCAACTTCACCTGTCAGACAAGGGATTCAAAGCACTCAACATTTCCAACAAATAACGACCATCCAATTAAAATATAATATCAGAGTGTCTAGGTAGGATAAATAATACAATTTAGATATCCTACTCGAAGTTTTAATACACTGTGCAGCTGAAATACTAATGCCACCGCCTCGTAAGAAGTGCCCGCGTCAACTTAACAGCCTGGAGGGGATTTAAACACAAAAGTTGTGAGTGGACACAAATAATCAGTTAAAACTCCTTTTTTGAGGAAATCTTACATTTTTCCCCATCCACGAATAAAACCATGCATGCATCAAATAAAACAGTTCATGATATAAAACATCATCTGCAAATCACCGGAATTCCATTTCTCTTTAAAACCACTTGGTTAGACCTACAAAAAATCAGTATAATAAAAACACATCGTGGCCCACAGTTTGGTATGAAAATTCTCCTCCAAAGAGTTTAAAATTATTTATTTCGACTTGGACACATAATATAACAAATCCACTGTTCCCGACATATCCACAAGCCACCAGGGTATCCCTTGAGGTGTGCTAGCCCTGTACTAAAACTATGTACCATGCATAGACAACCTCACGACCCGGCGGAGTAAAACTCCTCGATGCTAGAGTCGGAGCCCTCAACGAACCAGGGGAGCAAAACCCTCGACGCTAGTCGGAGAAACAGTAACCATCAAGATAGAAAACCAGTGAAAACCAATTCTTTGAAAAATCACCAATTATATTGGAGGTTCACTAGGTTCACCGCTGACAGCGGATCCTGGCCTCGGATCCCGGCCCCCCTCAAATTGGTGTTGTTTATATTGGAGGTTCATCTGGTTCACCGCCAACAGCGGATCCTGGCCCCGAATCCTAGCCCCCCTCAAATAGTTCAACCCAAAATCATGGACTCAATAATTACCACGTCAAAATGATATCAAAACCGAGTCCAAAAACCAGGCCATTTCTCAAAACACATTTTCACTGAAATATTGGAAAACATGTGTCCATTAATCATTTCTAAATTCCGGAAATTCAATGCAATAATACATAATAGTATTTAAACAAGGATACATTGATGCATGTATCACAGTTTATAAACCAAAAGTCCACTCACCACCTGTCCAAGCAAGCTCAATCCCGACTTTTTTTTCCCTCCGAATTCCCGGAGCAGTATTGCTTGTCAATAATAACAATCGGGAATACCGGCTAGTAATAAGACTCTTATATAACAATTCCCTAAACCTCGGGATATCCACCTATGCTGCCCTAGAAAACGCAGCAACTTCGGACGCCCAAACTACCTCTAAACGACGTCCGATCAACCCCAAACCTGCTCCAACAGATATGGAACGTTGAAAACTAGTCAACACGCACCGTCGTAACCTCAGAATCGGCCCTACGCGCCGCCACGCACCGACGGAAGGCCGTACCACGTGCCTACGCACCGCCACGCGCTGCCGGCCACGCGCCTACTATAGTACCCACGCGCCTGGACCTGTCTAACCTGGCCCAACTCGGCCTGACTCGGTCCAACTCAACCCGATCGGTTCACTCATCCCGATCGGTTCAATCGCCTCGACTCGGTCTAACTCGACCTGATCTGACCTGACTTGACCCGAACCGACATAACTCAACCCTACCCGACCACCGCTGACTCGTTGGAGAATACGACCGAACCACCGCCTTCGTCGTCGGAGTCTAGCCGGAGAAGATGACCGAACGACCGCCGTCGCCGTCGTCTGGGTCGCCGGAATCCTCCATTTCCGGTCGATCCAAGCTTTTTCCTAACTTCTTCAAAACTCAACCATTTTTCACAAATTTTACGTCTAAATCTATCTACTCGAACCCAGGAATCCAAATATGACCTCAAAACATCAAACTTGTACATGTGCTAGCCGAAAAATCGATCGGAAGGTTTGAATCTTCTTTTCCTCGGTTCGGCTTCCCCCGTGGGTGTATCCTTTGATGGTTGGTACGGTTGTGATCGTGGGAAGGAGTAGAATCCGATTAGTGGAACAAAAATGGACGTTTATGCCTTGAATCAAAGTTGACTTTTGTGGGTTTTTGGGTGTTTATTTCTCACGGTTTCGGAAAGGGTTTGTGTGGTTCAGAGAAAAATATGAGAATGATGAAGAAAATGAAGTTGTAATAATGGTTTGGGGTTAAAAATATCTACCCCAAGTCAATAATTACCAAACTGCCCTTAACAATATAGACCCGTAACTTTCGTATATGAACTCCGTTTCCCGCGTGCCGCCTGTCTACGAACTCGTGAGTTCAAGGCCTATGCAACGGTACTCGAAACACCGCCTAATATATTTCGAAAAAAAACTTCATTTCCACACCCTTGCTCGACCAAGGGTAAAATTGTCTTTTTACAAAATAATTTACAAAAATTGATAATTACATTTTTTCCGGTAGTTACAATCCACCCCTCTTAAGAAATTTCATCCTCGAAATTCATTTCTATGGTTGGAACAAATGAGGATACTGCGCCCGCATTAATGCCTCGGTTTGCCACATGGCCTCCTCCACGTTATGATTCCTTCACAACACTTTAACTAGAGGAATAGTCTTTCTGCGCAGTACCTTTTCTTTCCAATCCAGAATTTGCACTGGTTGCTCCTCAAACTTCAAATCATCTTTCAGTTCAATTGGTTGCTCTTCCAACACATGAGACTCATCAAATAAATATTTCCGGAACAAAGATACATGGAAGACATCATGAATCTTGACAGTTCCGAGGGTAAAGCAAGTCTGTACACCACTGGTCCTATCCTCTCCACATTCGCATACGGGCCAATGTAGCGAGGACTCAGTTTCCCTCGCCTACCAAAACTTACCACTCCCTTCTAGGGGAATAATTTCAAGAACACCTAGTCACCTACCTCAAATTCAAGGTCTCTAGTTCGGCGGTCTGCATAGCTCTTCTGGTGATCCTAGGCTATCTTCAACCTTTCTCTGATGATTCTTATATTTTCCTCAGTCGTATCGATCAACTCTGGTCTTAACAGTCTCCTTTCACCTACCTCATTCCAGCACAATGGTGTCCTGCACTGCCTCTCATACAATGCCTCGAAAGGAGACATCCCAATACTCGACTGATAATTGTTATTGTAAGCAAATTCCATCAGAGCTAGGTGTGAAGCCCAGTTCCCTTTAAACTGCAGTACACAAGCTCCCGTCATATCCTCCAAAACCTGGATTGTCCTCTCAGACTGTCCATTCGTCTAAGGATGAAAAGTTGTACTAAAATGCAAGGTGGTGCCAAAAGCCTTCTGCAAACTCCGCCAAAACCAGGAGGTAAACCTAGGATCTCTATCTGAAACAATTGATTCTGGAGTCCCATACAGCCGTATGATCTCATCAACGAACAATTTGGCATACTGACTCATCCGGAAATCTTCCCGCACTGGTAAGAAATGTGCCAACTTCCTGAGTTTGTCAACAATTACCCATATTCCATCATGTCCCTTCTGTGTCCTTGGAAGTTTATACACAAAGCCCATCGTAATGTGATCCCACTTCCATTATGGGATAGGTAATGGTTGAAGTGTCCCATAGGTTTTCTGCCTCTCTGCTTTCACTTGCTGATATGTCAGGCATCTACTCACAAACTCAGCAATTTCCCTTTTCATCCCAGTCCACCAGTAGTGTTCCCTTAGGGTATGATACATCTTGGTACCTCTAGTATGCATAGCATAAGCCGAACTATGAGCCTCATCAAGAATTTCCCTCTTTAGCTCCAGCTCATTCGGTACGCACAACCGTCCATCCTTAACCAAGGCTCCATCATCCCTAAGCGCATAATCCTGCCTATTTCCAGCCTCCAACTCCATCCTGATAATGCACAATGTAGGATCCTGGAGTTGAGCCTCAATAATCCGATCAATCAAAACAGGCCTCACATGGAAACTAGCCAACAAAGCCCCCTGGCTATCCATGTCTAGTAAAATCCCCGCTCTACGAAACTCTACCAACAATGGTAGGTAGACTGTATGCAAATGGGCCAACGAACCTATGGACTTCCACCTCAAGGCATCTGCCACAACATTGGCTTTTCCTGGGTGGTACTCTATAGTACAATCATAATCTTTTATCAGCTCAAGCCACCTTCTCTGCCTTAGATTCAGGTCCTTCTGGGTGAACAAGTATTTCAAACTTTGATGGTTGATGAAGATCCGACACTGCTCCCCGTATAAATAATGTCGCCAGATTTTCAGTGCATTCACCACTGCAGCTAACTCCAAATATTGAGTGGGGTAATTCATCTAATGGGGTTTAAGTTGCTTGGAAGCATACGCTATCACCTTCCCATCTTGCATCAGCACACAACCTATACCCCGCAATGCTGCATCACTGTATACCTCGAATCCCCCGTTACCATCTGGAAGGGATAATACTGGAGCAGAAGTCATCCTTCTCTTTAGCTCCTGAAAGCTCTGCTCACAATCAACATCCCAGTCAAACTTGACTCCTTTCCTAGTCAACCGAGTCAACGGGACAGTTATCGTAGAAAATTCTTCTACGAACTGTCTATAATATCCTGCTAAACCCAGAAAGCTCCTCACCTCTGTCACTGTCCAGTTTGCCACTGCCTCAACCTTTTGGGGATCCACGCTGATACCTTTAGCCGAAATCACATGACCTAAGAATCCCACCACGGTCAACCAAAACTGGCATTTACTGAACTTGGCAAACAATTTTTTTTCCTAAGCATATTCAGCACCAACCTTAAGTGCTTCTCATGTGCCTTGGCACTCCTTGAATACACCAAGATATCGTCGATGAACACAATTACAAATCGATCCAAATACTTTCGGAACACCCTATTCATCAAGTCCATAAACGTTGTTGGGGCATTAGTTAACCCGAAGGGCATCACCAAGAACTCATAATGACCATAATGTGTCCTGAAAGCTGTTTTTTGAACAACCCCTTCCCTAATCCTCAACTGATGGTCCCCAAATCGAAGGTCAATCTTTGAGAAATATTTTGCCCCATTCAGTTGATCAAATAAATCGTCAATCCTTGGCAGAGGATACTTATTCCGCACTGTAACCCTGTTTAACTGCCGGTAGTCAATACACAATCTCATACCACCATCCTTTTTCCTCACAAATAATACTGGCGTACCCTATGGTGAAACACATGGTCGAATAAATCCCATATTCACCAAATCCTGCAATTGAGTCTTCAACTCTCTTAATTCTGCCAGTGCCATTCTGTACGGTGCCTGCAAGATAGGTTGAGTACCTGGTAGAAGCTCTATGGTGAACTCCATCTCCTGGTGAGGTGGTAATCTTGGAAGATCCTCTAGAAACACATCAAAGAACTCACTCACTACAGGAATATCCCCCACTCTCATCGGAGTATCCCGAGTATCAAACACATGAGCCAAGTAACCCTCACAACCTTTCCTCAATAATTTCTCAGCGGTCAACGCCGATATCACTCCGGAGGGTACTACCCTACGATCTACCCGAAAAGTAAGTTTCGGCAAACCTGGACTCCAGAAAACCACTATCTTGTCATAACAGTCTATGAAGGCATGGTGTATAGTCATCCAATCCATCCCCAGAATCACATCAAACTCAAAAATAACTAAGGGGATTAAATCTGCCTCCAACCTATGGCCTTCAACCATCACCGGACAACTGCGAATCACAAGGTTCGCGACTAACATATCTCCGGTAGGAGTACTAATACCCATGTCCTAACCAATCGAGGGCAATTCTCTATCAGTAAATAGTGTAAAACCCCAAGAAATAAAAGAATGAGTCACCCCGGGATCTATCAAAACACAAGTATCATGGTTGAATATAGATAACGTACCAGTGACTACCTCTGGTGCTGCTCGAGCCTCCTGTTGCATCATAGAAAAAACTCGGGCTGGTGTACTCGAAGATCGACCACGATCCCCAGATCTACCTCTGGCCATGCTGGGCCCACTAGCTCTACCAGCCCCACTAAATTGACTCTGGCCCCCAACCGCAGTACCAGACATTTGTCCTACCCTCTGGCTCGCTCAATAGCATCATGACCCAAGGAACTACTGCGCAGACGACGATGTGGATAGAATCTCTTGACGTGACCAGTCTCCCCACAAATGAAACAACCGGAGCCACCATATCTGCCATCCTATCTTCCGGTTGACTGCACGGAGGCACCACTAGACTGAGCAGATGATTGCCGTGCCTGGCTAGCGCCGCCACTACCAGACCCGGATCTCGCACTCCCAGAAGATCCAGAACTATGACTGCCTCTCTTGGATGGTCCCTGACTAGAGGTTCCGACATTCCAGCACTCCCGACGTCGCCTGGAACCACTGTACTGCTGCTGGACTGGCAAACCCAAACTCAACTCTACTCTGGCTGCAGCATCAGACAAAGTCCTCAAGGAAGTGTGAGCCATAGCTGTTACTACTGACTGAATCTCACCCCTCAGTCCTTTTTCAAATCTGCGGCACTTGTCCCTCTTGGTCGCCACCAAAGCCGGTGCAAAGCAACTCAGCGCTATAAATCTCTGCTCGTACTGGGCCACAGTCATGTCTCCTTGCTGTAAATGCAAGAACTATACCTCCTTGGCCTCCTGGTACGAGTGAGCGTAAAATTGCTCAAGAAAGCGCTCCTGAAAAGTCTCCCAAGTAAGTGTATGAACACCCTAGCTTGACACCTCCAATGAGTGCCACCAGTGGTAAGCAGAACCACTTAGCAAAAATGTGGCCAATAGCACCCTGTCCCCTGGAGGACATCTCATGACCAAGAACACTTGCTCCAAGTGAATAATCCAATCCTCAGCATCATCAGGGCTAGACTCGCCCGTAAATATCGTCGCCCCTAATCTCTGGGCTCTCTCAATATCTGAAACCTCAGTAGTAGCCCTATCCTGAAGTACTAAAGCTAATGTATGACCCAGCAGTTCCAGTGTCTGCCTCAAATCAGGCTCCACTGCGGGTTCATGGGCGTCTCCACCGTTCCCAAACTGCTGACAGGGCTCGCGTCTCGGAGGCATTACACTGAAAAGAAACTGTAACTCATCAATAACAAAAAATTCACTTGTACACTAGGTGTACGGTCTACAGGAATTTAACCTAGTGCTCTGATACCAATTGTCAGGACCCGTCCCGAATTTCCCCCCAAAACCCGAGAAGGACCTTGATCCCATCTGACAACCTAATGAAAGGTTCCCAAAATACCCTTCAATCCTTACAAATATAATATGACCAACTTCACCTATCAGATAAGGGATTCAAAGCACTCAACATTTCCAACAAATAACGACCATCCAATTAAAATATAATATCAGAGCGTCTAGGTAGGATAAATAATACAATTTAGATATCCTACTCGAAGTTTTAATACAGTGTGCAGCTGAAATACTAATGCCTCCGCCTCGTAAGAAGTGCCCGCGTCAACTCAACAGCCTGGAGGGGATTTAAACACAAAAGTTGTGAGTGGACAAAATAATCAGTTAAAACTCCTTTTCCGAGGAAATCTTACCTTTTTCCCCCTCCACGAATAAAACCATGCATGCATCAAATAAAACAGTTCATGATATAAAACATCATCTGCAAATCACCAGAATTCCATTTCTCTTTAAAACCACTTGGTTGGACCCACAAAAAATCTGTATAATAAAAACACATCGTGGTCCACAGTTTGGTTTGAAAATTCTCCTCAAAAGAGTTTAAAATCATTTATTTCGACCTGGACACATAATATATAAAATCCACTGTTCCCGACATATCCACTAGCCACCAGGGTATCCCTTGAGGTGTGCTAGCCCTGTACTACAACTCTGTACTATGCATAGACGGCCTCACGACCCGGCGGAGCAAAACACCTCGATGCTAGAGTCGGAGCCCTCAACGAACCAGCGAAGCAAAACCCTCGACGCTAGTCGGAGAAACAGTAACCATCGGGATAGAAAACCAGTGAAAACCAATTCTTTGAAAATCACCAATTATACTGGAGGTTCACCGGGTTCACCGCCAACAGCGGATCCTAGCACCGGATCCTGGCCCCCCTCAAATAGTTCAACCCAAAATCATGGACTCAATAATTATCACGTCAAAATGATATCAAAACCGATTCCAAAAACCAGGCCATTTCTCAAAACACACTTTCACTGAAATATTGGAAAACATGTGTCTAGTAATCATTTCTAAATTCCGGAAATTCAATGTAACAATACATAACAATATTTAAACAATGATACATTGATGCATGTATTACAGTTTATAAACCAAAAGTCCACTCACCACCTGTCCAAGCAAGCTCAATCCCGACTTGTTTCTCCCTCCGAGGTTCCCGGAGTAGTATCGCCTGTCAATAATAACAATCGGGATTACCGGCTAGTAATAAGACTCTTATATAACAATTACCTAAACCCCGAGATATCCACCTACGCTGCCTTAGAAAATGCAGCAACTTCGGACGCCCAAAACTACCTCTAAACGACGTCCAATCAACCCGAAACCTGCTCCAACAAATCTGAAACGTTGAAAACAAGTCAACACGCAGCGCCGTAACCTCATAATTGGCTCCACGCGCCGGCGAAAGGCCGGACCACGCGTCGACGCTCCTCCACGCGTTGTCACGCACCGGCCACGCGCCTGCTACAGTACCCATGCACGTGGACTGGTCCGACCCGGCCCAACTCGGCCTGACCCAGTCCAACTCAACCCGACCAGTTCACTCAACCCGAATGGTTGACTCGCCCTGACTCGATCTAACTCGATCCAACCCGGCCTGACTCGACCCGACCTGACGTAACTCAACCTGACTCGACCACCGGTGACTCGCCAGAGAAGATGACCGTACCATCGCCGTCGTCACCGGAGTCTGGCCGGAGAAGATGACCGGACCACCGTCGCCGCCGCCATCTGGGTCACCAGAATCCTCTATTTCCGGCTGATCCAAGCTTTTTCCTAACTTCTTCAAAACTCAACCATTTTTCACAAAATTTACGTCTAAATCTATCTACTCGAACCCAGGAATCCAAATATGACCTCAAAACATCAAAACCGTACCTGTGCTAGCCGAAAAATCGATCAGAAGGTTCAAATCTTCTTTTCCTCGGTTCGGCTTCCCTCGTGGGTGTCTCCTCCGATGGTTGGTACGGTTGTGATCATGGGAAGGAGTAGAATCCGATTAGTGGAACAAAAATGGAAATTTATTCCTTGAATCAAAGTTGACTTTTGTGGGTTTTGGGGTGTTTGTTTCTCACGGTTTCGGGATGGGTTTGTGTGGTTCAGAGAGAAAATATGAGAATGATGAAGTAAATAAAGTTGTAATAATGGTTTGGGTTTAAAAATATCTACCCCAAGTCAAAAATTACCAAACTGCCCATAACAATATAGACCCGTAACTTTCGTATACGAACTCCGTTTCCTGCATGCCGCCTGTCTACGAACTCTTGAGTTCAAGGCCTACGTAACGGTACCCGAAACACCGCCTAATATGTTTCGAAACAAAACTTGATGTCCACGCCCTTACCCGACCAAGTGTAAAATCGTCTTTTTACAAAATAATTTACAAAAATTGATAATTAGTTTTTTCCGGGTCGTTACATGTAAGCCACTGGCCCTATCTTGTCAATAATCTCATAAGGCCTAATGTAGCGAGGACTCAGCTTTCCTCGTCTACCAAAACGTACAACTCCTTTCTAGGGGGATAATTTCAAGAAAAACCCAGTCTCCAACCTCATAATCAAGATCTCTGGTCCATCGGTCAGCATAGCTTTTCTGTCGGTCCTGAGCTGCCTTCAACCTTTCCCTGAGGACTCTAATCTTTTCCTCTGTCATTTCCACTATCTCTGGTGTCAACAGTCTTCTCTCACCTACCTCAGTCCAGCATATCGGTGTCTTGTACTATCTCCCATATAGTGCCTCGAAAGGAGACATCAAAATACTAGACTGATAGATGTTGTTGTATGCAAGTTCCATCAAGGATAGGTGTGAATCCCAGTTTCCTTTAAACTGCAGTACACAAGCTCTCATTATATCCTCCAGAATCTGAATTGTCTTCTCAGACTGACCATCAGTATGAGGATGAAAAGCTGTACTGAAATGCAATGTAGTTCCGAAGACTTTCTACAAACTCCGCCAAAACCTCGAAGTAAACCTAGGATTCCTGTCTAACACAATCGACTTTGGAGTCCCATGTAACCGCATGATCTCATCCATAAACAATTTGGCGTACTGACCCAACCGGTAATCTTCCCGTACTGGCAAGAAATGTGCTGACTTCGAGAGTCTATCAACAATTACCCATATTCCATCATGTCCTTTTTGAGTCCTAGGAAGTTTATAAACAAAATTCATCATCATGTGATTCCACTTCCAGTCTGGAATAGGTAATGGTTGTAGTGCCCCGTATGGTTTCTACCTCTCTGCTTTTTCTTGTTGACACGTCAGGCACCAACTCACAAACTCTGCTATTTCCCTTTCATTCTTGTCCACCAATAGTGTTCCTAAAGAGTATGATACATCTTGGTACCGCTTGGATGCATAGCATATGCAGAACTATGAGCTTCCACAAGAATTTCTCTTTTCAACTCTAGATCGTTAGGTACGCACAACCGGCCATCCTTAACCAAGGCCCCATCATCCCTAATCATATAATCCTACCTGTTCCCAGCCTCCAACTCCCTCCTAATAACACCCAAAGTAAGATCCTGGAGATGAGCTTCAATGATTCGATCAATCAAGACAGGTCTCACATGGAAAATAGCCAATAGAGCCCCCTGGCTATCCATGTCCAGTATAACTCCCACTCTTCAGAATTCCACCAACAACGGTAGGTAAACAGTATGCAAATGGGCCAAGGAACCCATGGACTTCCTGCTCAAAGCATCCGCCACTACATTAGCTTTTCCTTGGTGATATTTTATGGTACAGTCATAATCCATTATCAGCGCAAGCCACATTCTCTGTCTCAAGTTCAGATCTTTTTGGGTAAAGAAGTATTTCAAACTCTGATGGTCAGTAAAGACCCGACACGTTTCCCCATACAAATAATGTCTCCAAATCTTCAGTGTGTGCACCACTGCAGCTAAGTCCAAATCATGTGTGGGGTAATTCAACTCAGGAGGTTTAAGTTGCCTGGATGCATATGCTATCACCTTCCCATGCTGCATCAACACGCAGCCTATACCTCGTAATGATGCATCACAGTACACCTAAAATCCTTCGTTATCATCTGGAAGGGTTAACACTGGGGCAAAAGTCAACCTCTTTTTTAGCTCCTGAAAGCTCTGTTCACATCCATCATTCCAGTCAAACTTGACTCCTTTCCTAGATAACCGAGTCAACGGGGCAGCTATCGTAGAAAATCCTTCTACGAATCGCCGATAATATCTCGCTAAACCCAGAAAACTTCTCACCTCTGACATTGTCTTCGGTTGTTCCCAATTTGTCACTGCCTCAACTTTTTGGGGATCCATGCTGATACCCTCATCAGAAATCACATGACCTAAGAATCCCACACTGGTAAACCAAAACTGACATTTATTAGACCTTGGCGAATAGTTGCCTTTTCCTCAGCATATTCAGCACCAACCTCAAGTGCTTCTCATGTGCCATACCACTCTTCGAATATACCAGGATATCATCGATGAACACAATCACAAACCGATCCAAATACTTTCGGAACACCCTGTTCATCAAATCCATAAATGCTGTCGGGGTATTAGTTAACCCGAAGGGGATCACCAGGAACTCATAATGCCCATAGTGTGTCTTAAATGCCGTTTTGGGAACATCCCTTTCCCTGATCCTTAACTGATGGTACCCAGATCGAAGATCAATTTTAGAGAAATACTTTGCCCCTTTTAATTGGTCAAACAAATCATCAATTCGTGGCAAAGGATACTTATTCCGCACTGTATCCCTGTTTAACTGTCAGTAGTCGATACATAACCTCAAACCACCATCTTTCTTCAATACAAATAACACCGACGCACCCCAAGGTGATACACTTGGTCGAATAAATTCCATATCCACCAAGTCCTGCAATTGAGTCCTCAATTCCCTCAATTCTGCCGGTGCCATTCTCTACGGTGCATGTGATATAGGTTGGGTATCCGGAAGAAGCTCTATGGTGAACTCAATCTTCCGGTGAGGTGGCAATCCCGAAAGATCCTCTGGAAACACATCGGGAAACTCATTCTCCATTGGAATATCCTATGGAGGCATGGTGCATGGTTAACCAATCCATCCCCAGAATCACATCAAAATCATAAATGTCCAAGGGGATTAAATCTGCCTCTAACTCATGACCTCCCACTACTACCGGACAACTACGTATCACGAGGTTCGCCACTAACATACCTCCGGTAGGATTCTAATACCCATATCCCAACCAATCGGGGACAACTCTCTATCAACAAAAAGTGTGAAACCCCGAGAAATAAAAGAATGTGTAGCCCCGAGACCTATCAAAATACGAGCAACATGAATAAAAATAGACAACGTACCAGTAACCACCTCTGGTGCTGCTAGAGCCTCCTGTTGAGTCATAGCAAAAACTCGGAACTGTGTACTAGAAGATCGACCCCGACCCTCCTGTCTCCCTCTAGCCCTAATGGCCCCACTAGCCCCGCTGGCCCAACTGGCCCCACTAGACTGGGTCTGGCTCCCTGTTGCAGTACTAGATGTCTGCGTTGCTCTCTGACCCAATTCAGCAGCATCTCTGCCCAAGGAACTACTGCCCGGACGACGATGTGGACAGTCCCTCTTAAAATGACCAGTCTCCCCATAGGAATAGCAACCGGTGTCACCCACCTGTGCAGGTATGCCACTCTATCTCCCGGTCGACTACACTGAAGCCCCGCTAAACTGAGCAGTTGATTTTTGTCCTTGACCGGCTCTGCCACTGCCTGATCCGGATCTTGCACCCCTAGAAGGAGCTGAAACTGCCTTTCTTAGATGGTTCTTGACTAGAGGCCCGAAAACTCTGGTGATCCCGACGTCGTTGGAACCACTAAACTGGTGTTGAGCTGCCAAATTCAACTCGCAATGTAAGATAAAGCTCTCAAAGAAGTATGAGCCACATCTGTTACTGCTACTCGAACCTCATTTCTCAGTCCATACTCAAATCGTCGGCACTTATGCATCTCAGTTGCCACCAGAGTCGGTACAAAGCGTGAAAACTCTAGAAATTTGTATTCATACTGGGCCACCGTCATGTCCCCCTGGTATAGCTGCAAGAACTCAGCCTCTCTAGCATCACAGTATGAGCGAGGATCAACCTGTTTGAGGAAGCGCTCCTGGAAAGTTTCCAAAGTAAAAGTACCAACATCCCAGTATGTCAGCTGCAAAGCATGCCACCATACGCATAGCCACCCAAAATAAAAGTGGCTAGTCGCACCCTATCCTCCATAGGGCACCTTATAACAGCAAACACTCGTTCCAAACGAGTAATCTACTCATCCGCATCATATGAGCCTAACTCGCCCGTAAACATTGTCGCCCCCAACCTCTGGGCTCGCTTAATATCCGAAATTTCAGACTTAGCCCGACCCTGAAGTACTGTAGTCAAAGCCTGACCCAATTGATCCAGGGTCTGCCTCAAATCAGGCTCTACTACGGGTTCATGTGTGTCCTCACCGTTTCCATACTGCTGACGGGGCTCGTGTCTCAAAGGTATTACCCTGAAAAGAACCATAAATTATCAATACCACAATCAGTTGTACACTAGTACACTAGTACACTAGGTGTACGGTCTATAGGAATTTAACCTAGTTCTCTGATACAAATTTGATAGGACCCTTCCCGAATTTTCTCTCAAAACCCGGGAAGAACCCTGCTCCCGTCTGACAACCTAAAGAAATTCCCAGAATACCCCTAAGTCCTTGCAATTAATTATGAGAATTCTGCCAAAAATTTGGCAGAATCTCCCCTTAAGGATTGGTAAACCGTCTTCCACCCGTCAGACTAAGGATCAGATAACACTCCAAATTCCAATAAGGTCAACCATCCAGCGATGTAACCACAATTTTACAATCAGTCCAAAAGACTTATCAGAGCATCTAGGTAGGATAAGTAAATACAGAAATAAATATCCTACTCGATAGTCTAGGTAAACGCAAAGCTGAAAATTTAATGTCTCCGCCTCTGGATATGCCCACGTTAACTCAACGGCTTGGAGGGAATTTAAAACATGAAAGTTGTAGTGGACAAAATAATCATTTAAAAATCATTTTCAAAGAAAAATACATTTCCCCACTCCACGAGTAAAACCATGCATGCATAACATAAAATCCCTTTGTATATAAATATAATATATAGATAATCCGAAAACCCACCGGAAAAATCCATCTTTTGTTAAAACATTTGGTGGGACCCAAGAAAATCCGAATAATGAAAACATTCCGTGGTCCACAACCCTGCTTTGAAAACCCTCCTCAAAGGAGTTTAAAAATCATGTAAACATACCTGGACACAAAATATACATCAAAATATATCCCACTGCTCCCCGAATAAAATCCCGAGCCGTAGTGGGATACCCTCCACACACCCGATATATCTCTAGATGTGCAGAAACTTGTACTACGCATAGACATCCTCAACGACCTGGTGGAGAAAATACCCCTCGACACCAACGTCGGAGAACCCTCAACGATCTGGCGGAGAAAGACCCTCGATGCCAGTCGGAGAAAACATTGACCATTGGGGACAAAAATCCAATGAAAACCAAAATCCATGTTTTGAAATCCTTGTTTCTTGGCTTAGGTCAAATTCAGTGAAAAATCGGGTTTAAACTTAAAATCATGGACTCGACCGAAATCCCAAAATCCATCAAGTCAAGCCATATAAAACCCGAAATCATAAAGCTAGGACATAGCCCAAAATGTCATTTCCAAATAATTATTGAAGCCCGTGTCCAGTAATAATTTAATAATATCAAGAAATGTGCCAAAAAAATATGTAATAAGCAATTATATCAAATATACCTTTATGCATGCATTATACTTTACAAAACCAAAGTCCACTCACCACACATCCAAATAAGCTCAATCCCGAGGCATATGCTCCTCCGAAGTTCCCGGAGTAGTATCGCCTGTCAAAAGTAACAATCGGGATTACCAACTATAATTAAAACCCTACATTTAGACTCCATAAACCCCGGGAGGTCCGCTTGCATCACACTAAAAATGCAGCAACTTCGGACGCTAAAAACTACCCCTAAACGACGTCCGATCAACACGAAACCTGCTCCAACAGGTCTGGAACCTCGAAACCTTATTGATAAGCGGCGCCGTGACCCAAGGACATGTCCCACGCGCCGCCACGAGCCAGCGGAAGGTTGGACCACGCCCCACTCGCCGGCCACGCGCTGCCACGCGCCTACTACAGTCCCTCACGTGCCTACTACAGCGTCACACGTGCTGCTACAGTGTTTCACGCGCTTGACTCGACGCTGACTCATCTGCGAGGGGGCCTCCACGTGGCTTCACATGGCTGCCAGGTGGCATGCCACGTTAGCCCCCCTCTGACCGAACTAGTCGCTGGAGAAGACGACCGCTCCGCCGTGCGTCACCGTCCGCCGTCGCCGGAAAACTCCACTACCGGGCGACCTTGAATTGTTTCCTAACCTCCTCAAATCTTAACCGTTTTTCAAAAATGTTTAGTCTAAATCCATCTACTCAAACCCAGGAACTCAAAAATGTAGTCTGAACACGAAACCCATACCTGTGTTGGCCGGAAAATTGATCGAAAGTTCCAATTTTTCCTTTCCTCGGTTCGGTCTCTCACGGCTGCTTCCTGCGACGGTTGGTACGTTCTTGATCACGGGAAGGAAGAGAATCCGATGAGTGGAACCAAAACGGGCAAGGCTGCCTTGAATTGAAGTTCAAATTCTTGGGTTTTTGGGTTTGGTCGCACAGGTTTGTGTGAGTCGCGAAGAGAGAGAGTGAAACGAAGGAGATCTGATCTACTTGGGGTTAAAAATATCTACCCATGCCAAATTACCAAAATGCCCCTGAATATTCTAGACCCACAACTCTCTCACACAAACTCCTTTTTCCGAGTGCCGCCTGTCTACGAACTCGTGAGTTCGAGACCTACGCAACAATCCCCGAAACACAGCCAAAAGTGTCTCGAAACAAAATTAGACTTTCAAGCCCCTTAAACAACCAAGGGTAATTTCGTCATTTTGCAAATTAATTTACGAAAAATTCCCAAATTAAATTTCCGGGTCGTTACTGTTGACCTATGTATGAAAGCTTGTCTACTCTTTGAGCTCTACAAAATGGTATAAACGGTTTTGATTTTTACGACGGTTGAAAATCTGGTGTGTAAACCCATTGGCAGCCGCCACTTCCGCCACGCTTGCTGATGAGTGGGGACATTTTCAGGAACTGTCATCTCGGTTTTGACGTGCCCATCTTCCTGTGAAACTTTGCCTAAGATGGGTTTGTGAAACTTGAAGATTGTTTGAAAAACTCTAGTTGACCGGCGCGTGTTTTCCTCAATTGACGAAAATTCGACCTCTGGATTGGTTTTCAATTATAGGAGTATGAACGTGGAGTCATTCTGAACCTATCTGAACTTTCGAATTGGGAAATCCGAGATTCGTAGATTTTGAATTGAATTTCTAGGTGTTTTGACTTGAAATTGGGCCTACGTTTAACGAGGGTTGACTTTTAGTTAACTGAATCATTTTATCTCACATTTGACTCATCAACTTAGTTACTTTGTAATTTGGCCTAAATTGACCTTTTGACTCCTTGTTGGTAATTTCATATTTGATTATGCTTTAAGACACATTACATTGGTTATGAACCATAATTAGATTCTAATCCTTTTTTGCTTGACCTTATACGTGATTTGGAATGTTTTCATAGATATTTATTGTGAAAGGAGACTACTTGGATAATCTGTGAGATGAACTTTGTTTTCAAATGAATTTATCAATTTTAAATTATTTATGATTACTGCACGATTGATATAAAGACGTATGTGATTTTTATATAGAATGGACTATTATTTTCACGAATGTAATATTTATGATTATATTTTGATTATCACTTTGACTTTGAAAGGTTCCTTTTGCTACTTATGTTATATATTTTGTGTACTATTATTAGTAAGTAACAATTATGTACCCTTAGTATTTTTGGACCCATCCGCGCATACATTGAGGTTTTGGGACGTGTGCAAGGGTGTTTAGCCATGTAGGGGTTAGTCTCCACCGCACATGACCAAGCTCAGTCAGTGTTACATTTCTTACCTTACACGTGTATCAGTTAGTCTGCGTGCATATGTAAAATGGCCAGAACAGATAACTGGTACTAGCTAGTGTGGTTTTGAATTATAGTATATATATACAATATGATGAGTTTTAACTTGATGGGTATTTAAGAAGTACTTTGGATTTGAAATGTGCATAATTTTCGAATAAGTATGAGTACAGACTTTATATTTGTTTTAGAAGACTATGAAATCTTTATCAATATAATATTATTACGGAAATATTGCTGCTTTTAATATTTGATTTCAGCTGATTTGGAGTATTTTCTATATTCATTTCATTTATCTAGTTTTTGAAAATCTTATTTATTTCTATTAACAATATCGTAGTGATTGTACTTCAAACTATCAAATTTTAAGAAATTTTATTTTTGTCTCTATCTCGTGATTTTTTTTTTTTCGCCCGTAAGTTATCTTAAGAAGTGAAGTTAGCTCGCGTTGTGTGAAGGCATTCTAATCGTAACTTCTTCAAGAAAAATATCAGAATTACTTCAGCACATTCTCATATTTCAAGATAGCTATTACCAGGCTCATACCCTATTATCGTTTTATCAAAAATATTTATACCAAAATCATTTTAATCAGAAATTATTTGACAATTTTGTTAAAGCATTTCTCCTGTGGTGTCGAACTTAAGGTCGAAGGCTTCACCACCACTAGTTGGTGAAAATTAAGAGAACTCCCGCCCCTACAAAAACTAGGGCTGGGTGGGTTACTCTTGTGTATAGAGAAGACAAAGAGTTTTTCTATAGAGAAAAAAAGAAGAAAAAATTGTTATTTTTTAAATTAAAATTATAAAGCCCATCAAGGTTGGACATGCAATTACTAATCATAATCAATAGTTGTTTGATTACATGAAGGGAGAACTCTCCCTCAGTTGGATTCTCTCCATTCTTACTATAGAGACATATGCATGTAACTCTCTTTCTAACTGAGAGTTAGAACTCTCTCTTCTTTCTACATTTATCATTTTCTCTCTAAAAGTTCAAAGCCACTTATACCATTACCAACAAATATTATTAATAAGAATGTTTTATCTCGTAGACATAGTTCGAATTGGATGAGTCACGCATATAATTGTCAAGCCTTGAGGGTGTGTTGTCTTCATGGATCCCTAGAATATTGGGTGAACCACGTATATGTATTTTTATTGGGTGTGTTTTGTTCATGGATCCTTCAATCCATTTCTGGGTTCAACAGAAATCAATACTAGTAAAAAACTGATTGAAAGTTAAAATAGAGGTATTTTATGATATGTATTGAAGTGGAAGAATAGTAAACAAAAGAAACAGTCTCGCGGGTAATACAAAGCTGAAGATGGATGTTTTTATTTGATAGAGGGAGGTTGATTGTAAAATGGTTTACATATATTGATTTATCTAACTTAACTTAGATTGCAGACACAAGGACTCTTATTTATACTAACAGTAAAACTCTCTAGAGATAGTAATTAAATGTCACTTCAACTTCTAACTATCATCCAACTCTCTAGAAATTTTAAAAAGCATTAACTCATAGATTATTCTAGAAAACATATTTTATTTTCAAAATTAACTCTCAACACTCCATCTTAATTAACCAATGGTGACAGATGGATTCCTATTCCTCATTCTTTCCAAATTCAATCTCCCCCACAGTTCCCGTTATGCTCTTATGTCAGTGATCTGATTGATGAAATTGGCCAATATTGGAATTACCACTTAGTCAGACAGGTTTTCTGGAGTCATGAGGCTGATGCTATCTTAGGAATTCCTTTACGATTCCATGGGCCTTCTCCTGATTGTCTTGTTTGGCACTACGAAAATAATGGGTGTTTTAATGTCCGGAGTGGATACTGCTAGCTAGCTCTATTTGTGATCGGCACAAAGGGCATATTGGGGTTTCAACGTCAGGTGGTACGAATATTTGTCTTAAGATCTGGCAATTGAATGTTGCTCCTAAAGTCAAGATGTTTTTGTTGGTACTTAAGTTGTACACTAGGCATCTAGGTGGCTAAGTCTGAGACAAGCCAGCAAAGGAGATGTGCAAGCAGAGCTGTGAAGATTCTGTTACAACAGAAAGCAGTGAGGGTGTGTGTGAGCCTAACTTGGCGTCCAAGCTAGAAGAGCCGTGTGGGATGCGTGTGTGTGTGACATCATAGTGTAATCACACTAACATAATGTAATAGAGAATGTAATAGGTGTGTGAGTGTGTAATAAAAAAGTAATTCAATCATTATGGAACAATCTCTCTCTGTCACAGCAGAGAGATCAAACGAATAGAAGCAGAAATTCTCATAAACAATCCATCAAATAACTGGTGTGCAACAAACAATATCATTCTATTCTCTACCAAAATTAAACCAAGTTTTCATCACCCGAAGGATTCATTCCTACATCTAAGAACAATCAGTTGAAATCCAAAAACAAAACCAAAATCAATCGGAGTTGAGGTTAAAGATCTTACCCGATTTGAGAAGAATCCACTTCCGATTATGCTGAAGTTGCTGAAATCAACATGGTATCAGAGCTATCTGATCCGTGAGCATCGACGTAGAGGACGATCAACTGTGAAGAAGAAGCAGTACACTAGGCAGCTGTGTCTAACATGACAAGAGCTGGTGGGTCAGAGCTACGAGCTCCCATCTTTGATGGAACCAACTACGAATTCTAGAGCATCAAAATGCGAACCATACTCAGAGCACATGATCTCTGAGAGTATGTTGATGTTGGACTGCATGAAGAAGCAGGAGATGCTGCCAGTGATGTGGTTAATCAGCCAACCCGAGCAGATTACATCAAGGATGCAAGAGCCTTGGGAATGCTTCAAACATCTGTTGCTGATACAATCTTTTCCAAGATCTCAAATGAGGAGAGTGCCAAAGTAACTTGGGATCTGCTGAAAAGAGAGTACAGAGGTGATCAGAAGGTAAGAGCAGTAAAGTTACAATCCTTGAGACGTGATTTTGAATATACAAGGATGAAAGAAATTGAATCACTATCTATCTGTCTGTCTAGACTATATGAAATTGTGAATCAAATGAGAACCTATGGTGAAGATGTCACAGAAAAGAGGCTAGCACAGAAAATACTAATCATCTTAACTAAATCCTATGATTCTATAGTATCTATTATAGAAGAAACTAGAGATATGGACACTATGAATGTTGAGAATGTATTAGCATCCATTAGAGCTTTTGATCAAAGACTAGAAATGCATGAGAGTACTGTGGATAAGGAATTCTGTAGTTTATCTATGCATGATAAGGGACAGCAAGGGACTGGTCAAGGAAAATTCAAGAAGCAGTTTAAAGGAAACAAAAACTGGGGTCAAAAGTTCAATTCTGGAAAACCTAACTACAATCAAATGTGAATTCCAGTAGAGCTGAGAGCAGTGGTACTAAGTGCAAGACCTGTGACAAGCTACACTATGGGGAATGCTGGTTCAAAGGGAAAACCAAGTGTTATCAGTGCAACAAATTTGGTCACATGGCCAAGGACTGCAACGGGAGGCAAAGTGCAAATGTTGCAAAGCAAGCAGATGAGGAAGGTGCAATGTTCTATCCCTGTCACTCTGCTACAACTAAACCTGACACTGATATCTAGTACCTTGACAGTGGTTGCAGTAATCACATGACCTCAAATGAAGCCTCATTGATTAACCTAGATAAGTCTCTAAAGTCCAAGGTGAAAATGGGGACTGGTGAACTTGTGGATGCAAGTGGTAAAGGTACCCTTGAGATCAATACACAGAATGGAGACAGATTGATCAAGGAAGTGATGCTAGTGCCAGGCTTGGATGAGAATCTGCTCAGTGTTGGACAGATAGTGGAGCATGGATACAATCTTGTGCTTGAGGACAAGATTGCTAAGATCTATGATCAGGGAAATGAGGTTTCAACTGTTCCAATGACTAGGAATAGGTGTTTCCCACTCTCATTCAACCAAGTCATTCTAGTAGCAAGAATTGCCACTGAAGAGGGATGTTCCTGGCTATGGCATATGAGGTTTGGTCACTTGAACCATTCTAGCCTAGTTGTTCTGTACGCAGAAGACATGGTTGTGGGAATACCTAAGCTATCCAAGAAGAGTGAAGTGTGTGAAGGTTGCATTGTTGGAAAGCAGCATGTTGATAGTTTTGACAAGGATAAAGCTTGGAGAGCATCAAAACTACTAGAATTGATTCACTCTGATGTCTGTGGTCCAATGCAGACTGAGACAATGGGAGGAAACAAGTATTTCCTAACATTCATTGATGACTACTCTAGGATGTGTTGGGCTACTTCCTAAAGTACAAGTCTAGGGTGTTCAATGCATTCAAAAAGTTTAAGGCAATGGTTGAGTTGCAGACTGAGAACAAGATCAAACGGTTGAGAAGTGACAGAGGATGTGAGTTCATATCACAAGAGTTTCTAACCTACTGTGAACAAATGGGAATAGAAAGACAACTTACTGTGTTATACTTGATCAGTCGTTATTTATGCATCATTTTGATGTCTTTATATGCCTCTCTTACATGTCTTTTGAATGATTTCGTGCCATCAATAGTAGAAAACGATCAATCTTGTGAGACTTGTGCAGAGTTAGAAAGATAGGTAAAATCTGGAAAGAACGAAAAAAGAATGACTCAAATCGGAGTCCAGATGAAGGAGATATCCTCATTTCAATATCAGGTCCTGAACGGAGTCCTGAGTGCGCCAGTGCGCCAGTACGCCTATTTTGGGCCACTGGCCAAGTACCTCATATCAGGCCCTCCAGGTCTCAAACCTGTGTTTCATGACATCAAGGTCAAGTCCTAGAAGTGCCCAGGGTCGCGCCAAGGCAGGTCGAGGACATGTCCCAAGAACTCCCATCCGAGCCAAGATGTGCGCCTAAGCCGGGGTCCCTGTTCCGCCAGCGGTAGATCAGAGGTTCTCCCTCTGCGCTAAGCCTGACAACATTTACGCCAAGCCTGAAAGAAGATGCGCTTCTAATGTACTCATGATTTGCTTCAAAAGCGCAGTCCCAGATCCTGATTACGAAGACAGTCCAAAATCCAAGTTTGGCCAGCTTGCGTTCCCACTTGCCAGCTTGCATTCACACTCCCAGCCGTGTTCTGATTGGTTCTAATAGATTTAAGGACTTTGTAATTAATTAAAAGTACAATAACTTTCCCTATCCTTATAGGACATGGTTTTACCAATCCTTATAGAACATGGTTTTACCAATCCTTATAGAACAAGGTTTTCCCTTTGTCTATAAAAGGGAGCCTTTGTTCAGTGTTTTAGGGGGGAGATAATTAGCTAGGGGCGTTTTTGTTTCTGGGAAAACAGAGACCTGAGCCACAGAGAGTTCCGTTTTGGTTTTCTAGAGAATTAGGGACCATATTTTGGGAGATAATCTTTCACATAGATTATTGGACGTGGAGCTTGGAGAAGAAGGCTCTGCCGTGTCTTCTGCTGCACCTGTTCTTAACAATCTCTTATGTACCCTTATTTTCATTATTGCAATTTACTTATGAATTCAATTATACTTGTGTTTATTTCAGTTATGTGTGAGTAGTCATTAGGATTAGGGCTGCTTGAAGCCCTAGCCATGTTAGCTTGTTGATTGGATTTCTGGCTCTTGATTATGATTGCTATGCATGCTGAATAAGTTGGATTACTATGCTTAATGAGCTTAATTTATGCCTATAAGATTAGCTACCTTGTTTGCATATAATTATAGATGTAATTGCTTGAGTGACCGTCATATCATCTTGTGATTTGGAGCATCGAAAGTATTCGTACTTGTAATCTTAACTCATGACGACCTAGGATTGCATGCCACTTTGCTAGGCTAATGTGGTGTCATTAAATTCTCTTTAAACTTCATGCATCATCTTAAAAGGTAGGTGATAGACGTTCTAGGCATATGCCCTGTTTAGAACATGCTAAGTAAGAGGGAATAAGATGTGTCTAGTGAACCAACGCCAGGTCCTAGGCACGGGCACCTAATTCAGAAAATGCATAGTAATTAGGTCAAGGAAATTTGGTTAAGAGCTATAATTGGTTAGAGTGGATAGTAAGCCTTAATTCGCCTTAGTTAACAACCTTTCATTCTTGCATTGTTATTTTCTGCACTTTGATTTACTTGTCTTTAAATTTCAGTTATCACATCATAAACCCCACCCCCACCCCCCACCCCCCCCCCCCCCCCCCCCCCCCCCCCCCTGTGTGTGTGTGTGTGTTTTTTTATTTAAGTTAACAAATCTGAACTAAATTGGTCATAACGTTGATACAAGTCCTCGAGGGATCGACTCTTGCTGTGCTACTATACTATACTTATCGATTTGTGCACTTGCAAGGATTTTATAACTGTTAGAATTGAATTGCATATTTCTTGCTCTTTAAATCTACCAACAAGTTTTTGGCGCCGTTGCCGGGGACTTGCCCCTCAACGGTGCCCATTCAAGTTTAAATTTGTAACTTAGTTTTTCTTTTTGTTAGGTACCCGCGTATGTCATTCCAAGGTTCAGTGCACGGGTCATCAAGTGGACCATCATCGCAAGCATCTTCAGTCCACGGCTCCCCGCCACAAAGACCAAGGAGGATGGCGCACCACAGAGAAGAGCAGGGCCTGGAACGTGGCCTAGTACCGCAAGCCCCATGGCGCCTTAAGGATTTTGCCATCCCCATGTCTCGGAGGATCAATTTCCAATTGTTTTTCCCGAGTCAACAGTTGCAAACTTCGAATTAAAGTCGGGTACAATTCACATGCTGCCTACATTCCACGGCCTTGCTGGCGAGGACCCGCACTTTCATATCAAGGAATTTGTTGAGGTTTGTTCAACACTGCGCATCAATGGTATGACAGAATCTGAAATCCGCCTGCGGCTCTTTCACTTCAGTCTCAAGGATCGCGCCAAGACATGGTTTCATTCACTGGCGCCGGCTTCCATTCACTCTTGGAGGGACTTGACGTCCAAATTCTTAACACAGTACTTTCCCGTGGAAAAGACAAATGAGTTAAAGTCCAAGATCATGAACCCACGGCAAGACATGGAGGAGTCTTTCTACGAGTTTTGGGAGCGGTTCAATCAGATGCTACGGGCGTGCCCCCACCACCATATTGATGCCCATCATCTTATGCTATACTTCTATGGAGGCTTGAAGACTAGCGATCGGACAATGGTGGACTCTCAATCCCAAGGGATTCTAGAAGGCACAGCCGAGGAAGCAAGGACCGCCTTTGAGAACATTGCTCAAAGGGAAAAACAGTTCAGCTACAGGGGTCCCTCCTCTAGAGCTACGGGTGATGCATCCGCCAAATACAAAGATGACGCCATTGCTCAGCTCACGGCAATGGTGAAACAGTTGTGTAGCAAGAAAGCCAAAGAAGTTCACATCTGCGAGGTATGTTCAATTCAGGGACACAAATCCCAGGACTGCCCAGTTGTGGAAGATGCCAACTTTGCTGGAGGGTTCAACAGCAATTCTCGACCCCGGAATGACCCATATTCCAACACTTACAATCCGGGGAGGAAAAATCATCCAAATTTCCGTTGGAGCAACAATCAAGCAGCCGCAAATCCCTTGCCACCTCCTGGATTTGAGCAGCAAGCCGCAAGCCCTCAGGGGAACTATCACGGTCCTTTCTCAAATCAGAATGGTGGAAGCAAGTCTCTTGAGGACTCCCTTCATATCTTGACTCAACAGCATGCTCAATTAATAAAATTCATGCAAGATAGCCAGAGTCAGACGGGAGACATAAAAAATGCAATTGCAAACTTGGAGCATCAAATGGGACAGGTGACGAACCAACTAAATCAGCGAGAGCAGGGCAAGCTACCGAGTCAAGTCCTGGTAAATCCGAAAGGATTTCACAATCCTACGGCTAATGCCATCACGCTGGAGAGGGAAACACCACTTCAAGACCCCACATATGCCACCCTCGCAGGACTTGAAACCGAGCCTCAACCTACTCTGCAAGGATCACCGACCAGGGCGCGCCGCAAAACATGCCATGGCCAACACCTCTGGCGCAGAACCAGTCCAATGAGTCACCAAGTGCCCTACTGCAAGGAGGACCTGACACTGCGCCTACTTCGGCCACGGCTGGCATGCAACCTGCTCCTAAGCCCAAGTCGCAGCACTCGAATACTTCTAACTCTAAACCTCATAATTCCAATTCTAAAAAAGTCACTTTTGAGTTAGCTAATAATGTTGATTATCCATTTCCTCGCAGGTTCCAAGACAGGAATAAGCAAAGGGAGGACTTTGAGGAAGAGATCATCAGCATGTTGCAGAAGCTTCAGATCACACTGCCTTTCCATAAAATTGTGAAGCACATGCCTATCTTTGCAAAGCTGATCAAAGACTTAGTTGCAGGAAAGCGTGGTTTTAGCTCCACGGACACCATTGACATCCCTAAGGCCTGCTCGGCTGCCCTTTTGCGCATGCCCCTTAAGGCCAATGATCCTGGGCCGCCATCCCTTCCATGTGTCATTCAGTCAAAAAGATTCGAACATTGCCTTTGCGACACGGGAGCATCAGTGACCATCATGCCATTCCACATTTACAGGTCACTCAACCTAGGCGCACTCAAACCCACGCACCTATGTGTCAGGTTGGCTAACGCTTCTGTAACCAACCTAATGGTGGTTCTTGAGGACGTACTGGTACAAATCGGAGATACATGTATCCCTGCAGACTTCTACGTACTAAGAATGGACAGAATTGACAAAAGTGAGGAACCTCCCCTCATCTTCGGAAGGCCCTTACTAGCGACAGCCGAGTGCCTCATCGATGTCAGAAAGGGCTAGGTCTCCATCAAGGTCCTAGACCAGCTTCGGACATTCTCCGTCCATGACACCATCCAGTACCCTGCCGAGCCTATTGTAGATTTTCCGTTAAGCACAATGGACTTACTGCTACGGGAGACAATTGCTTAGTCTTGCATGACGGATGACCTTGAGAAGGCCGTTACAAGTAACCCACACACTGTGGATTCACTTACAGATAGGGTGATCGAAGAGGTACGAGCCCTTGACATCATGCCAGCCCTCTCATTCCACAGGCCTCCCTTCGAAGCGTTACCATTCACAAGTCAGAAAACCCTGCCGTCCATCATAAAGGCTCCTGAACTCGAGCTGAAGCCCTTGCCCGAGCACTTAAAGTATGCATATTTGGGCGACAATCAAACCCTTCCAGTCATCATTGCATCTACCCTAAGTACGAAAGAGGAAAAGGCATTGGTTCACGTCCTTAAGGTCAATCAAACGGCAATTGGATGGACAATAGCTGACATCAAAGGCATAACTCCCACAAAATGCATGCATCGGATACTGCTGGAGGAAGACTCCAAACCATCACGGGAGGCGCAGAGGCGATTGCATCCACCTATGAAGGATGTCGTGAAGAAAGAAGTCCTAAAGCTTTTGGACGTTGGAATCATCTATCCAATTAGTGACTCCAAGTGGGTGAGCCCAGTCCAGGTCGTGCCAAAGAAAAGTGGGATCACAGTGGTTAAAAACGAGCAGGATGAGCTTGTACCTCAACGGATTCAAACAGGATGGAGAGTGTGCATTGACTATCGAAAGCTAAATATAACCACACTCAATGACCACTTTCCTTTGCCCTTCATTGATCAAATGGTCGAGTGCCTGGCTGGACACTCCCACTATTGCTTCTTGGACGGCTACTCAGGATACAATCAGATTGCTATTGCACCCGAAGATCAAGAAAAGGCAACATTCACATGCCCATATGGCACTTTTGCTTACAGAAGAATGCCGTTTGGATTGTGCAATGCCCCAGCTACCTTTCAGCGTTGCATGATGAGCATCTTCTCTGATATGGTGGAAGATATAATTGAAGTATTCATGGACGACTTCTCGGTGTTTGGACATTCATTTGAATTGTGCTTAGTTAACCTAACTCGAGTACTGGAACGGTGCAGAGAAAGCAATTTAGTGCTGAACTGGGAAAAGTGCCATTTCATGGTACAACAGGGAATTGTCTTGGGTCATGTGATCTCTAGCCGAGGCATAGAAGTGGACAAAGCAAAGTTAGACATAGTAGAGAGGCTGCCGTACCCCACTACAGTCAAAGAGGTTCGATCGTTCTTAGGGCATGCTGGCTTTTACCGCAGATTCATCAAAGATTTCTCGAAAATCACAAGACCTTTGTGTGATCTTCTAGCCAAGGACGCCACATTTGAGTTCACTAAGGGATACCGTGAGGCATTCAACACACTCAAGGCAAAGCTCACGGCATCACCCATCATCATGCCACCGAATTGGGACTTATCATTCGAACTAATGTGTGATGCCTCAGACTTCGCCATAGGTGCGGTTTTGGGACAGCGTGTTGACAAGCTCCCTCATGTCATTTACTACGCAAGTCGAACCCTAAATGATGCCCAGCTGAACTACTCCACCACCGAGAAGGAGCTCCTTGCTGTTATCTTTGCCCTTGAGAAGTTCCGCTCATATCTAATTCAAACCAAGGTCATAGTATACACGGATCATGCTACCTTGAAGTATCTGCTCACTAAAAAGGACGCCAAGCCAAGGTTGCTACGTTGGATGCTACTGCTCAATGAATTCGACCTTGAAATCAGAGACAAGAAGGGCAGCGAAAACGTGGTCGCTGACCATATGAGCCGATTGCTTCACAGTTCCAATGAAGAGGCCGATCAGTTGCCCCTCCTCGAGACCTTTCCTGACGAACAGCTCTTCGCAATCCAAGCTATTGATCCATGGTATGCCGATCTCATTAATTACCTTGTCACTAAGCAAATTCCTTCATCTTTAAACAGGTACCAAAAGGACAAGCTGGCTAAACAAGCTAAGTACTTCATATGGGATGAGCCGTACCTATGGAAGCATTGTCCAGACCAAATCATTCGGCGCTGCATCCCAGAAGACGAGATGCAATCCGTCTTGACATTTTGCCATAGTTTGGCATGTGGGGGCCATTTTGGAGCTAAGAAGATAGCCCTCAAGGTATTACAAAGTGGACTCTACTGGCCCACACTTTTCAAGGATGCACACGAATTTGTACTCACCTGTGACCGCTGCCAACGCCTAGGTAACATCGGCCCTCGCAATCAAATGCCATTACACCCTATTCTTGTGGTCGAAATCTTCGACGTATGGGGCATTGATTTTATGGGGCCTTTTCCGAATTCCTTTGGCAATCTTTATATTCTGCTTGCAGTTGATTATGTCTCCAAATGGGTGGAAGCAATTCCCACCAAAACTAACGACGCCAAAGTAGTGGTGCGTTTTTTACAGAGTCACATCTTAGCCAGATTCGGCGCACCTAGGGCAATCATCAGTGATGGGGGGGCACACTTCTGCAATCATTCGTTTGCAGCCCTAATGAAGAAGTATGGCGTCACCCACTAGGTCTCAACATCGTATCACCCTCAAACGAGTGGCCAAGCGGAAGTGTCCAATCGGGAAGTAAAGGCCATATTGGAAAAAACGGTAAATCCTAACCGCAAAGATTGGTCTAGCAAATTGAATGATGCGCTGTGGGCCTATCGGACCGCATACAAGACCCCGATTGGCATGTCTCCCTTCCGGCTTGTTTTTGGAAAAGGATGCCACCTACCAGTGGAATTGGAGCATAAAGCATTCTGGGCTATTAAGCAGATGAACCTGAACTTCAATGATGCTGGAATACATAGGAAGCTTCAGCTAAGTGAATTAGAGGAGTTGCGAAACGAGGCCTTTGATAGTGCTCGTATCTACAAGGAAAAGACCAAAGCTTTCCACGACAAGCGCATTCAGCCCAAGGACTTTCACATCGGACAGGAAGTCCTCCTCTTTGACTCCCGGCTCAGACTAATGCCAGGTAAGTTGCGTTCAAGATGGACTGGACCATTTATTATTACTAACATTTTTCCTCATGGTGCAGTTGAAATCCAGCACCCGGAACGGCAGGATCCGTTCAAAGTAAATGGCCACCGCCTCAAACACTACTTCAAGGACCTCTCTAATCCGAGCGCAGTCAACCCTGCAACTCCGCATGCGGCCAGCTCCTAGAATGACAACCCCGTCTTGCCTAGATGTTAAATAATGCGCTCCTAGGAGGCAGCCCAGCCCTGTTTTGTATTTCTCACTTCCTTTTCTGTTTCTGCCCGTTATATCTCTCAAACCTTTCTACTTTTGTCATGCTTACTGCTTATCACATTGAGGACAATGTTCAGTTTAGGTTTGGGGGTGTGGATTTAAAATTTTGCATATAGAAACAAGTAGGTTTGGGGGTGATACACGGCCAGGACATTTAAATTTCTGCTTGTGATTAGTATGATAACTTGTTAATAGGAATGTATATGCTAAGTTAACTATCTTTGCTTTACTAAGAGTCATGCCATGGTCAAGTAGTTCATAATTTGCACTTTACAATGCCATGTTTTAAGTGATTAAGTGAACAAAATAACTAAATTTGAGTGAACCTTAGAAAATTAGTGGAGACTTCCCTGTGAGATCTTTGAACCTAATTGCCATTCTTTCTGAGGGATATACTTGTTTCTACTCTTAAACACTCATCACTTTTGTTCTTAATTGTTGATCTCATTACATCATATTTGCATTGAATTTTAAAGAACTAACATCATTTAGATACTCTTGATTTAATGTGTGGTTTGCCATAAGAATTGATGTAGGCTATGTATGCTTTAACCTCTAAAGGCTTTATCCTACCCTATTGCATGCTCCCTAAGCCAATTTTGAAGCCAAACACTCAGCCTTTTCTTTCATCACCCAAAGTATAACCTAACCCAAAATACTTAGCCATTCATCACAGCCATACCCTATAACCTCAGTTTGTGCTAAGGTTGCCACAAATGAGATTCATGGTGAGAATGAGAGGTGAAAGAAGATGATGCCCAATTCAAAGGACATTGGCGTCAATTGAATATTCAAAAGTAAAGAAAAGTTTTATAAGTTGCAAGCTGCATGAAATTTGAGGAAATCATTGCATGATCTTGGTTCAATTCAATTCAAAGACGAACAGAAACAAAAAAAAAACGTTCAAATCAAAAGAAAGAAAGAAACGTTGAGAAAAAGAAGGAAAAAAAATAATAAGTGAAAAACAAAGTGAATTGAGCCAAGTGAGCCAAGAGCCTCAAAATAAGCCACAAGAGCCACAAAATAAGTCATCAGGAAAGCACAATGTCGTGGGCCTTAAGAAAGGATTCAGTTCAGAAATTCCAAGTTCAATTCATGACTTCTCATGCCTTGGCACAACTCAGGTTCTTTAAATCCCATCCTTCCTTGCTAAACCCCAAAGCTTAGCCCCATTACAACCTAAAAAGGAAGACCTAACTGATCTTATGGACAATCATGCTGAGGATTAAGGTATGTATCTATGTTCCTAAAGTTCAGTTCCTTTCATGAGATCTTTATTTCCATAAATTGCTATTCTTCATTGTTACTCATATGTGATTAAATTTGAATTTCATAACATAAACTCATCACATATGCTTGAAAAGAGTGAAAACCTAGGATTCTTGTGCGAATTGAGAGTTGCCTAGTGAGGATTAGAGTCGAGGCGAAATCTTTCTAGGGCATTTAGGTGAAGTTGTTTTCAAACATGATCACTTCGAAATTTTGGCATTTATACACGTACACCTTCACATGACACTCACGGCTATGGCATTCCTTTTAGTTCTGCAAAGCATGTCTACTTACTTTGATTCTTATTAGCTTGTTAAAAATACTATCTCTAGCATCTTTTTTTTGTTTAAGTAAAACGTTTGTGGGTATCGTGTTGTTATAACCCTCAGGAGACAAAACTCCTCCTACTAGGTGCACCTAGGGGTATAAATGTTCTATCTTAACTAAAATCGAGTCTTTTCATTTTGTTAGCGTTTGTTTTGCTCAGGGACTAGCAAAAGATAGGTTTGGGGGTATTTGATCAGTCGTTATTTATGCATCATTTTGATGTCTTTATATGCCTCTCTTACATGTCTTTTGAATGATTTCGTGCCATCAATAGTAGAAAATGATCAATCTTGTGAGACTTGTGTAGAGTTAGAAAGATAGGTAAAATCTGGAAAAAACGCAAAAAGAATGACTCAAATCGGAGTCCAGATGAAGGAGATATCCTTATTTCAATATCAGGTCCTGAACGGAGTCCTGAGTGCGCCAGTGCGCCAGTACGCCTATTTTGGGCCACTGGCCAAGTACCTCATATCAGGCCCTCCAGGTCTCAAACCTGTGTTTCATGACATCAAGGTCAAGTCCTAGAAGTGCCCAGGGTCGCGCCAAGGCAGGTCGAGGACATGTCCCAAGAACTCCCATCCGAGCCAAGATGTGCGCCTAAGCCGGGGTCCCTGTTCCGCCAGCGGTAGATCAGAGGTTCTCCCTCTGCGCTAAGCCTGACAACATTTATGCCAAGCCTGAAAGAAGATGCGCTTCTAATGTACTCATGATTTGCTTCAAAAGCGCAGTCCCAGATCCTGATTACGAAGACAGTCCAAAATCCAAGTTTGGCCAGCTTGCGTTCCCACTTGCCAGTTTGCATTCACACTCCCAGCCGTGTTCTGATTGGTTCTAATAGATTTAAGGACTTTGTAATTAATTAAAAGTACAATAACTTTCCCTATCCTTATAGGACATGGTTTTACCAATCCTTATAGAACAAGGTTTTCCCTTTGTCTATAAAAGGGAGCCTTTGTTCAGTGTTTTAGGGGGGAGATAATTAGCTAGGGGCGTTTTTGTTTCTGGGAAAACAGAGACCTGAGCCACAGAGAGTTCTGTTTTGGTTTTCTAGAGAATTAGGGACCATATTTTGGGAGATAATCTTTCACATAGATTATTGGACGTGGAGCTTGGAGAAGAAGGCTCTGCCGTGTCTTCTGCTGCACCTATTCTTAACAATCTCTTCTGTACCCTTATTTTCATTATTGCAATTTACTTATGAATTCAATTATACTTGTGTTTATTTCAATTATGTGTGAGTAGTCATTAGGATTAGGGCTGCTTGAAGCCCTAGCCATGTTAGCTTGTTGATTGGATTTCTGGCTCTTGATTATGATTGCTATGCATGCTGAATAAGTTGGATTACTATGCTTAATGAACTTAATTTATGCCTATAAGATTAGCTAGCTTGTTTGCATATAATTATAGATGTAATTGCTTGAGTGACCGTCATATCATCTTGTGATTTGGAGCATCGAAAGTATTCGTACTTGTAATCTTAACTCATGACGACCTAGGATTGCATGCCACTTTGCTAGGCTAATGTGGTGTCATTAAATTCTCTTTAAACTTCATGCATCATCTTAAAAGGTAGGTGATAGACGTTCTAGGCATATGCCCTGTTTAGAACATGCTAAGTAAGAGGGAATAAGATGTGTCTAGTGAACCAATGCCAGGTCCTAGGCACGGGCACCTAATTCAGAAAATGCATAGTAATTAGGTCAAGGAAATTTGGTTAAGAGCTATAATTGGTTAGAGTGGATAGTAAGCCTTAATTCGCCTTAGTTAACAACCTTTCATTCTTGCATTGTTATTTTCTGCACTTTGATTTACTTGTCTTTAAATTTCAGTTATCACATCATAAACACCCCCCCCCCCCCCCCCCCCCCCCCCCCCCCCCCCCCCCCCCCCCCCCCCCTGTGTGTGTGTGTGTGTTTTTATTTAAGTTAACAAATCTGAACTAAATTGGTCAAAACGTTGATACAAGTCCTCGAGGGATCGACTCTTGCTGTGCTACTATACTATACTTATCGATTTGTGCACTTGCAAGGATTTTATAACTGTTAGAATTGAATTGCATATTTCTTGCTCTTTAAATCTACCAACAATACTCACCACAACAGAATGGGGTTGCAGAAAGGAAGAACATGACTATTGTGGAAATGGCAAAGTCTATGCTGCATGACAAGAAGATGTCATATCAGTTTTGGGCTGAAGCTGTTAATACATCAGTTTATCTGCTCAACAGGTTTCCTACAAAGGCAGTTCTAAGAATGACACCATTTGAGATGTACAGTGGGAGGAAACCAGGAGTAAAACACTTGAGAGTGTTTGGTTTTGTATGCTACACTCATGTGCCTTCACAACTTAGATAGAATATGGATGAAACTGCTACAAAAGGTGTGTTTGTAGGCTATGGGAGTTATGAGAAAGGGTATCAGGTTCACAATCTGGAAACCAAGAAAATTGTGATTTCCAGAACTGTGACCTTCAATGAAAGAGCAATGTGGAGTTGGGAAACAAATGAAGAAATCAGAGTCCAAGATCCAAGTGGCATGGACACTGAGATGGAAGCTGAAGTTCCTATGGTTCAAGAACCAGACCTATAAGGTCAGGACTCACAAACAAATCCCAGCATCAGTTCATCCTCAGAAACATCATCTGAGTCAGGGAACATTCCAGTAAAAAGGAGAAGTATAGGAGATATCTATGCTAGATGTAACCTAACTATTGTTGAGCTTGAGAATTTTGAAGAGTAGTGAAGGACAATGCCTAGAAGAAAGCAATGGAGAGTGAAATTGAGATGATTGAGAATAACTCAACCTGGAAGTTGGTTAACAGACCAACTAATAAACCAATGATTAGGGTTAAATGGGTGTACAAGACCAAGCTGAACCTAGATGGCTCAATCCTGAAACATAAGGCAAGGCTAGTAGCTAAAGGCTATGCACAGAAGCCTGGAATTGACTTCAATGAAACATTTGCTCCTGTGGCAAGACTAGATACAATCAGAACCTTGACTGCATTAGCTACACAGAAGAAATGGAGTCTATATCAGCTTGATGTCAAATCAGCCTTCCTAAATGGTGTCCTAGAAGCGGAAGTTTATGTGGATCAGCCTGCTGGTTTTGAAGTACAAAGAGAAGAAAGGAAGGTCTATAAGCTCATAAAGGCCTTGTATGGGTTGAAACAAGCCCCTAGAGCTTGGTATGGTGAGATAGACTCTCACTTACTCAGCAGTGGTTACCTAAGGAGTCCTAGTGAAGCTACACTATACATAAAAGCAACTAAGGATGGCAAGACCTTAATTGTTTTAATATATGTGGATGATATTGTCTATACTAGCAATTGTGACAGACTGATGAAGGAGTTCAAGGATGACATGATGAACAAGTATGAAATGACTTATTTGGGACTTCTACACATTTTCTAGGCATGGGAGTTATTCAAACAGAGAAATGCATTTTGATTCATCAGCAGAAATATGCACAGGATTTACTTGACAAGTTTGGGATGAAAGAATGCAAGCCTGTGAGCACACCACTTGCTACTAATGACAAGCTCAGCAGAAGTGATGGTTCAGAAGCTGCAGATGAAGGTACTCAGATTGTTGGTAGTTTGTTATACTTAACTGCCACTAGACCAGACATTATGTTTGCATCTAGCTTATTGTCTAGGTACATGCATAATCCTTCAAAGAAACACTATGGTACAGAAAAAAGGGTGTTGAGATATATTCAAGGAACTATCTCTTGTGGGATTGAATATCAAAAGGGAAACCAAGCTACTGTAGTGGGCTATTGTGATAGTGATTGGAGTGGAAGCTTAGATGATATGAGAAGCACCTCTGGTTATGCTTTCTCATCTGGCAGTGGGGTATTCTCTTGGGCCTCTGTAAAAAACCACAGTGTGGCCTTATCTACTGCTGAGGCAGAGTATGATAGTGTAAGGACCCTTCCCGAATTTTCCCTCGAAACCCGGAAAGAACCCTTATCCCGTATGACAACTCTTTTACCTCAAAAATTAAATACCAAAAATACCCTTTATCCTTAAATAATTTTTAGTAAACCTTACAAGGTTCCCGACAGACCCTCTGTACTTACTGACCACTCCTACTGTCAGACGCATGATAGTATACAGGTCAAAGCAAAGACCACGGAATAGTGGTGGTCCAAAATAGGAATACCCTCTGACACCAAATGTCAGTAGGTCAGACACTGCTGACATCTGTACTGGAATACAACAAGACAACTGACTAGTCAGATACTTGTGAACCAAAAATAATTCGTCACTCTGGGTCACCGCCCACACCATCCCACAGACCCGGATGACGAAGTATTTCCAAAGGCTGATTAATCACATGAAAATCGTCGTCAAACCATATTAGAGCCGGAAATATGCTCGGCTATCATATCATATAAGTCGGCAAGTATCCTCAACTATCATATCGTATCCTCAGTCGGAATAACATTCGGCTATCATATCACATCAGTCGGCATATCCCTCGACTGGCATATCCCTAGCCACCAGGGTATCCCTTGGGGTGTGCTAGTCCTGTATCACAACTCTATGTACTATGCATAGACAGCCTCGCGACCCAGCGGAGCTAAAACTCCTCGATGCCAAAGTCGGAGCACTCAACGAACCAACGGAGTAAAACTCTCGATGCTAGTCGAAGAAACAGTAACCAATTATATTGAAGGTTCACCGGGTTCACCGCCAACAGCGGATCCTAGTCCCATATTCTGGTCCACCTCAAATATGTTTATCTTGGAGGTTCACCGGGTTCACCGCGAATAACGGATCCTAGCCCCGGGTCCTGGCCTCCCTCAAATCAATGTTTATCTCGGAGGTTCACCGGGTTCACAGCCAACAGCGGATCCTAGCCCCAGCTCCTGGGCCCCTTCAAAACCCTCAAAATCGTATTGTTTATATTGGAGGTTCACCGGGTTCTCCGTCTCAGCGGATCCTAACCCCGGGTACTGGGCCCCCTCAAAACCGTATTGTTTATATTGGAGGTTCACCGGGTTCTCCGTCTCAGCGGATCCTAACCCCGGGTCCTGGGCCCCCTCAAAACAGTACTGGATCCAAAAATCAAGTATTTTATAATCACAAATACGATTTCAGCTCAAAATCATGGACTCTAATAATTTCCATGTCAAAACAATATCAAAACCGAACCAACAACCATCCCATTTCTCACAACACACTTTCACTGAAATATTGGAAAAATAAATGTCCAGAAGTCATTTATAAATTCCAGGAAATCATTACAACAATACACAACAGTATTTAAATCAAAGATATTTATGCATGCATTACAATTTATAAACCAAAAGTCCGCTCACAAACATCATCCAACCCAAAATTCATGGACGCTCTAGCCCAAGGAACACATACACAATAATGACCCAACTACCTTGACTTTCCGAGCTCAAAACCCGCTCCACGGTCAACCATTACCGCTGGGATTGCCCAATCGAGCCCTAAACGAACTCATATGCCTCGAAACCAACAAAATTTGATCCGAAACGTCCCAAAACCCTAGTCACGC
This sequence comes from Oemleria cerasiformis, assembly GCA_037349345.1. Lineage (NCBI taxonomy): Eukaryota > Viridiplantae > Streptophyta > Magnoliopsida > Rosales > Rosaceae > Oemleria > Oemleria cerasiformis. The sequence continues at coordinate 3,025,107 of JAZGTL010000008.1, forward strand.
GTCGCCGTGACATCGGGAACAGTCCCACGCTTCACCGAAAGATGAAAACACTCGCCCACGCACTCAACCCGACCGGTTCAACTCAACCCGACCGGTTCAACTCAACCCGACCGGTTCACTCAGCCCGACCGGTTCATCTCGACCCGACTCGATCTGAACCGACTCGACCGATCACCGGTGACTCGTCGGAGATGACAATCGGCTATCGGCGCCATCGTCGAAGTCTGGCCGGAGAAGATGACCGGCCGACGCCGTCTGGTTTCACCGAAATCCCCCATTTCCGGCCGAAACTTCAAGCTTTTATAACTTCCTCAAAACTCAACCATTTTCCACAAATTTTATGTCTAATTCTATCTACTCAAACCCAAGAATCCAAATATGACCTCAAACCCACAAACACGTACCTGAGTAAGCCAAAAAATCGATCGGAAGATCTGAAATTTCCTATACTCGGTTCGGCTTCCCCCGTGGTCCTCTCCTTCGATGATTGGTACGGTTGTGATCGTGGGAAGGAGTAGAATACGATTAGTTGATCAAAAATGGAAGCTAAAGCCTTGAATCAAAAGTTGACTTTGTGGGTTATGGGATGTTTTCTCACGGGTTCGGGGTGTGTGTTTCACACAGAGAAAAGGAGAATCAGCTGAAGAATGAAGATGAAGTTCAGATGTAAAAAAAATGAAGATGTAAAAATTATTGGGGTTAAAATATCTTCTCCCAAGCCAAAATTACCAAAATTCCCTTGCACATCTAGACCCATAACTTTCCTACACGAACTCCATTTTCGGCGTGCCGCCTGTCTACGAACTCGTGAGTTCGAGACCTACGCAACGGTACCCGAAACACCGCCTAATAAGTTCCGAAATAAAACTTGATTTCCATGCCCTTTACCGACCAAGGGTAAAATCGCCATATTCTCAAAATAATTAAATTTCTGGTTCGGGTCGTTACAAATTTCCCCCCTTACAGAAATTTCGTCCCCGAAATTGCACTAACTCAGGTTCAAGAACCAACCTCCTATTCAGTTCAAGGTCGCTAAAGAGATAAACGTCTCGGAGGCATCTTGTTAATAGAAATCCTTAAATAATTTGCACACAAGTGTGCGGTCTGCAGGAAGTTAACCTAGAGCTCTGATACCACTTGTAAGGACCCTTCCCGAATTTTCCCTCGAAACCCGGAAAGAACCCTTATCCCGTCTGACAGCTCTTTTACCTCAAAATTTAAATACCAGAAATACCCTTTATCCTTAAGTAATTTTTAGTAAACCTTACAGGGTTCCCGACAGACCCTCTGTACTTACTGACCACTCCTACTGTCAGACGCAGGATAGTATACAGGTCAAAGCCAAGACCTCGGAATAGTGGTGGTCCAAAATAGGAATACCCTCTGACACCAAATGTTAGTAGGTCAGACACTGCTGACATCTCTACTGGAATACCACAAGACAACTGACTAGTCAGATACTTGTGAACCAAAAATAATTCGTCACTCTGGGTCACCGCCCACACCATCCCACAGACCCGGATGACGAAGTATTTCCATAGGCTGATTAATCACATGAAAATCGTCGTCAAACGATATTAGAGCTGGAAATATCCTAGGCTATCATATCATATAAGTCGGCAAGTATCCTCGACTATCATATCGTATCCTCAGTCGGAATAACATTCGGCTATCATATCACATCAGTCGGCATATCCCTCGACTGGCATATCCCTAGCCACCAGGGTATCCCTTGGGCTATGCTAGTCTTGTATCACAACTCTATGTACTATGCATAGACAGCCTCGTGACCCGGCGGAGCTAAAACTCCTCGATGCCAAAGTCGGAGCACTCAACGAACCAACGGAGTAAAACTCTCGATGCTAGTCGAAGAAACAGTAACCAATTATATTGAAGGTTCACCGGGTTCACCGCCAACAGCGGATCCTAGTCCCATATTCTGGTCCACCTCAAATATGTTTATCTTGGAGGTTCACCGGGTTCACCGCGAATAACGGATCCTAGCCCCGGGTCCTGGCCTCCCTCAAATCAATGTTTATCTCGGAGGTTCACCGGATTCACAGCCAACAGCGGATCCTAGCCCCAGCTCCTGTGCCCCTTCAAAACCCTCAAAATCGTATTGTTTATATTGGAGGTTCACCGGGTTCTCCGTCTCAGCGGATCCTAACCCCGGGTCCTGGGCCCCCTCAAAACCGTATTGTTTATATTGGAGGTTCACCGGGTTCTCCGTCTCAGCGGATCCTAACCCCGGGTCCTGGGCCCCCTCAAAACAGTACTGGATCCAAAAATCAAGTATTTTATAATCACAAATACGATTTCAGCTCAAAATCATGGACTCTAATAATTTCCATGTCAAAACAATATCAAAACCGAATCCAACAACCATGCCATTTCTCACAACACACTTTCACTGAAATATTGGAAAAACAAATGTCCATCAGTCATTTATAAATTCCAGGAAATCATTACAACCGTACACAACAGTATTTAAATCAAAGATATTTATGCATGCATTACAATTTGTAAACCAAAAGTCACAAACATCATCCAACCCAAAATTCATGGATGCTCTAGCCCAAGGAACACATACACAATAATGACCCAACTACCATGACTTTCCGAGCTCAAAACCCGCTTCACGGTCAACCATTACCGCTGGGATTGCCCAATCGAGCCCTAAACGAACTCCTATGGCCTCGAAACCAACAAAATATGATCCGAAACGTCCCAAAACCCTAGTCACGGGCCGCCGTGACATTGGGAACAGTCCCACGCGGCGCCAAGCGCCACCGGAAGTTCAAAACACGCGCCCACGAGCAGCCACGCGGCCTCACGCGCCAACTATAGTGTTCACGCGCCTGGACCGGTCGAACCTGGCCCGACTCGACCCGACAGGTTCATTCGACCCGATCAGTTCACTCAACCCGATCGGTTCAACCCAACCCGACTAGTTCAACTCAACCCGATCAGTTCACTCAACCCGACCGGTTCAACTTGACCCGACCCGATCTGACCAGACTCGATCGGTCACCGGTGACTCACCGAAGAAAACAATCGGCTGCCGTCGCCGTCGCCGAAGTCTGGCCGGAGATGATGACTGGCTGCCGCTGTCGCCACCGTCTGGTTTCGTCGAAATCCCCCATTTCTGGCCGAAACTTCAAGCTTTTATAACTTCCTCAAAACTCAACACTTTTCCACAAATTTTATGTCTAAATCTATCTACTCAAACCCAAGAATCCAAATATGACCTCAAAACCACAAACACGTACTTGTGTAAGCCGAAAAATCGATCGGAAGATCCGAAACTTCCTATACTCGGTTTGATTTCCCCCGTGGTCCTCTCCTTCGATGATTGGTACGGTTGTGATCGTGGGAAGAAGTAGAATACGATTAGTTGATAAAAAATGGAAGCTAAAGCCTTGAATCAAAAGTTGACTTTGTGGGTTATGGGATGTTTTCTCATGGGTTGGGGATGTGTGTTTCACACAGAGAAAAGGAGAATCATCTGAAGAATGAAGATGAAGTTCAGATGTAAAAACAAATGAAGATGTACAAATGATTGGGGTTAAAATATCTTCTCCCAATCCAAAATTACCAAAATTCCTTTGCACATCTAGACCCATAACTTTCATACACGAACTCCGTTTTCTGCGTGCCGCCTATCAACGAACTCGTGATTTTGAGACCTACGCAACGGTACTCGAAACACCGCCTAATAAGTTCCAAAATAAAACTTGATTTCCATGCCCTTTACCGACCAAGGGTAAAATCGTCATATTCTCAAAATAATTAAATTTCTGGTCCTGGTCGTTACAAATTTCCCCCCTTATAGAAATTTCGTCCCCGAAATTTCACTAACTCAGGTTAAAGAACCAACCTCTTATTCAGTTCAAGGTCGCTAAAGAGGTAAACGCCTCGGAGGCATCTTGTAAACAGAAATCCTTAAATAATTTGCACACAAGTGTGCGGTCTGCAGGAAGTTAACCTAGAGCTCTGATACCACTTGTAAGGACCCTTCCCGAATTTTCCCTCGAAACCCGGACATAACCCTTATCCCGTCTGACAGCTCTTTTACCTCAAAATTTAAATACCAGAAATACCCTTTATCCTTAAATAATTTTTAGTAAACCTTACAGGGTTCCCGACAGACCCTCTGTACTTACTGACCACTCCTACTGTCAGACGCAGGATAGTATACAGGTCAAAGCCAAGACCTCGGAATAGTGGTGGTCCAAAATAGGAATACCCTCTTACACCAAATGTCAGTAGGTCAGACACTGCTGACATCTCTACTGGAATACCACAAGACAACTGACTAGTCAGATACTTGTGAACCAAAAATATTTCGTCACTCTGGGTCACCACCCACACCAACCCACAGACCCGGATGACGAAGTATTTCCATAGGCTGATTAATCACATGACAATCGTCGTCAAACCATATTAGAGCCGAAAATATCCTCGGCTATCATATCATATAAGTCGGCAAGTATCCTCGACTATCATATCGTATCCTCAGTCGGAATAACATTCGGCTATCATATCACATCAGTCGGCATATCCCTCGACTGGCATATCCCTAGCCACCAGGGTATCCCTTGGGGTGTGCTAGTCCTGTATCACAACTCTATGTACTATGCATAGACAACCTCGCGACCCGGCGGAGCCAAAACTCCTCGATGCCAAAGTCGGAGCACTCAACGAACCAACGGAGTAAAACTCTCGACGCTAGTCGAAGAAACAGTAACCAATTATATTGAAGGTTCACCGGGTTCACCGCCAACAGCGGATCCTAGTCCCATATTCTGGTCCACCTCAAATATGTTTATCTTGGAGGTTCACCGGGTTCACCGTGAATAACGGGTCCTAGCCCCGGGTCCTGGCCTCCCTCAAATCAATGTTTATCTCGGAGGTTCACCGGGTTCACCGCCAACAGCGGATCCTAGCCCCGGCTCCTGGGCCCCCTAAAAACCCTCAAAATCGTATTGTTTATATTGGAGGTTCACCGGATTCTCCGTCTCAGCGGATCGTAACCCCAGCTCCTGGGCCCCCTCAAAACCGTATTGTTTATATTGGAGGTTCATCGGGTTCTCCGTCTCAGCGGATCCTAACCCCGGGTCCTGGGCCCCCTCAAAATAGTATTGGATCCAAAAATCAAGTATTTTATAATCACAAATACGATTTCAACTCAAAATCATGGACTCTAATAATTTCCACGTCAAAACAATATCAAAACCGAATCCAACAACCATGCCATTTCTCACAACACACTTTCACTGAAATATTGGAAAAACAAATGTCCATCAGTCATTTATAAATTCCAGGAAATCATTACAACCATACACAACAGTATTTAAATCAAAGATATTTATGCATGCATTACAATTTGTAAACCAAAAGTCACAAACATCATCCAACCCAAAATTCATGGATGCTCTAGCCCAAGGAACACATACACAATAACGACCCAACTGCCTTGACTTTCCGAGCTCAAAACTCGCTCCACGGTCAACCATTACCGCTGGGATTGCCCAATCGAGCCCTAAATGAACTCCTATGGCCTCGAAACCAACAAAATCTGATCCGAAACGTCCCAAAACCCTAGTCACGTGCCACCGTGACATCGGGAACAGTCCCACGCGCCGCCGGAAGGTCAAAACACGCGCCGCCACGCGCCCTCACGTGTTGCTCACGCGCCATCTACTGTGTTCACGCGCCTGGACCGGTCTAACCCGGCCCGGCTCGACCCGACCGATTCACTTGACCCGACTTATTCACTCAACCCGATCGATTAAACTTAACCCGATCGGTTCAACTCATCCAGATCGGTTCACTCAACCCGACCGGTTCAAAATATTTATGAACTTTATTTCTACTAAGTATAACTTTGCAAGTGCATAAAATCGATGGAGATAGTATAATGACAAGCAAAGGTCGATCCTTCGAGGACTTGTTCAACGATTAACCCAATTAAGTTCAGATTTGTTAACTTAAATAAAAACACACACACGCACACGCGCCAAGGGGGGGTTTCTGATAGAGAGTTGAAAATTAAAGACAAGTAAATCAAAGTGCAGAAAATAAGAATGCAAGAATGAAAGGTTGATTGTTTGTTAACTAAGGCGAATTAAGGCTTATTATCCACTCTAACCAATTATAGCTCTTAACCAGATTATCTTCATCTAGTTACTATGCAATTCTGAATTAGGTGCCCATGCCTAGGTCTTGGCATTGGTACACTAAACATATATCATTCTCTCTTACTTAGCATGTTTTAGACATGGCATATGCCTAGAACGTCTATCACCTACCAGTTAAGATGACGCATGAAGTACTAAGAGAATTTAATGACACCACACTAGCCTAGAAGAGTGGGATGCATTCCTAGGTTGTCATGAATTCCGATTACAAGATTGTTTCTTAACCTCAACCTCTTGAAGCTAATGAATCACAGGATGATATGGCGGTCACTCAAGCAATTCCATCAATAATTTATGCAAACAAGGTAGCTAATCTTATAAGCATAAAAGAATAGTAGTTAAAGCTGTAATCAGAGTTATTCAGCATGCATAGCAATTAAGAACAAGAATAAAAATCTACTTCACAAGCTAACATGGCTAGGGCTTCAAACAGCCCTAATTCTGAAAGGAACTACTCACTCATAATTGAAATTGAAACAAATATAATTGAATTCCTAAGTAAATTGCAATAATAAAAATAACGGTACAGAAGAGATTATTGAAGAACAGGCACAACAGAGCCACGGTAGAGCCTTCTTCTCCAAGATCCATATGCCTAATAATCTGTGTGTAAAATATTATCTCTAAAAATATGGTCCCCCAAAACACTGAACAAAGGCTCCCTTTTATAGACAAAGGGAAAACCTTGTCCTATAAGGATTGGTATTAAAAACCCTAGCCTAGAATGTTCTAGAATAGTTATTGTACTTCTAATTAATTACAAAGTCCCTAAAATCTATTAGAACCAATCAGAACACGGTTGGGAGTGTGAATGCAAGCTAGCCAGTGGGAACACAAGCTGGCCCTTCGTTATAGGGGCCTGGGACTACGCTTTTGAGGCACACCATGAGAATAGTAGAAGCGCATCTTCACTCAGGCTAGACACACAGGTTGTTAGGCTTAGCGCATAGGAGGAACTTTGATCCACCGTTGGCGGAACAAGAACTAGGGTTTAGGTGCAGAGGCTGGGCTCGGATGGGAAGTTCTTGGGACATGTACTCGACATGTCCTGGCATGAGCTTGGCACTTCTAGGACATGAACTTGATGTCATGAGACACAGGTTTGGAATCCTGATGGCATGATCTGAGGTACTTGGTCAAGGACTCAAAATAGGCGCACTGGCGCACTAAGGACTCAGTTCAGGACCTGATATTGAAATGAAGACATCTCCTTCATCTGAACTCTGATTTGAGTCATTCTTTTCGTGTTCTTCTCATAATTTACCTATCTTTCCAAATCTGTACAAGTCTCACAAGATTGATCATTTTCTACTATTGATGGCACGAAATCAGTCAAAAGACATGTAAGAGATGCATATAAAGACATCAAAATGATGCATAAATAATGACTGATCAAATACCCCCAAACCTATCTTTTGCTAGTCCCTGAGCAAAACAAACTTTAACAAAATGAAAAGACTCAATCTTAGTTAATACAAAACATTTAAAACCCTAGGTTCACCTAGTAGGAGGAGTTTTGTCTCCTGAGGGTTATAGCAGCACGAAACCCACAAACGTTTTACTTAGACAAATAAGATGCTAGAGATAGTACTTTTAACAAGCTAATAAGAATCAAATTAAGTAGACATGCTTTGCATAACTAAAGGGAATGCCATAGCCATGAGTGTCATGTGAAGGTGTACGTGTATAAGTGCCAATATTTTGAGTGATCATGTTTGAAAACAACTTCATCTAAGTGCCCTAGAAAGATTTCGCCTCGACTCTAATCCTCACTAGGCAACTCTCTATTCGCATAAGAATCCTAGGCTTTCACTCTTTTCAAGCATATGTGAAGAGTTTATGTTATGAAATTCAAATTTAATCACATATGAGTAACAATGAAGAATAGCACTTTATGGAAATAAAGATCTCATGAAAGGAATTGAACTTTAAGAACATAGATACGTACCTTAATTCTCAGCATGATTGTCCATAAGATCAGTTAGGTCTTCCTTTTTAGGTAGTAATGGGGCTAAGCTTAGGGGTTTAGCAAGGAAGGATGGGATTCAAGGAACCTGAGCTGTGCCAAGGCATGAAAAGTCATGACTTGAACTTGGAATTTCTGAACTGAATCCTTTCTTAAGGCTCACGGCATTGTGCTTTCTTGATGACTTATTTTGAGGCTCTTGTGGCTTATTTTGAGGCTCTTGGCTTACTTGGCTCAATTCACTTTGTTTTTCACTTTTTTTTTTCTTTTCTTCTCAACGTTTCTTTCTTTCTTTTGATTTGAACGTTTTTTTTTTCTGTTCTTTCTTTTGTTTTCTTTATTTTTTTTCTTTTCTTCTTTGAATTGAATTGAACCAAGATCATGCAATGATTTCCTCAAATTTTCGTGCAGCTTGCAATTTGTAAAGCTTTTCTTTACTTTTGAACTTTGAATTGACGCCAATGTCCTTTGAATTGGGTAGCATCTTCTTTCACCTCTCATTCTCACCATGAATCTCATTTAGGGCAACCTTAGCACAACTGAGGTTATAGGGTATGGCCGTGATGAATGGCTAAGTATTTCGGTTAGGTTATACTTTGGGTGATGAAAGGAAAGGCTGAGTGTTTGGCTTCAAATTTGGCTTAGGGAGCATGCAATCGGGTAGGATAAAGCCTTTAGAGGTTAAAGCATACATAGCCTACATCACTTCTTATGGCAAACCACACATTAGATCAAGAGTATCTAGATGATGTTAGTTCTTTAAAATTCAATGTAAAATGATGTAATGAGATCAACAATTAAGAACAAAAGAGATGAGTGTTTAAGTGTAGAAACAAGCATATCCCTCAGAAAGAATGGCAATTAGGCTCAAAGATCTCACAGGGTAGTCTCCACTAATTTTCTAAGGTTCACTCAAATTCAGTTATTTCGTTCACTTAATCACTTAAAACATGGCATTGTGAAGTGCAGATTATGAACTACTTGACCATGGCATGAGTCTTAGTAATTCTAAGACAGTTAACTTAGCATATACATCCCTATTAACAAGTTATCATACTATTCAAAAGCAAAAAATTAATTAACTAACTAAACACAAAAAAAAACTAAGGCTGAAAATTCAAAAGTCCTGGCCGTGTATCACCCCCAAACCTAAACTGAACATTATCTTCAATGTGATAAGCAGTAGGCATGACAACAGTAGAAAGGTTTGAGAGATATAACGGGCAGAAACAACAAAGGAAGAGAGAAATACAAACCAGGGCTAAGCTGCCTCCTAGGAGCGCTTTATTTAACGTCTAGGCAAGACGGGGCTGGCATGCTAGGCATTTGATGGTGTGCCCAGGATTTCAGTGTCAACATGGAACCAATTATGAGCCTCTTGCTGTAGAATATGCGCTACAGCATGGAGAAAAAAGTTAGAAACACATAAAGGAATCCACCGACGAGAACGTAACTTATCGGGAAAGAGATTGAGGAGTGATTTGAATGAGAGCAGTTCTGTCCATTCTGGACTGTCTTCCTTGGACAATGCTAGTGGGGGAACATCTTTGGTTGTGCCTTGTACGTTCTAGACTTCATCCTTGGTCCCTTCCGTTGAGTTCTCCTTCGGAACTTGAAGAGGGGGACCAAGTTGAGGGCCTTTAGCATATTCTTGGTGTTTTTATGGTGAAACCTGCACGGGAAAAGTTCAACAGTATTAGGAGCTAAATCAGAATTCAAATCCAAGTTTACCATATTAAAATGAAAGTTAAGTGTTGCAGGATTGCGTTGAGAAGGCGCATTGAATTTCAAAACCGGGTCCTTGTTTGTGGGCATGGGCTGAGACACGGCTGGTAGCAGATTGGGAGGCACGGGCTGGTCCTTGGGTTCTACCGTGGATGTGTCTTGAAGCTCCACCACAACGCTCTGCGTCTCAGATGTGCGATGGGAAGGTTCTGGTGTAGCGGTTAAGATCTTGCCCTGCAATGAATCAGTTGGCGCAGCTTGGCGCATTGAAGGCGTGCCCTGGACATGTTCAGGTTCTGTGGCGCTGGGCTGTGGCTGCGGAAGGGCATTTGGCGAGTTCTGGGACTCAGCAGGAACTTGGGTTTGCGGCAGGGCAGTAGGCAGAATGTGGTCATGGCTGTGGGACACGGCTTGGGGCAGTGTGTTGCTACTGGGCAACACATAGGGCAGGGGCATGGGTTTGACCTGGATGTCCTTGTCACCATCATCTGTCCTATTCTCTTCCTCCCAATTTTCTTCCATTTCGCTTTCCAATCTATTAGTGTAAAGCAAAGAGGTATAGTTAGACATGAAATCATAATCAGAAACATTATAAAAGGAAGAGTATACTGGAGGGTATGAATTGGGTGCGTCCCACTGCTCAATCTGAGCAGAATCGAGAGGCACTGTCACGGCATGGCCTTGGGCGGAATTCATGGCATCCATGGCAAGCACTTGTCGAAGTGTTAGCTTGGTGATGGTTCTGATTACAAGCCTCTATGCTTTGTATCCTGGTCCACATCGAAGGTTGCGTGGACTTCGCTGCCTCCATGGCAAGCACTTGTCGAAGTGTTGGCTCGATGATAGCTTCATCATGATCAACATTCACAGCCTCACTTGGTGGGGAACGTGCCTTTTCTTCGATTTGTTGCATGTTGAACTCAAACTCCCTCTTGCGCTTTTCCAGTCACACCTCCATGCACTTGTTTTTTTCTCGGATTTCTTTAGAAGCGGCTGCCATGTATTGAGTACAAGCCTCTATGCATTGTCTCAAGTCCTTCCATGAAGGTTAGAGGTCAGGAGTGGGTTCGTAGTGAGGAACTATTTGAGGGGAGTTCCATGTGAAATTAGGCTGCTTGCACCATCCTGGGTTGTATGGTTCTGGGTGTTCTTGATAATAGAATTTCGGCTGATTGCTCCACCCCGGATTATATGGTTATGGGTTTTCGTGATTGCTCCACCCCTGATTGAATGAAGTTGGGTATGGAGTGTTCCAAGCTCCCGTCTCCATGTATGGATAATTCCATGGTCCCATATCCATGTATGAGTTGTTCATATGTACATGAGAAAGATGACAAGCTAAGTTAGTAAACAATCTAAATGAAATATAAATAGTTACTATACAAAATTGAGTTAACTAAATCTGAAATAATAGGCACCGTTGAGGGACAATTCCCCGGAAACGGTGCCAAAAACTTCATAGAAGAAATACTGAACAAAATATTTATGAACTTTATTTCTACTAAGTATAACTTTGCAAGTGCATAAAATCGATGGAGCTAGTATAATGACAAGCAAAGGTCGATCCCTCGAGGACTTGTTCAACGATTAACCCAATTAAGTTCAGATTTGTTAACTTAAATAAAAACACACACACGCACACGCGCCAAGGGGGGGTTTATGATTGAGAGTTGAAAATTAAAGACAAGTAAATCAAAGTGCAGAAAATAAGAATGCAAGAATGAAAGGTTGATTGTTTGTTAACTAAGGCGAATTAAGGCTTATTATCCACTCTAACCAATTATAGCTCTTAACCAGATTATCTTGACCTAATTACTATGCAATTCTGAATTAGGTGCCCATGCCTAGGTCTTGGCATTGGTACACTAAACATATATCATACTCTCTTACTTAGCATGTTTTAGACATGGCATATGCCTAGAACGTCTATCACCTACCAGTTAAGATGACGCATGAAGTACTAAGAGAATTTAATGACACCACACTAGCCTAGAAGAGTGGGATGCATTCCTAGGTTGTCATGAATTCCGATTACAAGATTGTTTCTTAACCTCAACCTCTTGAAGCTAATGAATCACAGGATGATATGGCGGTCACTCAAGCAATTCCATCAATAATTTATGCAAACAAGGTAGCTAATCTTATAAGCATAAAAGAATAGTAGTTAAAGCAGTAATCAGAGTTATTCAGCATGCATAGCAATTAAGAACAAGAATAAAAATCTACTTAACAAGCTAACATGTCTAGGGCTTCAAACAGCCCTAATTCTGAAAGGAACTACTCACTCATAATTGAAATTGAAATAAATATAATTGAATTCCTAAGTAAATTGCAATAATAAAAATAACAGTACAGAAGAGATTATTGAAGAACAGGCACAGCAGAGCCACGACAGAGCCTTCTTCTCCAAGATCCATATGCCTAATAATCTGTGTGTAAAATATTATCTCTAAAAATATGGTCCCCCAAAACACTGAACAAAGGCTCCCTTTTATAGACAAAGGGAAAACCTTGTCCTATAAGGATTGGTATTAAAAACCCTAGCCTAGAATGTTCTAGAATAGTTATTGTACTTCTAATTAATTACAAAGTCCCTAAAATATATTAGAACCAATCACAACACGGTTGGGAGTGTGAATGCAAGCTGGCTAGGGGGAACACAAGCTGGCCCTTCGTCATAGGGGCCTGGGACTGCGCTTTTGAGGCACACCATGAGAATAGTAGAAGTGCATCTTCACTCAGGCTTGACACACAGGTTGTCAGGCTTAGCGCAGAGGAGGAACTTTGATCCACCGTTGGCGGAACAAGAACTAGGGTTTAGGCACAGAGGCTGGGCTCGGATGGGAAGTTCTTGGGACATGTACTCGACATGTCCTGGCATGAGCTTGGCACTTCTAGGACATGAACTGCAAGGACATGAACTTGATGTCATGAGACACAGGTTTGGAACCCTGATGGCATGATCTGAGGTACTTGGTCAAGGACTCAAAATAGGCGCACTGGTGCACTAAGGACCCAGTTCAGGACCTGATATTGAAATGAAGACATCTCCTTCATCTGAACTCCGATTTGAGTCATTCTTTTCACGTTCTTCTCATAATTTACCTATCTTTCCAAATCTGTACAAGTCTCACAAGATTGATCATTTTCTACTATTGATGGCATTAAATCATTCAAAAGACATGTAAGAGATGCATATAAAGACATCAAAATGATGCATAAATAATGACTGATCACGTACCTTCCTTAAACTTTCTGTGTATTTCCTTCACCAATCTTCACTTGTGAAGAGTGTTCATGAAACTCCACAAAGATGTTCCGATTCCCTGTCATATGATTACTGCCCCGCTGTCTAAATACCTTGTGACTTGTGATTCTTGTTCAACTGTATTCAGTCCAAAGAATAGTTGTTCTTCGTCTGGTTCTTTTTCTTCAGTAAAGTGAGCATATTCTTTATTTCTTCCTGGGCAATTGATAATATTATGATCAGAGTTCTTGCAGCCATCATATATCTGAACCAACAATTATTGCTGTCATGATTGTTCTTCTTACAAATATGGCAGCAAGGGGTTTGGTTGTGATCTTTGGACTGCCATTCTAGCATGTTTCTTCCTTTTCTACGACCATGATTTGAGTTCTCTCCATGACGTCTGAATTTTCGGGATTCATCATCTTTGATCTTCACCTTCGTTTGAAGAGCTTGTTCTATTGGCTGCACTAATTTTTCTTCATAATTCTTTCCTCATAAGCTTTTAGTGAACCATACAATTCATCAATGGTCATGACATCCAAATCTTTTGATTCTTCAATTGTAACAAGAGTATGTTCAAATTTTGAATTTAATGATCGGAGGATTTTTTCAATCATACACTACAAGAAAATCGTAGTAGCCCGACTATATTTTGCCCGACGGACAATATCTCGCGGGGTAAGGTAATATTGCCCGACGGACATAAACAGTCGCCGGGTAACAAGTTGGCGGGAAGAAAAAACCGTTGGCGCGCAAAATTGGACATTGTTACCCGACGATGTGAACTACCCGTCGGGTAATAGTGTCAACAACGACGACCAATCACCATCGGGTAATATAAGACGTTGACTCTTTACTGCCCGACGAATCATTTAATATTACCCTGCGAATACGGTTCGTCGGTCAACTGTCTAAAGACTCTAAATACCAGAGTCTGTTTTTTTTTCTTCTTCTTCTACTTCCTCCTCTCTGCTTCTCATCCCTCTCACTCATTCACTCTCTTTATATACCTATTATTATCATCTCATCACCATTTTCATTACCAACAAATCCTTTTTCTCTATCAATCATCAAATATCAAATATTAAGGTATGAAATTTTTATTTTTTTGAAATTTTTATTTTTGAATAGGAATGAATTATGTGTTGTGTTGTAGAAATTTTGTAGTTAATTTGAAGGAATACTTGTGAAAAGGTATGTTTGTTTACCTCTCAAATTAATTTTGTTAAGAATGTTGGATATAATTATGTTAGGAAATTTTGTATTTATTGTGGAAAATGTGTAGAAAATTTTTAGAATTTTTGGAAATTAGAAATTAGAAAATTTGTTAGGAAAATACGAAAATAGAAAATATGTTATGAAATTAGGAAAATAGAAAATATGTTATGAAATTAGGAAAAAATAAAATATGTTAGGAAATTAGGAAATTTTGTTGTAAAATAGGAAAATTAAAAATATGTAATGAAATGATTGAAATTAGAAAATATATTTGGAAATTAAGAAAAATGTTAGGAAATTAGGGAAATATAAAATATGTTAGGAAAATAAGGAAATAGAAAATATGTTAGGAAATTAGAAAATTAGAAAACATTTTAGGAAAATAGGAAAACAAATATGTAACGAAATTATTAAAATTCGATATTATGTTTGGAAATTAGAAAATATGTTAGGAAAATAGGGAAATAGAAAATATGTATGGAAATTATAAAATTTAAAACTGTGTTTTATGCATAATTTATATATGTTTGTATTTTTGAATTTGTAGTGATATTTTTTTTAAAACGCTTTATTTAGTTCCAACGGAGTGAAATACATTCATATTTCATAACTATTTATGCGAAGTTAATCGAGTTGATTAACTTCATATAATGAAATTCAATGAAAAACCTTAGACCCGTTTGAGAGTCAATAAATCCGATTGATTGACTGACTCTTGAATTGTCCATATATTCGGACAGTTTGGGGGTGCGAAACTATGTGTTGTGTAGTTGGCGGTCTACGTGGTTAGGTTTCAATTGTGGGAAATTCGGTTTGTATCCCCTCAATGTTCTTCGAATGCATACTAGATATTTGTTTATAATATCTACGTCGTGCATTTGGGGAACTGTAGGGAGATGCTGCCGAAATTTCCCTCGATCTTAACTTAGCCTCGTAGGTCGCAAACTACACAGCACATAACATGCACTCTCGAATGGGATAGGGCCAAATAACCGGAGGCATAAGGAGAAGAGTTGATTTTGATTTTAACTTGTTCTATTTACTGGGCAATGTTAACTGAATTACTTATGTTGACTCTATGTTGTGAAAGCAGGCACAATGGACAGAGGATGGATGCAAATGTTTGATAGATCTTCTGATCAATATTTGGATGGGATTGGCAACTTCATTGCCTTTGCACGTAGTCATTGCAGTGATACAAGACGTATCAGGTGTCCGTGCCGTAAATGTAATAATTGCGTTTGGATGTCATTGAATGAGGTCCAAACTCATCTGGAATGGAATGGGATCGTACACAACTACACTAATTGGATCTATCACGGTGAATAAATATTTTCTGCATCGACATGTTCGGTTCCCAGGACCAATAGGGACGAAAGTGGTTTGGATAGGCGATGTGATAATGATCCAGTCGTTGAGTTATTAACCGATGCTTTTCCTCCGGCATCAGATGATATGGAAGATGATGCACCAAGGTTGCAACCGGAAGACTCTGATCTCCATTATGAGAGATTGTTGAAAGAAGCTCAGCGCGAATTGTACCCCGGTTGTAAATCATTTTCGGTTCTAGGGGCAGTTGTGGAGTTGATGCACATGAAAGTTGAGTATAATCAAACGAACAAGCATTTCGATCACATGCTGGACATTATCATCCGAATGCTCCTTGAAGACAACTGTCTGCCAAAAGATCATTATAGCTCGATGAAGTTGTTGAAGGGGCTTGGTTTAGGGTATATCAAGATCCATGCATGCAAGAACAACTGTATTTTGTTTTACGGTGAATTCGAGCAGCTTGACAAATGTCCCGTGTGCAATGAGCCTAGGTTTCAAAAAAACAAGATTCCTAACAAGGTGTTACGTTATTTTCCACTGAAGCCAAGGTTACAAAGATTCTACATGTCGTCTCACACAGCCCGTGATATGAGGTGGCACAAGGATGAACGCATTGATGATGATGTACTGAGGCATCCGGCGGATGGAGAGGCTTGGAAGGAATTTGATAATATGTATCCCGAGTTTGCTGCAGAGCCAAGAAATGTCAGATTAGGGCTCGCTACTGACGGGTTTAATCCGTTTAGGAGTTTTGCAAAGCCCTATAGCACTTGGCCGGTTGTTATGGTTCCGTATAACTTGCCTCCTTGGAGATGCATGAAGAAATAATTCACAATCCTCAGTACTTTGATACCGGGGCCCAAATCGCCGAGTAATTCCATCGATGTGTATTTGCGGCCGTTGATTGACGAGCTCGTGGATTTGTGGGAAAATGGTGTCCAAACATACGACAAGTGCAGTGGAGAAATGTTCACCCTACGAGCGGCCGTAATGTGGACAATTAATGATTTTCCTGCTTATGGTATGTTATCGGGATGGAGCACCAAGGGCTATCTTGCTTACGCGACGGATCGCCACAAATGTTACCCGACAGATTCGTAAATATAACCCGACGACTATATGTAAAATGTTACCTGACGGGGAATAGAAGGTGTACCCGACGACTGCCTCAGCCTGAAATAACCCGACGAATATATATGAAGATTCGTAGGGTCTGATTTAGCTAATTATATTTACCATTTTTATTACAGATGTTACCCGACGAATAATTTATGGGTTACCCGACGACAGAATCCTTAACATAACCCGACGGATACGTATGAATCGTCGTCGGGTCTGATTTTGTTAATTAAATTTACAATTTTATTAGACATGTTACCCGACGGAATATGTCTGGTTTACCCGACGACAGACTCAGTAAAGTTACCTGACGGATATATAAGAAGGTTCGTTGGGTCGGATTTAGTTTATTAAATTTTCAATCTGTTACCCGACGGATAATGTATGGGTTACCCGACGGCAAGCTCCGTATAAATACCTGACGGAGATATTTTAAGATTCGTCGGGTTGGATTTAGAGTATTAAATTAACAATTTTATTGTACCTGTTACCCGACGGATAATGTATGGGTTACCCGACGACCAACTCCGTATACATACCCTACGGACATATATGAAGCTCCGTCAGGTCAGATTTAGTTGATTAAATTTACAATTTTTATTACACATGTATTTACCATATTAAAAACTTTACATTTTTTTTTTACAAAAATTTTCAAATACTTAAAAATTGAAACTGACCGATCTAACCGTCCACATTTATGGTCGGTACCCAAAGATCATCTGCGAGAAAAATTTCCCCAATTGGAAATCCTGGGATTAGGTAACGGTGTGCGACGATTCAACGGTTACACAACGTTTCATCATGAATGGAAGGCTTGAAATCCTCCAAACCTCAAGATTTTCGACGGCCAACATCTAGGCACGTAAAACCACAGAGTGAACGGTTAGATCGCTCAAATTCATTCGTTTGAATATCAATAGAACCAAAAATTCAAAAAATGTATTGAAGTTTCCTTCAAGAGTTTACCTCCTTGGGCGATATGCTTGTTTTCCGATTTTCAAAAACTTAAAAATTCAAACTGACCGATCTAACCGTCCACATTTATGGTCGGTACCCATAGATCATCTGCGAGAAAATTTCCCCCAATTGGAAATCCCGGGATTAGGTAACGGTGTGCGACGATTCAACGGTTACACAACGTTTCTTCACGATCGGACGTTTTGAAATCCCCAAAACATCACAATAATGATAGATGGGGTTTTAGGCATATAAAACCAAAATTTAAACGGTCCTGATGTTGCATATATTTTCACCGGACTTGGTTTTCGGATTTATTCCAAAAACGGCATCAGGAAGGTCATGCCCGACGGATATTTCAACATTTCCATCGGGTAACTTCAATTAATCGTCCAGATTTTGAAAATTTCAATTTTCAGCCTAATTTTTCGCGAAATCTCAAATTTGCCGCTTGGTGTTACCCGACGAATTATTAACGTGTCCGTTGGGTAACCACAATATATCGTCCAGTTTTTTGAAAATTTCAATTTTCCGCCTAATTTTCCACGAAATCTCAAATTTGCCGCTTTGTTTTCCCCGACGAATGAGTTACAGTTTTCCCGACGGGCCCGACCGACTTAATTTTCACGGATTCTCAAGAGTCCCGCGTTTTGTTGCCCGAGGGAGTATAAAGGTATAACCCGAGGGATATTCGACAATCAGACTTACCCGACGGGTGGAATTGCGGTTACCCGACGGACGTCAGACCCTATATTCTGAATTTCGATGTTGCTATTGCCCGACGGGGTGTTAAACGTTACCCGACGAGGTTATTTAATTGTTACCCGACGAGTTCTGAAACGTTACCCGACGCCTATTGCCCGACGGGTCATTAAAGTGTTAACCGACGGACGTATCCGTCGGGCAATACCAATCAGATATATAAATCAGACCGAGTCTTCTTCTTCATCCTTCTTCTTCATTTTTTAGATTTCTTTCTTCTTTGGTTTTTCTTAAATTTTGCTTGAAGGGCCACTTGCATCTTCCTCTCCCTCAAGCAGTCAAGGACGCCTTGCATCTTCCTCTCCCTCAAGCAGTCAAGGACGCCTTGCATCTTCCACTTGCATTTCCTATCGGCTCCGCTCTCCCAAACAGTCATGGACACTGTTTTTGTCCACGGAGGTTTGCCGTCACCCCCGCTCCCCTCACCGAGGTTTGCCGTCGCCGTCGCTCTCCTTGTTAATGTTAATGTTAATTTTGATATATTGTTTATTGTTAATTTGGATATATTGGTTTATTGGTTTATTGTTTATTGTTAATTTGGATATATTGGTTTATTGGTTTATTGTTTATTGTTAATTTGGATATATTGGTTTATTGGTTTATTGTTTATTGGTTTATATTGGTTTATATTGGATATATTGGTTTATTGTTAATTTTGATTTGAAAAATGAATTTATGAAATTGGATATTGTTATTGTTAATGATTATGTCTATATTTATGTTTGGATATATATATTTGTTAAGGTATATATAATAGTTGAAGATTTGTTGATGTTTGGTATGATGTTGAAATTGATATAATGGTATGATTTTTTATATGGTATTTATGTGAAATGTATGAATTTTGGGTATATGAATTTTAAAAACAATTATGGGAAATTTTGATATGGTGTAGTATAAGTGGATTTTGGAAATATGTGTTCTATAAATTTTTAATTTGTGAATTTTTGGATTTGGATATTATTAGTATATGTTTGGATTAATATGTAAGTTTGATTTCGGTCCCGAAATTTGGATTTAGGAATTTAGGTATAATGTTGTGAATTTTGAGTTTAGTACGCTTGAATTAATTAGTTGTTTAAGTTTAATTTTCGTTTGTGTTGGATTTATTTTAAAAAATTAGAATTTGATGGTTTTAGTTTTTAGATACCAATTTACTAATTATTACTAAGAAAAAATTGATGCTTTATTTATTTATGTTTATTGGATTTATAAAATGTTGGTTAATTTTAAATGTGATTTTGTTTTTATTTTTTGAAATTAATATTTAATATTTAATATTAAAAATGTTTGCTTTCTTTTTTATTTAATTAAAAGTATGTTCTTTAATTTTAAATTAATTAATTTATATGTGTTATTGTAGATGTCGCATCGCACCTTAATCACATCCAGGACTCGCCCTTGCCCGGATCCTGTTGATGGTCATGAGCCGGAGGAGGCAGCCCCTGACTCAGTTGCCTCAATAGCGGCGTCGATTCATGGACCCCTGTCAGTCTATCAGCGACCGGGTGTCCGATCGGCTCGTAGACGGCATAGCAAGAAACGGGGGGAACCCCGTACCGACCCCCGGCCCTCACATGACGACGTCGGAGGAGACGAAATGGGGCCTAATATCGGAGCACTCCCTAAGGGTAAGTTTATTATTTTGTTTATTTAACCAATCGTTTTTATTTGCTACTCATTTTATTTATCAATGTTCATCGAATTTGCAGGTAGGTCAGTGAATGTGCGCGGGATCTGATCAATCGTTATTTATGCATCATTTTGAGGTCTTTATATGCCTCTCTTACATGTCTTTTGAATGATTTCGTGCCATCAATAGTAGAAAATGATCAATCTTGTGAGACTTGTGCAGAGTTAGAAAGATAGGTAAAATCTGGAAAGAACGCAAAAAGAATGACTCAAATCGGAGTCCAGATGAAGGAGATGTCCTCATTTCAATATCAGGTCCTCAACGGGGTCCTGAGTGCGCCAGTGCGCCTATTTTGGGCCACTGGCCAAGTACCTCATATCAGGCCCTCCAGGTCCCGAACTTGTGTTTCATGACATCAGGGTCAGGTCCTAGAAGTGCCAAGGTCGCGCCGAGGCAGGTCGAGGACATGTCCCAAGAACTCCCATCCGAGCCCAGATGTGCGCCTAAGCCCGGGGTCCCTGTTCCACCAGCGGTGGATCAGAGGTTCTCCCTCTGCGCTAAGCCTGACAACATTTGCGCCAAGCCTGAACGACGATGCGCTTCTATTATACTCCTAACGTACTTCAAAAGCGCGGTCCCAGATCCTGATTACGAAGACAGTCAAAAATCCAAGTTTGGCCAGCTTGAGTTCCCACTTGCCAGCCTGCATTCACACTCTCGGCCGTGCTCTGATTGGTTCGAATAGATTTTAAAGACTTTGTAATTAATTAAAAGTAAAATAACTTTCCCTATTCCTATAGGACATGGTTTTACCAATCTGTATAGAACAAGGTTATACCAATCCTTATAGAACAAGGTTATACCAATCCTTATAGAACAAGGTTTTCCCTTGTCTATAAAAAGGAGAATAAGATAGGGGAGATAATTAGCTAGGGGCGTTTTTTCTGGGAAAACAGAGACCTGAGCCACAGAGTTCCGTTTTGGTTTTCTAGAGAATTAGGGACCATATTTTGGGAGATAATCTTTCACATAGATTATTGGACGTGGAGCTTGGAGAAGAAGGCTCTGCCGTGTCTTCTGCTGCACCTGTTCTTAACAATCTCTTCTGTACCCTTATTTTCATTATTGCAATTTACTTATGAATTCAATTATACTTGTGTTTATTTCAGTTATGTGTGAGTAGTCATTAGGATTAGGGCTGCTTGAAGCCCTAGCCATGTTAGCTTGTTAATTGGATTTCTGGCTCTTGATTATGATTGCTATGCATGCTGAATAAGTTGGATTACTATGCTTAATGAACTTAATTTATGCCTATAAGATTAGCTACCTTGTTTGCATATAATTATAGATGTAATTGCTTGAGTGACCGTCATATCATCTTGTGATTTGGAGCATCGAAAGTATTCGTACTTGTAATCTTAACTCATGACGACCTAGGATTGCATGCCACTTTGCTAGGCTAATGTGGTGTCATTAAATTCTCTTTAAACTTCATGCATCATCTTAAAAGGTAGGTGATAGACGTTCTAGGCATATGCCCTGTTTAGAACATGCTAAGTAAGAGGGAATAAGATGTGTCTAGTGAACCAATGCCAGGTCCTAGGCACGGGCACCTAATTCAGAAAATGCATAGTAATTAGGTCAAGGAAATTTGGTTAAGAGCTATAATTGGTTAGAGTGGATAGTAAGCCTTAATTCGCCTTAGTTAACAACCTTTCATTCTTGCATTGTTATTTTCTGCACTTTGATTTACTTGTCTTTAAATTTCAGTTATCACATCATAAACCCCCCACCCCCCCCACCCCCCCCCCCCCCCCCCCCCCCCTGTGTGTGTGTGTGTGTTTTTATTTAAGTTAACAAATCTGAACTAAATTGGTCATAACGTTGATACAAGTCCTCGAGGGATCGACTCTTGCTGTGCTACTATACTATACTTATCGATTTGTGCACTTGCAAGGATTTTATAACTGTTAGAATTGAATTGCATATTTCTTGCTCTTTAAATTTACCAACAAGTTTTTGGCGCCGTTGCCGGGGACTTGTCCCTCAACGGTGCCCATTCAAGTTTAGATTTGTAACTTAGTTTTTCTTTTTGTTAGGTTCCCGTGTATGTCATTCCAAGGTTCAGTGCACGGGTCATCAAGTGGACCATTATCGCAAGCATCTTCAGTCCACGGCTCCCCGCCACCAAGCCCAAGGAGGATGGCGGACCACAGAGAAGAGCAGGGCCTGGAACGTGGCCTAGTACCGCAAGCCCCACGGCGCCTTAAGGATTTTGCCATGCCCCATGTCTCGGAGGATCAATTTCCAATTATTTTTCCCGAGTCAACAGTGGCAAACTTCGAATTAAAGTCGGGGACAATTCACATGCTGCCTACATTCCACAGCCTTGCTGGCGAGGACCCGCACTTTCATATCAAGGAATTTGTTGAGGTTTGTTCAACACTGCGCATCAAGGGTATGACAGAATCTGAAATCCGCCTGCGGCCCTTTCACTTCAGTCTCAAGGATCGCGCCAAGACATGGTTTCATTCACTGGCGCCGGCTTCCATTCACTCTTGGAGGGACTTGACGTCCAAATTCTTAACACAGTACTTTCCCGTGGAAAAGACAAATGAGTTAAAGTCCAAGATCATGAACCCACGGCAAGACTTGGAGGAGTCTTTCTACGAGTTTTGGGAGCGGTTCAATCAGATGCTACGGGCGTGCCCCCACCACCATATTGATGCCCATCATCTTATGCTATACTTCTATGGAGGCTTGAAAACTAGCGATCGGACAATGGTGGACTCTCAATCCCAAGGGATTCTAGAAGGCACAGCCGAGGAAGCAAGGACCGCATTTGAGAACATTGCTCAAAGGGAAAAACAGTTCAGCTACAGGGGTCCCTCCTCTAGAGCTACGGGTGATGCATCCGCCAAATACAAAGATGACGCCATTGCTCAGCTCACGGCAATGGTGAAACAGTTGTGTAGCAAGAAAGCCAAAGAAGTTCACATCTGCGAGGTATGTTCAATTCAGGGCCAAAATCCCAGGACTGCCCAGTTGTGGAAGATGCCAACTTTTCTGGAGGGTTCAATAGCAATTCTCGACCCCGGAATGACCCATATTCCAACACTTACAATCCGGGGTGGAAAAATCATCCAAATTTCCGTTGGAGCAACAATCAAGCAGCCGCAAATCCCTTGCCACCTCCTGGATTTGAGCAGCAAGCCGCAGGCCCTCAGGGGAACTATCACGGTCCTTCCTCATATCAAAATGGTGGAAGCAAGTCTCTTGAGGACTCCCTTCATATCCTGCCTCAACAGCATGCTCAATTCATAAAATTCATGCAAGATAACCAGAGTCAGACGGGAGACATAAAAAATGCAATTGCAAACTTGGAGCGTCAAATGGGACAGGTGGCGAACCAACTAAATCAGCGAGAGCAGGGCAAGCTACCGAGTCAAGTCCTGGTAAATCCGAAAGGATTTCACAATCCTACGGCTAATGCCATCACGCTGGAGAGGGAAACACCACTTCAAGACCCCACATATGCCACCCTCGCAGGACCTGAAACCGAGCCTCAACCTAATCTGCCAAGGATCACCGACCAGGGTGCGCCGCAAAACATGCCACGGCCAACACCTCTGGCACATAACCAGTCCAATGAGTCACCAAGTGCCCTACTGCAAGGAGGACCTGACACTGCGCCTACTTCGGCCACGGCTGGCATGCAACCTGCTCCTAAGCCCAAGTCGCAGCACTCGAATACTTCTAACTCTAAACCTCATAATTCCAATTCTAAAAAAAGTCACTTTTGAGTTAGCTAATAATGTTGATTATCCATTTCCTCGCAGGTTCCAAAACAGGAATAAGCAAAGGGAGGACTTTGAGGAAGAGATCATCAGCATGTTGCAGAAGCTTCAGATCACACTGCCTTTCCATAAAATTGTCAAGCACATGCCTATCTTTGCAAAGCTGATCAAAGACTTGGTTGCAGAAAAGCGTGGTTTTAGCTCCACGGACACCATTGACATCCCTAAGGCCTGCTCGGCTGCCCTTTTGCGCATGCCCCTTAAGGCCAATGATCCTGGGCCTCCGTCCCTTCCATGTGTCATTCAGTCAAAAATATTTGAACATTGCCTTTGCGACACGGGAGCATCAGTGAACATCATGCCATTCCACATTTACAGGTCACTCAACCTAGGCGCACTCAAACCCACGCACCTATGTGTCAGATTGGCTAACGCTTCTGTAATCAACCTAATGGGGGTTCTTGAGGACGTACTGGTACAAATCGGAGATACATGCATCCCTGCAGACTTCTACGTACTAAGAATGGACAGAATTGACAAAAGTGAGGATCCTCCCCTCATCTTCGGAAGGCCCTTACTAGCCACAGCCGAGTGCCTCATCGACGTTAGAAAGGGCCAGGTCTCCATCAAGGTCCTGGACCAGCTTCGGACATTCTCCATCCATGACACCATCCAGTACCCTGCCGAGCCCATTGTAGATTTTCCGTTAAACACAATGGACTTACTGCTACGGGAGACAATTGCTCAGTCTTGCATGGCGGATGACCTTGAGAAGGCAGTGACTAGTAACCCACACACGGTGGATTCACTGGCAGATAGCGTGATCGAAGAGGTACGAGCCCTTAACATCATGCCAGCCCTCCCATTCCACAGGCCTCCCTTCGAAGCATTACCACTCACAAGTCAGAAAACCCTGAC
Organism: Oemleria cerasiformis; assembly: GCA_037349345.1. Classification (NCBI taxonomy): domain Eukaryota; kingdom Viridiplantae; phylum Streptophyta; class Magnoliopsida; order Rosales; family Rosaceae; genus Oemleria; species Oemleria cerasiformis. Next base: position 3,049,987 of record JAZGTL010000008.1, read on the forward strand.
GTCCATCATAAAGGCTCCTGAACTCGAGCTGAAGCCCGTGCCTCTCAATCTGCTGACAGCCGTGTCTCAGCCCCTGCCCAAGGACAAGGACCCGGTTTTGAAATTCAATACGTCTTCTCAACTCAATCCTGAAACATTTAACTTTCATTTTAATAAGGCAAACTTGGATTTGAATTCTGATTTAGCTCCTAATGCTGTTGAACTTTTCCCGTGCAGGTTCCACCATAAAAACACCAAGAATATGCTAAAGGCACTCAACTTGGTCCCCCTCTTCAAGTTCCGAAGGAAAAATCAATGGAAGGGACCAAGGATGAAGTATAGAACGTACAGGGCACAACGAAAGTTGTTCCCCCACGGGCATTGTCCAAGGAAAACATTCAAGAGTGGACAGCAACTGCTCTCATTCAAATCACTCCTCAATCTCTTTCCCGATAAGTTACGTTCTCGTCGATGGATTCCTTTTTGTGTCTCTAACTTTTTTCTCCATGCTGCAGTGCAGAATCTACAGCAAGAGGCTCATAATCGGTTCTGATAGGATTTTTCCCACATGTAAAACAAGGGTTAAAATCACACAAATAATACCTGCAAGAGTACATGGCTGTTGTAGTATAGCACTGAATGCAGGGTCGATTTCCTCAGGGACTGATATGGAAAATTCTAATTTTTAGAATTCACTTTTAATTAATAATAAAATAATCGCAATAATTTTGGTGACTGAATAAAAATTAAGTAAACAATGTAAATAAGTACTAGGGTTCAACCTTCACCATTAACAATCATATGTGACTTAGAAAAGAATCTATGAATCAATACATGCAACTTTGAAGGTTAGATTTTTCGAAAGCATATTTTCCTCGTGGGCATTCAAGTGAAAACGTATACCTAACATGCGATTAGTCTATGGCATTTAGATCTAATTCTACATGCAAGATTCATTAAGTTCATGAAAATCTTTTATAACCATGCAATCTCTTAGTTATGGTATTTAACCTAGATGTATTACAATCCTTAATCACAAGAAGCTAATCCCAATTTTTAGGTGGGCATTCCTATAAAATTGCATCAAATTACTTGTCTAAATATCCTAAGGGTGATCAAGCATTAAGACATAAAGATAGTTTTAAACAGTGATTAAAGATTCAAAGCATGCATATACGACAACATAGGAAAAAGATAAATCACATAATCATGTTAAGGCTTAGGTCTAACCCTAGTGAGAAAATTAGTTACTCATGCTCATAATGAATAGAAATAATCTCATTAAAATTGAAGTTAAGAGAACAAACAGTTTGTAGAACAAAGGTAGCCGAAAATCCCAGCTTGCCGTGCTCTTAGATGAAGAATTGTATTCTGAATTTTTGGTGTATTCAAATCTAAGCCAAGCTTGGGTATTTATAAGGAAATATTCCTAATCCTACTTTGAAAAGGAGTAAAATAAAAATAATCAAATCTAATTCCTAGTTTGAACATAAATAGGAAAGCATATGCCTTCTCCTCCTTGAATTGGGATTTTATTGATATACTTCCTTCTTTTGCTCCAAACACTCCTTCTAGAATAAACCTGTCAATATAATCAATTCGAGCATCAATTCCTCCCAAAATAATAATAATAACTAATTAAATATATGGGAAATACAAGTATATATTTGACTCATCAAATACCCCCAAACTTGAATTGTTACTTGTCCTCAAGTAAATAAAACAAAACTAAGAAAACATTGAGAAAAATAAAATGCCACTTTCGCAGGGAACTCGATAGTGCTGAGCAAACACTACACGCCTTTAAACCCCTAGGTGTCCCTAGTAGGAGGAGTTGTGTCTCCTGAGGGTTTACCAGTTATGATACCCACAAACACTTTCAAAATTTCTTAAACTTAATTTAACCTTCCTTCCATTGAATATAAAGCAACACTCATAAAAGCAAAATCAAAATTCTCAAGTCATAAGCAAGTCTAAAAGAGAGAGCAAATCCACACTTTCAAAACAGAAGATTACCAGATTCTGGTGAGCAATCCATAAACCATATTCGTGTAATGTGAATCTCAACAAAATTGTAAGAGTTAAACCAGTCCCTCACTTGCATTACATCTGTACCCACCAACTGTAAAATCACTTAACCTATCACCATCCAAAGCATTCTTGCCTGAAATTTTTATTTTTATTTTTATTTATTTTTTTATTTTTTTGTTTGTTATTTATTATTATTATAATTTTTTTTTTTTTTTTTTTATAACAAAGGATGGAATTTTATTTAACATTAAGCAAGCTTTCTATCCAACCCATGTAACGAGCTTTAGATCGATGACTCCCAAATCAGATGACTTTAGGGCACCAGACAACAAATGTCCCAAAGGATTTATTTACTCGGATTGGAAAGGCTAGCATGTAATTGATGGGTAAACGCACACCCTTATTTTAGGGCTCGGACTCACCTCCGATTTATTTATGGCTTTCACTTTTTCGAACCTTGGACGGTAACAAATTAAATAACCCACAATCTTAGGGTAAGAAAAATTAGCATGCTTGAAACAAATTTAATTTCCACAACTAAGTTGATGTGCATGTGCGAAATTGAATATGGTAAGAATTGTGTGCAAAAATCAACTATATGTTCTTGGTGGTCATGCTCTAATATTTAATCTCACTTATGAAGTTTCAAATTTCGATCATAGCAAATAGAGTGCATCAAAAATAATTTAGGAAGGAAAAATCAAATTAAATCTAAAAAAAAATCTTTGTTATTTTATGTTTATTTTTTTTCTAAAATGTTTATTTTATATTTTTTTTTTTGTTGTTTAATTAATTTTTTTTTTTTTTTTGTATTAGACACAAACAAAATAATATTTTTCTACCCCCAAACTTATCATGCAACATGTCCCCATGGTGCAAAAGAGAAAAGAAGAAAGAAAATGAAAACAAAATAAAGAATTAAGCAGAAAATTAAAAAGGACAAGAAAAAAAAAAATAAAAGGAAAGAAGAGCACCTGGGGTCGAACCAAAGACCTGAGCTGTGCTCCCAGCCAGTAAAACGGCGTCGATTTCTTGATTTTTTAGGAACAACTTGTGTTGGGCTTATCCATGGGCTGTCTGAAATTGGGTAGATAATGCCTGCGTCTAGAAGTTTTAGGACCTCACTCCGAACAACGTCTTTCATGATTGGGTTCAATCGCCTTTGAGCATCAACAGTAGGCTTGCTGTCTTCTTCCAGTAAGATACGATGCATGCAGATTGATGGACTAAGGCCTTTTATGTCGGCTATTGTCCATCCAATGGCCTCTTTGTACTTGCGTAGGATTCTGAGTAGCTTGTCTTCCTCTAGGTTGGTGAGGTCTGCTGCAATGATCACGGGCAGAGTTTCTTGGTCACCAAGGTGTGCATATTTGAGATGGGCTGGAAGAGGCTTCTTTTCCAGCTGAGGGGCTATCTCAATGGAAGGCGGTTGTGGCGTCTTTGGGGGCCCAAGTGCTTCAATCTGAGGTCGCCACCGTGGATAGGGTGGTCGGTTGCTATCTAGTGCCGCCATAATTTCTGCAATATCTTCCTCATTTTGTCGGAGGATGGGGTCAATGAGTGCTGCCTCTAGAGGGTCGGTAAAGAGCAATTGTCTTTGTGTCATGCAGGTTACCTCCTCCAAAACGTCAATTCTGCTACACTCTGAAATTTCAGGGGGTCTTTTAGCCATGTCAAACAGGTTTAATACCACAGTTTCATCTTGCACACGGAATGTAAGAGTGCCAGCTTCGACGTCTATCAGTGTGCGGGCTGTGGCCATGAAGGGTCGGCCAAGGATTAGGGGCGTCTCTTTGTCTTCCACCATATCGAGTACCACAAAATCGATGGGTAGATAGACTTTATCCACTTTGATGATGAGATCTTCAATGATGCCCTTAGGGTAAGTGAGGGATCGGTCAGCCAATTGGAGAACCATTGGTGTAGGTCTGAGTTGTCCTGCTCCTAATCGCTTAAATATTGAGTAGGGCATAAGGTTGATGCTTGACCCCATATCTATTAGAGATTGCTGAAATTCGGAATTCCCTATTGTGCAGGAAATAGTAAAGCTGCCCGGATCTTTTTTCTTTGGTGGCAGTTTGTGTAGAAGGGCTGCACTACACTGTTCTGTCAAAACCACTTTTTCCAGGTCTGAAATTTTTTTCTTATTGGTGCATACCTCCTTCAAAAATTTTGCATAGGAAGGGATGTGCTTTATAGCATCTAGTAGAGGTAGATTCATATGGACCTTGGCTAATGTCTGCATGAAGTCAATGGTCTGTTGGTCTTTGTTTGAGCGGCGCTGCTGCCTTTGTGGGAATGGCAGTGGCGGAGTGTAGGCAGGGACGTTGGATGGAGCAAATTTAATTTGTGGGGTGAATAGTTCAACCTGAGGTTCAGGTTCAATATGTGACTCGGTGGTATTATTTTCTGAATGGGATGTCTTTGATGCCTCCCGATTGTCATAACTTTTTCCCCCTCTTAAGGTCCTTACCATATTGCAGTGCTCGGCTCCTCTTGGGTTTGGTATAGGTTGACTAGGAAAAACCCCTTTACCTCTTTCAGAAATTTCTTGGGCCAGTTGGCTAACTTGCTGCTCCAAGTTTTTAATTGATGCTTGGGTGTTTTGTTGATTCTGGGTAGAGATCTGAATAAACCTGGTAAGTTGCTCTTCTACACTCAATTGGCGTGGTGCGGCCGGTTGGGTTTGATTGTTGAGTGGCTGTTGATAATTCTGCTGATAATTGGATCGGACCTGGTGTTGTCCATTCCACCCAGAATTTGTATTATTTTTCCATCCAGAATTATATGTATTGGGGTAGGCATCATTACGGGGTCTTGGGAAGGAATTCATGCCATTTACTTGTTCTTGGACAAGGTCGGGATACCCATCCTTCTGAGGACATTGGAGGACATTATGTGTAGGGTCCTCACATATGGCACAAACCTGTGTTGTATTTAGGGCAGCAGTGGTGAGCATCAAACTGTTGATCTTCTTTTCCAATTGGGTGATTTGTGCTGCAATATTAGGGGTACCATGTCCTTGCACTACATCATAGACGTGTCCCCTCGTATGAGAGCCATCATCCGTCCATTGTTGAGATTCGTTAGCCATTAGCTCAAATATTTCAAATGCTTCACGGGCTGTTTTGGATATGAGAGAACCACCTGCGGATGCGTTGACGTAACTTTTGGTGATGTGGTTGAGTCCATCATAAAAGATGTTCATCTGCATGTCTGAATCCAAACCATGGTGAGGACAACGCATATACAAGTCATTGTACCTCTCCCAAGTATCATGAAACGACTCATTAGATTTCTGGGCAAAGGCCAGTATTTCTTTCTTCAAGGCAAGAGTCTTGGATGATGGGTAGAATTTGTTTAGAAACCTTGTTTGTAACTGTTCCCATGTTGTTATGCTCCCTGGAGGTAATGAATGTAGCCAAGCCCGAGCTTTATCCTTCAAGGTGTAAGGAAAAAGCCTTAATTTAATTGCCTCATTTGAAATTCCTCGAACAATGATGTTGTCACACCCTGACAAGAATTCAGATATGTGCATGTTTGGATCACTATTTGGGAGTCCATGAAAAGTGGGTAGAAGCTCAAGCATGTGATGCCTGATCTCAAAAGTGACTCCGTCTTGTACCTCGGGGTACACAATGCATTGTGGGGTTCCATTCCCACGTGCTGCAAGGCTTTTGCTAAGCGGTGTGCCGACTTCAGGTATTGTTAATGCCATTGGTGCTGGCACTGTGTTGTCTATCTCCGTGAACAAAGCTGCAAGGAAAGTGCCTTGGAGTGTGAACCTTGCGTTAATTGCTTGTAGTTGTCTTCTTCTTCTTCTTGCTGTTCTTTCAGGTTCAGGATCGAATTGTGCTAGAATCGGGTTCGTAGACCGTGTAGCAATGACCATGCACAATTAGATAGTCCTGCAAGAGTAGATACCTGAGCGTAAATGTTGATTTGGTGAAGTATAGAAAAAAATGAAAACAAATAATTAACTAAAAGTAAATTAAAATAAGAATTATCGGCACAGTCCCCGGCAACGGCGCCAATTTCTTGATAGGATTTTTCCCACATGTAAAACAAGGGTTAAAATCACACAAATAATACCTGCAAGAGTACAGGGCTGTTGTAGTATAGCACTGAATGCAGGGTCGATTTCCTCAGGGACTGATATGGAAAATTCTAATTTTTAGAATTCACTTTTAATTAATAATAAAATAATCGCAATAATTTTGGTGACTGAATAAAAATTAAGTAAACAATGTAAATAAGTACTAGGGTTCAACCTTCACCATTAACAATCATATGTGACTTAGAAAAGAATCTATGAATCAATACATGCAACTTTGAAGGTTAGATTTTTCGAAAGCATATTTTCCTCGTGGGCATTCAAGTGAAAACGTATACCTAACATGCGATTAGTCTATGGCATTTAGATCTAATTCTACATGCAAGATTCATTAAGTTCATGAAAATCTTTTATAACCATGCAATCTCTTAGTTATGGTATTTAACCTAGATGTATTACAATCCTTAATCACAAGAAGCTAATCCCAATTTTTAGGTGGGCATTCCTATAAAATTGCATCAAATTACTTGTCTAAATATCCTAAGGGTGATCAAGCATTAAGACATAAAGATAGTTTTAAACAGTGATTAAAGATTCAAAGCATGCATATACGACAACATAGGAAAAAGATAAATCACATAATCATGTTAAGGCTTAGGTCTAACCCTAGTGAGAAAATTAGTTACTCATGCTCATAATGAATAGAAATAATCTCATTAAAATTGAAGTTAAGAGAACAAACAGTTTGTAGAACAAAGGTAGCCGAAAATCCCAGCTTGCCGTGCTCTTAGATGAAGAATTGTATTCTGAATTTTTGGTGTATTCAAATCTAAGCCAAGCTTGGGTATTTATAAGGAAATATTCCTAATCCTACTTTGAAAAGGAGTAAAATAAAAATAATCAAATCTAATTCCTAGTTTGAACATAAATAGGAAAGCATATGCCTTCTCCTCCTTGAATTGGGATTTTATTGATATACTTCCTTCTTTTGCTCCAAACACTCCTTCTAGAATAAACCTGTCAATATAATCAATTCGAGCATCAATTCCTCCCAAAATAATAATAATAACTAATTAAATATATGGGAAATATAAGTATATATTTGACTCATCAGGTTCCATGTTGACGCTGAAATCTTCGGCACACCATCAAAAGCCTAGCATGCCGCCCCCGTCTTGCCTAGACGTTAAATAAAGCGCTCCTAGGAGGCAGCCTAGCCCTGGTTTGTATTTCTCTTTTTCCTTTTCTGTTTCTGCCCGTTATATCTCTCAAACCTTTCTACTGTTGTCATGCTTACTGCTTATCACATTGAGGACAATGTTCAGTTTAGGTTTGGGGGTGTGGATTTAAAATTTTGCATGTAGAAACAAGTAGGTTTGGGGGTGATACACGGCTAGGACATTTAAATTTCTGCTTCTGATTAGTATGATAACTTGTTAATAGGGATGTATATGCAAAGTTAACTATCTTTGCTTTACTAAGCGTCATGCCATGGTCACGTAGTTCATAATTTGCACTTCACAATGCCATGTTTTAAGTGATTAAGTGAATGAAATAACTGAATTTGAGTGAACCTTAGAAAATTAGTGGAGACTACCCTGTGAGATCTTTGAGCCTAATTGCCATTCTTTCTGAGGGATATACTTGTTTCTACTCTTAAACACTCATCACTTTTGTTCTTAATTGTTGATCTCATTACATCATATTTGCATTGAATTTTAAAGAACTAACATCATTTAGATATTCTTGATTTAATGTGTGGTTTGCCATAAGAAGTGATGTAGGCTATGTATGCTTTAACCTCTAAAGGCTTTATCCTACCCTATTGCATGCTCCCTAAGCCAATTTTGAAGCCAAACACTCAGCCTTTTCTTTCATCACCCAAAGTATAACCTAACCCAAAATACTTAGCCATTCATCACAGCCATACCCTATAACCTCAGTTTGTGCTAAGGTTGCCATAAATGAGATTCATGGTGAGAATGAGAGGTGAAAGAAGATGATGCCCAATTCAAAGGATATTGGCGTCAATTGAAAGTTCAAAAGTAAAGAAAAGCTTTACAAGTTGCAAGCTGCACGAAAATTTGAGGAAATCATTGCATGATCTTGGTGCAATTCAATTCAAAAGAAAGAACAGAAAAAAAATAAAGAAATAAAGAAAGAAAGAAACGTTGAGAAGAAAAAGAAGGAAACAAATAAGTGAAAAACAAAGTGAATTGAGCCAAGTGAGCCAAGAGCCTCAAAATAAGCCACAAGAGCCTCAAAATAAATCATCAAGAAAGCACAATGCCGTGGCCCTTAAGAAAGGATTCAGTTCAGAAATTCCAAGTTCAATTCATGACTTCTCATGCCTTGGCACAGCTCAGGTTCTTTGAATCCCATTCTTCCTTGCTAAACCCCAAAGCTTAGCCCCATTACAACCTAAAAAGGAAGACCTAACTGATCTTATGGACAATCATGTTGAGGATTAAGGTACGTATCTATGTTCTTAAAGTTCAATTCCTTTCATGAGATCTTTATTTCCATAAAGTGCTATTCTTCATTGTTACTCATATGTGATTAAATTTGAATTTCATAACATAAATTCATCACATATGCTTGAAAAGAGTGTAAGCCTAGGATCTTGTGCAAATTGAGAGTTGCCTAGTGAGGATTAGAGTCGAGGCGAAATCTTTCTAGGGCACTTAGATGAAGTTGTTTTCAAACTTAATCACTTGAAAATATTGGCATTTATACACGTACACCTTCACATGACGCTCACGGCTTTGGCATTCCTTTTATTTCTGCAAAGCATGTTTACTTACTTTAATTCTTATTAGCTTGTTAAGAGTACTATATCTAGCATCATTTTTTTTAAGTAAAACGGTTGTGGGTATCGTGTTGTTATAACCCTCAGGAGAAAAAACTCCTCCTACTAGGTGAACCTAGGGGTTTAAATGTTCTATCTTAACTAAAATCGAGTCTTTTCATTTTGTTAGCGTTTGTTTTGCTCAGGGACTAGCAAAAGATAGGTTTGGGGGTATTTGATCAGTCGTTATTTATGCATCATTTTGAGGTCTTTATATGCCTCTCTTACATGTCTTTTGAATGATTTCGTGCCATCAATAGTAGAAAATGATCAATCTTGTGAGACTTGTGCAGAGTTAGAAATATAGGTAAAATCTGGAAAGAACGCAAAAAGAATGACTCAAATCGGAGTCCAGATGAAGGAGATGTCCTCATTTCAATATCAGGTCCTCAACGGGGTCCTGAGTGCGCCAGTGCGCCTATTTTGGGCCACTGGCCAAGTACCTCATATCAGGCCCTCCAGGTCCCGAACTTGTGTTTCATGACATCAGGGTCAGGTCCTAGAAGTGCCAAGGTCGCGCCGAGGCAGGTCGAGGACATGTCCCAAGAACTCCCATCCGAGCCCAGATGTGCGCCTAAGCCCGGGGTCCCTGTTCCACCAGCGGTGGATCAGAGGTTCTCCCTCTGCGCTAAGCCTGACAACATTTGCGCCAAGCCTGAACGACGAGGCGCTTCTATTATACTCCTAACGTACTTCAAAAGCGCGGTCCCAGATCCTGATTATGAAGACAGTCAAAAATCCAAGTTTGGCCAGCTTGCGTTCCCACTTGCCAGCCTGCATTCACACTCCCGGCCGTGCTCTGATTGGTTCGAATAGATTTTAAAGACTTTGTAATTAATTAAAAGTAAAATAACTTTCCCTATTCCTATAGGACATGGTTTTACCAATCTGTATAGAACAAGGTTATACCAATCCTTATAGAACAAGGTTATACCAATCCTTATAGAACAAGGTTTTCCCTTGTCTATAAAAAGGAGAATCAGATAGGGGAGATAATTAGCTAGGGGAGTTTTTTCTGGGAAAACAGAGACCTGAGCCACAGAGTTCCGTTTTGGTTTTCTAGAGAATTAGGGACCATATTTTGGGAGATAATCTTTCACATAGATTATTGGACGTGGAGCTTGGAGAAGAAGGCTCTGCCGTGTCTTCTGCTGCACCTGTTCTTAACAATCTCTTCTGTACCCTTATTTTCATTATTGCAATTTACTTATGAATTCAATTATACTTGTGTTTATTTCAGTTATGTGTGAGTAGTCATTAGGATTAGGGCTGCTTGAAGCCCTAGCCATGTTAGCTTGTTAATTGGATTTCTGGCTCTTGATTATGATTGCTATGCATGCTGAATAAGTTGGATTACTATGCTTAATGAACTTAATTTATGCCTATAAGATTAGCTACCTTGTTTGCATATAATTATAGATGTAATTGCTTGAGTGACCGTCATATCATCTTGTGATTTGGAGCATCGAAAGTATTCGTACTTGTAATCTTAACTCATGACGACCTAGGATTGCATGCCACTTTGCTAGGCTAATGTGGTGTCATTAAATTCTCTTTAAACTTCATGCATCATCTTAAAAGGTAGGTGATAGACGTTCTAGGCATATGCCCTGTTTAGAACATGCTAAGTAAGAGGGAATAAGATGTGTCTAGTGAACCAACGCCAAGTCCTAGGCACGGGCACCTAATTCAGAAAATGCATAGTAATTAGGTCAAGGAAATTTGGTTAAGAGCTATAATTGGTTAGAGTGGATAGTAAGCCTTAATTCGCCTTAGTTAACAACCTTTCATTCTTGCATTGTTATTTTCTGCACTTTGATTTACTTTTCTTTAAATTTCAGTTAACACATCATAAACCCCCCCCCCCCCCCCCCTGTGTGTGTGTGTGTTTTTATTTAAGTTAACAAATCTGAACTAAATTGGTCATAACGTTGATACAAGTCCTCGAGGGATCGACTCTTGCTGTGCTACTATACTATACTTATCGATTTGTGCACTTGCAAGGATTTTATAACTGTTAGAATTTAATTGCATATTTCTTGCTCTTTAAATTTACCAACAGGATCAACCGAGGTTTGACATCCCAGCGTATTTGTAGGACGAAAAATGCAAAGATACTGGTGGTATACGTGCCACGCCTCCGGTCCGTATCGGTCAAAATTCATAGCCTCCTAGTTCATGACATTGGTGCGATTCTTCGCACCATGTCACTAATGATGGGGGAGATTTTCCGAACCCAAACCGCAGAGGAGATCTCGCGTTCTTGGGGAGAGTTATCGGTATGTTTTTTTCCCATTTTTAACATTAATTTCATATTTTTTAATTATTTTTTTAACTTTAATATTTGATTGCAGATCAATTTTGAGTTCGACTTGGAGAATGTCGAGCTCAGTAGGTACCTATGCCAACACTGGAAGTTACGGTACGCCGACTGGAAGTACGAGCTCCACAAGTACTTCTTGACTTGGCCTTCTCCGGAGGAAGCTCGGGCAAATCCTCCGGAGGAGTTAAACGGGCCGAAACTGCTAGGGTGGTTGTGGTTGTGCGACCATTTCATGTCACCCACTTATCTGGTACGTATTATCTATCTAATTAATTAAATTATTTAATTTTTATGTTATTTTCCATTTTCAAATCTAATTTTTGGTTTTACGAATGAACAGCGGAAATCGATTGCCAACACATTGAACCGGGGGGCAAAGAAATTCAACCATCACGGGGGGTCGCGATCCTTATCGGCCCGGCAGGAGGATCGGCGCATCGCCGGGTCGATGTTCCCAGAGGTGGATGCTTGGGGGCAGGTGTATGCTGGACGGGGGGATGAAAAGGCTGATCGAATTCACGTAAGTTTATTTCCTTCTGATTAAACATTTTTTCTTAATTTCATAATTATTTTTCTAATTAATATTTATTCGAATTTGTAGGATGCGATGGTGCAAGACGTCCAACAGACACAAGCTGAGCTCACCAAACAGCATCCAGATGTGCCTTTGCATCAACAACTCCCTAATGTCGACATGTCGATCGCTATTCTGGAGCGACGACTAGGGAGGCGCCCAGGGAGGGTCGTTCGGGGAGCAGGCGACGGGATTATGCGGGATGTCTCGACTCAATCGTCGTCTTCATCTCGGGTAGGCTCCCAGGAGACGTCGGATAGTATGAGAAATCTCGAGGCCGAAAATGCTATGATCAATGCCCAATACGCGGAGATTCAAGCCCAAAACCAACATATCAAGAGCGCCCTTGACAACATCCTTCAACGTTTGGGTGATCGTGGATTGGATGATATTTTCTCACCGCCCAACCAACCGCCCCCTCAGGATCCCGGCTATTTTGACAACTCCACTAATTCTTAGAGTATATATAAAGTATTTTTATACTCTTAATGATGTCCAAAAATTACATTATTTTTTTTAATATTAATTTAATTTAATTTTTATTCTTTATATTAAAATTTTTAATTAAATTTTTTATTGTTTATTATTTAATTTAATATTTTATTTTCAATATAAAGAGGAGGTTGCCCCACGAATTCTGTACATGTTACCCGACGAATTGTAACAATACACGCGACGAATGGGGGACATGTTACCCGACGACATATAAAACTATTACCGACGAATGAGTTAAATGTTACTCGACAGATATTCAAACTATACCCGACGATTGAGTGACATGTTACCCGACGGATGTGTAAAACGTTACCCGACGGTTGTTTATCATGTTACCCGACGCGTGTATATAACAGTGCCCGACGACTATATTTAACCTTACCCGATGGTGTTTCTTAACATTACCCGACGGGTATATATGACCTTACCCGACGGTCTATAAACCTCCCCCGACGTATATTTAATAGATTACCCGACGGATAAGGAAGACCTTACCCGACGGTCTTATGATGTTGACTTTATGTTGCTCGACGAAGATGCCAGAGACGAACTGTACCGCCGGGCATTATTTAATTGCTCGACGAGGTCACTGTGCTCCTCGAGTAAACCCAAAGCCCGACAGCGGTAGCTCGACGCCTATTGCCCGACAGAGATTCGCCGTTGTATATTTTACTCGACGGATGATTTACATGGCTCGACGAACTGTTTTCGCCGGGCAACTTCTAATTTCTTGTAGTGATACATGTATCAGTTAGATCTTCACCATCTCTTCTTAATTAGTTGATTAACAGTAGTTTGAACTCTTGAAATATAATATGAAACAGATTCAAATTCATTTTAATATAAACTTTCAAACTCACGTCTAAGAGTCTGAAGTCGTACTTTTTTTGCTTTGTTGATGCCAATGTAGGATTTCTTTAGTATTTCCCACACTAACTTTTTTAGTTTCTGCACTTGAAATTTTTTCAAATGTGCTTTCATCCACTGCTTGATAGATGAGGGTGAGAGCTTGTTGTCTCTTAAAGAATTTCTTTGGGCTACTGACAAGGTTGTTTCATCTGATCCGGTTCTGCAAGCCCTTTTTGTACTATCTCTCCTAGGCATATTGTAAGCCGAGTAGTGCCTTCATCTTTATTCTCCAATTGTTGTAGTTGTCTTTGGTGATGGAGTTGGGGAACTTGGAAGGGAACGACATTGCCCATTCTAAAAGCTCTGATACCAATGTTAGGTATTGAAACGGAAGAATAGAAGACAAAAGAAACGATGTTTTATTTGATAAAGGGAGGTTGATTGCAAAAGGTTTTACATATATTGATTTATCTGACTTAACTTAGATTGCAGACACAAGGACTCTTACTTATACTAATAATAGAACTCTTTACGGACATTAATTAAAGGAAAATACTTGCATCATACCTTGGTGGTACCTCCTCATACCACCCTTTCAATATATCGAATTGTCTTTGCACATATATCATAATTGGAACCGTTTATTCTCTAAATCATCATGTCAAGATCATCTCCGTAAAAAATCAACAAGATTGGAGGTCATTTAGTGATTCATATATATCAGCTAAATGGACGGTTTGCCATGAGGATCTTAATTCCTTCAAAAAATCGTTGATTTAATTGATACATATGAATGACTAAGCGACCTCCAATCTTGTTTATTTTTTACGAAGATGATATTGACATGATGATTTAGAGAATGAACAGTTCCGATTATTATATATGTACAAAGACAATTCGATAAATCGAAATGGTGGTACGAGGAGGTACTAGCAGGGTGGAATGCAAGTATTTACCTTCATTAAATATCACTACAACTTCTAACTACAATACAACCAACATAAGTTCTCCGACGCTGTCCCTGATGATTACTCCCACTCCCCGAGATCTGGAATCAGGTTTAAGAGCTCCATTCACATTAATTTTGATGCAGGGTTCCTTAATGTCATTGTAGAGTCATATGCGCGCCCTTTCTGCAGTTCATTTGATCAATGACGCAAAAGGGGAATTAGTAGCAGATGGGAACGTTGTGTCAGAAGTTCGTCAACTAGCTAGATCCTTCGTGCGTGCGTCTTGCCAGCATAGGCCACGGTAGAGCAACAAAGTGGCGCACCAGCTGGCTAGGAATGCACTTCTCCTCGGCGACATGGTGGTCTGGATAGAAAATGGACCTGAATGGCTACTAAATCTGATTGAGGCTTATTAGGTGTACTTTTTGCTGTTTCTTTCTATTGTTTTACTCCTTTATTTTCCTGGTATGTAACCCTCTTTTTCCTGAATTAGGTTGAAATTCCCAACAAGATTTTAACGAGGCCATTATTAATGTACACTTTGTATTTTTCTCAGAATGCAATGAAATTACACCCGCTTTCTAAAAAAAACTATCAAACTCTCTAGAAATTTTTTTTTTATTGGAAACTCTGTAGAAAGTTTAAAAAGTATAAACTTATAGGTTATTCTAGAAAACATATTTTATTTTTAAAATTAACTCTCAACATTTTAAGAAGAAGACAAAAAAAATTAAAATAAAATATTTAAAAAATATTATTTATCGCTCAAAGGACCTGCAGGGTGAATATTTTATATAAGGTTAATTTCTAGACTTAGATAATCCATGGATTAAACAGTTTTTTCTGTGGTGTCGAACTTGAAGTCGAACGTATTTACCCCGGTGTAAACTCCGTCGTCCTTTTCGTACGTAATTATTTTGCCGTTAGCGAGGGAGTCCTGTTGGGTGTAGGAGAAAGGAACATCGCACGAAGCCTCCATCGCTAACAGCCTCACCATCACCGTGGTCTTCGCCGGAACAATAACCTTATACTCAGCCGTCGTCATCACATCGCTGCCTGTCACTGACACAGTTGCCGCCTCGTGCACAACTTCTCCAGCTGTCAAGTCCATCTCAATCCTTCCAAGGTCTCCAATTACAGGAACCTGGGAATGGATGCTACTCTTGACGCCGGGTTTCAACATCCATGTAGTGCTCCAGCTCCAACTGCTTTTCCTCACTTTTGTATGAGAAAGCGTAACCTCTACGGTCTGCGATTCTTCAGTAAGGTTAACGGCCACCTCCCGAGCCATCTCTACCGTCGTCCTGTTGTAGATCCTCGAATCCCCGAGGCGAAATTTGACATTATAGAGCTTTCTTGACTCAACAAGCTCATGGACCTCGAGGGTTGAACGTTTCGAGATATAGGAGTCGTTGCCACTCAGAGCCTTGTGAACTTCCGTTTCGTACCATTTGCAGAATCTGTGGTTATGCATGTTCCGAAGAACAATCCGACGTTCGCCAACTTTGATGGGCCAAAACAGCGTATGTTTGCTCGCCGAGGAAACATATGACGAGTCATCATCAGCGAAAATAAAATCATCAATCCCCGGAGCAAGCCTCCAAAATTTACCAAAAAACTTGGACTTGACGCGGAGGGTCCCATCCGCATTGGTGAACACTTCTTGCGCGACTGTTTCTTGGGCAAGAATATTTTCATCCTTTTGGTCATCACCGGATGATTTGAACTGGAGATATGAGCTTCCTCTGATCCACCGGGCGTAGAGGTAGATACCGTCATAGCATCTGAAGGCCAAGTTTTTGGGAAGTGTGAGTATTGATTCTCGATCAGTAAGTGTACAATTATAATCCAATAAGTTGACATCAGGCCACGCTGATCCCAGAGATAGGCCTCCATAGCGAGCCACCGTCTTATTCTCCAATAACAGCATGAAGTTCCCGAGTTGGGCGTGGCGAAATCGGAGAGTATAACTGAGACCGTAAGCATCGAGAGCAGGACGATGATGATCTATGTGGACGACCGCGAACAGTGTGCATGAAAGTATGGATTGGTCTTCCACCGGTTCATGAGCCCCAGCAACAATCCACTGGTTCATGACGGACAAATATTTGTTGTTGTAACAGCATCTAATGTGGACTAAGTCCTCAATATTACTAGTGCTGGATCTCTCCAATTCAAAGGTTGAGTAATGGCTCCATGCCTCTTGTCCACAGAAGCTGAGAAAACCTGCCGGCACCCCATTCTTTTCTTCATGTAGATACCGCAAGTACCTATTGTTTTGGTTTGATTTCAGCACCACAAACCTTGGCAATGCCATTTTATTTCTAACACTATTTCCCCAAATGATTTTGTTATATATATTGAGGATTTGAGGTTTCATATGACATGCATGATATATTTGTGCCTTGATCGAGGATACTGTTTTCTTCGTTAAGAATAAAATTAAAGTAAAGTTTGACTATATTTGTTTTTGTTTTTTTCTTTTTGAAGATAAAGTATATTTGTTATTTTTTCTTTGAAAACGAAAGTACAAAAATTAGGAACCCTCTTGGACAATCTACTAGGCGTAATCAAGGCGCCAGATGGAGCAAGTAGGAGGGAAGAGTATCCACCCAGATTTTCCTTATCGACTGCAGCACACCATGCCCTACATTAGGAGCACAGTAGTAATACGGTTACCATCCACCATCACTACTCTCCACCATTCAAGGCCGCCAATGACCCAAGGCCACAAGGCCATGGGGTATATGGACAAATTCTTCTTAAGGGTCAAGGGCCAAGGGCCAAAAATAGTTTCTCAAAATTTATCCAAATAAGTAGGAAATAATATTTGAGCCATCTTAATTAACCGCATTAATTGAACCATCTGATGTGGCAATCAATAAATTGTGTTATTTCAATAAATTAAATCACCTTGTATTTGCCACTTAGTGTTATGGCCTAATAGTATTTATCTCTCTACGCATTATGTGGAAAGTCTCGGGTTCGACACTCGTAGGCAAGGTCGATATACCCAATGTATGTATAATGTAATCCCCCTTCCCCAATATCATTTTTTCATAAAAAATCACCTTGTATTTATTTTTTGTGGTAAATAGAATGCCACATCAAATGCGGTCAAGCCTGAATGACCGGGTGGAGAAATAATTCTCAAAATTTTAAAAATTTGCCAAAAACAATAAGCAACAAGAAATTATTTCAAATATACCTTTATGCATGCATTATAATTTACAAAACCAAAGTCCACTCACCGAACGTCCGATTAAGCTCAATCCCGAGTCATACGCTCCTCTGAAGTTCTCGGAGTAGTATCGCCTATCAATTAGACTCTCTAAACCCCGGGAGGTCTACACGCGTCCCACTAAAAACGTAGCCACTTCGGATGCCCAAAATAACCCGAAATTGAGCAAAAAGGTCCGGAACGTCGAAAACATGTCAACACCCGTCACCATGACCCAAGGAACAGCCCCACGCGCTGGCGGAAGGCCGGCGGCTCGTCCACGCACCGCTAGGTGCCTCCACGTGGCTGCCAGGTGGCAGGCCACGTCAGTACCTTGACTGAAACAGTCGCCAAAAAAGACGACCGCTCCACCGTGCGCCGCCGTCCACCATCACCAGAAATCACCATCGCCGGCCGACCTTGAAACTTTCCTAACTTCTTCAAATCTCAACCGTTTTTCGCTAATGAATAGTCTAAATCCATCTACTTGAGCCCAGGAAATCGAAACAGAAGTCTAAACATGAAACTCATACCTGAGTTGGCCGAAAAATTGATCGAAAGGTTCAGTTTCTCCTTCCTTGGTTCGGTGTTCCCCGTGGCTAGTTCACTAGACGGCCGGTACGTCCTTGATCGCAGGGAGGAGGAGAAGACGATGAGTTGCACCAAAATCGACGAGGTTGCTTCAAATCAAGGTTCAAAGTCTGGGGTTTTTGGGTTCGATCGCACAGGTTGGATGAGGATCGCGAAGGGAGAAAGGAAATGAGATGAATATGGAGAAGTCTGGGTTAAAAATATCTACCAAGAGAAAATCACCAAAATGCCCCTAAACATTACAACTCTCTCATACGATCTCTATTTCCCGCGTGCCGCCTGTCTACAAATTCGTGTGTTCAAGACCTATGCAACGGTCCACGAAAATTACCAAATGTGTCTCTAAATAAAATTGATCTTCGAGCCCTTTATAAAATAAAGGGTAAACTCGTCCTTTCCCAATTTAATTTATGAAAATTTACGAAAATTCACTAATTAAATTTTCAGGTAGTTACGACTCACCCCCCTTAAAGAAATTTCGTCCTCGAAATTCATAGCTATCACTGGAGCAAATGTGGGTTTTGCCCGCGTCAGTGGCTCGGGTTCCCACGTGGCCTCCTCCACGTTATGATTCCTCCACAGAACTTTAACCAGAGGAATAGTCTTTCCACGCAATACTTTTTCCTTCCAATTTAGAAGTTGCACGGGTTTCTCCTCAACATTCAAATAATCTCTTAGCTCAATTGGTTACGCCTCCAATACCTGAGATTCATCAAATAGATACTTCCGGAGCATGGATACATGGAATACATCGTGAACTTTTGAAAGTTCTGGAGGTAAAGCAAGCCGGTAAGCCACTGGCCCTATCCTCTCAATAATCTCATAAGGCCCAATATAGCGAGGACTCAGCTTACCTCGTCTACCAAAACGTACAACTCCTTTCCAGGGGGATAATTTCAAGAAAACCTAGTCTCCAACCTCAGACTCAAGATCTCTGATCTCAGACTCAAGATCTCTGATCCGTTGGTTTGCATAGCTTTTCTGGCAGTCCTGAGCTGCCTTTAAGCTTTCCCTGAGGATTCTAATATTTTCCTTTGTCATTTCAACTATCTCTGGTGTCAACAGTCTTCTCTCACCTACCTTATTCCAGTATATCGATTTCCTGCACTGTCTCCCATACAGGGCCTCGAAAGAAGACATCCCAATACTAGACTGATAGTCGTTGTTGTATGCAACCTCCATCAAGGCCAGGTGTGAGTCCCAGTTACCTTTAAACTGTAATACACAAGCTCTCATCATATCTTCCAGAATCTAAATTGTCCTATCAGACTGACTGTCAGTCTGAGGATGAAAAGCTGTACTGAAATGCAATGTAGTTCCAAAGGCTTTCTACAAACTCCGGCAAAACCTCGAGGTAAACCTAGGATCCCTGTCTGATACAATCGACTCTAGAGTCCCTTGTAACCGTATGATCTCATCCACAAACAACTTGGCAAACTGGTCCATATTGTAATCTTCCCGTACTGGTAAGAAATGTGTTGACTTGGTGAGTCTATCAGCAATTACCCAAATTCCATCATGTCCTTTTTGAGTCCTAGGAAGTTTATAGACAAAATCCATAGTAATGTGATCCCACTTCCATTCCGGAATAGGTAGTGGTTGTAGTGCTCCATATGGTTTATGCCTCCCTACTTTTACTTGTTGAAATGTTAGGCATCTACTCACAAACTCTGCTATTTCCCTTTTCAACCTAGTCCACCAATAGTGCTCCCTAAGAATACGATACATCTTAGTGCCACCTGGATGCATATCATAGGCAGAACTATGAGCTTCCTCAAGAATTTCTCTTTTCAACTCTAAATTATTAGGTACGCACAACCGACCATCCTTAACCAAGGCCCCATCATCCCTAATCACAAAATCCTTCCTATTCCCGGCCTCTAACTCCATCCTAATAACACACAATGTAGGATCCTAGAGTTAAGCTTCAATAATTCGGTCAATCAAGATAGGTCGCACATGGAAGCTAGCCAACAGAGCCCCCTGACTATCCATGTCAAGTATAATTCCCGCTCTTCGAAGTTCTACCAGCAACGGTTGGCAAACAGTGTGCAAATAGGTCAAGGAACCCATGGACGTCCTGCTCAGTGCATCCGCCACTACATTGGCCTTTCCTGGTAGGTACTCTATGGTACATGCATAATCCTTCATCAACTCTAGCCACCTTCTATGTCTCAGGTTCAAATCTTTCTGGGTAAGGAAATATTTTAGGCTCTGATGGTCTGTAAAGATCCGACATGTTTCCCCATACAAATAGTGTCTCGAAATCTTTAGTGCATGCACCACTGCAACTAACTCTAAATCATGTGTGGGGTAGTTCAACTCATGGGGTTTAAGTTTCCTGGAAGCATATGCTATCACTTTCCCATGCTGCATCAGCACGCAACCTATACCCCGTAATCATGTGTCACTGTACACCTCAAATCCTCTGTTATCGTCTGGAAGGGATAACACTGGGGAAGAAATCAACCTCCTCTTAAGCTCTTGAACGTTCTGTTCACACTCATCCTCCCATTCAAACTTGACTCCTTTCCTCGTCAATCGAATCAATGGGGCAGCTATCATAGAGAATCCTTCTACGAATCACCTATAATATCCCGCTAAACCCAGAAAACTTCTCACCTCTAACACTATCCCCGGTTGCTCCCAATTTGCCACTGCCTCTACTTTTTTGGGATCCATGCTGATACCCTATGCAGAAATCACATGGCCTAAGAATCCCACATTGGTCAACGAAAACTGACATTTACTGAACTTGGCGAACAATTCTTTTTCCTAAGCATATTCAACACCAACCTCAAGTGCTTCTCATGTGCCTTAGCACTCTTCGAATATACTAAGATATCATCAATGAACAAAATTACAAATCGATCCAAGTACCGTTGGAACACCATATTCATCAAATCCATAAATACCGCTGGTGCATTAGTTAACCCAAAGGGCATCACTATGAACTCATAATGCCCATAGCGTGTCCTGAAAGCCATTTTGGGAATGTCCTCTTCCCTGATCCTTAACTGATGGTACTCGGATCTAAGGTCAATTTTTAAGAAATACCTTGCCCCTTTTAATTGGTCAAACAAATCATCAATTCGTGGCAAATGATACTTATTCCGCACCATAACCCTGTTTAACTGCCGGTAGTCCATACATAGCCTCAAACTACCATCTTTCTTCCTTACAAATAACACTGGCGCACCCCAAGGTGATACACTGGGTCGAATAAATCCCATATCCACTAGGTCCTGCAATTGAGTCTTCAATTCCCTCAATTCTGCCGGTGCCATTCAGTACGGTACTTGTGATATAGGTTGAGTACCCGGAAGAAGCTCTATGGTGAACTCAATCCCACGGTGAGGTGGCAACCCCAGAAGATCCTCTAGAAACACATCTGCAAACTCATTCACCACAAGAATATCCTCTACTCTCTCCGGAGTATCCTAAGAATCGATCACGTGAGCTAAATATCCCTCACAACCATTCCTCAATAACTTCTCAGCCGTCAAAGCCGATACTACTCCCGAGCGAAGCACCCTACGATCACCATGAAACGTAAGTTCCGGTAAACCTGGACTCCGAAAAACCACCCTCTTGTCGAAACAATCAATGGAGGCATGTTGCATGGTTAACCAATCCATCCCTAAAATCACAAACAAATCATAAAATTCCAAGGGGATTAAGTCTGCCTCCAACTCATAACCTCCCACTACCACTAGTCATTTAAGTATCACTAGGTTCTCCGCTAACATATCTCCGGTGGGGATGCTAATGCCCATTTCCCAACCAATCGGTGACAATTCCCTATTGGCAAAAAGTGTAAAATCTCGAGAAATAAAATAATGTGTAGCCCTGGGATCTATCAAAACTCGAGGATCATGATAAAAAACTAGACAACATACCAATAACCACCTCTGGTGCAGTTCGAGCCTCCTACTGAGTCATAGTAAAAACTAGGGCTTGTGTACTAGAAGATCGACAATGACCCCTCTGTCTGCCACTGGACTTGCTAGCCCCATTGTCCTAGTTATGGCTCCCTGTTGTAGTACCAAATGTCTGCGATGCTCTCTGACTCGGTTCAGCAGCTTATCAGCCCAAAGAACTAATGCCCGAACGATGTGGACATTCTCTCTTAAAATGACCCATCTCCCTTCAAAAGTAACAACCAGTGTCACCCATCCGTGCGGGCCTGCCACTCTATCTCCCAATCGATTGCACTGAAGCCCCACTAGACTGAGCTAATGACTGCTGTCCCTGACCAGCTTTGCCACTGCCTGATTAGGATCTTGCACCCCCAGAAGATCCAGAACTGAAACTGCTACCCTCAGAGGATACCTGACTAGAGGCCCCAAAACTCAGGAAATCCCGGCGTCGCCTGGAACCAGGAAGCTGGTACTGAGCTGGCAAACTCATCTCTACTCTAGTACCAGCGTCTGATAAAGCCCTCAAAGAAGTATGTGCCACAGCAGTTACTGCTACTCGAACCTCATCTCTCAGTCCATACTCAAACCTCCGGCACTTATCCATCTCATTTGCCACCAGAGCTGGTACAAATCGTGACAGAACAAGGAATTTCTGCTCATATTGTGCCTCTGTCATGTCCCCTTGCTGCAACTGCAAAAACTTAGCCTCTCTGGCATCTCGGTATGAGCGAGGATAAAACTACTCGAGGAAGCACTCCCGGAAAGCTTCCCAAGTAAGGGTACGAACATCCCAGCCCGTCAACTGCAAAGCATGCCACCAACGGTACGCATAACCACTGAGAAGAAATGTGGCTAGTCGCTCCCTATCCTCCGGAGGGTACCTCACAACAGTAAACACTTGTTCCAAACGAGTTATCCACTCATCAGCATCATCTGGGCTAACTCACCAGTAAGCACTGTCGCCCCTAGCCTCTGGGCTCGCTCAATGTCAGAAACATCAGAAGTAGCTCTACCTTGAAGTACAGTCGTCAATGCCCGACCCAATTGATCCAGGTTCTGCCTCAAATCAGGCTCTAATACAGGATCATGTATACCCCTAACGTTATCAGCTTCATCACCGTTTCTAGGCCGTGGACGCAGCTCGCGTCTCGGAGGCATCACGCAGAAAAGAATCATAATTCATCAGTACCACAATAAGCTGACTAGGTGTACGGTCTATAGGAATTTAAACCTAGAGCTTTGATACCAATTTGACAGGACCCTTCTCGAATTTCCCCTCGAAATCTGGAAAAATCCCTGCTCCCGTCCGACAGAACCTCCCCTTAAAGAATGGTTAACTGTCTTCTACCTGTCAGACAAAGGATCAAATAACACTCTCAAATCCCAACAACAGCAAACAACCAACGTCGTAGTCATAATTTACAATAAGTCCAAAAGGATTATAAGAGCATCTAGGTAGGAAAGGTAAATACAGCAAAATTTATAAATCCTACTCGATAGTCTAGGTAAAGGCGCAGCTGGAATTTAATGCTTCCGTCTCGGGATGTGCCCTCGTCAACTCAACGACCTGGAAGGGATTTAAAACACGAAAAAGTGTGAGTGGACAAAATAATCGTTTAAAACAATTTCCGAGGAAAACATACATTTTCCCCTTCCATGAGTAAAACAATACATGTATAATATAAAATTCCTTTTTAATCTTTAAAGATAATCCGAAAACTTACCAGAAAATCCATTTTAAGTTAAAACACTCGGTGGGACCCACGAAAACCCGAATAATGAAAACATCCCGTGGTCCAAAACCCTACTTTGAAAACCCTCCTCAAAGTAGTTTAAAAATCACGGGAACAGACTTGAACACAAAATATCATACACATAACTCACCGCTCCCCGAATGGAATCCCGAGCTGTAGCTCGATATCCGACCTGACTGACCCAGGTCCAATCTTCCACACACCCGATATACCTCTAGTTGTGCAGAACCCTGTATTATGCGTAGACATCCTCAACGACCTGGTGGAGAAATACCCTTCAACACCAGCGTCAGAGAAACCACAACGATTTGGCAGAGAAATACCCTTCGACGCCAGCATCAGAGAAACATCGATGAACACGTGATGGGAAATAGCCCACATCATGTGCCGGAGAAAACCATGATCCTCAGGGACAATAATTCAGTGAAATCCAAATCCAAGTTTTGAAATCCTTGTTTCTTGGCCTAAGCCAAGTTCATTAAAAAACCAGGGTCTATGCCCAAATCCAATAAAGACACAAATCCGGGTCTAAACCCAAAAATCATGGACTCAACCGAAACCCAAAATCTATAAAGTCAACGACATAAAAGCAGAGTCCATAAAGCGAGACCATAGTCCAAAACGCCATTTCCGATTGTTATTGAGAACCCGTGTCTAGTAATGATTTATTAGAACAATTCTTTAAATTTCAAAAATTTGCCAAAAACAATACGTAACAAGAAATTATTTCAAATATTCCTTTATGCATGCATTATAATTTACAAAACCAAAGTCCACTCATCGAATGTCCAATTAAGCTCAATCCCGAGTCGTACGCTCCTTTGAAGTTCCTGGCGCAGTATAGCCTGTCAGAAGTAACAATTGGGGTTACCAATGATAATTAAAAACCCTACATTCAGACTACCTAAACCCTGGGAGGTCCACAGGCGTCCCACTAAAAATGAAGCCACTTCGGACGCCCAAAACTACACCTAAACAATGTCCGATTAACCTAAAACCTGCGCCAAAAGGTCCAGAATGTCGAAAACATGTCGACACGCACCACAGTGACCCAAGGAACGACTCCATGCACCGACGGAAGGCCCACGGCTCGTCTACTCGCCGCCTACAGTACCCACGTACCTACACGCGCGCTGACTCGACACTGACTCAGCCGCTAGGTGGCTCCACGTGGCTGCCAGGTGGGCTCCACGTGGCTGCCAGGTATGCTCAAAGTGGTTCCACGTGGCTGCCAGATGGCCTCCGCGTGGCAGCTAGGTCGCATCCGCGTGGCAGCCAGGTGGCCTGCGCGTGGCAGCCAGGTGGCCACTGCGTGGCAGCCAGGTGGCCTCCGCGTGGCAGCCAGGTGGCCACCGCGTGGCAGCCAGGTGGCCTCCGCCTGGCAGCTAGGTGACCTCCGCGTGGCAGCCAGGTGACCTCCACATGGCTGCCAAGTGGCATGCCACATCAGTACCCTGACCTGACCAGTAGACGGAGAAGACGACCACTCCTCCTTGGGCAGCCGTCCACCGTCGCCGAAAATGGCCATTGCCGGTCGACCTTGAAACTTTCCTAACTTCTTCAAATCTCAACCGTTTTTCACAAATTAATTTTCTAAATCCATCTACTCGAGCCCAGGTTGTAACGAGCCAGAAATTTAATTATTGAATTTTTGTAAATTATTTTGGAAAATGTTGAATTTACCCTTGGTTGTTAAGGGGCGTGAAAGTCAAATTTTGTTTCGAGATACTTTTAGCTGTGTTTCGAGTACCGTTGTGTAGGTCTCGAACTCACGAGTTCTGAGACAGGCGGCACGCGGGAAACAGAGTTCGTGTGCGAAAGTTACGGGTCTAGATTATTAGGGGCATTTTGGTAATTTGGTAAGGGTAGATATTTTTTTTGTCCCCTAAAAGCATTTGATCTCTCATCATCACCCTCAGTTTTCACTCTCTCTCTGGAACACCCCCACCCCCCGAACCCGTGTGACCCAAAACACCAAGAAACCTGAAAATCATTGACTTTCATTCAAGGCTATGTCTCCCATTTTGGTGGAACTAATCGGGATCTCCTCCTTCCCGCGAGCACAACCATACAAACCATCAGAGAAGACAACCGCGAGAGACGCATGACTGAGGAAAAGATAAAACTGAAAGTTCAGGTTGATTTTCCGGCCAGCGCACGTACGAGTTTAGTGTTTTGAGGTAATTTTTGAATTCCCGATTTCGAGTAGATAGATTTAGACGTACAATTCGTGAAAAAGGATTGAGTTTTGAAGAAGTTAGAAAAACTTCAAGGTCGACCGGAAATGGAGGATTCCGGCGACGCTGACGGCCGCGCGGCTGTATTCTCCGGTGAGTCGTCGGCGATCGGTTGGGTCGAGTGGATCGGTTGGGTTGAGTGGATCGATCGGGTCGAGTGGACCAGGTCGGGTCGAGTAGACCGGGTCAGGTCGAAAGGACCAGGTCGGGTCAAGTTGGACCAGGTAAGGTCGAGTTGGGCTGTGTCAGATCAGGTCAGCGCGTGGGTACTGTAGCAGCCGCGTGGCCAGGTCGTTACATGCCACGTGTCACCTTAAGTGCCTCATCATCATGTTACGTGTCACCTGAATGCCACGTCATCATGACACGTGTCACTTGAAGTGCCGCGTCAGCTCCTGAAGTGTCAACAAAGAAAATTGAAATTTCTTTACCCAACTACGGTTTTGAACCATGAATCAAGTGCATGCCTTAACCACTAGGCCACATGTCAATTTGTGATATATAACATCATATCTTATATTTAAACTTTTAATGCCATCTAACATAATAAACCATTTAATGCAATAAGCATTTGTTTAAATCGTTCCAAACAATTCTTTAGGATTTATTTAATTATTCAACCATTATATTTCCTTAGATTATATATTAGGAAATGCATGTATTTAAATGTATTTAAATAAACCAGACGTTCGTAAATGAACTAGAAGGATCATTAACAAACTAGAAGATCATAAATGAACCAGTAGTTCATACGTCAACACTGAACCCGTAGTTTCAGTAATACCATAAAAGACAAAGGAACTCGAAGTTTATTTCTTAAATTCATCATACATGATAAAACCAATAGATTTTATATGTTTTATTCGACATATCCTACCATGTTATAGAACCTGTAGTTTTTATTAATGGATTATGGAAGAGATTGCCCAAACCGGTAAATGTAATTGCGTATTTCTTGTAGAAAATAACACATCTCAAGAAGCACGACTGCCCTGCTTTGGAAGTTTCCAAGAGAAATTATCTTAAGTGGACCCAAGATGTAATGCTTCATCTGACAGCAAAAGGGATTATCTCAATAATCATTGCAGACAATGTTACGTCATAAATAATAAGAGCAGAAGCCCTGATCCACATCACGAGACATATGGAGAAACCACTCCAAGGGGAGTATATCACTGAAGAGAACCCGAGGAATCTTTGGACCGCTCTCATTGCGGCTTTTTGGTTATAAGCCACTGAAAAATCAGCGGTTATAAGCCTGATTTTCTAGTAGTGTGAAAGGAAAATTCAGGACTGCATTCCTTGGAACTTAAAATTAATTGTGGAAATTTTTTTGAAACGAATTGTGGAAATGAATGCACACAAGCATGCATCTGTCAAAAACTTTAGATTAATTGTGACTTTACCTTTGTCACAAGTTTAGCATATACACTAATCATATTCATGAAAACCATTTTGTGGGGAAACTAAAAAAGGTAGATGTTTGCAACTTTATTCCCCCAATAAACACAACAAAAAAACAGCGAGTTGGTTTATTCCCCCAACTCTGTTAAGCTAGACAGTTGCTTTGCCTTTATTGTTGTAGTGCTATAAGCCTTGGCACGATAGTTAAACTTTTTTGATACCACGGTAGTAAATCTTAGTTTTGATTATTGTGGAACTTGCAATATAGATATGTGCTGTAATTTATTTTAGTTAATAGATTAAAGGGCAAATTACATTTTACTAACATGTGGTTTACACCTTATAATATATTCATACATGAACTTTCAAATGTTGCAATTATCTCCCTAAACTCTCCAAAACGTGACAATATTATCCCTCCGTTAACTAATCCGTTAAATTTTTGTTAAATGTTGACGTGGACAAATGGGATCCATAATTTAAATAATAATAAATTAATTTAAAATTTTCAAAATTATTTATTTTAAAAAAAAACAGCTACTCTCTGGCATATCCCCCACCCCCCGCGTGCTGCCATTCCAAACACCCCCTCTCTCTGAATTTTTTTTTTTGGCATAGCAGAGAATGGAAATGAATTGAAAGTAGAAATGAAAATGGAAATGAAGAAGCATAGCAGAGAGAGAGAGAAGAAGATGAAAAGTGGAGGAGAATAAAGAGAGAAGAATAAAATAGGAGCAATAATCTATTAATGGGAATCTTAGTATTAACGAAATTTTTTGGATTTTTTTGAAGTGTTGGAAGGTTTTAAATCGGTATCAAGTGCTATGGAAAATTTCTGGAAATTTTATCCATTTTTTGGAAAAAGTACGAGTTTGTTTGAATATTTCGTCGCTAAAGGCAAGTACAACTTTAGCAGTGATAAATTCAGATGAACAGCATCGCAAAAAGTTCTTTTTACACCGATGTTCATCTGAATTTTTCGTTGCTAAAGGTATTTCAACCTTCAGTGACGAAATGTTCAAAGAAACTCAGACTCTTTCCAGAAAAATTTCAAACAATTTTCGGAATTTAATCGGAGGAGTTTGAGATAGGTGAGAGGCATACGAGATTATTGTGGCTACAATCCAAAATCTTTTTCTTTAATTTCTCAACAGTTTTACATTCTTCCTCTCTCTCCTACTTCTTCCATTCAACAACCCATTTTATTTTTTAGTTTGTTGCTTTGTTTTTGTTTTTGTTTTTTGAATACATTAGTTTTAAAATTTATGGAAAAAAATTAGTTTTAATAATTTTAAATTAATTTATTATTCTTTTTTCCATGTGGCGTCTATTTGTCATTAATTTAAATTTAATAATGGGTCCAATTTTGTCCACTTCAACATTTAACCGAAATCTTCACGGAATAGTTAACAGATGGACCATATTGTCACGGTTTGAAGAGTTTAGGGGGGTAATTGAAATATTTGAAAGTTCATGTATGAATCTGTTAAAAGGTAAAAACCACATGGTAGTAAAGTGTAATTTTCCCTAGATTAAATTAATGTGATATACTTTACTTGGCCTGTTGCATTTCTCTTAGTTTTGTTGATTTTCTTTGATGACTTTGTAGAAGCTGATGTTGATCCTTGGGCTAGTCTACATTCAACAAATATATTATGTTCGAAAGATGATTATATTTAAGATAGTACTTGAATTAACTAAGTTAAAATCTTGTTACTTACATTCAAAGCACGTACAATTGCATGTCTTCAAGATTCCTCCTTGGTCTGCCTCGTCACCTTCGTGGTGGCTTCTCCTTACCAGGTAAGAGTCTATGGTGGGTTCTTGCATTATGATTTTGAGAGCCACAAATCATGATGCACCTTTATTCTCAAATTTCTTTCTACTTTTATCGACTGTTTCATGATGCACCTTTATTCTCAAATTTCTTGGCCTTCCCGGTTGCC
This sequence comes from Oemleria cerasiformis, assembly GCA_037349345.1. Classification (NCBI taxonomy): domain Eukaryota; kingdom Viridiplantae; phylum Streptophyta; class Magnoliopsida; order Rosales; family Rosaceae; genus Oemleria; species Oemleria cerasiformis. The sequence goes on from JAZGTL010000008.1 coordinate 3,079,162, forward strand.
TCTTATTTTCTGGTGGCTTAACTGGTTGCTGTCCAATCTTCTCCCACAGTTTTGACCCGTTTATAGCCTCTATGAGGTTGTTGTAACACTTCATGTAGGCCCATTTCTTGATGCCTTATTGATGTCTTGGTCACCACCACTTCAGGCACATCATCTAACTCATCAATCACAACACTTGACTTCTTTGTCCCCACTACTTGTTTAACATGTTTTTTCCTTTTCCTTTTCTTTAACATCTTTTGCGAACTCCCTCATGTTCTTCACATTTATATGTGTTAAGAACACTTCCATCTCGGTGACATGAAAATATTGTTGATGGTAGCATCGCCATCGTCCCATTTGTCCACATCGATATTATAAACTCCTTGTTGATGTCAAACAATGAGACAACTGTAGAAGTCTATGGAGGATTTGGCTCGCTGAACATGGAGTTGTTGGATGGATGCACTGTTAACGATTGGAAATCGCTAGTGAAAGTTCCCGAATATATTTGTGGTCTTCTCTAGCTCAGCTAATGGAAAGTATTTGTCTCCTCAGTGGACTGAGAATTATTTGAACCAGGAACCATACTCATATATGACATTAAAAGATGAGTGGCACAATCCAACGGTGGTGAACGTGGTCTTCACCGAAGTAGATGGAAGCGTCCGCATAAAGTCCAACTCCTTGGGAAAATTTTGGAATGTTGGCTACGGTTGTTGGAATTGGATTATGGCAAATTCATATGTCCCCACCAGTGGCGTAGCGAGAATTTAATATCATAGGGGCTTAACCATTTTTCCTTTCTACAAATACTCTTAATTGATGATATTTTTATTTATTGGTTATTGTAAATGCAAGCATGGTTATTGATAGTTTTATCCTTTCACACTATTAGAAAATCAGGCTTATATGAGAGTGGTTTCTAGTTCACCATCGTTGGAATGTCCCACTCATCTTTTAAAAAGGTCATATATGAGAGTGTTTCCTAGTTCAAATAATTGTCGGTCCACTAGGGAGACAAATACTTTCCATTAGCTGAGCATCACATATTTGGGAACTTTCACTAGCGATTTCCAATCGATAACCGTGCATTCATCCAACAACTCCATGCTCGGTGAGCCAAATCCTTCATAGGCATCTATAGTTCTCTCATTGTTCGACATCAGCAAGGAGTTTATAATATGGATGTAGAGAAATCGGACAATGGCGATGCTACCATTAACAATATTTTCTTGTCACTGAGATAGAAGTGTTCCTAACACGTATAAATGTGAAGAACATGAGGCAGAAAAGATTGAAAAAGTGAAAAGGAAAAAATGATAAACAAGTGGTGGGGATCAAGAAGTCAAAAGATGTACCTGAAGTGGTATGGACCAAGACATCAACAAGGCATCAAGAAATGGGCCAACATGAAATGTTACAATAACCTCTTAGAGGCTATAAATGGGCCAAAACTGTGCGAGAAAATTGGACAACAACTAGTTAAGCCATTAGAAAATAAGAGGCAACAAGAAAGGCCAATCAATTTGAGAAAAAGGAGCCACATGAAACAGTCGATAAAAGTGGGAAGAAAAAGTTGGAAAATAGGGAATTCCTATGCGTCGCATTATTTGTGGCTCACAAGCTCATAATGCAAGAACCCACCATAAACATTTACCTAGCCAGGAGATGCCACCACCAAGGCGACAAGGCTGACCAAGGAATGTTGACGACATGCAATTCTGCTGCAAATGTAAGTTTAAGATTTGAACTTAGTTAATTATTCAAGTACTGTCTTAAATATAATAAGGTTTGGAACATAATATATTTGTTGAATGAGACTCACGGACCAACATCAGCTTCTACAAAGTCATCAAAGAAAATCAACAAAACTATGAGAAATGCATCAGATTAGGTGAAGTATATCACATTGATTTAATCCATTAACTAAACTAAATTACAGCATGTCTATATCGCAAGGGCCACAAAAATCAAACTAGCAGCCCTTGATCTTGTGTGGTTCTAAACTTCAAGTCGAAGGCACTGACTCTAGTGTAAACCCCGTTGTCCAAGTCGCTGATAATCATTTTCCCTTTAGTAGTAATGTTGCACTCCTTGTAGGAGAAACGAACATCAAGCCAAGCCTTAGTGGCCACGACCCTCACCTTCACCGTAGTCTTTGCTAGAACAACCCCCTAATACACAGTCGTCTTCACAGTACTATTGTCACCGTCTCACTTCCTCCTTCCAGCTTCATTTATGTTCTTGAAAAATCAAGCTCCATTTTTCCACCATCTGGTATTAAAAAAAGCCCGACACGCAAGCCAGTTTTCAAGTTCAACTTGAACGTGGAAGAAAGGCTTGAATTCCAACTGCGTCTCCATGATGAACGCTTAGACGGCAAAATGGTTTTGTTGGTACCAGTCCAATTTTGTCGGCAAAGGTCTGTGCCTGAAAAATATTTCGTCGGCATCTTCGTCAGTAAAGCCTCGCCAGCAAAGGTATGTGACGGCAAAATTTGAAATTTCGCCGTCAAAGATAGATACTTTATATATTTTCCGCGAAAGATGATACTTTACGCAACAAATTTATTTGTCGGGATAAAGATACTTAGGCGGCAAAGCATTTTGCCATCAGGTATCTGACAAATGTAGATTCGTCGGGAAATGTTCGTTTATTAGAAAAATAATAATCTTGCTCTTCCAGGGCTAAAGAAGCAGGAGAGCAAGATCACATAATTAATGCATTAAATTTCCAACAAACCAATTGGAGATACTAGGAAATTAAAGCATAAAAAATGTCAAAAAAGACAATCTAAGAAAAACCACTTGGAAATATATAACATAAATTGAAAGATCAAACCATATATATATATATATATATGTGTGTAATAATTACAATGTCTTACATTACATGAATCTAACCCAAGCATTGCTTTAAGACATAATATAATATGTAATAGGCCATATGGCTGCAAAGCTCAGGGTAACAGAGCTTTTGACTTTGTGTAATAGGCCATATGGCCACATTGGAAGCCAGATTCTGAGTCTAGATCTGCTGCACTTTGTAAGCTTTGATGTTTTGTTTGCCTTTCCTGCCTTGATTGACACAGGAGTCTGGAGGGGGCTGGTAACTACTTCAGTGTATCCAGGGGCAGCTGTCCTAACACCAGACTCAGATTCGTAATCTGCTGCATCACTCTTCCGTTTTAGCTGCTAATCCACCTTCAGTTTTTATCTAAACACAAATTTAGAACCAAATGAACAAACCAATCACACATAATAATAAACATGAAAATTGATTCTCAATTCAAAATAAATAATAACCATCAAGAGAACGAATATTATAACTATGGATACAAGTAAATTAGTTCAAAAGACGTCAAAGACTCATACAAACCAACCAAAGTTTCAAGGGTACCATGCAAAATTGACGGATTCATAAACCCATAATTCTATAGCTGCATACTAATCTCTAGTAGCTTCTAAGTTTAAATCCAAAGGTTGATATGTACCAAATCCAATCAGCAATCTGAGTCATCGATAGTCATTTATAACCTAGTTCAAGATAGTTTGGAGAGATTGGTCTAACAAATACCAAATCCACCAAATCCAGGTAGATACAGACAACAAATTTCAATTTTTCTATTAACTTTTGGGGATGTAGATATACCTAGGTGCAGCTGATGACATTATTTCAATTACCAGTGCTATTATGTTCCTATTGGCCTTACTACATGATCACGGACAAACATACAACAGAAAATTGAAAAATGCATTCCGTGTTTGGAATTTGTTTTGGCAGTGAAAAGTGCTTTTTGTGGTGTTTGTAAGAAATAAACAACATGATTTATGAGATCAATGGAGCACTTCAGTGGTTCCTTGAAAAATGTTTGATAGGTGTATTACTTTTACACAAAAAGAGCTTCCCACAGAAGGTTAGACAAATATTTCAACTTCGTCTGAACTTAGCATTGCCATCAAAAGATCACTCCAAGAAATACCATAGACTATTACTAGCTAGCAACTAGTTCAGTCACTCATAGTTCATTATGGATTTTAGGCACTTACTTTCACCTTACTCTCATCAACAAACTTGGGATTCTAGGAAAAAAATAAAGCTTGGGAAACATAAACCTATCTCAATAAGTTTCTATACATTTTTTTATAAGAATCAATAGATTCTATGCATTTAATTAACCAAAATACTAGTTGTACAGAAAACAAAGGTTTATGGAGTGTAATTTGATCAATTCATTTATTATGAAGCACCCATGTAATCATTATTTTCACTCAATTATAAAGACCTAATTTTCCTTTTCCTTTCCTTTTCCTCTTTTACAAAAAGCATCTGCCTTTCTCGATTCGGAGTGAAGACTACCATGATTTAGATGTTCTTCCTCAACTGTAATCAAACGAATAAAATTTTCATAGCACATTCTTCCCTAATCAATAAAAAAATTGACATTAGGAACAACTGCAATCATACTCATAGCCCAAATACCACCTAAAATCACAATTATTAACACGGTAATCCAATCAAGACAAACACTTCCAAGCAACCCAAAGCTTAAAAACGAATTACAAATTCCAATCACTAATTTCAACAAACTAAAATCACAAAAAAGTAATTACACTACTAATCAAGCAGATCTCCAACACAATCGTCCAAACAAAAAACCTAACAAAAAAATAAATAAATAAGACAAAAACTCACAGGGGCTTAACGTACTTGCCAAAAGTTTCTTTGAGGAATTTTATCATACAAATTGTGCGCATCAAAATACAGAGTTGCTCATAAGAAATCATTGAATAATCAGTCATCATCCACATTCTATCAATTACAAAATCAAATCCCTAATCATCCGTTTCAGCCAGAGGAAGAGTTAGAAACCATACCTGAATCCAATATGGTCTGTCCTTACTCTGAAAATACCAACAAATTCATCTTAATTACTAAAGAGGAGTTCAAGAATGTTGAGAACAGTATCTTAAAACAAGACCAAAACAGAGCAATTAACAGGCTAATTGACATGTCTCAACTACAATTGGGGAAACTACAGAGGCACATCCATCCAGACACAAAATTTGAACTATAAAAATCAATTCATATAACATTTGAAAATCTCAAATGCAAAAAACCGCATCTAAAAATTCACGAATCACAAAATAAAAAAATCAAATACCTTCAAACTATCTCCAGATCTGTCCTGAAGGTGAAGACTCACTCATCATCACCTACATCAATAAAAAAATGTACACATTCAAAAAATTATCAATAAGCTGAATATATCTATTATTATAAAGTTAGAAGGGTCAAAAAGTATCATCAATTTTTCTTGACAAAAATACTCAAATAATTTTATATTAGACAAATATAATTGAAGGTCAAAAATATCATTATCGATCAAGAGATAAATCTTATCAAATAAAAAAATAAAAAGAACAAAAATTAAGAGATAAGAAATAACTCCTATCAAATAAATAAAAGATAAGAATTAAATAAAAAAAAGAAAGAAAAGATAAAATTAAATAAAAAATAAATCCTATCAAATAAATAAAAGATAAAATTAAATAAAAGATACAGTTAAATAAAAAAAATAAGAGATAAAAATTGAAAATGACAGGACCCTTCCCGAATTCCCCTCGAAATTTGAGAAAAGCCATGCTCCCGTCTGACAACCTAAAATAATTCCTAAAATACCCAAATTGTCTTAGAAACACTTTACGAGCATTCTATCTAAAATCCGGTAGAATCTCCCCATACTTTGGTTGAACCGTCATCCACCTGTCAGACGAAGCATATAAAAGAAAAGTAAATCAAACAGTGTGACACTCAGCCTCGTATATCCGCAACTGTAACCTCGTATCTCAAGACAGTATTCAATAACTGAAATGTCGTACCCGTACGAACCAATCACAGCTAGTCAATCCGGGTCTCCGACCACACCAACCCACTGACCATGGTAACGAGCATTCGCTTATAGGTGCATCAATCACCTATGAAAGCCCGTGAAAGTCATCGTAAACTCCTATCAGCTAGCGTAACTCTTGGCTATCGTATCCCACCTCTTTATCAAACCTTACATACAACAAGATTAGCATATAAGTAAATACAACTTATCATAATCCAATTGATTTACCCCGATGAAACCCATGCTATCCTTACATGTGCCCGCCATATCAGTAACCCGGCTGAAACCATCATCCCAAGCCATAGCTCGATATCCCGGTCGTAGTCGTCATCCCAAGCTGTAGCTCGATGTCTCGACTCACCCCAGCCGTAGCTCAATATCCCGGCTCATCCTTAGCCGTAACTCGATATCTCGGCTCATCCCCAGCCGTAGCTCAATATCCCAACTCATCCCGAGCCGTAACTCGATATCCCGGCTCATCCCCAGCTGTAGCTCAATATCCCGGCTCATCCTGAGCCGTAACTCGATATCCCGGCTCATCCTCAACCGTAGCTCAATATCCCGGCTCATCCAGAACCGTAACTCAATATCACAGCTCATCCCCAACCGTACCGTAGCTCAATATTCCGGCTCATCCCCTTCCACCAGGGTCAAAGCCTAACCCACCATCCTGGGTCGAAACCCCAAAATCATCAAATACCAAGCCTAAGCCCAAATACATACCTTGAGCCTAAGCCTAAAATCCATACGCCGGAATCCATAAAATTACCTTCTCGGGCCTAAGCCCAAATCCATTGTCAAATAGTTTCCCAAAAACGTTATCAAACACCATAATTAATACTAAATCCCAAATTAGTGGATAATCAAGTAAAATTTACTATTCATTGTTCCTAGTGCTTAAAACGAAAATAAACACTTATAATGATTTTCTTAAATTCCTGGGACTCATAAGAATTCTATATAGTCCTTCCACTTAATTCCCGAAATTCGTAAGTAAATATAAAATACTAAAAACATAATAATAGGTATGCATTTCCATTTAGGAAGTAAAGTCCCCTCACCTCGAGGCCCAAACGAGCCTAATTTCCAGTTATTCGGTCCCCCGTGACCTTCGGAGCCACCACGCTTGTCAAAATGATACATGGCATTATTAAATTGCAATTATAACCTAAAATCCAACCCCCTAAACCCCAGGAGGTATACATGCATCCTAACTAGAAACGCAGCCAGTTTGCACGCCTAAAACTACCCCTAAATGAACTCCGATTGACACGAAACCCACGCCAATAAGTCCGGAACATCGAGAACTTCAAATCTCGTGTTTTTCGGAGCTCAAGGAGGAGCTCCATATGCATCCACGCGCCGGTGGACGGCTGGGAACCCTCCCCCACGCATGTCTGCAGCTGCGACTGCAGGGTGTACTCGCTTTCAACCTCAGACACAGTTACTGTTCATTGTGCAGAAATCCTCCATAACCACCCGAAATTCAAAGCTCGATAACTCTCTTAAATCTCAACGAAATGCAACATTCTAACAATGGAAATTTATCTACTCAATCCAAGGAATTCAAATATGAAGTCCAAATTGAGAAACCTTACATGTGGTGGCCGGAAAATGGACGGGAAGTTTCAGCCCATGCTCAAAGCTCCACCCCGTCATTCACGGCAGTCCTCATGGCTCAAGGAGGATATGGATGAGTTCGTGAGGTCGAGAAGAAAGTTATGGTGTGTTTAGTTTTGGTCGAAAAGGCCAAAATCAAAATAACAAATTTTGGGGGTTCTTGGTTTCTCACGGGAGAAAGGGAAAAGAATTTTCGGGAGAGAGGAGAGAGAGTGATCCGAAAACTCTGGAGAAAAGGAAGATGAAATCTTCCTAAAATATCTGCCTTCCAAAATGATGAAAATACCCCTCAAGGTTATAGACCCGTATCTCCCACATCCGAGCTTCATTTTTCGTGAGTCACCTGTCTACGAACTCGTGAGTTCGAGACCTACACAACCGCTCAAGAAAAGTGGCTTTCTAGCCCCAAGGGTAAAATTATCCTTTCCCTAATTAAATTATCAAACTACACCAATTTCTTATATGGATCGTACAGAAAATCTATTTTTGGCCTATCAAAAATTCGTGAAAATCTATTTCTCTTCGCAGCATGCATTTTTAAAAAAATCCTTGGGCAGGTTGACACATTACAAGCTATGGAATTATGGCCGGTCTTAGGGCCTACAAGGGGTAGAGTGAAACAACGAGATACATGAGCATGTTTCATGCTTGTGTGACGTCTTTAATGTCATATTTCGCATTCAAGATTCAAGGATCTACAACCAACAAGTGATTGAAATGTCCAAGGGAGAGGCAATTAACTGTAGTGAACAATCTGAAATTGTGGAGTTGATGCTTACATATACAAGTACATGGAGACACAGTTGGAATTCAAACCTTTCTTCCATGTTCAAGTTGAACATGAAAAGTAGCTTGCGTGTTGGGTTCCCTGTAATTGTAGAGTGTGGAAAGATGTAGCTTGATTTTTTCTGGAACAGAAATGAAGCCGGAGGGAGGAAGTGACACGATGACAAGTACTATGTTGATGGATGAGTATTAGGTGGTTGTTCTAGCAAAGACTAGGGTGAAGGTGAGGGTGGTGGCCATCGAGGCTTGGCTTGATTTTCCTCTCTCCTACAAAGAGCGCAACATTACTAATAAAGGGAAATTGATTATCAACGACTTGGATGACGGGGTTTACACTAGAGTCAATGCCTTCGACTTCGAGTTTAAAACCACATAAGATCAAGATCTGCTAGTTTGATTTTTGTGGCCCTTGCAATATAGATATGTGCTTTAATTTAGTTTCATTATTGGATATCAATGTGATAGACTCTACCTGATATGATGCATTTCTCTTAGCTTTGCTGATTTTCTTTGATGACTTCGTAGAAGCTGTTCTTGATCCTTGAGTCTACATTCAACAAATATAACATGTTCCAAACCTTCTTATAATTAAAACAGTACTTAAATAAGTAACTAAGTTCAAATCTTAAACTTACATTAGCAGCAGAATTGGATGCCTTGAACATTGCTCGTTGGTCTGCCTCGTCGCCTTGGTGGTGTCTTCTCCTTACCAGGTAATAAGTGTCTATGATGGGTTCTTGTATTATTGAGTTTGTGAGCCACAAATAGTGCAACGCATAGGAATTCCTTGTTTTCCCTACTTGTTCTTCCCACTTTATCGACTGTTTCATGTGGCTCCATTGTTTTCACATTTCTTGGCCTTCCTGGTTGCTGTCCAGTTTTCTCCCATAGTTTTTACCCATCTATAGTCTCTATGAGGTTGTTGTAACACTTCATGTAGGCCCATTTCTTGATCTTATTGATGTCTTGGTCCGCACCACTTCAGGCACATCCTATAACTCCTTAATCACAACACTTGACTTCTAGGTCCCCACCACTTGTTTAACATCTTTTTCCTTTTCCCTTTTTGTAATATCTTTTAAGAACTCCCTTGTGCATGTTCTTCACATTTACATATGTTAAGAACACTTCTATCTCCGTGACATGGAAATATTGTTGATAGTAGCATCCCCATCATCCGATTTGTCCAGATCCATATTATAAACTCCTTTCTGATGTCAAACAATGAGAGAACTGAAGAAGCCTATGAAGGGTTTGGCTCGCTGAAAATGGAGTTGTTGGATGAATGCACGATTATCGATTGGAAATCGCTTGTGAAAGTTCCCAAATATGTGGTCTTCTCTAGCTCGGCTAATGGAAAGTATTTGTCTCCCCAGTGGACCGAAAACTACTTGAACCCGTAACCATGCTCATATATGACCTTCTTAAAAGATGAGTGGGACAATCCAACGGCGGTGAACATGGTTTTCACCAAAGTAGATGGAAGCGTCAGCATAAAGACCGACTCCCTGGGAAAATTTTGGAATGTTGGCTACGGTTGTTGGAATTGGATTATGGCAGATTCATATGTCCCCACCAGTGGCGTAGCGAGAATTTAACATCAGAGGGGGCCTAACCATTTTTCCTTTCTACAAATACTCTTAATTGATGATATTTTTATTTATTGGTTATTGCAAATGCAAGCATGGTATACAAAATTTCACATTTTAATAAATTTTCAAGGGATTTTTTTGGTGGTTTCTCAAAAAAGAAAAAATTTATTTCACGACTTTGTTTTTTGTTCTATTTATTTGTATAAACACTATGAGTCTTATATTCATGCTTTTATATCTAATAAAACAATAACTTAAGAAAGTTCATTAGCTCCACTATCATTGTAAAGATTCATAAATGAAAAAAATTAAGTAGGGAAATAGAAATTAAAAACTGAACCCTTTGGAAATATGGAGGAAATACATTTTAGGAATATTTATAGTTAAGAAAGAACAGATGAAAATTAACAAAATAAGGAAATAAGGTAATAAAGAACAGTTACAAATTTAGAAATTTTACATGTATATATGGTAAATTTGTATAGTATCATATATAAAATAATTTTTTTTAAATACACCTAAAAAATTTAGTACAAAGTTACAAGAGAAAGTAAATTTTTTATGCATCTCTATCATTATAAAGCCAGGAGGGTCAAAATGCTTCACTAACTTTTCTTGACAAAAATACCCCTATAATTTTATATTAGATAAATATAATTGAAGGTCAAAAAGGTCATTATCGATCAAGAGATAAATCTTATCAAATAAAAAAAAAAAAAAGAAAAAAAAAAGAGATAAGAGATAACTCCTATCAAATAAATAAAAGATAAAAATTAAATAAAAAATAAGAAATAAATCCTATCAAATAAATAAAAGATAAAAGTAAATAAAAGATACAGTTAAATAAAAAAAAAGAGATAAAAATTGAAATAGAAAAATAAGAAGAGATTGTGAAAACAGAAACCTCCCAATCCATGTCGGAGAATCAACTGACTGATCGTGCAAAAGAAACAACTGTTGATCGTGCAAGAAAGTTAAAATCGTGTACAGAGATGAACTCCAACGTCGTCATCTACGGTTTAGTGGGGATTTCAATTCCAACTCCCCACTTACAACAAATAAAAATCAGAATATTCATTCAGGGAGTTTTAGGTCATAGCGTCTGAAATTACCCCATTAGAAGAAGATAAGCTTCTTAGAGTGCTTAAATATCACAAATTTGCCATTGGTTGGTTTATTGCAGATATCAAAGGAATAAGCCCTACAATGTGCATGCATAGAATTCTAATGGAGGAAGGAGCTAAGCCGGTTCGTGAGGCTCAAAAGAGATTGAATTCTCACATGAAAGAAGTGGTGAGAGCTGAAGTGTTGAAATTGCTTGATGTTGGCATCATATACCCTATTTCTGACAGCAAATGGGTGAGCCCTGTCCAAGTGGTGCCTAAGAAGTCGAGGATAACAGTGGTGAAGAATAATAACAATGAGCTTGTGCCTACAAGAATGACCACTGGTTGGCGTGTGTGGCATTGATTACAGGAAGTTGAATTTTGCCACTAGAAAGGATAATTTCCCTTTACCTTTTATTGATCAGATGCTAGAGAGATTAGCTAGTCACTAACACTATTGTTTTCTTGATGGATTTTCAGGTTATAATCAAATTCCCATTGCTCCGGAAGATCAAGAGAAGACCACATTCACTTGTCTATTCGGAACACTCGCACATAGGAGGATGCCTCTTGGTCTATGTAATGCTCCAGCCACCTTCCAAAGATGAATGATGGCCATCTTTTCAGATATGATTGAGAGGTTTATAGAGGTATTCATTGATGAATTTTCAGTGTATGGTTCCTCATTTGATAATTTCCTTAACCATCTCTCTCTAGTGCTTCAAAGATGCAAGGAAACCAATCTGATCATGAATTCGGAGAAGTGTCATTTCATGGTAAAACAAGGTATTGTACTTGGTCATGTGATTTCTTGCAAGGGAATTGAGGTAGATAAAGCTAAAATTAATCTCATCTCTAATCTTCTCCCACCTACATCAGTTACGGTTGTTAGAAGTTTTCTTGGACATGGAGGCTTTTATAGGCGGTTTATCAAGGATTTTTCATAAATAACTCGTCCTTTATGTGATTTGCTTGCTAAGGATTCTGTTTTTAAGTTTAATGAGGAGTATTTGAATGCTTTTCAGACCCTAAAACGTGAACTAACATATGCTCCTATTATCATGGCTCCTGATTGGTCTTTACCTTTTGAATTAATGTGTGATGCCTCTGATTATGCTATAGGTGCAGCTCTAGGTCAAAGAGTGAATAAGCTGCCCCATGTGTTGTACTATGCTAGCAAGACGTTGAGTGATGCTCAACTCAACTACTCTACCACAGAGAAAGAGTTGCTTGTCGTAGTATTTGCTTTAGAAAATTTTTGATCATATCTAGTTGGCTCTAAAGTGATTGTTTACTTTGATCATGCAGCATTGAGATACTTGCTGACCAAGAAAGACTCCAAGCCTCGCCTCATAAGGTGGATCCTACTTTTGTAAGAATTTGATTTGGAGATCCGTGACAAGAGCAGAAAAGAGAATGTGGTTGCTGATCACTTGTCAAGTCTTGTTGGTGATCAACATGAACATGGTGATCCGTTACCTCTTAATGAGTCATTCCATGATGAGCAGCCATTCGCCATTCAAGAAAAAGAGCCAAGGTATGATGATTTTGTCAAGTATCTTGCTTGTGGTGTGATTAGAGATGATCTTTCGTTTTAGGAAAGAAAGAAGTTCCTTTCTGTAGCGAAGCACTACTTGTGGGATGATCCTTATTTATTCAAGTACTTCCCTGACCAAATCATAAGAAGATGTGTACCAAAGAGTGAGCAAGAAAGCATACTCAAATTCAGCCATGAGCTTGCATGTGGTGGTCATTTCGGTGCTAAGAAGATAGCCCTTAAGGTTCTTCAATATGGTTTCTTTTGGCCTTTGTTATTTAAAGATGCTTTTGATTTTTGTTCTAAGTGTGATAGGTGCCAACGAATGGGGAACATAAGTAGCAGGAATCAGATGCCATTGACTAACATCCTGGTGGCGGAACTATTCGATGTGTGGGGAATTTACTTTATGGGACCATTCCCATCTTGTCATGGAAATACATACATACTAGTGGCAGTAGATTATGTATCGAAATGGGTCGAAGCAGCAGCTACAAGAACTAATGATCACAAAGTAGTTATGAAGTTCCTCAAGGATATGATTTTCACTCGGTTTAGGACTCCACGAGGTATCATAAGTGATGGTGGTAGCCATTTCTGCAACAAACCCTTTGAGGCTTTGATGAAGAAGTACGATATCACGCACAAGGTATCAACACCATACCATCCTCAAACCTCCGGTCAAGTGGAAATCATCAACCGAGAGATCAAGAACATATTGATGAAAACAGTGAGCTCAACTTCTAGAAATTAACTGCACCTACTCAGGAAGAACTAGCAGATGGGTCATATATCGTTGGAAAGATACGGAAGTCTAGTTTCTAAATAATTTTACGGTTTGTGAATTGAAATTTTATAGAAGGAGTTATGGCCGTTTTAGTACAGCAAGTTCAGACTGCGCGGGAATTCAGCATTCCTTCTATTTCAAGTTTTCTAATCCTTATTAGGCTTGGACAACTGAAGCCCAGTTTGTTAGGGTTATGGGAGGAGCCATTTTAATTAGAGAAATGAAGAAAATTTAAAAAAAAAAAAAAAAAAAACTCTTGCTCTCCCTCATTCAGTGAATTAACATGCACATAAATTCTTGGCAAGCCGAAGGGACAAAGATACGCATACAAGAGAGAAGCAAAGAGTCTCCCCCTCATCAGATACTTTGAAACAGCTCTTTTTCTCCAAAAAAAACTGCAGAAAACGTTTGGGCTCTCACACAAGGACTCAGCCACACCATCCCATTCTGCTCCATCCTTTAAGGTTCTAAGGTCTAAAAGGCTTAGGAAGCAAGGAGGAACGTTAAGGCGTCATCCAATCACTCTGGCTTACCAACACATCATCAAAGAGCTATCTTCTTCCTCTTTTTATTTTCAGTTTTTTTATGTTCTTGCTGTCTATTTAAATTATGGGTAACTAAGTACTTTAGTTAGGGCTCGATTGAAGCCCTAATCATGTTTCTTTAAGGATTTCGATATGCCTTTGCTGCAAACTACTTTTGTGATGCTTAATTGATTAATTTCATATTATATTTTACTCTTTACATACGTTATGTTATGCTTGATCACCATATGCCTGCTGTGTATTGAGTTTGTTACATAGGTAAATTTAGATGACCGAATCTTGTGCCTATGAGAGTAACAAAAGAACTAGTTATAAGTTCTCGAAAGTAATCATCATGAATAACTAGAATAGATACCATGTTCTAGGAGTTGTGTGTTTGTCAATTTCCATTGTGTTATGCGTTCTTAAAGTGCAACTTAGTAGATACCATTCTAAATACTTTAAGAATGAAAAGAATTAGTGTAGATACCCATGCCTAACTTGTTGCATAGGGAAATCAATAATTTAAAGAGTAGATATCATGCCTTGAGGTTGACAAACATGAGCATCTAAAATATGGTTTGTAGCATTGTGCATACCGTTTTCTTAAGGAAGAAGATTAGCAGTGAACATCGAATCCCTAACTGGTTTTCTCACATTGTTTTAACCTCAATCCAATTCTATTTTTAATCAAACGCTGTTTGGTTTTTTAATATTTTGTTTCGAAATTTTCAGTTTTTAAAATCATCTTAAAATCAATTTTAAACACATATTAATCCAGTCCTCGTGGGAATGATCTCGTATTTGCTTTCTATACTATTTGTCTGATCTTGTGCACTTGCGAGTTAAAATGTGCATATAGTTGCGTAATTTTTATGTTACTATTTGTACAACAAGTTTTTGGTGCCATTGCCGGGGATTGTGTATTAGTTTGTGTTCAAATGGATTTTTGGTTTTCTTTTACATGGTGAATTTTTTTTATGCAAGGTCGTCGATCCCAAAAGTTAGTGGTCAGTGTTTATAATCCTGAGATTGAATGAACTCTTAGACGTCTTCGAAAGCAGGCTGAGAGGGAAAAACTTAACACACAAAGAGAAGATTTTGAAGAAGGAGAAAGATCAGAATCTTTGAACGAAAAGGGGGATGAATAGGTTCGAAGGCCAATCAAGGACTCCTTTGTCCCTCAAAACCTTAATCAACCATCATGCATTGCCTACCAACCAACTGTGCAAGGCAGCTTCAATTTATCACCTCAATTGCTTAACATGGTGCCGCACTACAGAGGCACACCTTCTGAGGATCCATACTTGCACATTAGGAATTTCTTCAATCTCTGCAAGACTCAGAACATCCAGGGCTTAACTCCAGAAGGAATCAGGTTAATTCTCTTTCCTTTCTCCTTAAAAGAAAATGCTAAGTTGTGGTTGAATTCTCTAGCTGCAGGTTCCATTACTACTTGGGAACAATTGGCTACTAAATTTTTGAAGAAGTTTTTCCCTGCCCAAAAGACAAGACAACTTAAAAGGGAGATTCAATCCTTTCTACAACAGGATGGAGATCTTTTCTTTGAGGCATGGGAGCATTTCAATGAGTTGCTTCTCAAGTGTCCACACCACAATCTATCTCAAGACGATCAGGTAGAAGCTTTTTATGAAGGTTTAAATGATATTAACAAAATTCTTGTTGATTCAGCTTGTGGAGGTGTGCTTATGGAAAAGAGCAGAGATGAAGCCATTGAGCTATTTGAGATCCTAAGTGAAAATTCATAGCAATTCTCATCAAGAGGGAGACAAGGAGTAAAAAGTAAAGGCGTTTATGAAGTTAGCACAAATAGTGGAGTCCAGAATAAAATGGCAGCAATGGAGAAGAAGTTAGATATGCTGGTGAAAGCAATGTCAGCTCAAAACATCTCTCAAGTTCAACAAGTTGCTAAAGTCGAGGTATGTGCTATATGTTCTCATTTTAATCATACCACTGAGACTTGTCCTATGTTTTGTTTTACAGATCATGAGCAAGCTAATCATGTGAGGCAAAACAACTATCATCCCAAGAACAACCCATATTCGAACACTTATAATCCAGGATGGAAAGACCACCCAAATTTCTCTTGGAGCAACAGTCAGAATGTGCTTAATCCACAAGGGCAGCAGAAGAACTTCCAGTAGGGAAGTAATTATCAAGCTTCATCACAGGTGGCACAACAAAATACTGACCAGAAGAAGAATAATCTTGAAGGTGCCATACTCCAGTTCTTGACTGCACAGCAACAGACAAATGCTCTAACTAGTCAGAACATTCAGAAACTAGAATCAACAACTAGCCAAGCTATTCAGAGATTGGAGGCACAAGTAGGGAAAATGGCAAAGGAGTTAAGTGAGAGAAAGAAAGGAGAGTTTCCATCACAAAACATACCTAATCTGGGAGGCCAGGAGCAGCTCAAGGATGTGACAATCCTTAGAAGTGGCAAGGTAGTTGACAACAAGGTTGGGACAGATGAGAATGAACCAGAAAATGTTGAACTACCTCCAGCCACAAAGGTAGGTGAGAAGGAGAAGGTGATATTGCCACCCTTCCCTCAAAGGTTAGTTAAGCAAAAGAAAGAAAAATATCTTCTTGATATTTTTGAAACTTTGAGAAAAGTAGAAATCAACATTCCTTTACTTGATGGAATTAAACAGATTCCATCTTATGCTAAGTTTTTAAAAGATTGTTGTACACACAAAAGACAGTTTCAGGAACATGAGAAAATTTCATTGACAGAGGAGGCAAGTGTGGTTTTATTGAGAAAGCTACCACCTAAACTAAAATATCCATGTAGTTTTACTATTCCTTGTAGGGTTGGTGACCGTCTGTTTGAACGTGCTTTGCCTGATTTAGGAGCAAGCATTAACTTGATGGCTTATACCATTTATGAGGAGTTGAGGTTGGGGGAGCTCAAACCAACCTCAATTATATTGCAATTGGCAGATAGAAGCATCAGAAGACCTAGAGGTATTTTAGAGGATGTTTTTGTTCAGGTAAATGAATTTATTTTGCCTGCTGATTTTGTTGTTCTGGATATGGAAGATTCCCCTATGCCATCTTCATTACCAGTTATTCTTGGTAGACCCTTTATGGTAACTGCTGATACAAAGATAAGTGTGAAAAATGGTACTATACGCATGAAAGTTAATGGTAAGAAGATAGAATTCATGTTGTCTGATACTATCAAATTGCCACGTGATAACCACGATTGTTTCAAGATTGATATAGTAGGAAGTGTTGTTGAGCAAGTGTTGCAGGTACATAGCATTGACCCTTTGGAGGCATGCATAGCCAACAACCTCACAAGGCTAAATTATGAACGTGGATGTAATGTTACAGAGATAGACCTCCATGGAGCTGTGCATTCTCTTGAGGCTTCTAAGCCTTATCCAAGTATGTACCTCCCTTTGAAACTCTTGTGTCTACTAATACTACTCTTGTCCCTTCCATCGTTAGGGTACCAGATCTAGAATAGAAACAATTACCTGAACAATTGAAGTATGTTTACTTGGGAGAGAACCAGACATTACCAGTGCTAGTTGCTGCAAACTTGAGTTTGGTGGAGCAAGAGAAGTTGTTGAGAGTTCGTAGGGAGCACAAGACTGCATTAGGGTGGACCATTGCCGACATCAAAGGCATAAGTCCATCTAAGTGCATGCACATAATCCTCCTTGAAGATATGCAACAAGCAGGTGACAAGAGGAAGTTACAGCTGAATGAGCTTGGTTTTTAGCCTTAGTTTGTTTCGGTTTTAGTAGTGTTCTTTTGGTAGTTTTTGTGTTTGTTTGTGTCTTAGGTTTCTTTCCAACGCAATGATGAGATTTGGTTTTTAATTCCATGACTTTAAGATGATTTCTAAGAATGATTCAAGGTCTGAAATTATTCTTTGGTTAATACTCAATTATTCATGGTTATCATATGCAAAATCACATGTAATCACCCGTGTAAGTGGTACCCATAACATGTTTAATTGAATGAAGCTCAATACAACCCTTTTATGAGCTTTTGAGCCTTTATCCTTTGTTTGAGAGAGTTGTATTTGTTTAATCTATCACTTTCTTGTCAATTAAGTTGTTGCAGGAGCTCATCTTTCGGGTTGCTACTTGAATTGCTTATCATCATTGGAACTAAATGCTAGAACTGGTACTAATTTCTTTTCGAGGCATTGAATTGATTTGCATGACATACTTGAGATGATGAAGGCACCTAGATTACCACCATTGCCAAAATGACCTTTGACCCATGATACACTTTCCTCTAGGTAAACCCCGGTTGAGCCTTTGTTTATGCCTTTTTGTTTCATAACCCTCATTTTCCTCACCTAGCCTAAACACTTTCATCCTTACCCTTTTTCTTAAAGATTAGTGAAGCATAATTTTAGAGACTTAATTGTGAATCAATGGGTGTTAAAGAGCAAGTTTGGGGAAAGTTCAAAAGAACAAAAAAAAAAAAAAAAAAGAGAAAAAAATCGGCATTGTATTTGAATTGTTATGCCCTGGCTGTTCATGTATTGATTGTTGAAGTATGGTCCATAATGTTCAAATCGGTCATTGAGTGTATGTACTTGCTCGGTACTTTTATGATTTTTTAGCTTTGATGGTGATAAAAGTTCATATGTGTCTAACATCATAACATGCTTCTACTTTTCTTTAAGAACCTTGTGTTATCCATATCCATTCTTTCTTTAACCCCTTACCCTTTGGCCTCAATATAATCCCCATAAAGACCTTCTGATCTTGTTTGTTGTGTTTATATCGATATGTGGAGATTTGAATGAAGTATGAGCATATGGTGTCACTTGTTCTTGCATTCAAGTAGTAGCATTCCTTTCATGGGATCATATTCAAAAGAGCATTTCTGAAAGTGCCTTTCTTTCTTGTTATATCATATATGAGCAATTTGTTTCCATTTGACATCAATCCTCTCACATATAACTAGTATAGGAATAGTGACTTAACCAGAAAATATGAGGTAAAATCAGAGCGTATTCAGTGAGATTTTTGAGCTAATTCTTTCAACATGTATCTCTCTTTGTACTGTTGCTTTGATTGATTTAATTGTGAGCTTGTGTATGATTTCTATAAATGTGTATTACCTCTCGAATTATGTGGACAAATTCTTATGCTTATGATGAATCTTAATATGTCATGATCCATTGAAAATCTCTGAGACAAATGTTGGAAGGTTTACGTTGAATCATTGAGTCTTTGTTTTTCTTTCATTCTTTGTTTCTGTTTTGCTCGAGGACTAGCAAAAGCTTAAGTGTGGGGGAATTTGATAGGAGCATATTTATGCGACATTTTATCTTGTTTTCTTATGCTTTTCTTAGCATGTTTCCTATGTTTTCTTAATACTTAGCTTGTTTTTGTGTTTTGTAGGATTTTTAGAAGCAAAGTTACAAAAGGAGTTAATGAGTGCTGTTTGGGAAATCTAAAGAGGAAACTTTGAAACAGACTTCAGCATATGTGTCAACTTCTCGAAATTAACTGCACCTGGTCGGGAAGAACTAGCAGATGGGCCATATATCGTTGGAAAGATACGGGAATCTAGTTTCTAGAGAATTTTACGGTTTGTGAATTCGAATTTTCTAGAAGGAGTTATGGCCGTTTTAGTACAGCAAGTTCAGGCTGCGCGGGAATTCAGCATTCCTTCTATTTCAAGTTTTCTAATCCTTATCAGGCTTGGACGACTAAAGCCAGTTTGTTACGGTTATGGGAGGAGCCATTTTAATTATAGAAATGAAGAAAATTAAAAAGAAAAAAAAAAGAAACTCTTGCTCTCCCTCATTCAGTGAATTAACATGCACATAAATTCTTGGCAAGCCGAAGGGGCAAAGACACGCATACAAGAGAGAAGCAAAGAGTCTCCCCCTCATCTGATACTTTGAAACAACTCTTTTTCTCCAAAAAAACTGCAGAAAACATTTGGGCTCTCACACAAGGACTCAGCCACACCATTCCATTATGCTCCATCCTTCAAGGTTTCAAGGTCTAAAAAGCTTAGGAAGCAAGGAGGAATGTCAAGGCGTCATCCAATCACTCTGGCTGACCAACACATCATCAAAGAGCTATCTTCTTCCTCTTTTTATTTTTTTATTTTTTATGTTCTTATTATCTATTTAAATTATAGGTAACTAAGTACTTTAGTTAGGGCTCGATTGAAGCCCTAATCATGTATCTTTAAGGATTTCGATATGCCTTTTCTACAAACTATTTTTGTGATGCTTAATTGATTAATTTCATATTATATTTTACTCTTTACATACGTTATGTTATGCTTGATCGCCATATGTATGCTGTGTATTGAGTTTGTTACATAGGTAAATTTAGATGACCGAATCATGTGCCTATGAGAGTAACCAAAGAACTAGTTATAAGTCCTTGAAATTAATCATCATGAATAACTAGAATAGATACCATGTTCTAGAAGTTGTGTGTTTGTCAATTTCCATTGTGTTATGCGTTCTTAAAGTGCAACTTAGTAGATACCATGCTAAATATTTTAAGAATGAAAAGAGTTAGCGTAGATACCCATGCCTAACTTGTTGCTTAGGGAAATCAATAATTTAAAGAGTAGATATCATGCCTTTAGGTTGACAAACATGAGCATCTAAAATCTGTTTTGTAGCATTGTGCATATCGTTTTCTTAAGGAAGAAGATTAGCGGTGAATATCGAATCCTTAACTGGTTTTCTCACATTATTTTAACCTCAATCCAATTCTATTTTTAATCAAACATTGTTTTTTTTTTTTAATATTTTGTTTCGAAATTTTTAGTTTTCAAAATCATCTTAAAATCAATTTTAAACACTTATTAATCCAGTCCTCGTTGGAATGATCTTGTATTTGCTTTCTCTACTATTTGTCTGATCTTGTGTACTTGCGAGTCAAAACATGCATATAGTTGCGTGGGGTCGAGCCTAAGGTCACGGCGGCTCATGTTGACTAGTTTTTGACGTTCCGGATCTGTTGGTACCAGTTTTGGGTTGATCGGATGTCGTATAGAGGTAGTTTTGAGTGTCCGAAGTTGCTGCGTTTTCTAGAACAGCATATGTAGACCTCCCGGGGTTTAGGGAGTTGTTATATAAGAGTCTTATTACTAGCTGGTAATCCCGATTGTTGTTATTGACAGGCGATATTGTTCCGGGAACCTCGGAGGAACGAACAAGACGGGATTGAGCTTGCTTGGACTTTTGGTTTATAAACTGTAATGCATGCATCAATGTATCTTTGTTTACATACTGTTATGTATTGTTGCATTGAATTTCCGGAATTTAGAAATGATTGCTGGACACATGTTTTCCAATATTTCAATTAAAGTGTGTTTTGAGAAATGTCATGGGTTTTGGACTTGGTATTGATATCATTTTGACTTGGTAATTATTGAGTTCATGATTTGGGTTTCAACCCGTATGAATGAGTTTATCGATTTTGGCCATATTTGAGGGAGGCCAGGATTCGGGGCCAGGATCTGCTGTTGGCGATGAACCCGGTGAACCTCCAAGATAAACAAATTTGAGGAAGGCCAGGACCCGGCACCAGGATCCTCTGTTGCTGGTGAACCCCCAGTATAAACACCAATTTGAGGAGGACCAGGATCTGGGGCCAGGATCCACTGTTGGCGGTGAACCCGGTGAACCTCCAAGATAAAAGGTGATGGTAGTACAGGCCTAGCACACCTCAAGGGATACCCTGGTGGCTAGTGGTTATGTCGGGAATATTGGATTTGATATTTGATGTGTCCAGATCGGAATAAATGATTTTAAACTCTTTTGAGGTTAATGCAAACCAAAATGTGGACCACGATATGTTTTCATGATACGGATTTTGTGTGGGTCCAACTAAGTGATTTTAGAAGAGAAATGGAAATTCCGGTGATTTTCAGATGATGTTTTTATATCATGAACTGTTTTATTTGATGCATGCATGGTTTTAACGTGGAGGGGGAAAATGTAAGATTTCCTTGGAAAATATTTTATAAATGATTATTTTTGTCCACTCACAACTTTTGTGTTTAAATCCCCTCTAGGCTGTTGAGTTGAGGTCACGCGGACACTTCTCTCGAGGCGGAGGCATTAGTATTCCGGCTGCAAGTGTAGTTAAAATTGAGTAGGATATCTAAATTGTACTATTTATCCTACCTAGACGCTCTGATATTATATTTTGTTTGGATGGTCAATTACTGTTGGAATTGTTGAGTGCTTTGAATCCCTTGTCTGACAGGTGAAAATAAATTTATATTATAGTTAAGGATTGAAGGGTATTTTGGGAACCTTTTTCTTAGGTTGTCAGACAGGATCAGGGTTCTTCCCGGGTTTCGAGGGAAAATTCGGGACGGATCCTGACACGAAGGCATTAAATTTCCAGCTGCGCCTTTACCTAGACCATCGAGTAGGATTTATATTGCTGTATTTACCATTTCCTTCCTAGTTGCTCTGATAAGTCCTTTGGATTTAATGTAAATTATGATTACATCGTTGGTTGGTTGGTGTTGCTGGGATTTGTGAGTGTTATCTAACTCTTCGTCTAAAAGGATGAAGACAGTTAACCAATCCTTAAGGGAGATTATGTCAGATTTTTGGCATAATTCTCATAATTAATAGCAAGGGCTTAAGGGTATTCTGGGAATTTCTTAAAAATTGTCAAACGGGAGAAGGGCTTTTCCGGGGTTTCGAGGGGTAATTCGGGAAAGGTCCTATCAACTAGGTATCAGAGCATTAGGTTTAAATTCATGTAGACCGTACACCTAGTGTACATCTGATTGTGTTAGTGAAGATTTATGGTTCTTTTCAGCTTGATGCCTCCGAGACGCGAACGTCGTCATCGACCTAGAAACGGTGTGGACACACATGAATTGGGTCAGGCTTTGACGACTGTACTTCAGGGTAGGGCTACGTTTGAAGTTTCTGACATTGAGCGAGCCCAAAGGTTAGGGGTGATAGTGTTTACGGGCGAGTTAGGCCCAGATGATGCTAATGAGTGGATTACTCATTTAGAAGGAGTGTTTGCTATTATGTGGTGCCCTCCGGAGGATAAGGTACGACTAGCCACAATTCTTCTGGGTGGCTATGCGTACAGTTGGTGGCATGCTTTGCAGCTAATAGGCTGGGATGTCTGTTCCTTTACTTGGGAAACTTTCTGGGAGTGCTTCCTCGAGCAGTTTTATCCTCGCTCATATCGCGATGCCAGAGAGGTTGAGTTCTTACAATTACAACAGGGGGACATGACGGTGGCACAATATGAACATATATTTCTTGAGTTGTCATGCTTTGTACCGGCTCTCGTGGCGACTGAGATAGATAAGTGTTGAAGATTTGAGTATGGGCTGAGGAATGAAGTTCGAATAATAGTCACTGTTGTGGCACATACTTCTTTGAGGGCTTTGTCAGACGCTGCTGCCAGAGTAGAGTTGAGTTTGCCAGCTCAGCACCAGTTTAGTGGTTCCAGGCGACGCCGGGATCGCATGAGTTTCGGGGCCTCTAGTCAAGGACCATCAAAGAGAGGCAGTTTCAGTTCTGGATCTTCAGGGGGTGTAAGATCCAGATCAAGCAATGGTGAAGCCGGTCAGGGACAACAGTCATCTGCTCAGTCTAGCGGGGCTCCAGTGCAGTCGACCGGGAGACAGAGTGGCAGACCTGCACGGATGGGTAATACCGGTTGCTACTTCTGTCGGGACCCGAGTCATTTTAAGAGAGACTATCCAAATCATCGTCCGGGCAGTAGTTCCTTGGGCCGAGATGATGCTGAACCGAGTTAGAGAGCAGCACAGAAATCTGGTACTGCAGCAGGAAGCCAGACCCTGTCCAGTGGGGCCAGTGGGGCCAGTGGGGCCAGCAGGGCCAGAGGGAGACAGGGGGGCCGTGGTCTATCTTCTGGTAAACAGGCCAGAGTTTTTGCTATGACCCAACAAAGAGGTTCGAGTGGCACCAGAGGTGGTTACTAGTACGTTGTCTATTTTTAATCATGATGCTCGTGTTTTGATAGATCCCGGGGCTACACATTATTTCATTTCTCGGGATTTTACACTTTTTGCTAATTGAGAATTGTCGCCGATTGGTTGGGACAAGGACATTAGTACTCCAACCGGAGATATGTTAGTGGCGAACCTCGTGAAACGCAGTTGTCCGGTAGTGGGAGGTCATGAGTTAGAGGCAGATTTAATTCCCTTGGACCTTTATGATTTTGATGTGATTCTGGGGATGGATTGGTTAACCATGCACCATTCCTCCATAGATTGTTTCAACAAGAGGGTGGTTTTCCAGAGTCCAGGCTTGCCGGAATTTACGTTTCAGGGTAGTCTTAGGGTGCTTCCCTCGGGAGTAATATCAGCCTTGACAGCTGAGAAATTATTGAGGCAAGGCTGTGAGGGCTATTGAGCTCATGTGATTGATTATTGGGAGAGTAAGCATAGAAGATATTCCTGTGGTGAACGAGTTTCCAGATGTATTTTCAGAGGATCTTCCGGGGTTGCCACCTCACTGGGAGATTGACTTCACCATAGAGCTTCTTTCGGGTACCCAACCTATGTCACAGGCACCGTACAGAATGGCACCGGCGGAATTGAGGGAATTGAAAACTCAATTACAGGACTTGGTGGATATGGGATTTATTTGACCGAGTATCTCGCCTTGGGGTGTGCCGGTGTTATTTGTAAAGAAGAAAGATGGTGGTTTGAGGCTATGTATTGACTACCGACAGTTAAACAGAGTTACGGTGCGAAATAAGTATCCTTTGCCACGAATTGATGATTTGTTTGACCAATTAAAAAGGGCAAGGTATTTCCCTAAAATAGACCTTTGATCCAGGTACCATCAGTTAAGGATCAGGGAAGGGGATGTTCCCAAAACGGCTTTTAGGAGACGCTATGGGCATTTTGAGTTTCTGGTGATGCCCTACGGGTTAACTAATGCATCGGCGTCATTGATAGATTTGATGAATAGGGTGTTCCGACGGTATTTAGATCGGTTTGTGATTGTGTTCATCGATGATATCTTGGTATATTCGAAGACTACTAAGGCACACGAGAAACACTTGAGGTTGGCACTGAATATGCTGAGGAAAAAGCAACTATTCGCCAAGTTCAGTAAATGTTAGTTTTGATTTACCAGTGTGGGATTCTTAGGTCATGTGATTTCTACTGAGGGTATGAGCGTGGATCCCCAAAATATTGAGGCAGTGGAAAATTGGGAACAACCGATGACAAAGTCAGAGGTGAGAAGTTTTCTGGGTTTAGCAGGATATTATCGATAATTCGTAGAAGGATTCTCTACGATAGATGCCCCGTGAACTCGGTTGACGAGGAAAGGAGTTACGTTTTACTGGGATTATGAGTATGAACAGAGCTTTCAAGGGATTAAGAGGAGGTTGACTTTTGCCCGAGTGTTAACCCTTCCAGACAATAACGGAGGATTTTAGGTGTACAGTGATGCATCATTATGAAGTATATGATGCGTGTTGATGTAGCATGAGGCGTACTGACCATCAGAGTCTGAAATACTTCTTCACCCAGAAAGATCTGAATTTGAGACAGTGAAGGTGGCTTGAGCTGATAAAGGATTATGACTGTACCATAGAGTATCACCCAGGAAAAGCGAATGTAGTGGCGGATGCCTTGAGCAGGAAGTCCATGGGTTCCTTGGCCCATTTGCATATTGTTTACCTACCGTTGCTGGTGGAATTTTGAAAAGTAGGAATTATACTTGGCATGGATAGACAGGGGGCTCTGTTGGCTAGATTCCATGTGGGACCTGTCTTGATTAATCGAATTATTGAAGCTCAACTCAAAGATCCTACTTTTTGTGTTATTAGTATGGAGTTGGAGGTTAGGAATAGGCAGGATTTTGTGATTAGGGATGATGGGGCCTTGGTTAAGGATGGCCGATTATGCGTACCTAATGATCCAAAGTTGAAAAGAGAAATTCTTGAGGAAGCTCATAGTTCTGCCTATGCTATGCATCCAAGAGGTACCAAGATGTATCGTACTCTTAAGGAACACTATTGGTGGACTAGGATGAAAAGGGAAATAGCAAAGTTTGTGAGTAGATGCATGACGTGTCAACAAGTAAAAGCAGAGAGGTAAAAACCATATGGAGCACTACAACCATTACCTATTCCGGAATGGATGTGGGATCACATTACTATGGATTTTGTGTATAAACTTCCTAGGACTCAAAAAGGACATGATGGAATCTGGGTAATTGTTGATAGACTCATGAAGTCAGCACATTTCTTGCCAGCATGGGAAGATTACCGGATGGGCTAGTACGCCAAATTGTTTGTGGATGAGATCATACGATTACATGGGACTCCAGAGTTGATTGTGTCAGACAAGGATCCTAGGTTTAGCTCGAGGTTTTGGCGGAGGTTGCAGAAAGCCTTTGGAACTACATTTCATTTCAGTACAGCTTTTCATCCTCAGACTGACGGTTAGTCTGAGAGGACAATTCATATTCTAGAGGATATGATGAGAGCTTATGTACTGCAGTTTAAAGGAAACTGGGATTCACACCGGGCCGGGATGGAGTTTGCATACAACAACATCTATCAGTCTAGTATTGGGATGTCTCCTTTCGAGGAACTATATGGGAGACAATGCAGGACACCGATATGCTGGAATGAGGTAGGTGAGAGAAAACTGTTGACACCAGAGATAGTGGAAACGACGGAGGAAAATATTAGAATCATCAGGGAAAGGTTGAAAGCAGCTCAGGACCGCCAGAAAAACTATGCGGACCGACGGATCAGAGACCTTGAGTTCGAGGTCGGAAACTGGGTTTTCTTGAAATTATCCCCCTGGAAAGGATTTGTCCGTTTTGGTAGACGAGTGAAACTGAGTCCTCGCTACATTGGAGCTTATGAGATTATTTAGAGCATAGGGCTATTGGCCTACAGACTTGCTTTACCCCCAAAACTGTCAAAGGTTCACGATGAATTTCATGTATCCATGCTCCGGAAGTATCTATTCGATAAATCTCATGTATTGGTGGCGCAACCATTGAGCTGAGAGATGATTTTACTTTTTGAGGAGCCACCAGTGCAACTGTTAGATCGGAAGGAAAAAGTACTGTGCAAAAATACTATTTCTCTAGTTAAAGTTCTATGGAGGAATCATAACGTGGAGGAGACCACGTGAGAAACCGAGCCACTGATGCGGACGCATCATCCACATTTGTTCCAGTAACAGGTATGAATTTCGAGGACGAAATTTATTTAAGGGGGGTGAGTTGTAACGACCTGGAAATTTAATTAATGAATTTTCGTAAATTATTTTACAAAAGGACGAAATTACCCTTGGTTGTATAAGGGGCACGATAGTCAATTTTTGGTTGGAGACACTTTTAGCAGTGTTCAGGGACCGTTGCGTAAGTCTCAAACTCACGAGTCCGTAGAAAGACATCACGCGGAAAGCGGAGTTCGTGTTAGAGAGTTGTGGGTCTACAATGTTGAGGGGCATTTTGGTAATTTGGCCTAGGTAGGTATTTTTAACCCCAGACAGTTCAGATTTTCTCATTTCCACTCTCTCGCTTCGCGACACTCACCCAAGCTAGTGACATCGAACCCAAAAACTCCGCACCTTTGACCTTTTATCGAAGCAACATCGTCCGAATTGGTTCCACTCATCGGACTCTCCTCCTCCCCGCGATCAAGGATGTACCGGCCATCGAAGGAAGCAACCGCGGGAGACATCAAACTGAGGAAAGGAAAAATTGAAACTTTCGATCGATTTTCTGGCCAACACAGGTATGGTTTTCGTGTTTAGACTTCATTTTTGAGTTCTTGGGTTCGAGTAGATTGATTTAGACTAAAAATTCGTGAAAAACGATTGAGATTTGAGGAAGTTAGAAAAATTTCAAGGTCGGCCGGCAATGGCGTTTTCCGACGACGGTGGACGGACGCGCACAGTGGAGAGATCATCTTCTTCGGTGACTCTCCGACGACACTCCGGTGACTGGTTCAGTCAGAGGGGCTAATGTGGCATGCCACCCGGCAGCCATGTGGATGCCACCTGTGTCAGGACCCGTCTCGAATTTCCCCTCGAAACTCGGGAAGACCCTGATCCCGTCTGACAACCTAAGGAAAGGTTCCCAAATACCCTTCAATCCTTACAAATTATAATAATAATAAATACTTTCACTTGTCAGACAAGGAATTTAAGCACTTAAAATTCCCGTAAGTAAATATCAACCAAAAACAATATAATATCAGAGCGTCTAAGTAGGATCAAGATACAAATTAGATAACCTACTCAAGCGCCGGTCACGCGCCTGCTACAGTACCCACGCGCCTGGACCGATCCAACCCGGTTCGGCTCAACCTGACCCGGTCCAACTCGACCTGATCGGTTCACTAAACTCGATCGGTTCACTCAACTCGACCGGTTCAACTCAACCCGACCGGTTCAACTCGACCCGACCGGTCACCGGTGACTCACCGGAGAAGACGACCAGACTGTCGTCGCCGTCGCCGAAAGCTGGCTGGAGAAGATGACCGGACCGCCACCTCCGCCGCCGTCTGGTTCGCCAAAATCCGCCATTTTCGACCGAAACTCCAAGCTTTACAACTTCCTCAAAACTCAACCGTTTTACGCAAATTTTACGTCTAAATCTATCTACTCAAACCTAGGAATCCAAATATAACCTCAAAACATCAAACACGTACCTGTATAAGCCGGAAAATCAATCCAAAGATCCGAAACTTCCTTTACTCGGTTCGGCTTCCACCATGGTCCTCTCCTTCGATGGTTGGTACGGTTGTGATCGTGGGAAGGAGTAGAACACGATTAGTTGATCAAAACGGGAAGCTAAAGCCTTGAAATCAAAGTTGACTTTTGGTTTCTCTTCGGGTATTTTCGCACGGTTTGGTTCAATGGTTTCGGGTGTGTTTGAGTTTGTCATAGAGAGAGAGAAGGAGATGAAGATGAAATGAAGATGAGGATGAAATGAATCAGATAAGTCTGATTTAGTTAACACAATATCTCCCCTCCATTGAAAATTACCAAAATGCCCTTGCACATTTAGACCCATAACTTCCGTCCTCGAAATTCATTCCTAACCATGAAACAATTGAGGATATTGTGCCCGCATTAGTTCCTCAGTTTCCCACGTGGCTTCCTCCACGTTATGATTCCTCCATAACACTTTAACTAGAGGAATAGTCTTTTTGCGAAGCACCTTTTCCTTCCAATCCAGAATTTGCACCGGTTGCTCCTCAAACGTCAAATCATCTTTCAGCTCAAGTGGTTGCTTTTCCAACACATGAGACTCATCAAACAGATATTTCCGGAGCAAAGATACATGAAAGACATCATGAACTCTGGATAATTCCGAGGGTAAAGAAATACGATATGCCACTGGTCCTATCCTCTCCAAAATCTCATACGGACCAATGTAACGAGGACTTAGTTTTCCTCGTCTACCAAAACGTACTACTCCTTTCCATGGAGATAGTTTCAAGAACACCCAATCACCTACCTCAAACTCAAGGTCTCTGGTTCGATGGTCTGCATAGCTCTTCTGGCGATCCTGGGCTGTTTTCAACCTTTCTCTGATGATCCTTATCTTTTCCTCAGTCAAATCCACCAACTCGGGTGTTAACAGTCTTCTTTCACCTATTTCACTCCAACACAAAGGTGTTCTGCACTGCCTCCCATACAGTGCCTCGAAAGGTGACATCCCAATACTCGACTGGTAACTGTTATTATATGCAAATTCCATCAAAGACAAGTGTGAATCCCAGTTCCCTTTAAACTGTAGTACACAAGCCCTCATCATATCCTCCAAAACCTGGATTGTTCTCTCAGACTGACCATCCGTCTGAGGATGAAAGGCTGTACTAAAATGCAATGTCGTGCCAAAAACTTTCTGCAAACTCCGCCAAAACCTGGAGGTAAACCTAGGATCTCTGTCCGAAACAATAGACTCTGGAGTCTCATGCAACCGTATGATCTCATCCATGAATAATTTAGCATACCGACTCATCTGAAAATCTTCTCGCACTGGCAAGAAATGTGCAGACTTCGTAAGTCTATCAACAATTACCCATATCCCATCATGTCCCTTCCGTGTCCTTGGAAGTTTATACACAAAATCCATCGTAATGTGATCCCACTTCCATTCTGGGATAGGTAATGGTTGAAATGTCCCATAAGGTTTCTGCCTCTCCGCTTTCACTTGCTGACATGTCAAACATCTACTCACAAACTCAGGAATTTCTCTTTTCATCCCAGTCCACCAATAGTGTTTCCTTAGGGTATGATACATCTTGGTACCTCCTGGATGCATAGCGTAAGCCAAACTATGAGCCTCATCAAGAATTTCCCTCTTTAGCTCCAGCTCATTCGGTACGCACAACAGTCCATCCTTAACCAATGCTCCATCATCCTTAACCGCATAGTCCTGCCGGTTTCCAGCTTCCAACTCTATCCTGATAATGCACAATGTAGGATCCTGGAGTTGAGCCTCAATAATCCGATCAATCAGAACAGGCCTCACATGGAAACTAGCCAACAAAGCCCCCTGGCTATCCATGTCCAGTACAATCCCTGCTCTACGGAACTCTACCAGCAACGGTAAGTAGACTGTATGCAAATGGGCCAAAGAACCCATAGACTTCCTGCTCAAGGCATCTGCCACAACATTGGCTTTTCCTGGGTGGTACTCAATAGTACAATCATAATCCTTTATCAACTCAAGCCACCTTCTTTGCCTCAAATTCAGGTCCTTCTGGGTGAACAAGTACTTTAAACTCTGATGGTCGGTGAAGATCCGACACGTCTCCCCGTACAAATAATTTCTCCATATTTTCAGTGCATGCACCACTGCAGCCAACTCCAAATCATGTGGGGGGTAATTCATCTCATGGGTTTTAAGTTGTCTAGAAGCATACGCTATCACTTTCCCATGCTGCATCAGCACACAGCTTATACCCCGCAATGATGCATCACTATATACCTCAAATCCCCCGTTACCATCTGGAAGGGTTAATACTGGAGCAGAAGTCAACCTTCTCTTTAGCTCCTGAAAGCTCTGCTCACAATCAGCATCCCAGTCAAACTTGACTCCTTTCTTAGTCAACCGATTCAATGGACCTGCTATCGTAGAAAATCCTTCTACGAACCGCCGATAATATCTTGCCAAACCCAGAAAACTCCTCACTTCTGTCACTGTCCTCAGTTGTTCACAGTTTGCCACTGCCTCCACTTTTTGGAGATCTACGCTGATACCTTCATCCGAAATCACATGACTCAAGAATCCAGCTTCGGTCAACCAAAACTGGCATTTACTGAACTTGGCAAACAAATGCTTTTTCCTAAGCATATTCAGCACCAACCTCAAGTGCTTCTCATGTGCCTTGGCACTCCTTGAATACACCAAGATATCGTCGATGAACACAATCACAAATCGATCCAAATACTTTTGGAACACTCTGTTCATCAAATCCATAAACGCTGCCGGGGCATTAGTCAACCAGAAAGGCATCACTAGGAACTCATATTGACCATACCGAGTCCTGAAAGCTGTTTTCTGAACATCCTCTTCCCGGATTCTCAACTGATGGTACCCGGATCGAAGGTCAATTTTCGAAAAATACTTTGCCCCTTTCAGTTGATCAAATAAATCGTCAATCCTTGGCATAGGATACTTATTTCGCACCGTCACTTTATTTAACTGCCGGTAGTCGATACACAATCTCAGACCACCATCCTTTTTCCTCACGAATAATACCGGCGCACCCCATGGTGAAACACTTGGGCGAATAAATCCCATATTCACCAAGTCCTGCAACTGAGTCTTTAACTCTCGTAATTCTGCCGGTGCCATTCTATACGGTGCTTGTGAGATAGGTTGATTACCTGGCAAAGGCTCGATAGTGAACTCAATCTCACGGTGTGGTGGTAATCCTGGAAGATCATCTGGAAACACATTAGAGAACTCACTCACCACAGGAATATCCTCCACTCTCATCGGAGTATCCCGAGAATCAAACACATGAGCCAAGTAACCCTCACAACCTTTCCTCAACAATCTCTCAGCGGTCCACGCTGATATCACTCCATAGGGTAGTACCCTACGATCTCCCCGAAATGTAAGTTCCGGTAATCCTGGACTTCGAAAAACCACTGTCTTATCATAACAGTCTATGGAGGCATGATGCATGGACAACCAATCCATCCCCAGTATCACATCAAACTCAAAAATATCTAAGGGAATTAAATCTGCCTCCAAACCATGGCCTTCAACCATCACCGGACAACTGCGAATCACGAGGTTCGCCACTAACATATCCCCGGTAGGAGTACTAATACCCATGTCCCAACCAATTGGGGACAATTCTCTATCCGCAAACAGTGTAAAACCCCGAGAAATAAAACAATGAGTTGCTCCCGGATCTAATAAAACACAAGCATTGCGGTTGAAAATAGACAACGTACCCGTGACCACCTCCGGTGCTACTCGAGCCTCCTGTTGCGTCATGGCAAAAACTCGAGCTGGTGTACCCGAAGATCGACCACGATCCCCATACCTGCCTCTGGCCCTGCTGGTCCCACTAGCTCTACCAGCCCCACTGAAATAGGTCTGACTCCCAGCTGCAGTATCAAACATCTGTCCAGTACTCGGGCTAGGATCAGTCGTACCACGACCCAAGGAACTACTGCCCGAACGTCGTTGTGGACAGAATCTCTTGATGTGACCAGTCTCCCCACAGAAATAACAAATGGAATCACTGAAGCCACTAGATCTGCCACCCTGTCTTCTGTTGAACTGCACTGAGGCACCGCTAGACTGGGCATAAGATTGTCGTGCCTGACCAGCTCCGCCACTGCCTGTACTAGATCTCGCATTCCCAGAAGATCCAGAACTATGACTGCCTCTTTTTGATGGTCCCTGACTAGAGGTTCCGGCAGTCCAGTGATCTCGACGTCTCCTGTATCCACTGTACTGCTGTAGAATTGGGAAACCCAAACTCAACTCTACTCGAGCTGCAGCATCAGCCAAAGTCCTCAAGGAAGTGTGGTCCATAGACGTAACTGCTGACCGAATCTCTCTCCGCAGTCCACTTTCGAATCTGTGGCACTTGTCTAACTCGGCCGCCACCAAAGTCGGTGCAAAGCGACTCAGCGCTATGAATCTCTGTTCATACTGGGCCACAGTCATGTCTCCTTGCTGTAAATGCAAGAACTCGGCCTCCTTAATATTCTGATGTGAGCGAGGGTAAAATTGCTCCAAGAAGCGTTCCCGGAAAGTCTGCCAAGTAAGCGTATGGACATTCCAGCATGACACCTCCAATGAGTGCCACTAGTGGTAAGCAGAACCACCTAGCAAAAATGTGGCCCACAACACTCTCTCCTCTAGAGGACATCTCATAATCAAAAACACACGCTCCATGCGAGTAATCCACTCCTCAGCCTCATCAGGACTAGACTCGCCCATAAATATCGTCGCCCCTAGTCTCTGGGCTCTCTCGATATCAGAGACTTCATGAGAAGCTCTATCCTGGAGTACAGAAGCTAAAGTCTGACCCAGCTGTTCCAGTGTCTGCCTCAAATCAGGCTCCACTGCAGGTTCATGGTCATCTCCACCATTCCCCGATCGTTGACGGAACTCTCGTCTCGGAGGCATTATACGCTGAAAAGAAGTTGTAAACCATTAATACCAAAATTTCACCTGTACACTAGATGTACGGTCTACAGGAATTTAACCTAGTGCTCTGATACCAATTGTCAGGACACGTCCCGAATTTCCCCTCCATTTATAAAACTATGCATGCATCACATAAACAGTTCATGTTATAAAAACATCATCTTTAAATCACCGGAATTTCCCTTTCTCTTTAAAACCACTTAGTAGGACTCACACAAAATCCATATAAGGAAAACACATTGTGATCCACAATCTGGTTTGAAAATCATCCTCAAAGGAATTCAAAATCATTTAATTCAACCTAGACACATAATATCTCAAATCCACTGTTCCCGACACATCCACTAGCCACCAGGGTATCTCTTGGGGTGTGCTAGTCCTGTATCACAACTCCCTGTACTATGCATAGACACTCTCGCGACCCGACGGAGTCAAAACTCTACAATGCCAGAGTCGGAGAACTCAACAAACCAACGGAGCAAAACTCTCGACGTTAGTCAGAGAATCAATCACCAATTATATTGGAGGTTCACCGGGTTCACCGCTAATAACGGATCCTCGTCCCGAGTCCTGGCCTTCCTCAAATCAGAGTTTATCTTGGAGGTTCACCGGGTTCACCGCTAACAACGGATCCTCGTCCCGAGTCCTGACCTCCCTCACATATAACCAAATCCGATAAACTCATACAACATGGTCAAAACCTAAATCATTAACTCAATAATTTCCTCGTCAAAACGATATCAAAATTGAGTCCAAAAACCATGATATTTCTCAAATCACACTTTAATCAAAGTAGTGGAAAACATGTGTCTAGTAATCATTTCTAAAATCTAGAAATTCAATGCCACAATACATAACAGTATTTACACAAAGATATTTTGATGCATGCATTTCAGTTTATAAAACCAAAGTCCACTCACAAACCTGTTCAAGCTAGCTCAATCCCGTCTTGCTCGTTCCTCTGAGGTTCCCGGAACAATATCGCCTGTCAAAAATAACAATCGGGATTACCGGCTAGTAATAAGACTCTTATATAACAACTTCCTAACCTCAGGAAGTCTACCCTTGCTGTTTCTAGAAAACACAGCCACTTCGGACACTCAAAACAACCTCTAAACGATGTCTGATCAACCTGAAACCTGTACCAACAGATTCAGAACGTCGGAAACTAGTTACCACGCGCCGCCGTGAAGTCAGCCTCGGCCCCACGCGCCGCCACGCGCCGCCGGAAGGTTAGAATACGCGCCCACGCACCCTCACGCGCCGGTCACGCGCCTGCTACAGTACCCACGCGCCTGGACCGATCCAACCCGGTTCGGCTCAACTTGACCCGGTCCAACTCGACCTGACCGGTTCACTCAACTCGATCGGTTCAACTCGACCCGACCGGTTCAACTCGACCAGACCGGTCACCGGTGACTCACCGGAGAAGACGACCGGACTGTCGTCGCCATCGCCGAAAGCCGGTCGGAGAAGATGACCGGACCGCCACCTCCGCCGCCGTCTGGTTCGCCAAAATCCGCCATTTCCGACCGAAACTCCAAGCTTTACAACTTCCTCAAAACTCAACCGTTTTACCCAAATATTACGTCTAAATCTATCTACTCAAACCTAGGAATCCAAATATAACCTCAAAACATCAAACACGTACCTGTATAAGCCGGAAAATCAATCCAAAGATCCGAAACTTCCTTTACTCGGTTCGGCTTCCACCGTGGTCCTCTCCTTCGATGGTTGGTATGGTTGTGATCGTGGGAAGGAGTAGAACACGATTAGTTGATCAAAATGGGAAGCTAAAGCCTTGAAATCAAAGTTGACTTTTGGTTTCTCTTCGAGTATTTTCGCACGGTTTGGTTCAATGGTTTCGGGTGTGTTTGAGTTTGTCACAGAGAGAGAGAAGGAGACGAAGATGAAATGAAGATGAGGATGAAATGAATCAGATAAGTCTGATTTAGTTAACAAAATATCTCCCCTCCATGGAAAATTACCAAAATGCCCTTGCACATTTAGACCCATAACTTCCGTCCACGAACTCCATTTTTTGCGTGCCGCCTGTCTACGACTCATGAGTTCGAGACCTACGCAACGATACCCAAAACACCACAAAAAGTGTCTCGAAACAAAACTTGATTTCCAAGCCCTTTACCGACCAAGGGTAAAATCGTCATTTTACAAAAATAATTGCATAAACCCAATAATTAAAATTCCGGGTTGTTACAACCTAGCAGCCATGTGGATGCCACCTGGCAGCCATGTGGATGCCACCTGGCAGCCATGTGGATGCCACCTGGCAGCCATGTGGATGCCACCTGGCAGCCATGTGGATGCCACCTGGCAGCCACGTGGAGGCCATCTAGTAGCCACGTCGAGGCCACCTCGCATCCACGTGGTGCCACCTGGCGGCTGAGTCAACACCGAGTCCGCAGGCGCATGAGGTACTGTAGCTGGCGCGTGGCCGAGCCGCCAGCCTTCCGTCGGTGCGTGGCAGCTCGTGGGACCGATTCTCGGGTCACAGCGGTGCATGTCAACAAGGTTTTGACGTTTCAGACTTTTTGGCATAGGTTTCGAGTTAATCGGACGTCGTTTAGGGGTAGTTTTGGGCGTCCGAAGTGGCCGCATTTTTAGTGTGATGCGAGCGGACCTCCTGGGGTTTAGGGAGTCTAAATGTAGGATTTTTAATTATCGTTAATAATCCCAATTGTTACTTTTGACAGGCGATACTGTTCCGGGAACTTCAGAGGAGCGTACGACTCGGAATTGAGCTAATTGGACATTTGGTGAGTGGACTTTGGCTTTGTAAATTATAATGCATGCATAAAGTATGTTTGAAATAATTTCTGGTTACGTATTGTTTTTATGTATTGTTTTTACGTATTATTTTTGGTAAATTCTGGAATTGAGAAATTACTATTACTAGACACGGGCTTTCAATAATTATTTGGAAATGACATTTTGGGCTATGGCTTGGCTTTATGATTTCAGGTTTTATATGTTTTGACTTGATTGATTTTGGATTTCGGTCGAGTCCACGATTTCGAGTTTAAATCTGATTTTTCAATGAATTTGGCCTAAGCCAAGAAACAAGAATTTCAAAACATGAATTTTGGTTTTCACTGGATTATTGTCCCTGAGGTCAAGGTTTTCTCCGACTGGTGTCGAAGGGTATTTCTCGGCCAGATCGTCGAGATTTCTCCGACGCTGGTGTCGAAGGGTATTTCTCCACCAGGTCATTGAAGTTGTCTACATGTAGTACATGGTAGACATAACTTGAGGTATATCGGGTGTGTGGAGGGTTGGACCCGGGTCAGTCAGTTCGGTTATCGAGCTACGGCACGGGATTCCATTCAGGGAGCAGTCGGATGTGTTTTGATATAATTTGTGTCCAAGTCTATGTACATGATTTTTAAACTCTTTTGAGGAGGGTTTTTCAAAGCAGGGTTGTGGAACACGAGATGTTTTCATTATTTGGATTTTCGTGGGTCCCACCAAGTGATTTTACAAAAGATGGATTTTCCTGTGAGTTTTCGGATTACCTTTATATATTATTTATGGATTTGTTGAAAATGGATTTTTACATTATGCATGCATTGTTTTACCCATGGAGGGGGAAAAATGTATGTTTTACTCGGAAATGGTTTTAAATGATTATTTTGTCCACTCACACTTTTCGTGTTTTAAACCCCCTCTAGGCCGTGGAGTTGACGAGGGCATATCTAGAGGCGGAGGCATTAAATTTCCAGCTGCGCCTTTACCTAGACCATTGAGTAGGAATTATATTGTTGTATTTACCCTTTCCTGCCTAGATGCTCTGATAAGTAATTTGGACTTAATGTAAATTATGATTACATCGTTGGTTGTTTGGTGTTGCTGGGATTTGTGAGTGTTATCTGATCCTTCGTCTGACAGGTGGAAGATGGTTAACCAGTCCTTAAGGGAGATTCTGTCGGATTTTTGGCAGAATTCTCATAATTAATTGCAAGGGATTAAGGGTATTCTGGGAATTCTTAAAAAATTTCAGACGGGAGCATAACTTTTCTCGGTTTCCGAGGGGTAATTCGGGAAGGGTCCTGTCATAATGGGTAGAGATTGAAGCCTTACTTGGATAGCAGTATGAAGCCACAAACCTCTCAAGTGGTTGAGTCCATTGAGTTCATCATGACTTAGTAAATTCTACCACGTCTTGCTAAGACATTAAATAAAGCGCTTCTAGGAGGCAACCTAGCATTGGTTTGTGTTTTCTTTCATTCTCTTGTTTCTGCCTTAATGCCCTCTCTATGCCTCAATCTGTTGTTGTCTTCTCATTGCACGTTGCTTGTCACATTGAGGACAATGTTCAATTTAGGTTTGGGGGTCTGGTTTGAAAAATTGGAATATAGAAACAAGTACGTTTGGGGGTTATGCACAGCCTGATTTTGAAAATTTCAGCTTTAGCTTTATAGTATGTTTAGTTAGTTAGATTAAGTTTTTGCTAGTGATAAGTGTTTTAACTTGTTAGTAAGAGTGTACATGCTAAGTTAACTATCTTTGTTCTACTAAGAGTTTTGCCATAATCCGTTTGTATCATACCTTGCACTTCACAATGCCATGTCTCGAGTGATTAAGTGAACAAAACTACTGAATTTGAGTGAACTTCAGAAAATTAGTAGAGACTACCTTGTGAGATTATTGAGCTATATTGCCATTCTTTTAGAGTGATATACATTGTTTCTACTCTTAAACACTCTATGATTTTGTTCTTAAATGTTGATCTCATTCGATTACATTTGCATTGAATTTTAAAGAACTGACATCATATAAATGCTCTTGATTTGAGTTGTGGTTTGTCATAAGAAGTGATGTGGGCTATGTGTGATTAAACCTCTAAAGGCTTTGTCATACCTTGTTGTGCGCTCCCTAATCCATTTTGAAGCCAAACACTCAGCCTTTTCTTTCATCACCCTAAGCATAATCTGCCAAACACTCAACCAGTCAATCAGGCCATGCCCTATAACCCAAGTTTGTGTTAAGGCTGCATTAAATGAGATTCATGGTGAGAATGAAGAGTTAAAAATGTTGCTGCCCAATTCAAAAAGAGCTAGTGCAACAAAGACAAGAATGTGAAAGTTAAAGTCTGAATGTGATGGAAAAAGCTATACAAGGAATGAGTGAACCATTGCATGATCTTGGTTGAATTCAGAAAAGAAAAGAAAAAGAAATCAAAAGAAAAAAAAAGTGAAAGAAAAACTGAATTGATCCAAGCGAGCCAATGAACTCATTCAAAAGAGGAATCAAGAAGTTATCAATGCTGCCGTGGGTTCTAAGTAAGAAATCAGAGCAGAACTTCAAAGTTCAAGTCATGACATCTCACACCTTGGCACAACTCAGGTTCTTTGAATCCAACCCTTTCTTTCTTTCACCATGAGCTTAACCCCATTACAACCAAAACTGAAGACCTAATTAACTGATCTTATGGACAACCATGCTGAGAATTGAGGTATGTATCTATGTTCTTAAAGTTCAATTCCATTCATGAGATCTTAATTCTAGAAAGTACAATTCTTCATTGCAAATCATATGTGATTAAACTTGAATTCCTCTATGCTAGATAAGAGTGTAAACCTGAATGTCCATCACATATGCTAGATAAGAGTGTAAACCTAGGATTCTTATGAAAATTGAGAGATGCCTAGTGAGGATTAGAATCGAACGAAATCTTTTTGAGCACTTGGATAAAGTTGTTTTTAAACATGATTACTTGAGATATTGTTATCTACACATCACACATGATACTTACTACTGTGGCATTCCTTTTAGTTTTGCAAAGCATGTCTACTTTCTTTGATTCTTATTAACTTGTTAAGAACTATCTCTAGCATGTTAGTTGTTTAAGTAAAATGTTTGTGGGTATCGTAGATGCCATAACCCTCAGGAAACAAAACTCCTCCTACTAGGAACTCCTAGAGGTTTAAATGATCTATTCTTAACTAAGATTGAGTCTTTTCATTTTTTTTAGTTTAGTTTTTCTATGTTTTTCTCAGGGACTAGCAAAAGATAGGTTTGGGGGTATTTGTTAAGTCATTATTCATGCATCTTTTTTATGTCATCTAATGCTCATTTACTTGTCTTTTGTGTGATTTAATTACCATCCATAGTAGAAAGTGATCAATCTTATGAAGTGTGTGCAGAAGTAGAAGAGTTCATTAAGTGTGGAAAAGGAATAAGGAATGAATCTTTCTCGTACTCAAATCAAAGAAGGAGGAAAGAATATTTCTTGTCATCCAAGAAGAAGTCTTTAATGCCAAGATTGTGCCTTTCCACATACGGAAGTCATGAGCATTCCAGAAAGGGAAAGTGCCACATAAGGAAGGCTTGGGTGTACCAAAGAGGAAAGTGACGTCCAAGGAAGTCTCAAGAAGGCCCCCAGAACACTCCTTGCTGCACCAGGGAAGTCCAAGATATCAGAAACCTTCATTGCAACACATCTCAAGAGGATTTGAGCCAAGAAATAAGACAAGGGCCTGATTTGTAGGACCTTGTCTCAGCTCTGATTAGGAAAACGTTCTTTAGGTTTTATTGCCTTGTTTTAGGTCAGATTGGGGGTCTTTAAGTCAGGGATAATTTCTTACTTATTTTCTTAACTCTAGGGTTTGTACACTCCTATTTAAAGGAGTTTAGTTTCTGATTTCAACACATCCCATAACCCTAGCCGCACCTTTTAATTATTTTTATTTTCATAACCCCTATTGGACGTTTTTTAGAGAGAAGAGAGCTTAGTCTCTGGTTTTTAGAGAAAAATGTTGAACCCAAGAGGAGGGGCTGTTGCTATTGGACGTTTTCTTCCACCTTTGACAACTGAATTCGTTCACCACCATCATAATTGCTTCAAGGGTTTCTTCTCCTTATGAGTTTGATTTCACTCATATTTTATATTATGTTTATACTCTCTTTGATCATGATGTGTAACTAAATTCATAGCTAGGGATTTCGATGTAGCCTTGCAAAATTGTTCTACGTTTCTAAGTTAAAGTGTTCAATTTTTCTGATCTGATTTCTTGTTTGATTCACCATACTTAATTGTTGATTGATATGCTTATTTTGAGGCTTGATCACCATTAGAATTACCTATTAGTTTTCTAGTTCAAGTTTGGAGTAAACATCATGCCTTTACTTGAATGATGTACTTGTGAATGAATGAATTGATTATTATGCACACACATCATGCGGTATAATATGTTTGGTTCTTTCATGTTTTCTTGTGCTTAATGGGTTCTTAATTCAAAATCTGAGTTGAACATCACAACCAGGTTGTATCTTAGGAATACTTGATCAAAACCACACATCATATGGATGATCATGAATAGGTAAAACGAACCCTAGAATC
This sequence comes from Oemleria cerasiformis, assembly GCA_037349345.1. Lineage (NCBI taxonomy): Eukaryota > Viridiplantae > Streptophyta > Magnoliopsida > Rosales > Rosaceae > Oemleria > Oemleria cerasiformis. The sequence continues at coordinate 3,120,012 of JAZGTL010000008.1, forward strand.
AGATTGGTGAATTGGACACATTCTTGACTTAAGAAGCATAGAATTGGATTGTAATGGTGAAACCGAAATGCCTAGTCTTTCTCTCATTGTTTCTGAACCAATCAATCAAACATCTTTACTTTACATTTTGTTACATTACTTTCGTCTCAAATCAAATCAGAACTCAATCTATTTCACTTTAAAGTCTAGTTAGGGTTTGCTTAAGCTTGTGATTTGCATAGTTCTAATAAGTCTTTGTGGGTTCAACATCCTTATTTGTGCAACACTTTACTATCAACTCTTGTGCATTTGCAAGACACATCACCCTCTTTCTTTTATAATAATAGAGATAATAATAGAGATGTTTCTATGAATCAATTTATTATGTTCTTTGTATGTCACATATTTTTTTATTTCTCAAAATGCAGTTATATATATCATTTCGTAGAGGTTACTTGGGAAAAATAGCTCCAGACATATATGATAATAATAACAATAATAATAGTAATAATAATAATAATAATAATAATAAATAAAAAACAATAATAATAATAATAATGGCAGCATATATATATATTGCAAATACCATGAGCAAGAATCAAGGCAGTTTTTGTTGTGTGTTTTCTAACTTGAAGTCGTAGGAATTGAATCCAGTGTAAACCCCGTCCTTCATGTTGCTGATAATCATTTTCCCCTTAATAGTAATGTTGCGCTCCGTGTAGGAGAAAGGAACATCGCACCATGCCTCGGTGGCCAACAGCCTCACCTTCACCATAGTCTTTGCCGGAATAACAACCTTATATACACAAACAGTCCTCTTCTTTAGACTACTACTTGATGTCACTGTGACATCATCACTAACTCCTCCCTCCTCCTGCGGCATTAATTCTGCAGATTCAATCTCCATCTTTCCACCATCTCCAATCACCGGAAACCCGGGATGGGAGCTACCCTTGACGTTCAACTTGATAGTGGATGAAATGCTGGAATTCCAAGTGCGTGTCCATGATTTTGTGTACTCAAACTTCACCTCTACAGTCTGAGACTCTTCTTTACTGTTAACTGCCTCTTCGCTCGCTATTTCAACCACCTTTTTGTCGAAGATCCTTGCATCCGACATGCGAAAATAGACATTTAAAACCTGAGTTGAAGCTAATTCAAGCCTTGTCATCAACAGTTGTTGCTCTCCTCCGATTCCGAGACTGTTGGCATTCATACCGGATGTAACTCCATAGCCGTAATGAGTAAACCTACTGCAGAACTTTTTGTTATACATGTTGAGGAGAGCCACGTGATCAGTTACTCCAACTTTGATCGGCCAAAATAGTGTCTTGCTGGAGCTGGTGTCATCTGAGTCCGCCACGATCCACTCAACCATGTCCACACTCCAAAATTTGCCCAAGGAATTGGACATTATGCGGACGCTTCCATCAGATTCGGTGAACACCACGTTCACAACAGTTGAATGGTCCGATTCAGTGCCCGTCATGACAATGTACGGGCTTCCGTTGGTCCATTGGTGTGTGACAAACATACCGTTACCACTACTTTGGAACACCACATATTTGGGAAGTCTCACTAGCGATGCCCAATCGATAACTGTGAATAAATCCAACAATCCCTCGTCCGGCGAGGCACCAGATCCAACTCCCAAGCGTCCCACCGTCGTCGGATTCTTGGACGACAGCACGTAGTTTCCAAGTTCAACATGGCGAAGTCGGAGGACGGTATAACTAATGGTACGATTATACTCAAAGACCGGCTCGAACAAGGTACAAGATGGCATGGATTGGTCTTCAACTCGTTTATCGGCCCCGGCAACGATCCATTTTTCAGATTCATAAGCAGAATCCTTTGAATAATGATTTTGCTGTGTGGCCAGATATTTGTTGTTGTTGCAGCATCTAATGTGAACTAGTCCATCACTCCCACTATTCCTAGCCATCTTCACTTCGAACTTTGCATCAGTACTCCATGGATCCTCTGCAGAGAAGCTCAGAACCCCTGCTGCTGGCAGGCTGACGCCCGCATTCTTCTTTTCTTCATCTTCATGTATGTAGCGCAAGTATTTTTTGTTTTGGTTTAATTTCAGCACCACAAACTTTGGCAATGCCATTTTAGCTCTCTAGCTACCTCTTCCTCGCTCATAAATTTCCTTATGCAAACAAAACAAAACGATACCTCTTTATTGAGCGGCAAGGGCTCCTTGCGTTTATTCCCTTTGTCGTGTATTCGTTTATTGTGAAGTTTTGTTGATGTGAGCCGCATCCGAGAGAGAATGTCCTTTTTCATTTGATTGAGATTTGAGCAAAGACATATCGAATCTGCTTTTGTCGATAGAGTTAATTTGTGGAGACGACGTCGACGGGTGTTGGTGGAGGTGCGATGGACTCATTTTCCCTCTGCGAGATTCACGTGGAAGGCATATTGGAAATAAAGCTAACAAGCCAGCCATGACGATATTCCAGATAATTTATGTGGGGGTATTTTCCCCAACAACCAAAGCTCAAATTATTGATCAATCATCAATAATCTTCTTCTATACAGCTTGCTGGGTCATCTCTGTCTTGTTAAACTTTTTCTTTCTTTTTCTTTTTTTGGTCAAGTGTCTTGTTCAACTTTGAAAGCTGAATTCGTTTGGAAGCCTCTTCACAAAAATGAATAATTTTGAGATTGGGGGTGATTTTGGTAATTCATATTAATGTAAACTAAACGAATTATTCACTTTTACAATTTTAATTGTTATCAATATTGTTGATTGGTCATGTTTTTTGACCACTCTCGGTTAGTTTTGGCCATCAATCCATATATAAAAGTTCATTTACTCATTGAGCTCTACGCACTGGTATAAATGATTTTGATTTTTGTGATGATTGAAAATTGGGTGTGTAACCCGCTGACCACCAACAATGCCGTCACGCGTGACGATGCTTGGGAACATTTTCAGGGGCTGTCATCCCGATTGTGACATGCCCGTCATCCTATGAACCTATGTCTAAGATGGTTTTGTGAAGCTCAAATATTGTTCGGAAAACCCTTATAGACCGACACGTGTTTTCCTTGATTGGCGGAAATTAATCCGACCTTTGAATTACTATCCAATTTCAAGAGTATGATTGTGGATTGATTCTTACACTATCGAAACTTTAGGATTGGAAATTCGAGGTCCGTAGACTCTGAATTGAATTTCTAGGTGTTTTGACCCGAAACCGGGTCTACGTTCATTTCACATTTTTGTCATAAGGATTGGTTGGGTACGCCCAATTTCCGATTCATATAGGTACGATCTTTTTTGTATTCTATTTGCGAGGTTTTGGTTTTATCTCCCCCTCGTTGTATTTCTTTTTCTTAATAAATTTTGGTTAGTGTGGGTGTTAGAGGGATGGGGGAGCGTTCTATCGTGGGCTCGGTTCCCTCTCAATTGCTTTGTACGTTGAGAGGGTAGGCTGCTGTAGCAGTCCGATGACTAAGTCATAGTGTGTAGTTCTGCTCGCCTAATCCTTAATCGCTCCACTCTTGTCGTTAAAAAAATAAAAAAATTGACTTTTGGTCAACTAAATCATTTATATGTGTTGAGAACACTCCTATATCTCTGTGACATGAAAGTATAGTTGACGGTAGCAACGCCATCCTCCGATTTTTCCACATTCATATTATAAAGTCTGTTGATCGATGTCAAACAATGAGACAACTGTATAATAGCCTATAAAGAATTTGGCTCAACGAACATGGAACTGTTGGATGAATGCACGGTTATTAATTGATTATCGCTAGTGAAAGTTCCCAAATATTTGGTCTTCTCAAGCACTGCTAATGTGGAGTATTTGTCACCGCAATGGACCAAGAACTATTTGAGCCAGCAACCACTCCCATATATGATCTTCTTAAAAGATGAGTGGGACAATCGACGGCAGTGAACGTGATCTTCACCAAAGTAGATATATGGAAGCGTCCGTATAAAGTCCAACTCATTGGGCAAATTCTGGAGTGTTGGCGACGGTTATTGGAATTGGATTCTAGCACACTCAGATGACCCCATCATCAACAAAAATTGTTCTGGCCCGCCAAATTTCATGACAACCTTATTGCTCTCCGCAACTTGCATAACAAAAAATTCTTGGGCAAGTAATTGACACATTACGGCTATGGAATTACGGCCGGTCAGAGTGCAACAACCCTAGTGATCGGGTGAAACATCGGGGTACATGACCATGTTTCATGGTTTTGTGACGTCTTTACACTACAAGAAATCTTGTCTGGCCCGACAAGCTCTTGCCCGACGAAAGCATGCTCGCCGGGTAATCAAATGTTGCCTGACGGATAAGCATACTCGCCGGGTAACCTATTGGCGGGAAGAGCATGTCGTTGGCACGTAAAATTGGAAGGTGTTACCAGACGATATGTACCACCCGTCGGGTAACATTATATAGAACGACGAATAATCGTCGTCGGGTAACATTTGAGATTGACTCTTTATTGCCCGACGGATCATTAAAAGTTGTTCGGCGAATGTGGTTCTTCGGGCAAAGGTCTAAACACACTAAATACCCGAGACTCTCCCTTTTCTTCTTATTCTTCTTCTTCCTCCTCTCTGCTTCAGCACTTCTCTGCTCTCTCTCTCAATCTCTCACTCACTCACTCTCTTTTCTCTACTTAACATTATCATCTCATCACCATTTTCACTACCAATCAAATCTTTTTTCTCTATCAATCACCAAATATAAAATATTAAGGTTTGAAAATTTTATTTTTTTTAGTTTTGAAATTTTGATTTTTGAATAGGAATTAATTATGTTTTGTGTTGTAGGAATTTTGTGGTTGATTTGAAAGAATACTTATAAAAAGGTATGTGTGTTTACCTCTCAATTTAATTTTGATAAGAATGTTGGATATAATTATGTTAGGAAATTTTGTATTTATTGTGGAAAATGTGTAGAAATTATTTAGAATTTGTTAGGAAAATATGAAAATAGAAAATATGTTATGAAATTAGGAAAATAGAAAATATGTTAGTAAATTAGGAAATTTTGTTGTAAAATAGGAAAATTAAAAATATGTAATGAAATTATTGAAATTAGAAAATATGTTTGGAAATTAGGAAGAATGTTAGGAAATTAGAGAAATAGAAAATATGTTAGGAAATTAGAAAATTTTGTTAGAAAATAGGAAAATATAAAAATATGTAATGAAATTATTGAAATTAGAAAATATGTTTGGAAATTAGAAAATATGTTAGGAAAATAGGGAAATAGAAAATATGTTAGGAAATTATGAAATTAGAAAATATTTTAGGAAAATAGGAAAATAAAAAATATGTAATGAAATTATTAAAATTCAAAATTATGTTTGGAAATTAGAAAATATGTTAGGAAATTAGGGAAATAGAAAATATGTTAGGAAATTAGAAAATATTTTAGGAAAATAAGAAAATAAAAAATATGTAATGAAATTATTGAAATTAGAAAATATGTTAGGAAAATAGGGAAATAGAAAATATGTACGAAAATTATAAAATTGTAAATTCTGTTTTATGCATAATTAATATATGTTTGTATTTGTGAATATATTGTGATATTTTTTGTAAAACGCTTTATTTAGTTCCGACGGAGTGAAATACGTTCATATTTCATAACCATTTAGGCGAAGTTAATCGAGTTGATTAACTTCGTATAAAGAAATTCAATGAAAAACCTTAGACCCGTTTAAGAGTCAGTGAATCAGATTGGTTGACTGACTCTTGAATTGTCCATTTATTCGGACAGTTTGGGGGTGCGCAACTATGTGTTGTGTAGTTGGCGGTCTATGAGGTTAGGTTTCGATTGTGGGAAATTCGGTTTGTATCCCCTCAATGTTCTCCGAATGCATAATAGATATTTGTTTATAACATCTACGTCGTGCATTTCGGGAACTGTAGGGAGATGCTGCCGAAATTTCCCTCGATCAAAATTTAGCCTCGTAGGTCGCAAACTACACAGCACAGAACGTGCACTCTCGAATGGGATAGGGCCAAATCAACGGAGGCATACGGAGAAGAGCTGCTTTTGATTTTAACTTGTTCTATTTACAGGACAATTTTAACTCAGTAATTACTTACGTTGACTCTATGTTGTGAAAGCAGGCACAATGGACAGAGGGTGGATGCAAATGTTTGATAGATCTTCTGATCAGTATTTGGATGGGATCGACAGTTTCATTGCCTTTGCACGTAGTCATTGCAGTTATACAAGACGTATTAGGTGTCTATGCCGTAAATGTAACAACTGCATTTGGATGTCGTTGAATGAGGTCCAAACTCATCTGGAATGGAATGGCATCGTACACAACTACACTAATTGGATCTATCACGGTGAAGAAATATTTTCCTCATCAACATCTTCGGTTCCCGGGACCCGTCGGGACGAAAATGGTTTGGATCGGCGATGTGATAATGATCAAGTCCTTGAGTTATTAACCGATGATTTTCCTCCCGGATCAGATGATATGGAAGATGATGCGCCAACGTTGCAACCCGAAGACTCTGAGGTCCATTACGAGAGATTGTTGAAAGAAGCTCAGCGCGAATTGTACCCCGGTTGTAAATCATTTTCGGTTCTAGGGGCAGTTGTGGAGTTGATGCACATGAAAATTGAGTATAATCAAACGAACAAGCATTTTGATCACATGATGGACATCATCATCCGAATGCTCCCCGAAGACAACTATCTGCCAAAAGATCATTATAGCTCGAAGAAGTTGTTGAAGGGCCTTGGGTTAGGGTATATCAAGATCCATGCATGCAAGAACAACTGTGCATTGTTTTACGGTGAATTCGAGCAGCTTGACAAATGTCCCATGTGCAATGAGCCTAGGTTTCAAAAGAACAAGATTCCTAAAAAGGTGTTGCGTTATTTTAAACTGAAGCCAAGGTTACAAAGATTCTACATGTCGTCCCACACAGCCCGTGATATGAGGTGGCATAAGGATGAACGCATTGATGATGATGTACTGAGGCATCTGGCCGATGGAGAGGCTTGGAAAGAATTTGATAAAATGTATCCCGAGTTTGCTACGAAGCCAAGAAATGTCATATTGGAGCTCGCTACTGACGGGTTTAATCCGTTTGGGAGTTTTGAAAAGCCCTATAGCACTTGGTCGGTGGTTGTGGTTCCGTATAACTTGCCTCCTTGGAGATGCATGAAGAAAGAATTCACAATCCTCAGTACTTTGATACAGGGGCCCAAATCACCGAGTAATTCCATCGATGTGTATTTGCGGTCGTTGATTGACGAGCTCGTGGATCTGTGGGAGAATGGTGTCTGAACATACGACAAGTACAGTTTGGAAATGTTCACCCTATGAGCGGCTGTAATGTGGACAATTAATGATTTTCCTGCTTATGGTATGTTGTCGGGATGGAGCACCAAGGGCTATCTTGCTTGCCTGACATGTGGACCAAACACAACGTCCTTTTGGCACGCATCTAAGGTATGCTACTTGTGTGCGAGAAGGTTTCTGCCCTGGGATCATCGATGACGAATGCAATCTGACTCATTTGATGGTAAATCAGAGTTAAGAGGTCGACCAAGGGAGAGGTCCAGTGATGAGATATTATCCACACTGAACAGTATACATGACTTCGTCACACAAGGATCGAAACCAGTTGAATAGGAAAATTGGACGAAAAAAAGCATATTCTTTCGGTTGCCATATTGGTCGAAGTTGAAAATCAGACACATTGCCGATCCTATGCACATCAAGAAGAATGTTGCTGAGAGTGTTGTCGGAATGACTTTACCCATTGAAGGCAAGTCAAATGACAAAAAAAAGACTCGTATGGGCATGAAAGAAATGGGGATTCGGCCTAATTTGTGGCCAAAAGTCGTCAATGGCAAATACATCATGGCTCATCCAAGTTATACATTTATGCCGAACAATAAGAAAAAATTCCTGAAGTGGTTGCAGGGTGTGAAATTTCCCGACGGGTGCGCCGGCAACATATCCCAGAGTGTTAGCATGGATGGTGGGACCATTTCTGGTATAAAGAGCCATGATTATCTTGTTTTGCTACAACGACTCATTCCGATTGGTATTTGACCCTTCTTGGAGGCTGGTGTTGTTGAGATGATAGTTTATTTGTCTCAATTCTTCTAGATATTATGTGCCAGGTCATTGGTGAAGGGGGACCTTCAAGCAATTAACGAGGATATGGTGTACATCATGTGCCGGCTTGAGCAAATATATCCACCTGCATTCTTTGATGTAATGGTGCACCTACTAATATATCTGCCGGATGAGGCAAAGCTCGCTGGCCCGGTGCATTATCGTTGGATGTACCCAATCGAGAGGTAAAACTTATTCTTGCTATTTGATAATATTTCCTTACTATCATGTATATATGTGAATCTTAATATAAATTTCCTTGCAGAATATTAGGAACGTACAAGCGGTACGTTCGGCACAAAACACGTCCCAAAGACTCTATAGCCGAGCCGTACATTGCAAATGAGGCACTGACATTTTGTGCAATGTACCTTCGAAATGTTGAAACTACCTTTAATAGGGCGTCGCGCAACGACGATGGTGGTCAACGTCTAGAGACCCTATCTGTATTTGCCTAACCCGCACGACCATTCAGCAGTGGTCCAATCTGGGAGCCGTTCATCAATAGCGACATGGAGGTGGCTCATTGGTTCTTACTAAACAACTGTGATGAAGTCTGGCCCTTCCACGAGCAGCACGAGGCGTTTATGAAGGCCCAATTTCCTTCTAATTGGGAAGAAATGGACAAAAAACTGTTTCCACGTTGGTTTTTAGAGCATGTAAGTCAAATATTTTATTTCAAAGTTTTTAAATTGGTTTTAAGCTTACCTATTTCGTTTTTTGAGTGTATCTTACCAGATGGCACAGCTGAAAGATGTCAACTCGCCAAATTTCAATAAAGAATTAATGCAACTGGCCATTGGCCCATTCCGAGGAGAAATGTACGTTGGTTGTCACGTTAACGGAGTTAAGTTCGTTTGCACAGAACAAGACGACAAGTTGTCTATACAAAACAGCGGGGTCTTCGTGTCGGGGGATGGGGAAAATGCTGATACGGGTTTCTACGGCAAATTGTTAACTGTGGTTAAGGTGTTATACGCCGACCGCAAGAAAGTCGTCTTGTTCAAGTGTCATTGGTTTGATACCAACCCAAGTATCCCAGGCAGTGTCATCAAAGACCAGTTATGTACCTCTATAAACACAAACACCCGGTGGTTTGAGAGTGATCCCTACCTCCTCGCTAGTACGGCGAAACAAGTATTTTATGTGGATGATCCCAAAGCTGGTGGTGGATGGAGAGTAGCTGAGATGGTGAATCATAGAAACATTTGGGACTTGGATGACCGATACCATAAAGAAGATGGGGAAATAGACGATGACCAAATCATTTACCAGGTGGATTCATCAGCATCCGCCCAAAACGTGGATGGAGTACGGACCAATGACATCATCACACCAATTACGATTGATGACATTTTTGTTGATCTGGGCGAATTATAACAAATTGAAAGTGATTCGGAGGAATCAAGTACTGTACACATATCGGATGACGATCGTGATTGGGAGGGGGAAAGCGAATCCGAATGAAAGTTGTAAATTCGAAATTTCATTCATATATGTAATATCCATGTTCAAATCAATAAATTTGATTTATATGTATGTTGTATGATTTCATTCACAAAAATAGTTTTTTTACTTTCTTAAAGTGAGGAGACCATACATGCACTCCACAAAATACGCAACTTAAAAATAAGTGAAGATCAAAGATTTAGTCAAATATTTTGATGATAAGTCATGAAGGTCAATTTGATAAATCATGAGGGTCAATTTTTACTCTTTAGTGCAATGTGAAAAAAATTGAACCCAACATTCATATTGACCAAATAAGATACAATAATTTTTTATAAAAAATATTGTCTATAAAATGTGATTTGATATTATTTTTATAAATAATTATTTACCAGATTAAATTTACATTAATTTAATAAACAATTTGTTTAAATTAATGTTGCCCGATGGACAATTAACATGTTACCCGACGGATCGAAACAATTGGTGTTACTCGACGGATACGTAACTGTTACCCAACGACTATATGTAACACTTTACCCGACGGAAATGGTACGGGTTACCCGACGGACCACAACAATTGGTGTTACCCGACATACACTTAACTGTTACCCGACGACGATAATTAACATGCTACCATACGGATATTTAATGGTTTACCCCACGAATATACATGAATAATCGTCGGGTATGATTGAGCAGAACAAATTTACATGTTTTTATTAAACAACTTTTTAAAATTACTTGCAAATTGAAATTGACCGATCTAACCGTCCACATTTATGGTAGGTACCCATAGATTTCCTATGCGAAAAATTAACCAATTTGGAAATGCCGGGATTAGGTAACGGTGTGCGACGGTTCAACGGTTACATACCGTTCCTTCACGATCGGGCGGCTTGAAATCCTCAAAACAACAAGATTTTCGACAGGCGAGATCTAGGCATGTAAAACCACAAAGTGAACGGTTAGATCGGTCAAATTCAATCGTTTGAATATCAATAGAACCAAAAATTCGCAAAATGTATTTAAGTTTCCATCGAAAGTTTAAACTCCTTGGTAATTATGCTTGTTTTCCGATTTTCAAAAACTTAAAAATTGAAATTGACCGATCTAACCATCCACATTTATGGTAGGTACCCATAGATCGCCTACGCAAAAAATTAACCAATTTGGAAATCCCGGTATTAGGTAACGGTGCGTGACGATTCAACGGTTACACAACGTTTCTTCCCGATCGGACGGCTTGAAATCCTCAAAACATCAAGATTTTTGACGGGCGAGATCTAGGCACGTAAAACCACAAAGTGAACGGTTGGATCGGTCAAATTCAATCGTATGAATAACAATATAACCAAAAATTCGCAAAATGTATTGAAGTTTCCGTTAAAAGTTTAAATTCCTTAGTCAATATGCTTGTTTTCCGATTTTCAGAAATTTAAAAATTGAAATTGACCGATCTAACCGGCCACATTTATGGTAGGTACCCATAGATCACCTACGCGAAAAAGTACCCAATTTGGAAATTCCGGGATTAGGTAACGGTGCACAACGATTCAACGGTTACATAACGTTTCTTCACGATCGGACGGCTTGAATTCCTCAAAACATCATGATAATGATAGATGGAGCTTTAGGCATGTAATACCAAAATTTGAACGGCCCCGATGCTGAATATTCTTTCGCCGGACCTGGTTTTCAGATTAATGGTAAAAAAGGCATCAGAAAAGTCATGCCCGACGAATAAAGGCATTCCCCGGGCCAACAACGACGAGCTACATTTGGTACGTCGTCGGGTAACTTTAATAAAACGCGCAATTTTTTAAAAATTTCGCGACATCTCAAAACTGCCGCGTAGTTTTTCGCGAAATCTCAAAATTCCCGCGTAGTGTAACCCGACGAATATTCGAAATGCTACCCGACGGACTGCCGATAGGTGGTCTTACCCGACGGACTGCCGATAGGTGGTCTTACCCGATGGACTGCCGATAGGTGGTCTTACCCGACGACGGTTTTGAATTATGCCCGACGAACACTGCACCTAAATTTTTGCGGAATCTCAAAAGTCCTGCATTTTGTTGCCCGACGGAGGTTGAAAATCTTACCCGACGGATTGCCGACTGTTGTGCTTACCCGACGGAGGTTGAAACACTTACCCGACGGATTGCCGACCGATGTGCATACCTGACGGATGCTTTACAATTTAGCCCGACGGAATTTCCGCCTAAATATTCGCACAATCTCAAAGTTATCGCCTAATATTGCCCGACGGATATGTTTAAATTAACCCGACGGATATGAAACATGTTACCCGAAGGATACCGAACATGTTACCTAACGATGATGTGAACATGTTACCCGACGAAAGCCGAACGAGATACCCGACGAATATCCACCGTTTGTTAATACCCGACGAATCATTAAAGTGTTGCCCGACGAACTGGTTCGTCGGGCAATGTCAACTACAGAGGTATATCATACCGACTCTTCTTCTTCTTCCTTGTTCTTCATTTTCTAAAGTTCCTCCGCTGCTCTCAGTTTCGCTCTATTTCTCTCCCAATTTGCTCTTTGTTTCGTTTGAAAATCAGAACCACACCACTGTTTCTCGATCTCCCTCCATCTGCCGCCCCAACAGTCAAAGACACTGCCTCTCTCTCAGTGAGCTTTGTCGTCGCCGCCGCTCCCCTCGCCAGACCGATCTCTCACCGAGTTCCTTGAAGGTTGAACTCATTGTCCCTCTCTCTCTGTATTGTTATTGTATATATACTGGTTTATTGTTAAATTTGATTTGAAAAAAGAATTTATGAAATTGGATATTGTTATTGTTATTGTTATTTTTATTGTTAATGTTAATGTATATATATTTGGATATATATATTTGTTATTGGTTTATTGTTAATGTTAATGTATATATATTGGTTAATTGTTAATTTTGATTTGAAAAAAGAAATTATGAAATTATGAAATTGGATATTGTTATTGTTAATTTTTAATGTTAATGTATATATAATGTTAATTGTTATTGTTATTGTTAATGTTAATGTTAATGTATATATAATTGTTATTGGTTTATTGTTATTGTTAATGTATATATAATAGTTCAAGATTTGTTAAAATTTTGATGTTTGGTATAATGTTGAAATTGATAGAATGTTATGATTTTGGATATGAAATTTATGTGAATTTTATGAATTTTGGGTATTTGAATTTTAAAAACAATTTTGTGAAATTTTGATATGGTGTATTATAAGTGAATTTTGGAAATGTGAGTTTTATAAATTTTTAATTTGTGAATTTTAGGATTTGGATATTATTATTATATGTTTGGATTAATTTTGTAAGTTTCATTTTGGTCCCGAAATTTGGAGTTAGAAATTTAGGTATAATGTTGTGAATTTTGAGTTTAGTACGTTTGGATTAACTAGTTTTTTAAGTTTAATTTTCGTTTCTGTTGGATTTATTTTAAAAAATTATAATTTGGTGGTTTTAGTTTTTAGATACCAATTTACTAATTATTACTAAAAAAATAATTGCTTTATTTATTTACGTTTATTGGAATTATAAAATGTTGGTTAATTTTAAATGTGATTTTGTTATGATTTTTTTAATTTAATATTTAATATTAAAAATATTTGGCATTTTTTATTTAATTAAAAACATGTTGGTTAATTTTATATTAATTAATTTATATTTGTTATTGTTGATGTCGCATTGCACCTTAATCACATCTAGGACCCGCCTCTGCCCTGATCCTGTTGATGATCATGCGCCGGAGGAGGCAGCCCCTGACTCGGTTGCCTCAACAGCGGCGTCGGTTCAGTCATCGCTGTCGGTCCATCAGCGACCCGGTGCCATATCGGCACGTCGACAGCATAGCAAGAAACGGGGGTAATCCCATACCGACCCCCAGCCCCCGCAGGACGACGTCGGAGCGGACGAAACAGGGCCTAATTTCGGAGCACACCCTAAGGGTAAGTTCATTATTTTGTTTATTTAACCAACCGTTTATATTTTTTATTCATTTTATTTACCAATGTTCATCGAATTTGCAGGTAGGTCGGTGAACGTGCACGGGAAAAACCGCAGTTTGACATCCCAGCGGATTTGCAGGGCAACAAATGCAAAGATACTGGTGGTGTACGTGCCGCGCCTCCGGTCCGCGCCGGTCAAAATTCACAGCCCCCTGGTGTATGACATTGGTGCGATTCTTCGCACCAAGTCCCTGATGATGAGGGAAACTTTCAGAAGCCAAACCCCGGAGGAGATCACGCGTTGTTGGGGAGAGTTATCGGTATGTTGTTTTCTCATTTTTAACATTTATTTCATATTTTTGAATTATTTTACTAACTTTAATAATTGATTGCAGATCAATTTTGAGTTCGACTTGGAGGACGTCGAGCTTAGTAGATACCTGAGCCACCACTGGCAGTTACGGTACGCAGACTAGAAGTATGAGCTCCACAAGTACTTCTTGACTTGGCCTTCCCCAGAGGAAGCTCGGGAAAATCCTCCGGAGGAGTTAGACGGGCCGAAACTGCCAGGGTGGTTGTGGTTGTGCGACCATTTCGTGTCCCCCACCTATCTGGTACGTATTATCTATCTAGTTAATTAAATTATCTAATTTTTATGTTATTTTCCATTTTAAATTTTAATTTTTGGTTTTACAAATGAATAGCAGAAATCGATTGCAAACACATCGAACCAGGGAGCGAAGAAATTCAACCACCACAGGGGGTCGTGATCCTTATCGGCGCCGCAGGAGGATCGACACAACGCCGGGTCGATGTTCCCAGAGGTGGATGCCTGGGGGCAAGTATACGCTGGATGGGGGGATCAAGTGGCTGACAAAATTCACGTAAGTTTATTTTTTTGGAAGACTAAACATTATTTTTTAATTTTATAATTATATTTCTAATTAATATTTATTCGAATTTGTAGGATGCGATGCAGCAAGATGTCCAACAGACACAAGCTGAGCTCACCCAACAGCATCCGGAAGTGCCGTTGGAGCAGCAGCTCTCTAATCCCGACATGTCGATCGCTATTCTGGAGCGACAACTTGGGAGGCGCCCAGGGAGGGTCGTTCGCGGGGCGGGCGACGGGATTATGCGGGATGTCTTGGCTCAGTCGTCCTGTTCATCTCGGATAGGCAATCCCCAGGAGACGTCGGACCGTTGGAGAAACCTCGAGTCCGAAAATGCTATGATCAAAGTCCAATACGCGGAGATTCAAGCCCAAAACCAACAAATCAAGACCGCCCTTGACAAGGTCCTTCAACGTTTGGGTGACCGTGGATTGGATGACATTTTCTCACCGCCCACCCAACAACCCCCTCATGATCCCTCCTACTTTGACCCCTCAACTAGTAGTTAGAGTGTACTATATATAAAATATTTTTTATATATTTAATGATGTAAAAATATTACATTAATTTTTATAAATATTATTTTTATTTTATTTTGATTCTTTTAATTGAATTTTTTAATTAAATGTTTTATTTTTTATTATTTAATTAAATATTTTATTAAAAATATATTTTATTTATTCAGAGTTTGCCCGATGAATAGCCACGGCATCGGGCATATAAACGGAAATTTTTCAAAATTTACCCAACGAATGTGGGACATGTTAGCCGACGGATAAGTAAACTGTTATCCGACGGATAAGAAAACGTTACCCGACGAATATGTAACACGTTCCCCGACGGATGTGTAAAACGTTATCCAACGGATGTGTAATACTTAACCCGACGGATGTCTATAAAGTTACCCGACGGATGTGTATAACATTACCCGACGGATGTTTAAAAACTGACCCGACGGATATGTAATCACTTACCCGACGGATATTTACATAGTTACCCGACGAATATTGTAAGGTTACTCGACCCACATTGTACGTCGGTAATATGTTGTTGACTTTTAGGTTACTCAACAAAGACTTCAGCGACGAATTAGTCCGCCGGCCAAGATAACGTTGCTCGACGAATACACTGTTGTCGTCGACTAATATCAAAGCCCGACGGAGATTGCCCGACAGAGATTCGCCGTTTTTAGAGTGGCTAGATGAATCCCTACGGTTGCTCGACGACGTTCTTTCGCCGGGCAACTTGGATTTTGTTGTGGTGTTAATGTCATTTTTCACATTCGAGATGCAAGGATCTACAACCAACAAGTGATTGAAATGTCCAAGGGAGAGGCGGTTAACTCTAGTGAAGAATCTGAGACTCTGGAATTGATGCTCACATACAATTACATGGAAACGTAGTTGGAATTCAAGCCTTTCTCCCATGTTCAAGTTGAACATGAAAAGTGGCTTGCGTGTCGGGTTTCCTGTAATTGCAGAGGTTGGAAAGATGGAGCTTGATTTTACGGGAACAGAAATGAAGCTGGAGAGAGGAAGTGAGACATTGAAAAGAGTAGCGTGCAGACGAATGTGTTTAAAAGACTAGGGTGAAGGGTGAAGGGTGAAGGGTGGTGGCCACCAAGGCTTGGTGTGATATTCCTTTCTCCTATAAGGAGGGCAACATTATGAATACTAAAACTAAATAATTTCAGTTTTGCCCTTGGATATTTATTCATCATTCTTACGATTATTATAATATTATCATAATATTATTATTATTATTATTATTATAAATATGATAAATTACACTTTATTAACTTGTGATATACATCAAATTACACATCTATACTTATATTTTCAAATTTTACATATACCATCTTTTATTTTTTTAAATGTTATATAACTTTGTCATTCCATTTGATTTTCTGTTAAAATTTATGTTAAAGTGATGAGTTTGATAAAGTGGGACCTATGTTTAGATTAAATGAGTGCCAAATAAACGCCACAAGGTATAAAATAATAATAAATTTATTAAAATAAGTTAAATAATAAAAATATAAAAAAATCTATCCCCACTACAACAAAATCCATCTTGCCCGACGAAAGGACGTCGTCGAGCAACCATAGGTGTTCGTCGAGCAATTCTGAAAACGGTGAAACGCCGTCGGGCAACCTAAGTCGGGCTAGTGCAGTCGGGCTTGATGTTAGTCGACGACAACAGTGTATTCGTCGAGCAACTAAAGCTTGCCCGGCGGAGGTGTTCGTCGCTTACACCTCCGTCGAGCAACCTAAAGGTCAACAAGATATTACCGACGGAGAATGTGCGTCGGGTAACCTTCATATATTCGTCGGGTAACGGTTTACATATCCGTCGGGTAACGGTTTACATATCCGGGTAAATATTTACATATCCGTCGAGTAACGTTTTACATATCCGTCGGGTAATGTTTTACATATCCGTCGGGTAATGTGTTTACATATCCGTTGGGTAATGTGTTTACATATCCGTCGGGTAACTTTTTACATATCCGTCGGGTAACGTTTTACATATCCGTCGGGTAAGTGTTTACATATCCGTCGGGTAACTTTTTACATGTCCATCGGGTAACCGTTTACATATCCGTCGGGTAATGTTTTGGTATTCGTCAGGTAATTTGTACCCCATTCGTTGGGTAACTTTCTTAATCTTCGTCGGCTATAGTTTTTAAAAATTCCATTCCTATGCCCGACGACTTGACTGTTCGTCGGCCAAACGTTGAATATTTAAAATATATTTTCTAATAAATTATATAATTAAATAATTAAAAAATTCAATTAAAAGAATCAAAATAAAATAAAATTAATATTTATAAAAATTAATGTTATTTTTTTACATCATTAAAACTAAAACAATATTTTACATATATTACACTCTAACTTGTAGTTGACGGGTCGAAGTAGCTGGGATCCTGAGGGGGCTGTTGGGTGGGCCGTGAGAAAATGTCATCCAATCCACAGTCACCCAAACGATCAAAGACCTTGGCAAGGGCGGTCTTGATTTGGTGGTTTTGGGCTTGGATCTCCTCGTATTTGGGCTTTGATCTGAGCATTTTCGGTCTGGAAGAACTCGAAGCTTCTCCTAAGGTCCGACGTCTCATGGGGATTGCTTATCTGAGATGAACTCGATGACTGAGTAGAGACATCCCACACAATCCCATCGCCCGCCCCCTAACGATCCTCCCTGGGGGCCTCCCAAGTTTTCGCTCCAGAATAGCGATCGACATCTCGAGATTAGGGAGCTGCTACTCCAACGGCACATCCGGATACTGTTGGGTGAGCTCAGCTTATGTTTGCTGGACGTCTTGCTCCATCACCTCCTAGAAATTTGAATAAATATTAATTAGAAATATAATTATCAAATTAAAAAAAATGTTTAATCTTCCAAAAAAATAAACTTACGTGAATTTTGTCAGCCACTTGATCCCCCCGGCCAGCGTACACTTGCCCCCAGGCATCCACCTCTGGGAACATCGACCCGGTGATGCGCCGATCCTCCTACCGGGCCGATAAGGATCTCGACCCCCCGTGGTGGTTGAATTTCTTCGCTGCCCGGTTCGATGTGTTCGCAATTGATTTCCGCTATTCATTCGTAAAACCAAAAATTAAATTTTAAAATGGAAAATAACATAAAAATTAAATAATTTAATTAACTAGATAGATAATACGTAACAGATAGGTGGGGGACACGAAATGGTCGCACAACCACAACCACCCTGGCAGTTTCGGCCCGTCCAACTCCTCCGGAGGATTTGCCCGAGCTTCCTCCGGGGAAGGCCAAGTCAAGAAGTACCTGTGGAGCTCAAACTTCCAGTCTACGTACCGTACTGCCAGTGGTGGTTCAGGTATCTACTAAGCTCGACGTCCTCCAAGTCGAACTCAAAATTGATCTGCAATCAATTATTCAAGTTCGTAAAATAATTAAAAAATATGAAATTAATGTTAAAAATGGGAAAAACACACACCGATAACTCTCCCCAAGAACGCGTGATCTCCTCCGGGTGTTGGCTTCTGAAAGTCTCCTCCATCATCAGGGACTTGGTGCAAAGAATCGCACTAATGTCATGCACCATGAGGTTGTGAATTTTGACCGGCACGAACCGGAGGCGCGGCACGTACACCACCAGTATCTTTGCATTTGTTATCCTGCAAATCCGCTGGGATGTCAAACCTCGGTTTATCCCACGCACGTTCACCGACCTACCTGCAAATTCGATGAACATTGGTAAATAAAATGAGCAACAAATAAAAACGGTTGGTTAAATAAACAAAATAATGAACTTACCCTTAGGGATGGCGCCGACATTAGGCCTTGTTTCATCTTCTCCGACGTTGTCCTGTGGGGGCTGGGGGTCGGTACGAGGCTCCCCCCGTTTCTAGCTATGTTGTCGACGAGCCGATCGGGCACCGGGTCGCTGATGGACCGACATCGATGACTGAACCGACGCCGTTGTTGAGGCACCCGAGTCAGGGACTGCCTCCTCCGGCGCATGATCATCAACGAGATCAGGGCAGAGGCGGGTCCTAGACGTGATGAAGGTGCGATGCGACATCTACAATAACAAATATAAATTAATTAATATAAAATTAACCAATATATTTTTAATTAAATAAAAAAACCTAACATTTTTAATATTAAATATTAAATTCAAAAAATAAAAACAAAATCACATTTAAAATTAACCAACATTTTTTAATTCCAATAAACGTAAATAAATAAAGCAATAATTTTATTTAGTAATAATTAGTAAATTGGTATCTAAAAACTAAAACTACCAAATTCTATTTTTTTTAAATAAATCCAAAACAAATGAAAATTATACTTAAAATACTAATTAATCCAAGCGTACTAAACTCAAAATTCACAACATTATACCTAAATTTCTAAATCAAAATTTCGGGACCAAAGTCAAACTTACAAATGAATCCAAACATATAATAATAATATCCAAATCCTAAAATTCACAAATTAAAAATTTATAAAACTCACATTTCCAAATTTCACTTATACTACACCATATCAAAATTTCACAAAATAATTTTTTAAATTAAAATATCCAAAATTCATAAAATTCACATATCCAAAATTCACATAAATTTTATATCCAAAATCATAAGAAAAATCATAACATTATACCAATTTCAACATTATACCAAACATCAAAATT
The DNA here is from genome assembly GCA_037349345.1 of Oemleria cerasiformis. Classification (NCBI taxonomy): domain Eukaryota; kingdom Viridiplantae; phylum Streptophyta; class Magnoliopsida; order Rosales; family Rosaceae; genus Oemleria; species Oemleria cerasiformis. Next base: position 3,139,628 of record JAZGTL010000008.1, read on the forward strand.
TCAACAAATCTTCAACTATTATATGTCAATCGAAACAAATCTTAAAAATTTCAACATTATACCAAACAAATATTTATATTCCAATCAAATCCAAAATCACAATATTCAACTAATCCCCCTAAATTCTCAATCTGCACAATCTGCAATAATCAAATCCAAATTTAAATTCCTTTTTCAATACAATTTCATAATATCCAAACCAAAATTAAATTAAAATTTCAATCCAAACAAAAATTAAATTAACCAATCAAAATTAACAATAAACCAATATACATTAACATTAGAGAGAGAGAGGGACAATGAGTTCGACCTTTAAGGAACTCGGTGAGAGATCGGTACGGCGAGGGGAACGGCGGCGACGACAAACCTCGGTGAGAGAGAGGCGGCGTCTTTGACTGCTGGGGCGGCGGATTGAGGGAAAGCAAGAAACAGTCGGTGTGGTTCTGATATTCAAACGAAACAGAGAGCAAAGAAGGGAAGAGAAACAGAGAGCATGGGAGGAAACTGCAGAAAATGAAGAACAAGGAAGAAGAAGAGGGGTCGGTCTGATTTATCTATCAGATTGACATTGCCCGACGACTGGGTTCGTCGGGCAACACTTTAATGATTCATCGGGTAAACACAAACGGTGGATATTCGTCTGGTATCTCGTTACACATCCGCCGGGTAACATGTTCCATATCCGTCGGGCAACATCTTCCATATCCGTCGGCTTAATTTATGCATATCCGTCGGGCCACATTCTAAAAATCCGTCGGGTAAGTACAGCTGTCGGTATCCGTCGGGTAACATTTTCAAAATGCGTCGAGTAAGGACAATGGTCGGCTATCCGTCGGGTAATAATTTCAAACTCCGTCAGGCAACAAAACGCGGGACTTTTGAGATTCCGCGAAAATTTAGGCACAGTGTTCGTCGGGCGTAATTCAAAACCGTCGTCGGGTAAGATCACCGGTCGGCATTCCATCTGGTAACATGTCCAATATTCGTCGGGTTACATTAAGCGGGAATTTTTAGATTTCGCGAAAAATTTTGGCGGAAATTTTGAAATTTTTCGGGGAAAAAAATTGCGCGTTTTATTATAGTTACCCGACGACGTGGCTAATGTAGCCCGACGAAGGTTTGCCCAGCAAATGCCTTTATTCATCGGGCTTGACTTTTCTAATGTCGTTTTTAGCATTAATCTGAAAACCAGGTTCGGCGAAAGAATAATCAATATCGGGACCGTTCAAATTTTGGTTTTACATGCCTAAAGCCCCATCTATCATTATCGTGATGTTTGGAGGAATACAAACCGTTTGATCGTGAAGAAACGTTGTGTAACCGTTGAATCGTCGCGCACCGTTACGTAATCCCAGGATTTCCAAATTGGGTAATTTTTCGCATAGGCAATCTATGGGTACCTACCATAAATGTGGACGGTTAGATCGGTCAATTTCAATTTTTAAGTTTTTGAAAATCGGAAAACAAGCATATTGACCAAGGAGTTTAAACCCTTGATGGAAACTTCAATACATTTTGCGAAGTTTTGGTTCTATTCATATTCAAACGATTGAATTTGACCGATCTAACCGTTCACTTTGTAGTTTTACGTGCATAGATCTCGCCCGTCGAAATCTTGATGTTTTGAGGATTTCAAACTGTCCGATCATGAAGAAACGTTGTGTAACCTTTGAATCATCGCGCAACATTACTTAATCCCGGTATTTCCAAATTGGATAATTTTTCGCGTAGGCGATCTATGGGTACCTACCATAAATGTGGATGGTTAGATCGGTCAATTTCAATTTTTAAGTTTTTGAAAATCGGAAAACAAGCATAATTACCAAGGGGTTTAAACTCTTGATGGAAACTTCAATACATTTTACGAAGTTTTGTTCTATTAATATTCAAACGATTTAATTTGACCGATCTAACCGTTCACTTTGTGATTTTACTTGCCTAGATCTCGCCCTTTGAAAATCTTGATGTTTTGAGGATTTCAAACCATCCGATCGTGAGGAAACATTGTGTAACCGTTGAATCGTTGCACACCGCTACCTTATCCCAGGATTTCCAAATTGGGTAATTTTTCGCGTAGGCGATCTATGGATACCTACCATAAATGTGGACGGTTAGATCTATCAGTTTCAATTTGCAAGTAATTTAAAAACGTTGTTTAATAAAAAAACTGTAAATTTAATCTGCTAAATCATACCCGACGAATATTCATGTATATTCATCGGGTAAGTACAAGCGGTCCGTCGGGTAACACAAATTGTTGCGGTTCGTCGGGTAACCGGTAACATAGCCGTCGGGTAAAGTGTTACATATAGTCGTCGGGTAATAGTTACGTATCCATCGGGTAATACCAATTGTTGCGATCCGTCGGGTAACATGTGTAATAACCGTCAGGCAACATTTATTTAAACAAATTGTTTATTAAATAAATTTAAATTTAATCTGGTAAATAATTGTTTATAAAAATATTATCAAAGCACATTTTATAGACAATATTTTTTATAAAAAATTGTTGTATCTTATTTGGTCAATATGAATGTTGGGTATTTTGTTGAGTGCATGTATGGTCTCCTCACTTTAAGAAAGTAAAAAAACTATTTTTGTGAATGAAATCATACAACATACATATAAATCAAATTTATTGATTTGAAGATGGATATTACATATATGAATGAAATTTCGAATTTACAACTTTCATTCGATTCGTTTTTCGCCTCCCAATCACGCTCGTCATCCGATATGTGTACAATACTTGATTCCTCCGAATAACTTTCAATTTGTTCTAATTCCCCCAGATCAATACAAATGTCATCAGTCGCAATTGGTGGGATGATGTCATTGGTCCGTACTCCATCCACGTTTTGGGTCGATGCCGATGAATCCACCTGGTAAACGATTTGGTCATCTTCTATTTCCCCATCTTCTTCATGGTATCGGTTATCCAAGTTCCAAATGTTTCTATGATTCACCATCTCAGCTACTCTCCAACCACCACCAGCTTTTGGATCATCCACATAGAATACTTGTTTCGCCGTACAAGCGAGGATGTAGGGATCACACTCAAACCACCGGGTGTTTGTGTTTATAGAGGTACATAAATGATCTTTGATGGCACTACCTAGGATACTTGGGTTGGTATCAAACCAATGATACTTCAACAAGACGACTTCCTTGCGGTCGGTGTATAACACCTTAACCACAGTTAACAATTTGCCGTAGAAACTCGTATAAGCATTTTCCCCATCCCCCGGCACGAAGACCCCGCTGTTTTGCGTAGACAACTTGTCGTCTTGTTCTGTGCACACGAACTTAACTCCGTTAACGTGACAACCAGCGTACTTTTCTCCTCGGAATGGGCCAATGGCCAACTGCATTAATTCTTTATTGAAATTTGGCGAGTTGACATCTTTCAGCTGTGCCATCTAGTAAGATACACACAAGAAACGAAATAGGTAAGCTTAAAACCAATTTAAGAAATTTGGAAATAAAATATTTGCCATACATGCTTGGAAAACCAACGTGAAAACAATTGTTTGTCCATTTCTTCCCAATTAGAAGGAAATTGGGCCTTCATCAACGCCTCGTGCTGCTCGTGGAAGGGCCAGACTTCGTCACAGTTGTTTAGTATGAACCAATGAGCCACCTCCATGTCGCTATTGATGAACGGCTCTAAGATTGGACCAGTGCCGAATGGTCGTGCGAGTTGGGCAAATATAGATAGGGTCTCTAGACGTTGACCACCATCGTAGTTGTGCAACGCCCTATTGAAGGCAGTTTCAACATTTCGAAGGTACATTGCACAAAATGTCAGTGCCTCATTTGTAATATACTCCTCGGCTATAGAGCCTTCGGGACGTGTCGTGTTCCGAACATACCTCTTATACGTACCTAACATTCTGCAAGGAAATTTACATTATGATTCACATATATACATGATAGTAAGGAAATATTATCAAATAGCAGGGATAAGTTATACCTCTTGATTGGGTACATCCAACAATAATGCACCGGGCCAGCTAGCTTTGCCTCATCCGGCATATGTATTAGTAGGTGCACCATTACATCAAAGAATGCAGCTAGATATATTTGCTCAAGCCGGCACATGATGTACACAATATCCTCGTTAATTTCTTGAAGGTCCGCCTTAACCAACGACCTGGCACATAGTATCTGGAAGAATTGAGACAAATAAACTATCGTCTCAACAACACCAGCCTCCAAGAAGGGTCGAATACCAATCGGAATGAGTCATTGTAGCAAAACATGATAGTCATGGCTCTTCATACCAGAAATGGTCCCACCATCCGTGCTAACACTCCGGGATATGTTGTCGGCGTACAAATTTCACAACCTGCAACCACTTCATGAATTTTTTCTTATTGTCCGACGTAAATGTATAACATGGATGAGCCATGATGTATTTACCGTTGTTGACTTTTGGCCACAAATTAGGTCGAATCCCCATTTCTTTCATGCCCTGACAAGTCTTTTTTGTGTCCTTTGACTTGCCTTCAATGGGTAAAGTCGTTCCCACAACACTCTCAGCAACATTCTTCTCGATGTGCATAGTATCGGCGATGTGTATGATTTTCAATTTCGACCAATATGGCAACCGGAAGAATATACTTTTTTTTGTCCAATTTTCCTATTCGGCTGGTTTCGGTCCTCGTGTCACGAAATCATGTATAATGTTCAGTTTGGATAATATCTCATCACCGTATCTCTCCCTTGGTCGACCTCTTAACTCTGATTTACCATCAAATGAGTTAGATTGCATTCGTCATCGGTGATCCCCGGTTAGAAACCTTCTCGCACCCAAGTAGCATACCTTAGATGCGTGCCAAAAGGACGTTGTGTCTGGTCCACATGTCGGGCAAGCAAGATTGCCCTTGGTGCTCTATCCCAATAACATACCATAAGCAGGAAAATCATTAATTGTCCACATTACGGTCGCGCGTAGGGTGAACATTTCTCCACTGCACTTGTCGTATGTTCGGACACCATTTTCCCACATATCCACGAGCTCGTTAATCAACGGCCGCAAATACACATCGATGGAATTACTCGGCGATTTGGGCCCCGGTATCAAAGTACTCAGGATTGTGAATTCTTTCTTCATGCATCTCCAAGGAGGCAAGTTATACGGAACCATAACAATCAGCCAAGTGCTATAAGGCTTTGTAAAACTCCCAAACGGATTAAACCGGTCAGTAGCGAGCCCTAATATGACATTTCTTGGCTCCGCAACAAACTCGGGATACATTTTATTAAATTCCTTCCAAGCCTCTGCATCCGCCGGATGCCTCAGTGCATCATCGTCAATGCGTTCATCCTTATGCCACCTCATATCACGGGCTGTGTGGGACGACATGTAGAATCTTTATATTCTTGGCTTCAGTGGAAAATAACGCAACACCTTGTTAGTAATCTTGTTCTTTTGAAACCTAGGCTCATTGCACACGAGACATTTGTCAAGTTGCTCGAATTCACCGTAAAACAATGCACAGTTGTTCTTGCTTGCATGGATCTTGATATACCCTAAACTAAGGCCCTTCAACAACTTCTTCAAGCTATAATGATCTTTTGGCAGACAGTTGTCTTTAGGGAGCATTCGGATGATGATGTCCATCATGTGATCAAAATGCTTGTTCGTTTGATTATACTCAACTTTCATGTGCATCAACTCCACAACTGCCCCTAGAACCGAAAATGATTTAGAACCGGGGTACAATTAGCACTGAGTTTCTTTCAACAATCTCTCGTAATGGAGCTCAGAGTCTTCGGGTTGCAACCGTGGCTCATCATCTTCCATATCATCTGATGCAGGAGGAAAAACATCGATTAATAACTCAGTGACTTGATCATTATCACATTGCCGATCTAAACCACTTACGTACCGACGGGTCCCAGGAACCGAAGATGTCGATGCAGAAAATATTTATTCACCGTGATAGATCCAATTAGTGTAGTTGTGTACGATCCCATTCCATTCCAGATGAGTTTGGACCTCATTCAATGGCATCCAATTGCAGTTGTTACATTTACGGCACGGACACCTAATACGTCTTGTATCACTGCAATGACTACGTGCAAAGGCAATGAAGTTGTCGATCCCATCCAAATACTGATCAGAAGATCTATCAAACATTTGCATCCACCCTCTGTCCATTGTGCATGCTTTCACAACATAGAGTCAACGTAAGTAATTGAGTTAACATTGTCCCGTAAATAGAACAAGTTAAATCGAAAGCAGCTCTTCTCCTTATGCCTCTGGTGATTTGGCCCTATCCTATTCGAGAGTGCACGTTCTGTGCTGTGTAGTTTGCGACCTACGAGGCTAAGTTTCGATCGAGGGAAATTTTGGCAGCATCTCCCTACAGTTCCCCAAATGCACGACGTAGATATTATAAACAAATATCTAGTATGCATTCGGAGAACATTAAGGGGATACAAACCGAATTTCCCACAATCGAAACCTAACTTCGTAGACCGCCAACTACACAACACATAGTTGCGCACCCCTAAACTGTCAGAATAAATGGACAATTCAAGAGTCAGTCAATCAATCCGATTCACTGACTCTCAAACGGGTCTAAGGTTTTTCATTGAATTTCGTTATACGAAGTTAATCAACTCGATTAACTTCGCATAAACGGTTATGAAATATGAACGTATTTCACTCCGTCGGAACTAAATAAAGCGTTTTACAAAAAAAATCACAACAAATTCACAAATACAAACATATATTAATTATTCATAAAACAGAGTTTACAATTTTATAATTTCCGTACATATTTTCTATTTCCCTATTTTCCTAACATATTTTCTAATTTCCTAACATATTTTCTAATTTCAATAATTTCATTACGTATTTTTTATTTTCATATTTTCCTAAATTATTTTCTAATTTCCTAACATATTTTCTAATTTCCAAACATAATTTCAAATTTTAATAATTTCTTTACATAATTTTTATTTTCCTATTTTCCTAAAATATTTTCTAATTTCATTATTTCCTAACATATTTTCTAATTTCTAAACATATTTTCTAATTTCCTAACATGTTTTCTATTTCCCTAATTTCCTAACATTTTTCCTAATTTCCAAACATATTTTCTAATTTCAATCATTTCATTACATATTTTTAATTTTCCTATTTTTCAACAAAATTTCCTAATTTCCTAACATATTTTCTATTTTCCTAATTTCATAACATATGTTCTATTTTCATATTTTCCTAACAAATTTTCTAATTTCCACAAATTCTAAACAATTTCTACACATTTTCCACAACTTCGTCGGGCAACACCTTCCAATTTTTCGCACCAACTGGTTGCTCTTCCCGCCAACAGGTTACCTGGCGAGTGTTCGCATTCATCGGGCTACGTTTGCTTACCCGGCAAAATTATCTTCGTCGGGCAAACTCTAGTCGGGGCAACATCGATTTTCTTATAGTGCCCCTCTCGTCTTCTCCGCCGATCAGCCTCTAGAGGCGCTGGGTTTCATCCATCTTTGACTGGGTTTTTATTTTTTAACCACAAACTCACTTGGAAGTGAAAGATTTGATTCTTTTGTTTTGCTTCTTGTCATCATCATGTTGCTCATTTGTCTGGCCATTACAGAGCAGCAAAGGCAGAATCTTGGACTGATGAAAACGAGCATTAATCTTCTCAAAGGCCACATCAATACTACGCTTGTTTCGAACCCCAGTTTTGGTTTCAGAAAAAAATTACATCTCCAACCCATTAGCTCAGCAGGGTTCTCAACTACCCCATCTTTAATGTTCATGTGGAAGCTTGGAAGAGCTAGAGCAAGACACAATTAAGCTCCCTCACAAACTAAAGCTGAAAAATAATATGCAGATTTTGAGCCTGAATATTTTGATTATTAAACGAAATCCATTGTGCCAATCTACAGAGAGAAAGGCGGAGCGAAACCCAGAAAAGTACTCATCGTGATCACTTCATTGTCCCAAGTAAGGCAGTCCCCAAGGCGAGCCGAAATTCCAAGTACTTGTATCAAAGAATTTGGCACTACCAAATAGCTAAAATCCTGGAATTTCGTGGTTCTGGTTTGGCATTAAGATAAACAATTAAGAACTTGAAGCACTCCCCAGTTCACAAATGTTTATGAATCATCTGAAGATTAAAATGTACCAATGTACCCAGAAACAAAGCATGAAAATTTACCAACTACCAAGTACAAAGTTAATGGGGGTTGAAAAATGAAAGGGTTAGGTTGGGCAAAGTAATTCATGGACCCTTTGATCCTGATATCCAGAAAACAATGAATGTCAATGCCATATAATAATCAACTCCAATAACCAATTAACCAAAAATAAATAAACAAATAAACAAAATGGCAATCAAGAACTACCGATTAGGCAAAACGGCGGTGTGTGGGAAGCCGATGAGGCAAAACGTAAAGCTGCAAGGCTTGAAACTAACTGAGAACAACCATCTCTGTTTCAAGAAGGAAAGAAACTGGGGAGGAGACAGAACACAAACGTATTGACAAGGAGCAAAACAAAAGAAACAACTTTTTCACTTCCAAGTGAGTTTGTGGTTAAAAACAAAATCCCAGTCAAAGATGGATGAAACCCAGCGCCATCTCCAGAGGCTGATCGGCGGAGCAGACGAGAGGCGAGAGGAGGGGTGAGATTTTTTATATTTTATTATTTAATTTATTTTATTGTTTATTATTATTTAATGTCATGTGGCTCTTATTTGGTACTCATTTAAACTAAATATGGATATCATTTTTTCCAATTCATCACTAACATAAATTTAACAGAAAATCTAACGGATGGATAAGATTGTAACATTTTAAAAAGTATAAAGTGATAAATGCAAGATTCTAAAATACGAGTATAGGTATGTAATTTGATATAAACCACAAAGTAGTAAAGTGTAATTTGCTCTTATGAATAATAATTATTAAGTTATTATTCAATTTGGGGATATTATCTCGTGCCTTGAGTCTAATGAAATATTAATACTATTATTATTACTACTATTATTATTATTACTGTTATATTATTATTTTTTTTATTAATTAAAAAATATATAACAACAAATTATTTTCTTGGTTTTATAACTTATATTATACTATTAGAGTTCATATTTTATTTCTTGAAAAATAAAACAGCTTTGTTACATCTTACATCTTAGAGTCATTATTTAATAGTCTTTACAATTGTTTTTATATATATATATATATATATATATGTAAAATTATGCTTAGAGTTAGCGATCCAATAATACTATAATATATGTAAAATAATGTAAATGAACAAATAATGATGTAGGTAAATAGTTAATAATCTTTTGAACATTTTTGCATATCCTAAATCTATTTATATATACTATTTTGTATAGAATTCATTTTTATAATCAATTGAATATTGTGCTTAGAATTAGTGAAATACCATTTTTGCCCTTTTTCCCCCAAATTTCTTTTAATGTGTACAGTCAAATACTGGTTTTGCCCTTTTTAAAATTATATTTTCTATAAAACTAAAACTAATTGATAGCAACCAACAAATGAAGCAATAGCGATTTACTCAATGTATAGTTTACTTCCAACTAGCTAGAATAAAAAAAACTCAAGCTTTAGTTCTAAGCAAACAAACGGAGCATATAATCCTAAAATTATGCAATTTTAAATATTCAATTTCAACAATATGCAATTTAATTTTAAATCAATATCTTAGGGTTCACATATTTCTAGGATTTGATTAATAATCACAAAAAACATAATGGACATAAAATTGAAATTGGAATCCGAAAACATATTTGAAATTGGAATCCGAAAACATATTTGGAATCCGAAAACATATTTGATATAACGAGTTATCGATATATCCGTAAAATCATATGAATGAACAAATAATGATGTATGTAAATAGTTAATTATTTTTTGAACACTTTATCATATCCTAAATCTATTTATATATATATATCATTTTATATAGAAATTAGGTTCATGATCAATTAAACAGCTCCGCAGCATTGCGTGGGCATATCTTGCTAGTTACTACTAAAGGGAAAATGATTATTAGTGACTTGGATGACAGGGTTTACACTAGAGTCATTGCCTTTGACTTCAAGTTCAAAGCGCACACAAGATCAAGAGCTGCTAATTTCATTGTTGTGGCCCTTGCAATATAGATATGCTGTAATTTTAGTTTATTGAGATCTGGAGTGACGTTAATTTTCCTTAACAATCTATGTTCGTACCTAATCTGATCTAGCAACGGACCTAACGAAAATACCCGGAAGTTCACTTGGGTCAAGACCAAGCCCGTTATCAAGGCCCATCAACAACACCGATGCCTAAAGCCCACTGTTGGTAGATTTAAAGAGCAAGAAATATGCAATTCAATTCTAACAGTTATAAAATCCTTGCAAGTGCACAAATCGATAAGTATAGTATAGTAGCACAGCAAGAGTCGATCCCTCGAGGACTTGTATCAACGTTATGACCAATTTAGTTCAGATTTGTTAACTTAAATAAAAACACACACACACACATAGGGGGGGGGGGGGGGGGGGGGGGGGGGGGGGGGGGGGTGGGTGGGGTGTTTATGATGTGATAACTGAAATTTAGTGGGTGGGGTGTTTATGATGTGATAACTGAAATTTAAAGACAAGTAAATCAAAGTACATAAATTAACAATGCAAGAATGAAAAGTTGTTAACTAAGGCGAATTAAGGCTTACTATCCACTCTAACCAATTATAGCTCTTAACCAGATTTCCTTGATCAAATTACTATGCATTTTCTGAATTAGGTGCCCGTGCCTAGGACCTGGCGTTGGTTCACTAGACACATCTTATTCCCTCTTACTTAGCATGTTCTAAACAGGGCATATGCCTAGAACGTCTATCACCTACCTTTTAAGATGATGCATGAAGTTTAAAGAGAATTTAATGACACCACATTAGCCTAACAAAGTGGCATGCAATCCTAGGTCGTCATGAGTTAAGATTACAAGTACGAATACTTTCGATGCTCCAATCACAAGATGATATGACGGTCACTCAAGCAATTACATCTATAATTATATGCAAACAAGGTAGCTAATCTTATAGGCATAAATTAAGTTCATTAAGCATAGTAATCCAACTTATTCAGCATGCATAGCAATCATAATCAAGAGCCAGAAATCCAATTAACAAGCTAACATGGCTAGGGCTTCAAGCATCCCTAATCCTAATGACTACTCACACATAACTGAAATAAACACAAGTATAATTGAATCCATAAGTAAATTGCAATAATGAAAATAAGGGTACAAAAGAGATTGTTAAGAACAGATGCAGCAGAAGACACGGCAGGGCCTTCTTCTCCAAGCTCCACGTCCAATAATCTATGTGAAAGATTATCTCCGAAAATATATGGTCCCTAATTCTCTAGAAAACCAAAACGGAACTCTCTGTGGCTCAGGCCTCTGTTTTCCCAGAAACAAAAACGCCCCTAATCCTCTATCTGATTCTCCTTTTTATAGACAAGGGAAAACCTTGTTCTATAAGGATTGGTATAACCTTGTTCTATACAGATTGGTAAAACCTTGTCCTATACAGATTGGTAAAACCTTGTCCTATAGGAATAGGGTAAGTTATTTTACTTTTAATTAATTACAAAGTCTTTAAAAACTATTAGAACCAATCAGAACACGGCTGGGAGTGTGAATGCAAGCTGGCAAGTGGGAACGCAAGCAGGCCAAACTTGGATTTTTGACTGTCTTCGTAATCAGGATCTAGGACCGCGCTTTTGAAGTACGTTAGGAGTATAATAGAAGCGCATCGTCGTTCAGGCTTGGCGCAAATGTTGTCAGGCTTAGCGCAGAGGGAGAACCTCTGATCCACCGCTGGCGGAACAAGGACCCCGGTTTAGGCGCACATCTGGGCTCGGATGGGAGTTCTTGGGACATGTCCTCGACCTGCCTTGGCGCGACCTTGACACTTCTAGGACTTGACCTTGATGTCATGAAACATAGGTTTGAGACCCGGAGGGCCTGATATGAGGTACTTGGCCAGTGGCCCAAAATAGGCGCACTGGCGCACTGGCGCACTCAGGACCCCGTTGAGGACCTGATATTGAAATGAGGACATCTCCTTCATCTGGACTCCGATTTGAGTCATTCTTTTTGCGTTCTTTCCAGATTTTACCTATCTTTCTAACTCTGCACAAGTCTCACAAGATTGATCATTTTCTACTATTGATGGCACGAAATCATTCAAAAGACATGTAAGAGAGGCATATAAAGACCTCAAAATGATGCATAAATAACGACTGATCACCCACCATTGTGGCCCATGACCTAAATCTAGACATTGTCTATAAATAGGGAGCCCCCTCCCTCATTCAAGACGATCATCTCTCTCACTAAAGAATCCCCTCTCTTTAGAGAGACAACTCTCTCCCTTCTCTCTACATACATTACTATCTTTAAGGCTCATTGCCTAATATATCATGTACAAAACACATATATTATTAATGAAAGTAGAGCAACACCGTGGACGAAACCCGATTTGGGTGAATCACATACATCGTTGTGCCTTGGTGTGAGTTTGTGTCTTCACAGTTCTATTGATCCATTTTATGGATCAACAGTTGGCATCGTCTGTGGAAAACGCGATAAAAATCCAGGTCGGTTCCTTCTCAAATTCTTACAAACCTGCTGAAACACCATAAACACTGTTGTACAAATAGCAACATAAAAATGACACAACTATATGCACATTTAAACTCGCAAGTGCACAAATTCAGACAAATAGTATAGAGAGCAAATACGAGATAATTCCCACGAGGATTGGATTAATATGTGTTTAAAATTGATTTTAAGATGATTTTGAAAACTGAAAATTTCGAAACAAAATATTAAAAACAGTGTTTGATTAAAAACAGAATTGGATCGAGGTTAAAACAATGAGAAAACCAGTTAGGGATTCGATGTTCATCGCTAATCTTCTTCCTTAAGAAAACGACATGCACAATGCTACAAAACAGATTTTAGATGCTCATGTTTGTCAACCTAAAGGCATGATATCTACTCTTTAAATTATTGATTTCCCTAAGCAACAAGTTAGGCATGGGTATCTACGCTAACTCTTTTCAATCTTAAAGTATTTAGCATGGTATCTACTAAGTTGCACTTTAAGAACGCATAACACAATGGAAATCGACAAACACACAACTCCTAGAACATGGTATCTATTCTAGTTATTCATGATGATTAATTTCAAGAACTTATGACTAGTTCTTTTGTTACTCTCATAGGCACAAGATTCGGTCATCTAAATTTACCTATGTAACAAACTCAATACACAGCATGCATATGGTGATCAAGCATAACATAACATATGTAAAGAGTAAAATATAATCTGAAATTAATCAATTAAGCATCACAAAAGTAGTTTACAGCAAAGGCATATCAAAATCCTTAAAGAAACATAATTAGGGCTTCAATCGAGCCCTAACTAAAGCACTTAGTTACCCATAATTTAAATAGACAGCAAGATTATAAAAAAAATAGAAAATAAAAAGAGGAAGAAGATGGCTCTTTGATGATGTGTTGGTCGGCCAGAGTGATTGGATGACGCCTTGACGTTCCTCCTTGCTTCCTAAGCCTTTTAGACCTTGGAACCTTGAAGGATGGAGAATAATGGGATGGTGTGGCTGAGTCCTTGTGTGAGAGCCCAAACGTTTTATGCAGTTTTTTTTTTGGGAGAAAAAGAGTTGTTTCCAAAGTATATCATGAGGGGGAGACTCTTTGCTTCTCTCTTTTATGCGTGTCTTTGCCCCTTCGGCTTGCCAAGAATTTATGTGCATGTTAATTCACTGAATGAGGGAGAGCAAGAGTTCCTTTTTTTATTCTTTTTAATTTTCTTCTTTTCTTTGATTAAAACAGCTCCTCCCATAACCCTAACAAACTGGGCTTCAGTCGTCCAAGCCTGATAAGGATTAGAAAACTTGAAATAGAAGAAATGCAGAATTCCCGCGCAGCCTGAACTTGCTGTACTAAAACGGCCATAAATCCTTCTAGAAAATTCCAATTCACGAACCGTAAATTCCTTTAGAAACTAGACTTCCGTATCTTGCCAACGATTATGGCCCATCTACTAGTTCTTCCTGAGCAGGTGTAGTTAATTTCGAGAAGTTGACACATTTGCTGAAGTCTGTTTCAAAGTTTCCTCTTTAGATTTCCCAAACAACACTCATTAACTCCTTTTGTAACTTTGCTTCCAAAAATCCTACAAAACACGAAAATAAGCTAAGTATTAAGAAAACATAGGAAACCTGCTAAGAAAAGCATAAGAAAACAAGATAAAACGTCGCATAAATATGCTCCTATCAAATTCCCCCACACTTAAGCTTTTGCTAGTCCTCGAGCAAAACAGAAACAAAGAATGAAAGAAAAACAAAGACTCAATGACTAAACGTAAACCTTCCAACATTTATCCCATAGATTTTCAATGGATCATGACATATTAAGATTCATCATAGGCATAAGAATTGGTCCACATAATTCAAGAGTTAATACACATTTATAGAAATCATACACAAGCTCACAATTAAATCAATCAAAGCAACAGTACAAAGAGAGATACATGTTGAAAGAATTACCTCAAAAATCTCACTGAATACGCTCTGATTTTACCTCATATTTTCTGGTTAAGTCACTCTTCCTATACTAGTTATATGTGAAAGGATTGATGTCAAATGGAAACAAATTGCTCACATATGATATAACAAGAAAGAAAGGCACTTTCAGAAATGTTCTTTTGAATATGATCCCATGAAAGGAATGCTACTACTTGAATGTAAGAACAAGTGACACCATATGCTCATACTTCATTCAAATCTCCACATATCGATATAAACACAACAAACAAGATCAGAAGGTCTTTATGGGGATTGTAATGAGGCCAAAGGGTAAGGGGTTAAAGAAAGAATGGATATGGATAACACAAGGTTCTTAAAGAAAAGTAGAAGCATGCTATGATGTTAGACGCATATGAACTTTTATCACCATCAAAGCTTAAAAATCCAGGTCGGTTCCTTCTCAAATTCTCACAAACCTGCTGAAACACCATGAACACCCAAGAACACCAACCCAGCCCAAACCCGGATTCGCTCACTGCCAAAGAACACCCAAAGAATCCTCTTCTTCCTCTTTCTGGTCTCGGCAAGCTTGCGCAACCTCACTGCAAAAACACCCAGAAGCATACCAATAGAGAAACAAGAAAGGCAAAAAAAATTTGGAGCAACTATGCATAGCTCCCCTTTGAGGAGCAGGCAAGAACAAAAAAAAGACAGTACAACATGGTTTTCACACGGAAAAATTGGTGGGAAGATGATGGCTTTCGTCACATCTTTCTTCCTCTCACTCACCATGTCAATCATAGAAGCAGTGAAGGAAAACAAAGGAGATACATACCAACATCTAGGATTTGCAAGTGCACAAATAGCAAAAAAAATTGAAGCAGAAATTCATAGCTCCCATTTGAGGAGAAAATCGGCAATTGAAGGAAAAAAAAAACAATTGGAGCGCTTTTCATCTCTACTAGCGCGACGCCACCACTCGTCGACGGTCGACGTCCACCACCGTTTACACCATCAAACATGGAAGGTGATGATCTGCCCAACCTTCGAAGGAACAAGCCGAAATTGCCAAGGCACGATCACTACGTCGGTTCCACTTCTGCCTCGAACTCGACGAAAACCAGCCGTCGTCTAGGGACACCACCAGCACCATTCAACTCAGAATCACTCGATAAACAAAACCCATTCGATGTCCATGCTATTAATCGTCGTGGGAAGACGATTGGCGTCTCGCCGGTAATGCTTGATGCTGCCTTGCACGGTTCAGCCATTTTCTGACGTCTTCTTATGACACCGCCACCACCAATAGAACCGGGGGACTTTGATGTATCAGCCCATGCGTACTCTAACCATCACCGACTTGCTCTCAACGCCCAACGCCACTGTAGATTCGTCGTGAGGCAGAGCGGGCTTTTCTGGTTCAAGCTCGCCAGGTTGGCTCAATCGCCACCGCCGAGCAGCCCCAATCCATCACCATTGTCATCCTTCACCGCAAGCGAGACCAGAACTAGGCCAAGAACGGGGCAGGTGAGACGATCGGGACCTGAACAAAAATCGCCGACGCCAAGCCGATGTCGTCTTCAAATTTACAATGAAATCCTTAGGCTGGGAAGGTTTCATGAGCGCGAGTTCCTCCTTGGACGTTAGTGATCAGTCGTTATTTATGCAACATTTTGATGTCTTTATATGCCTCTCTTACATGTCTTTTGAATGATTTCGTGCCATCAATAGTAGAAAATGATCAATCTTGTGAGACTTGTGCAGAGTTGGAAAGATAGGTAAAATCTGGAAAGAACGCAAAAAGAATGACTCAAATCGGAGTCCAGATGAAGGAGATATCCTCATTTCAATATCAGGTCCTGAACGGAGTCCTGAGTGCGCCAGTGCGCCTATTTTGGGCCACTGGCCAAGTACCTCATATCAGGCCCTCCGGGTCCCGAACCTGTGTTTCATGACATCAAGGTCAAGTCCTAGAAGTGCCAAGGTCGCGCCAAGGCAGGTCGAGGACATGTCCCAAGAACTCCCATCCGAGCCCAGATGTGCGCCTAAGCCCAGATGTGCGCCTAAGCCCAGGGTCCCTGTTCCGCCAGCGGTGGATCAGAGGTTCTCCCTCTGCGCCAAGCCTGACAACATTTGCGCCAAGCCTGAACGACGATGCGCTTCTATTATACTTCTATTTCCAGTACTCAGGATACAATCAGATTGCTATTGCACCCGAAGATCAAGAAAAAACAACATTCACATGCCCATATGGCACCTTTGCATACAGAAGAATGCCGTTTGGATTGTGCAATGCCCCAGCTACCTTTCAGCGTTGCATGATGAGCATCTTCTCCGATATGGTGGAAGATATAATTGAAGTATTCATGGACGACTTTTCAGTGTTTGGACATTCATTCGAACTGTGCTTAGTTAACCTAACCCGAGTACTGGAACGGTGCAGAGAAAGCAACTTAGTGCTGAACTGGGAAAAGTGCCATTTCATGGTACAACAGGGAATTGTCTTGGGTCATGTGATCTCTAGCCGAGGCATTGAAGTGGAGAAAGCTAAGTTAGACATAGTAGAGAGGCTGCCGTACCCCACTACAGTCAAAGAGGTTCGATCGTTCTTAGGGCATGCTGGCTTTTACCGCAGATTCATCAAAGATTTCTCGAAAATCACAAGACCTTTGTGTGATCTTCTAGCCAAGGACGCCACATTCGAGTTCACTAAGGGATGCCGTGAGGCATTCAACACACTCAAGGCAAAGCTCACGGCATCACCCATCATCATGCCACCGAATTGGGACTTACCATTCGAACTAATGTGTGATGCCTCAGACTTCGCCATAGGAGCGGTTTTGGGACAGCGTGTTGACAAGCTCCCTCATGTCATTTACTACGCAAGCCGAACCCTGAATGATGCCCAGCTGAACTACTCCACCACCGAGAAGGAGCTCCTTGCTGTTATCTTTGCCCTGGAGAAGTTCCGTTCATATCTAATTCAAACCAAGGTCATAGTATACACGGATCATGCTGCCTTGAAGTATCTGCTCACTAAAAAGGACGCCAAGCCAAGGTTGCTACGTTGGATGCTACTGCTCCAGGAATTCGACCTTGAAATCAGAGACAAGAAGGGCAGCGAAAACGTGGTCGCTGACCATATGAGCCGATTGCTTCACAGTTCCAATGAAGAGGCTGATCAGTTGCCCCTCCTCGAGACCTTTCCTGACGAACAGCTCTTCGCAATCCAAGCTATTGATCCATGGTATGCCGATCTCATTAATTACCTTGTCACTAAGCAAATTCCTTCATCTTTAAACAGGTACCAAAAGGACAAGCTGGCTAAACAAGCTAAGTACTTCATATGGGATGAGCCGTACCTACGGAAGCATTGTCCAGACCAAATCATTCGGCGCTGCATCCCAGAAGACGAGATGAAATTCGTCTTGACTTTTTGCCATAGTTTGGCATGTGGGGGCCATTTTGGAGCTAAGAAGACAGCCCTCAAGGTACTCCAAAGTGGACTCTACTGGCCCACACTTTTCAAGGATGCACACGAATTTGTACTCACCTGTGACCGCTACCAACGCCTAGGTAACATCGGCCCTCGAAATCAAATGCCATTACACCCTATTCTTGTGGTCGAAATCTTCGACGTATGGGGCATTGATTTTATGGGGCCTTTTCCGAATTCCTTTGGCAATCTTTATATTCTGCTTGCAGTTGATTATGTCTCCAAATGGGTGGAAGCAATTCCCACCATAACTAACGACGCCAAGGTAGTGGTGCGTTTTTTACAGAGTCACATCTTAGCCAGATTCGGCGCACCTAGGGCAATCATCAGCGATGGGGGGGCACACTTCTGCAATCATTCGTTTGCAGCCCTAATGAAGAAGTATGGCGTCACCCACAAGGTCTCAACACCGTATCACCCTCAAACGAGTGGCCAAGCGGAAGTGTCCAATCGGGAAGTAAAGACCATATTGGAAAAAATGGTAAATCCTAACCGCAAAGATTGGTCCAGCAAATTGAATGATGCGTTGTGGGCCTATCGGACCGCATACAAGACCCCGATTGGCATGTCTCCCTTCCGGCTGGTTTTTGGAAAAGGCTGCCACCTACCAGTGGAATTGGAGCATAAAGCATTCTGGGCTATTAAGCAGATGAACCTGAACTTCGATGACGCTGGAATACATAGGAAGCTTCAGCTAAGTGAATTAGAGGAGTTGTGAAACGAGGCCTTTGACAGTGCTCGTATCTACAAGGAAAAGACCAAAGCGTTCCACGACAAGCGCATTCAGCCCAAGGACTTTCACATCGGATAGGAAGTCCTCCTCTTTGACTCCCGGCTCAGACTAATGCCAGGTAAGTTGCGTTCAAGATGGACTGGACCATTTATTATTACTAACGTTTTTCCTCATGGTGCAGTTGAAATCCTGTACCCGGAACGGCAGGATCCGTTCAAGGTAAATGGCCACCGCCTCAAACACTACTTGAAGGACCTTTCTAATCCAAGCGCAGTCAACCCTGCAACTCCGCATGCGCCTAGCTCCTAGCATGTCAGCCCCGTCTTGCCTAGACGTTAAATAAAGCGCTCCTAGGAGGCAGCCTAGCCCTGGTTTGTATTTCTCACTTCCTTTTCTGTTGCTGCCCGTTATATCTCTCAAACCTTTCTACTGTTGTCAAGCTTACTGCTTATCACATTGAGGACAATGTTCAGTTTAGGTTTGGGGGTGTGGATTTAAAATTTTGCATATAGAAACAAGTAGGTTTGGGGGTGATACACGGCCAGGATTTAAATTTCTGCTTGTGATTAGTATGATAACTTGTTAATAGGAATGTATATGCTAAGTTAACTATCTTTGCTTTACTAAGAGTCATGCCATGGTTAAGTAGTTCATAATCTGCACTTCACAATGCCATGTTTTTAAGTGATTAAGTGAACGAAATAACTGAATTTGAGTGAACCTTAGAAAATTAGTGGAGACTACCCTGTGAGATCTTTGAGCCTAATTGCCATTCTTTCTGAGGGATATACCTGTTTCTACTCTTAAATACTCATCAATTTTGTTCTTAATTGTTGATCTCATTACATCATATTTGCATTGAATTTTAAAGAACTAACATCATTTAGATACTCTTGATTTAATGTATGTTTTGCCATAAGAAGTGATGTAGGCTATGTGTGCTTTAACCTCTAAAGGCCTTATCCTACCCTATTGCATGCTCCCTAAGCCAATTTTGAAGCCAAACACTCAACCTTTTCTTTCATCACCCAAAGTATAACCTAACCCAAAATACTTAGCCATTCATCACAGCCATACCCTATAACCTCAGTTTGTGCTAAGGTTGCCACAAATGAGATTCATGGTGAGAATGAGAGGTGAAAGAAGATGATGCCCAATTCAAAGGACATTGGCGTCAATTGAAAGTTCAAAAGTAAAGAAAAGATTTACAAGTTGCAAGCTGCATGAAAATTTGAGGAAATCATTGCATGATCTTGGTTCAATTCAATTCAAAGACGAACAGAAACAAAAAAAAAAAAAACGTTCAAATCAAAAGAAAGAAAGAAACGTTGAGAAAAAAAAGGAAACAAATAAGTGAAAAACAAAGTGAATTGAGCCAAGTGAGCCAAGAGCCTCAAAATAAGCCACAAGAGCCACAAAATAAGTCATCAGGAAAACACAATGTCGTGGGCCTTAAGAAAGGATTCAGTTCAGAAATTCCAAGTTCAATTCATGACTTCTCATGCCTTGGCACAACTCAGGTTCTTTGAATCCCATCCTTCCTTGCTAAACCCCAAAGCTCAGCCCCAATACAACCTAAAAAGGAAGACCTAACTGATCTTATGGACAATCATGCTGAGGATTAAGGTACGTATCTATGTTCTTAAAGTTCAATTCCCTTCATGAGATATTTATTTCCATAAAGTGCTATTCTTCATTGTTACTCATATGTGATTAAATTTGAATTTCATAACATAAACTCATCACATATGCTTGAAAAGAGTGTAAGCCTAGGATTCTTGTGTGAATTGAGAGTTGCCTAGTGAGGATTAGAGTCGAGGCGAAATCTTTCTAGGGCACTTAGATGAAGTTGTTTTCAAACTTGATCACCTGAAAATATTGGCATTTATACACGTACCCCTTCACATGACACTCACGGCTATGGCATTCCTTTTAGTTCTGCAAAGCATGTCTACTTACTTTGATTCTTATTAGCTTGTTAAGAGTACTATATCTAGCATCTTTTTGTTTAAGTAAAACGTTTGTGGGTATCGTATTGTTATAAGCCTCAGGAGACAAAACTCCTCCTACTAGGTGAACCTAGGGGTTTAAATGTTCTATCTTAACTAAAATCGATTCTTTTCATTTTGTTAGCATTTGTTTTGCTCAGGGACTATCAAAAGATAGGTTTGGGGGTATTTGATCAGTCGTTATTTATGCATCATTTTGATGTCTTTATATGCCTCTCTTACATGTCTTTTGAATGATTTCGTGCCATCAATAGTAGAAAATGATCAATCTTGTGAGACTTGTACAGAGTTAGAAAGATAGGTAAAATCTGGAAAGAACGCAAAAAGAATGACTCAAATCGGAGTCCAGATGAAGGAGATATCCTCATTTCAATATCAGGTCCTGAACGGAGTCCTGAGTGCGCCAGTGCGCCTATTTTGGGCCACTGGCCAAGTACCTCATATCAGGCCCTCCGGATCCCGAACCTGTGTTTCATGACATCAAGGTCAAGTCCTAGAAGTGCCAAGGTCGCGCCAAGGCAGGTCGAGGACATGTCCCAAGAACTCCCATCCGAGCCCAGATGTGCGCCTAAGCCCAGGGTCCCTGTTCCGCCAGCGGTGGATCAGAGGTTCTCCCTCTGTGCCAAGCCTGACAACATTTGCGCCAAGCCTGAACGACGATGCGCTTATATTATACTCCTAACGTACTTCAAAAGCGCGGTCCCAGATCCTGATTACGAAGACAGTCAAAAATCCAAGTTTGGCCAGCTTGCGTTCCCACTTTGGAGCCTGCATTCACACTTCCGGCCATGCTCTGATTGGTTCGAATAGATTTTAAAGACTTTATAATTAATTAAAAGTAAAATAACTTTCCCTATTCCTATAGGACATGGTTTTACCAATATGTATAGAACAAGGTTATACCAATCCTTAAAGAACAAGGTTATACCAATCCTTATAGAACAAGGTTTTCCCTTGTCTATAAAAAGGAGAATCAGAGAGATATTTAGCTAGAGAGGCGTTTTGGTTTCTGGGAAAACAGAGACCTGAGCCACAGAGTTCCGTTTTGGTTTTCTAGAGAATTAGGGACCATATTTTCGAAGATAATCTTTCACATAGATTATTGGACGTGGAGCTTGGAGAAGAAGGCCCTGCCGTGTCTTCTGCTGCATCTGTTCTTAGCAATCTCCTCTGTACCCTTATTTTCATTATTACAATTTACTTATGGATTCAATTATACTTGTGTTTATTTCAGTTATGTGTGAGTAGTCATTAGGAATAGGGCTGCTTGAAGCCCTAGCCATGTTAGCTTATTGATTGGATTTCTGGCTCTTGATTATGATTGCTATGCATGCTGAATAAGTTGGATTACTATTCTTAATGAACTTAATTTATGCCTATAAGATTAGCTACCTTGTTTGCATATAATTATAGATGTAATTGCTTGAGTGACCGTCATATCATCTTGTGATTTGGAGCATCGAAAGTATTCATACTTGTAATCTTAACTCATGACGACCTAGGATTGCATGCCACTTTGCTAGGCTAATGTGGTGTCATTAAATTCTCTTTAAACTTCATGCATCATCTTAAAAGGTAGGTGATAGACGTTCTAGGCATATGCCCTGTTTTGAACATGCTAAGTAAGAGGGAATAAGATGTGTCTAGTGAACCAACGCCAGGTCCTAGGCACGGGCACCTAATTCAGAAAATTCATAGTAATTTGATCAAGGAAATTTGGTTAAGAGCTATAATTGGTTAGAGTGGATAGTAAGCCTTAATTCGCCTTAGTTAACAACCTTTCATTCTTGCATTGTTATTTTCTGCACTTTGATTTACTTGTCTTTAAATTTTAGTTATCTCATCATAAACCCCCCCCCCCCCCCCCCCCCCCCCCCCCCCTGTGTGTGTGTGTGTGTTTTTATTTAAGTTAACAAATCTGAACTAAATTGGTCATAACGTTGATACAAGTCCTCGAGGGATCGACTCTTGCTGTGCTACTATACTATACTTATCGATTTGTGCACTTGCAAGGATTTTATAACTGTTAGAATTGAATTGCATATTTCTTGCTCTTTAAATCTACCAACAGTTAGCGTGAACGACGATCGCTCTACCCACAAAACCTGATCGTCTCCCACGCCAGCAATCGTAAGCCACTGCCAGTTTGGCGTCTTCAAGGCCATCTTGCACTGAGTCAGTCGGCACCAGGAGCTCAACCCGACTACCGACCACGACGTCACAAGCTTTTCGATCTCGCACCATCGCGAAACCATCACGAGGGTCGGTCGCCTTGAAATCCAGTCATCCATGCCTTACCTATTTCAGCGTGAGCGTGATGCTCCACCCCAGCCTTCTCTGCCGAAGGAGTCATCGAAGAAGATAAGTTCTTCTTATCTCCTTAATTAATTCCAATTGTTGCTGTTAATTGGGCTGAGATATTTGACAACAAAAAAAAAAAAACAAACAAACAACAATTGGGTTGAACACATATTGGGCTAAGCTAAAAATATACATACCTATTTGTATATGGTAATACTGACATAAATGTGGTCTAGTCCACACAATCAGGCCATCCACCTTGAAATAATGGGCCTTATTCAATTTTTTGCCCACTATGACCCATCTCATCATAGCCTTTCATTGATGGCCACGGTAGCCCATTATCCTACCATGTGATGAAATCACAACATGTTGGCATACATACAAGCCCACACACTCAAATTGCATTATTTAATTGTAAATTACAATAGGCAATTACACATGTCGAAATTTTTACTCTAATCACATATTGCTCCCGCACATTGAGTATGCCTATTATACAAATGTTTAAGCAATTACAGAGTCTTATTTGTGCAACTCATAAATATATTATTAAATCTTACAGATTTATGGATTGGTAAATTCATCTCTTATTATCAGGAATTACCGAATGACCCGATCATCGACTGACATGATCAATCAGTCATCTTTACCCCTTGGCAACATGCTTTAAGATGCCCTTCGGCGGCTCCCAATTGCATGTCCACGACAATTGTTCGGCTCTAGTTGACTTGCCCTGCGACGACCACCTTTCTTGCCGATCGACACATGTCACTCCTCTAGCAGCCCTGGATAATCATTTTTCTCACTGAGTGACGTGCATCATGACACGTAAGTATCATTGTCTCTCGACACGCTTTACGCTACATTCGAATTACATATTATCTTCCGATACAATATCATTTTATAACATTATAAGTATCATACTCACATACGCATCATCATGCTCACATAATTGCCCATGGCACATGACCATCATATTAACATCATCACCTCTTGGCACACGCTCACATCATTGCCCATGGCTGTAACGACCCGGACCAGAAATTAAATTATTTTGAAAATTGGACAATTTTACCCTCAGTTCTAGATGGGTTCGGGAGTCACTTTTTGATTGGTAATACTTTTGGGAATTTTTCTTGGGTTGTTGCGTAGGTCTCGAACTCACGAGTTCGTAGACAGGCGGCACGCGGAAAACGGAGACCCGATGAGTTCGTTACGGGTCTAGAAGCTTCAGGGGCAATTTGGTAATTTTGGAAAAATTGGAATTATATAGATGATATTTTTCTCTCTCCTCGAGAGATTGGCCCGTGCAATCTCACTCCACCCGAAGACACCCCCGTGTGAACATCGAAGACCCATTTTCATCGGATGGGTTTCGATCCGATTCGAACAAAACCAAGGTCAGGAGGATCTTCCCCGCGACTCCACGAGTCTTTTGGTGTAATTATCGGAGTGGGAGCACCTCCGTGGGCGACGGACGGAGGAGGGAGGTGAACCGAACCTTCTCGACCGTTTTCCGGCCAAACCAGGTACGATCTTGGAACTTTGAAAATCGACCGGAAATGGCAGTTTCCGGCGAACCAGACGGCGGCGGAGGTGGCGGTCCGGTCATCTTCTCCCGCGACGGCAAGGGCCGTCCGGTCGTCTTCTCCGGCGAGTCGCCGGTACCCGGTCGAGTCGAGTGAACCGATCAAGTTGGACCGGGTCAGGTCGAGCCGAACCAGGTTGGACCGGTCCAGGCGCGTGAACACTGTAGCAGGCGCGTGACCGGCGCGTGGCAGCGCGTGGGCGCGTGTTCTGACCTTCCTGTGGCGCGTGGCGGCGCGTGGGACTGTTCCCGAAGTCACGGCGGCGCGTGACTAAGGTTTTGGGACGTTCCGGATCAGATTTTGTTGGTTTCGAGGCCATAAGAGTTCATTTAGAGCTCGGTTGGGCAATCCCAGTGGTAAGGATTGACCGTGGAGAGGGTTTTGAGTTTGGAAAGTCAAGGTAGTTGGGTCATTATGGTATAGATGTTCTGAGGCTAGAGCGTACATGAATTTTGGGTTGAATGGTGATGGTAAGAGGACTTTGATTTATAAATTGTAATGTATGTATAAATATCTTCGATTTCATCACTGTTTGTATGGTTGTATTTATAAATTGTGATGCATGTATTAATATCCTCGATTTAATTACTGTGGTGTATGGTGGTAATTATAAATTGTAACGCATGTATTAATATCCTCGATTTAAAAATGTTGTGTATGGGTACAATGATGGCTGGATAATTGTTGTTCCAATATTTCAGTGGAAGTGTGTTGCGAGAAACGATATGATTGTTGGATACGGTTTTGATAGTGTTTGGACGTGGTAATTATTTGGGTACATGATTTTGAGTTGAAACCGAACTTGTGATAAATGATAAACAAAATATATACTTGATTTTGGATACAAAACATATTTGATGGGGCCTAGGAGCCGGGCCTTGGTTCCGTGTTGGCGGACTCCCGGTGAACCCCAATATAAACAAAACCGATTTGAAGGGGCCTAGGAGCCGGGCCTTGGTTCCGTGTTGGCAGACTCCCGGTGAACCCCCAATATAAACAAAATCGATTTGAGGGGGCCTAGGATCCGGGCCTTGGTTCCGTGTTGGCGGACTCCCGGTGAACCCCCAATATAAAAGGTGATTTTACAGAGATTGTGGTCGAGTCCAAGTAGTACATATTCTAGCACACCCCAAGGGATACCCTGGTGGCTAGGGATATGATATGATAGTCGAGAGATATGCCGACTGATATAATATGATAGTCGAGATATATGCCGACTGATATAATATGATAGTCGAGAGATATGCCGACTGATATGGTATGCTAGTCGAGAGATATGCCGGCTGATGAGATATCATAGTACAGAGAGTTGTGATACTGGACTAGCACACCCCAAGGGATACCCTGGTGGCTAGGGATATGATAATCGAGAGATATGCCGACTGATGTGATATGATAGCCGAATGTTATACCGGCTGATGATACGATATGATAGCCGAGGATATTTCTGGCTCTAATATGAACCAGACATCAATTGTCATGGGCTTAATCAACCTATGGAAATATTTCGTTATCCGGGTCTGTGGGTTGGTGTGGGCGGTGACCCAGATGGACGAATTATTATTTGTTCACTAGTATCTGACTAGTTTGTTGTCTTGTGGTTTTCCAGTAGAGATGTCAGCAATGTCTGACTACTGACATTTGGTATCAGAGAGTATTTCTATTTGAACCACCACTATTCCGAGGTTTTGGTTTTGACCGGTATTTTTATCCTGCGTCTGACAGTAGAAGTGATCAGTAAGTACGGAGATTCTGTTGGGAACCATGTAAAGTTTAATAAAAATTATTTAAGAATAAAGGGTATTTCTGGTACTTAAATTTTTAGGTAAAAGAGCTGTCAGACGGGATAAGGGTTCTTTCCGGGTTTCGAGGAAAAATTCGGGAAGGGTCCTTACAATGGCACATGAGCATCATATTAACATCATCGCCTCTCAGCACATGCTCACATCATTTCCCATGGAACATGAACGTCATATTAACATCATCGCCTCTCGGTACATGCTCACATCATTTCCCATGGCACATGAGCATCATATTAACATCATGCACACATCATGAGCTCACATGCATTCCATGTCACTGATTGTCATGAGCTCGCAGGCATCCCGATACGAGATGACATACATTCATCTCAAGTGGCTCTTGATCGGTTAAAACAGGACATTCTCCACGGCCGATCAGTCACAGTGGCAAACCCACATCAAAGTGGCTCTCGATCGGTTAAAATAGGACATTCTCCACGGCCAATCGGTCACAGTGGCAAACCCACATCAAAGTGGCTCTCGGTCGGTTAAAATAGGACATTCTCCACGGCCAATCGGTCACAGTGGCAAACCCACATCAAAGTGGCTCTCGATCGGTTAAAACAGGAGATTCTCCACGGTCGATCAGTCACAGTGGAAAACCCACAAAAGTGTCTCTCGATCGGTTAAAACAGAACATTCTCCACGGCCAATCGGTCACAGTGGCAAACCCACATCAAAGTGGCTCTCGATCGGTTAAAACAGGACATTTTCCACGACCGATCGGTCACAGTGGCAAACCCACATCAAAGTGGCTCTCGATCGGCTAAAACAAGACATTCTCCACGGCTGATCGGTCATAGTGGCAAACCCACATCAAAGTGGCTCTCGATCGGTTAAAATAAGACATTTTCCACGACCGATCAGTCACAGTGGCAAACCCACATCAAAGTGGCTCTCGATAAGTTAAAACAGAACATTCTCCACGGCCGATCAGTCACATGACCATGCAAGGTTCCCCCTTCATGGACTGTACAAACATGACATACCCATCGCTACTTCAAGGTAGCAAAGTGGCACCTGGTCGGCCGAAGGCATCACCTCGATCAACCAACAGAACTTTGCAAGCAACACCTTGGCTGAAGGCATCAACTGGGGACTACAAGGTTCCTATCACAACTAGGCCAACTTGACACCAACAAAAACAGGCCCAGGCCACCATAAAGCCGAGCAGTCAGTTTTCTTCACTCTCCCCAAGACGACTCTCATCCCACTGACATATCAGACACTACAACAACATGTGAATCTCCCTCGGCATCCCACCTTGACGGAGGACTTGGGGGACTGGATATACTGCACCATACAGATTGGTAGACAGAAACAAGGAGGTTGCTCGATCAGTGCACTCTTGTTACAAGTCCTCCACCTAGGCAATCCACCTCAGTCAAGAACTTGGGGGACTTCTGTTCGTATCTAATCTGACACAGCAACGGACCTAACAGAAATACCCGGAAGATCACTTGGGTCAAGACCAAGCCTGTCATCAAGGCCCATCAACAAGGCCTATGCCTAAAGCCCACCATTGTGGCCCAAGACCTAAACCTAGACATTGTCTATAAATAGGGAACCCCCTCCCTCATTCAAGACGATCATCTCTCTCTCTAAAGAATCCCCTCTCTCTAGAGAGACAACTCTCTCCCTTCTCTCTACATACATTGCTATCTTTAAGGCTCATAGCCTAATGTATCATGTATAAAACACATATATTATTAATGAGAGTAGAGCAACACAGTGGACGTAGCCCCATTTGGGTGAACCACGTACATCGTTGTGCCTTAGTGTGAGTGTGTGTCTTCACAATTCTATTGATCCATTTTATGCATCAACAATCTCTATACCTATGATATGATATGATATAATTGGACGAGTACATATATTTTTTGGAATTTCTAGATATGCACAATATTTACTAAATTTTTTTGGGTAAATACCACGAGGTGTCCTAACAATTGAAGGGTGGGCCTAATCTCCACTCGCGGTGCGGCTTTCCCATGACTACAAAGTGCTCTCAGCTAATTTCGAACTCCTGTTAGTTAGGCACTAGGAAATTTGTTCTCTAGATGTGTCAGTTTGCCAACTACACCACACATTGTAGTTGTATTTACTAAATTTTTAGTATTAATGTTGGATTTTAATTATCTCATCAAGTTAAAATTGTTTAAAAAACCTGAAATAAGAAATAACTTATGAATATATTAGCGATGAGTGTTTATTGAGTGACCAAATATGCTTGCTCACTGATCACGTACATGCATATGCATGTGACACAGGTGATGAGGATGTGTTTTTAGTGACCATCACTAAGTGTTTACATATTAGTGACAAAAATTGTTCAGACCCACCAAAAGCTATGCCATTGACACTCTTTCCCGTGGCTAAGAGTATTGGCAACACCTGCATGTGACACCGATGGGTGATCCATGTATGGTTGTTGCTCATTAGCCACTGTGGCTTTTGGGTTATATGCCACTGAAAAATTAGTGGCTATAAGCCCCATTTTCTAGTAATGTGAAAGGATAAATTCAGGATTGTATTCCTTGGAGCTTAAATTTAATTGTGGAAATTAATGTGCACATGCACCTGTCAAAAACTATGGATTAATTATGACTTTTCCTTTGTCACAAGTTTAGCATATACACCAAATAATCATAATCATGAAATCCATTTCCTGGGGAAACTAAAAAAGGTAGATGCTTGCAACTTTATTCCCCCAACAAACACCACAAACGAATAGCTAGTTGGTTCTGCACCTTGGGGTCCAACTAATTGCAAGTTTAGAATATTTTTGCCTAACTGCAAGTTTAGAATATTTTTGCCTAACTGCAAGTTTAGAATATTTTTGCCTTTATTGATACAATGATATTGTGAAATGAGAGAATTACATCATATACATTAGATATCGACCTCGTTATTTACGAAAGTCAAACTTGAGACCTCCCATTTATTTGGAAATTTATATTTAATGCCTAGAATTTCAATTAGGGATTTGAACAAAATGTTAAAGATTTGAACCCTACACCTCCCACTTTCGATAGATTTGCGGGTCTTTCTCTAATCGGTGCCAGAGTCCCATCGCAACACCCTTTTTTTATTGTACAGGGAAGCTAATTAAATGCAGAGACTTACAATCATTTTTTTATTGTGCCTACAGCAGCGACATCCGGAGGAGAGGAAAGCTTTGATGAAGCTGATGTAAACTAAATTTGGGCTTTGTGGCCTTTCTGGCATTCAGATGAAGTTGAACGAATTTATATATCGGTCATGTAAATATCATAATCACCCTACCTATATTCCGATATGATATTTAGGACTAAGCAGATAATAAAGTTTAAGCAGAACAATATCAGAACATGAAATTCAGTATAATATGTAGAACAATATCAAGCAAGAGGCCAATTACAAAAAGTCCCATATATATATGTACGTACCTTCATAAACCAAACAACAAAAGCACCAGAAAAAAACAAGAAGCGAAGAATCAAACACAGAAAACATATGCAAGTCCATTGCAGCATTACAATGTCATTGATCTTCTCTGATCACGAATCTGTTTAGGAATGATTTCTGCAAGTGTCTTGGCAGCCAATGGCAAGCCATAACATTGTTCCTTAATTTCCTCCTTAATCTTTTCCAAAGTTTCTCCATTATCTGACATGCTTGAAAATTCCTCGTCATTCTCAATAGTCTCCTCAAATATACGCCAGCATGTTTCTCTGCCCAAAGGCTTAACAACAACCAGCTTGTTTTGCTCCACCACCTTCTCAGCCACCTCCGTCGATTTACTCGTAACAATCACCGCTCCGCCTCTGGCCTTAGGAAATCCATGCCATAATCGTTCTTCCATGTTCATCTGTCCATCACACACATTGTCCAACACAATCAAATACCTCTTACCAGACACCAGTTGATTGAGCCTTTCCAAGAGCTTACCAATTCCGACAATCTTCTCGTCTAGGATATTGCTCAAATTATCAAGATAACTAAATTCTTCTTCTTCATCTCCTTCCTCCAAACCCGAAAACGGTAACCAAACAATAGGATTAAACTCATCCTTCACTCTCTGGCTCTCCAAAACCTTTTGCACCAGGGTGGTCTTACCCACGCCGGCAATGCCAACCACCCCAATTCCCGTAAATCCAGCTCCTTCAAAGAGCAAGCTCTCAATTTTGTTTACATACTTATCAAATCCGAAAACTTTTGACGAAAGTTTAGGTCCTTCCACGGTCATCGAATCCTGGGGAATTTGAATCTCTTGTTGCTCTTTCTTCAAATTCTCAAGATCGGTTTTGATGGTGGCCAGCCGATTCTTCATCTTCTGGGTGAAATAATGGGTGAAAGGGTTGAAGAGTAAGAGCTTTTCATTGCGATCCTTGCTTTTCCGTGCGAGGATCCGGCACTCCGCCAATGCATCGTTGAGTTCGTAGAGTATACGGATGCTTTCGCTGTAGGAATAGGGTTGTGGCATGAGATCTATCTGTTTGACCACATTTTTGATTTCTCGAAAGTAAGAGATAAAAACGGAACCTGATAATTCAGAATTTGCTTGTTCAAGAGAGCTCAAGAACTTGCTCCACAGGTATTCAGCAACATCCATTGCCATTTCCTTCCAATTTTGGGAAGCGATTGAGGCCAAGCTACCTAGATTCCCTTTGGTTTGGGATTTGGGAACTCCCTTTCCAGAGTTCTAATTTTCTAGTGGGAAGGTGGGCTTGAAAAATACATGTACACAGCCACACTAATTTCAAACTTATTCACAAATGAGCCCATTATCTCAACAATCTATCCCACCTCACTACGCCTACTTTTTTTAGGGGTACTTTTATAACCGATATTTTATGGTGTGATCTTATATATGCCAGATGTCTATAATAGTTTCTTTCTATTAATCGGCTTGAATTTTATATTTAGCTTAACCAAATTTACCCCTATCTAACTCCCAACCTTTACAGTTACTCGTAGAGTGAAATAGAAGAAAAGTAGAAAACCTACCATCGTTGTCAAAGTTGTAGTAGACACCGTCAGGGAGGAGTACTCTCTACGAATCCCTACAGATGATGAACTGAGAGCAATTTTTACTAATTTCACACTAAATTCAATACAAAATTTAAATTGATACTGATCAGTCGTTATTTATAAATCATTTTGATGTCTTTATATGCCTCTCTTACATGTCTTTTGAATGATTTCGTGCCATCAATAGTAGAAAATGATCAATCTTGTGAGACTTGTGCAGAGTTAGAAAGATAGGTAAAATCTGGAAATAACGCAAAAAGAATGACTCAAATCGGAGTCCAGATGAATGAGATGTCCTCATTTCAATATCAGGACCTCCGGGTCTCAAACCTGTGTTTCATGACATCAAGGTCAGGTCCTAGAAGTGCCAAGGTCGCGCCAAGGCAGGTCGAGGACATGTCCCAAGAACTCCCATCCGAGCCCAGATGTGCGCCTAAGCTCGGGGTCCCTGTTCCGCCAGCGGTGGATCAGAGGTTCTCCCTCTGCGCTAAACCTGACAACATTTGTGCCAAGCCTGAACGAAGATGCGCTTCTACTATACTCATGATGTGCTTCAAAAGCGCAGTCCCAGATCCTGATTACAAAGACAGTCCAAAAGCCAAGTTCGGAGCCCTAGCCTCTGCCACGGCTAGCTTGTGTTCCCACTTGCCAGCTTGCTTTCCCACTTGCCAGCTTGCATTCACACTCCCAACATTCTAGAAGTACAATAACTATTCCAGAACATTCTAGGATAGGGTTTTTAATACCAATCCTTATAGAACAAGGTTTTCCCTTTGTCTATAAAAGGGAGCCTTTGTTCAGTATTTGTTGGGATAATTAGAGACCATATTTTTAGAAATAATATTTTACACACAGATTATTAGGTGTGGAGTGATCAGTCGTTATTTATGCATCATTTTGAGGTCTTTATATGCCTCTCTTACATGTCTTTTGAATGATTTCGTGCCATCAATAGTAGAAAATGATCAATCTTGTGAGACTTGTGCAGAGTTAGAAAGATAGGTAAAATCTGGAAAGAGCGCAAAAAGAATGACTCAAATCGGAGTCCAGATGAAGGAGATGTCCTCATTTCAATATCAGGTCCTCAACAGGGTCCTGAGTGCGCCAGTGCCCCAGTGCGCCTATTTTGGGCCACTGGCCAAGTACCTCATATCAGGCCCTCCGGGTCTCAAACCTGTGTTTCATGACATCAAGGTCAAGTCCTAGAAGTGCCAAGGTCGCGCCAAGGCAGGTCGAGGACATGTCCCAAGAACTCCCATCCGAGCCCAGATGTGCGCCTAAGTCGGGATCCCTGTTCCGCCAGCGGTGGATCAGAGGTTCTCCCTCTGCGCTAAGCCTAACAACATTTGCGCCAAGCCTGAACGACGATGCGCTTCTATTATACTCCTAACGTACTTCAAAAGCGCGGTCCCAGATCCTGATTACGAAGACAGTCAAAAATCCAAGTTTGGCCAGCTTGCGTTCCCACTTGCCAGCTTGCATTCACACTCCCAGCCGTGTTCTGATTGGTTCTAATAGATTTTAAAGACTTTGTAATTAATTAAAAGTAAAATAACTTACCCTATTCCTATAGGACAAGGTTTTACCAATCTGTATAGGACAAGGTTTTACCAATCTGTATAGAACAAGGTTATACCAATCCTTATAGAACAAGGTTTTCCCTTGTCTATAAAAAGGAGAATCAGATAGAGGATTGGGGGCGTTTTTGTTTTCTGGAAAAACAGAGACCTAAGCCACAGAGTTCCGTTTTGGTTTTCTAGAGAATTAGGGACCATATATTTTCGGAGATAATCTTTCACATAAATTATTGGACGTGGAGCTTGGAGAAGAAGGCCCTGCCGTGTCTTCTGCTGCATCTGTTCTTAACAATCTCCTCTGTACCCTTATTTTCATTATTACAATTAACTTATGGATTCAATTATACTTGTGTTTATTTCAGTTATGTGTGAGTAGTCATTAGGATTAGGGCTGCTTGAAGCCCTAGCCATGTTAGCTTATTGATTGGATTTCTGGCTCTTGATTATGATTGCTATGCATGCTGAATAAGTTGGATTACTATGCTTAATGAACTTAATTTATGCCTATAAGATTAGCTACCTTGTTTGCATATAATTATAGATGTAATTGCTTGAGTGACCGTCATATCATCTTGTGATTTGGAGGATCGAAAGTATTCATACTTGTAATCTTAACTCATGACGACCTAGGATTGCATGCCACTTTGCTAGGCTAATGTGGTGTCATTAAATTCTCTTTAAACTTCATGCATCATCTTAAAAGGTAGGTGATAGACGTTCTAGGCATATGCCCTATTTAGTACATGCTAAGTAAGAGGGAATAAGATGTGTCTAGTGAACCAACGCCAGGTCCTAGGCACGGGCACCTAATTCAGAAAATGCATAGTAATTAGGTCAAGGAAATTTGGTTAAGAGCTATAATTGGTTAGAGTGGATAGTAAGCCTTAATTCGCCTTAGTTAACAACTTTTCATCCCTGCATTGTTAATTTCTGTACTTTGATTTACTTGTCTTTAAATTTCAGTTATCACATCACAAACCATCCCCCCCCCCCCCCCCCCCCCCCCCCCCTGTGTGTGTGTGTGTGTGTTTTTATTTAAGTTAACAAATCTGA
The DNA here is from genome assembly GCA_037349345.1 of Oemleria cerasiformis. Taxonomy (NCBI): domain Eukaryota; kingdom Viridiplantae; phylum Streptophyta; class Magnoliopsida; order Rosales; family Rosaceae; genus Oemleria; species Oemleria cerasiformis. The sequence continues at coordinate 3,173,810 of JAZGTL010000008.1, forward strand.
ACTAAATTGGTCATAACGTTGATACAAGTCCTCGAGGGATCGACTCTTGCTGTGCTACTATACTATACTTATCGATTTGTGCACTTGCAATGATTTTATAACTGTTAGAATTGAATTGCATATTTCTTGCTCTTTAAATCTACCAACATGGAGCTTGGAGAAGAAGGCTCTGATGTGTCTTCTACTGCACCTGTTCTTCACAATATCTTTTGTAACCTTATTTTACTGCAATTTAATTATGAATTCAATTACGCTTGTGTTTATTTCAGTTATGTGTGAGTAGTCATTAGGATTAGGGCTGCTTGAAGCCTTAGCCATGTTAGCTTGTTGATTGGATTTCTGGCTCTTGATTATGATTGCTATGCATGCTGAATAAGTTGGATTATTGTGCTTAATGACCTTAATTTATGACTATAAGATTAGCTATTTTGTTTGCATATAATTATTGATGTAATTGCTTGAGTTACTGTCATATCATCTTGTGATTTGGAGCATCGAAAGTATTCTTACTTGTAATCTTAACTCATAACGACTTAGGATTGCATGTCACTTTGCTAGGCTAATGTGGTGTCATTAAATTCTCTTTAAACTTCATGCATCATCTTAAAAGGTAGGTGATAGACGTTCTAGGCATATGCCCTGTTTAGAACATGCTAAGTAAGAAGGAATAAGATGTGTCTAGTGAACGAACGCCAGGTCCTAGGCACGGGCACCTAATTCAGAAAATGCATAGTAATTAGGTCAAGGAAATATGATTAGTAACTATAATTGGTTAGAGTGGATACTAAGCCTTAATTCGCCTTAGTTAATAATCAATCAACTGTTAATTCTTGCATTGTTATTTTCTGCATTTTATTTTACTTGTCTTTAAATTTCAGTTCTCACATTATAAACCCACCCCTGCGCGTGTGTGTGTGTTTTCACTAAGTTAATAAATTTGAACTAAAGTGGTCATAACGTTCATACAAGTCCTTGAGGGATCGACTCTTGCTGTGCTACTATACTATTCTTATCGATTTGTACACTTGCAAGGATTTTATAACTGTTATAATTGAATTGCATATTTCTTGCTCTTTAATTCCACCAACAGATACGTTGATAAATTTAATGATTATTACTAGCATTAAAACACATTATAAAAGCACAACATAGGATCCTCATTATAGCTCCTCCCAACTTATTGGGGGAATTGTCTTATATACCTACTGTAGAGCTTAGATAGTTCAAAATACCGACTTTCTCAACAACTATGTATATATTCTCATCGTAGTTACTTACAAATTGTTTTATTTAATTATTTTTAATTAGTCAAAAAAATTATTTTTAATACATTTTTTAATAATATAGAATAAATTAATTGATATTTTGAAATTCATTCATCTAAGTATAGCCAATGACTTTTTGTTCTGAGCAAATGGCCTATGACATTTTTACGTGAAATGTTTTACTTTCATATCCTCACATCATTATTGTACGTATACCATTCAGTGTTTTCATAGGTGTTTTCGAGGCGGGGCTTGAGGCGAGGCGTCAATCAAATGCCTTAGGCGTACCGTAGTTTCGCAACTTTATTATTTAGCGTATATGTTGCCGGCAAGATGGAATACGGCTCCGTTTAATACTACGTATTTTTTTTCTTAAAAAATTGTTTTATTCGAAAGAAGTGAAACAACACAAAAGTGTTAGGTAAAAATGAAAAAATATTATTTTTCTAAAAAGCAATGGATTTTTAACCTCAACTTTTAAAAGCAGCATATAATTAAGTTGCTTTTAAAAGCTACTTTCACAAAAAGTTAATGAAATAATTAAATGAAAACTTTCAATTCTTGGAATCTACAAATTATATTTCTAAAAATATAATCGTTTACTCAATATTATATTTTTCATGCATATTTTTTTCTTAAAGGAGTTAACCACCACCTCCGGCCCAAGCCTACTCTGCTGCCGCCACCACTACTATGTACCATCACCATTATTACGTACCATCACCACTACTTCTTAAACCTTTACCTCCACCTCTTTCACCCTTAATTACATCCACCTCTTTTACCACCACCTCTTCCCCCGACCTCCACCTCTTCTCCCGACCTCCACTTCCTCCACCACCACCATCAACATCACCGCCACCACCATCGCCATAGTACCACCCTTACAGCCAATGTTGCTGCAACCACTGCCATGTACCTCCACCACCAACACCACCATGTCTTTCACCCTTACCTCCACATCCACTGCCACCTCCACCACCATTGCAACTGCGATCACCTTCGCCACCATCACCCCACCATTACCTTCACTACCACCACCACCGTTAGCACCTTCACTACCACCACTGCCGCTATTAACCTTCACCACCACCACCACTGCCACCACCTTCACCACCACCACCACTGCCACCACCTTCACCACCACCACCACTACTGACAGGACCCTTCCCGAATTTCCACTCGAAACCCGTAAAAAGCCCTGCTCCCGCCTGACAACTCAAAAAATTGCCTAGAATACCCTTAATTCCTTTCAATTAGTGACGAGAATTCTGCCAAAAATCTGTCATAACCTCCCCTATAAAATAGGTAACCGTCTTCCACAAGTCAGACGACGGATCAAATAACACTCTCGAACCCCAACATCACCAAATAACCATCAACGTAGTCATAATTCACAATAAGTCCAAAAGGCTTATCAGAGCATCTAGGTAGGAAAGGTAACTACAGAAAATTTATAAGTCCTACTCGATGGTCTTAGATAAAGGCACAGCTGGAATTTAGTGCCTCCGCCTCTGGATGTGCCCTCGTCAACTCAGCGGCTTGGAGGGGATTTAAAATGCAGATAAGTGTGAGTGAACAAAATAATCGTTTAAAATAATTTTCGAGGAAAACATAACTTTTCCCCCTCCATGAGTAAAACAATGCATGCATAATATAAAATTCATTTTTAAACAAATAATATATAAAGATAATCTGAAAACTTACCGGAAAATCTATTTTTAGTTAAAACCCTCGGTGGAACCCACGAAAACCCGAACAATGGAAACATCCCGTGGTCCACAACCTTACTTTGAAAAACCCTTCTCAAAGGAGTTTAAAAATCATGTAAACAGACCTGGACACAAAAATATCATAACATATCTAACTATTCCCCGAATGTAATCCCGAGTCATAGCTCGATATCCGAGCTGCTAGACCCAGGTCCAACCCTCCACACACCCGATATACCTCAAGTTGTGCAGAACCCTGTACTACGCGTAGACAGCCTCAATGACCTGGTGGAGAAATATCCTTCGACACTAGCGTCGGAGAAACCTCAACGATCTGGCGGAGAAAGACCCTCGACACCAGCATCAAAGAACCCTCGACGAACACGTGGTCGGAAATACCCCACATCACGTGCCGGAGAAAACCATGACCCTCGGGGATAGTAGACATAGTGGAAACAAACCCGTAAAGTAAAATCCAAAATCTATTTTTGAAATCCTTGTTTCTTGGCCTAAGCCAAATTCATTGAAAAACCGGGTTTATGCCCAAATCCAATAAAGTCACAAATCCGGATCTAAACCCAAAAATCATGGACTCAATCGAAACCCAAAATCTATAAAGTCAAAACGACATAAAAGCAAAGTCCATAAAGCCGGGCCACAGCCAAATTATCATTTCCATTTTATTATTGAGAACCCATGTCTAGTAATAATTTTTTAAATTAATACTTGACAATTTGTTAAAAACAATACTTTTCTTTAAAATATACCTTTATGCATGCATGACAATTTACAACCAAAGTCCACTCACCGAACGTCTGATTAAGCTCAATCTCAAGTTGTACGCACTTCTGAAGTTCTCGGAGCAGTATCGTCTGTCAAAAGTAACAATCGGGGTTACCAACGATAATTAAAAGCCCTAAATCCAACCCACGTAAATTTCGGACGTGCGCACACATTAAACCTAAAATGGTAGCAACTTCGGACGTCTAAAACAACCCCTAAACGATGTCCGATTGACCCGAAACCTGCGCCAACAGGTCCAGAACGTCAGAAGCTTCGAAACTCATGTTCGCCGGAGCTCGAGGAGGAGCTCCAAGCGCCGGTGGATGGTCGGGACTCCTTCCCCACACGTGACTGGATCACATACTCTCCATTAACCTCTAGTTGCGGTTACTGTTCATTTTTGTAGAAAACTCCATAACCACCCTAAACTTCCAAGATTCATAACTTCCTCAATTCTCATTGAAATTCAACGTTCTAATAATGGAAATTCATCTACTTGAGCCAAGGAATCCAAATACATAATTAGAATTTAGATTCATTACCTGTGGTGGCCAGAAAATGGCCGGAAAGTTTCGGTAGTACTGTTCACAATTGGTTCTCCTTCTCCCAGCACTATCATGTTTCGAGGTTAGTATGGTGATGCTCAAAATGTGACGAGGAAGATGATGGTGTAATTGGATAAAAAACTCTCAATTTGGGGTGTTTGTTTCTCACGGTGAACCAGAGAGTTCGCGAGGAGAGGAGAGAAAATTTAAGAAAACTCTGGAACTAATGGGTTTTAAAATATCTGATCCGCAAAAATTACCAAACTGCGCCTGCACATTCTAGACCCACAACTCACTCATACAAACTCCAATTTTCATGTGCTGTCTGTCTAAGAACTCGTGAGTTCGAGACCTATGCAACGGTTCAAGAAAAACTGCCAAATGTGTCTCTAATCAAAGTGATTTTCGAGCCCCTTATAAAACCAAGGGTAAAATCGTCATTTCCCAAATTAATTTACGAAATTCACCTATTTAAATTTATGGGTTGTTACAACCACCACCACTACCACAACCACCACCACCACCATCTCCACCACCACACCATCACCACCATCACCACCTCACCACCACCACCACCACCACCACCACCTCCACCACCTCTTATACTTTCACTATCATGTCCATTTTAGTCATCATTCACGTCTACCCAAATTTTACACTAAAAAGCCATAGCAATACGAATTGGCCCTAAGGTATCGAGGCGGCGCTTCTGGTCTAATGCCGCGACTCTTCTTCTTCGTGTGCGCGAGGAAGAAGACGATAGGTTTTGGGTTAAACGCATCGCTTCGTTAATTATATGTTAATCTGTTTGTTGTTTTTTTTTTTTTTGGATGCCTAAACGCACAGTTCAGTTAAGTTTGTTTTTTTTTTTCATATCTAATTGTCTTTTTTTTTTTTTTTTTTATATACAATGATATTGGGGGAGGGGGATTACAATATACACATTGGGTATATATGGACCTCGCCTTTTACTAGAATCGAACTCGAGACCTCCTATATAACATGTGGAGAGGAATACCACTAGACCATAGTACTAAAAGTGGCTTAAAATCTGACGGTTCCCTTTGCGACTTTGATGAAATGTGTTTTTTTTTTTAATTTTCTAAATATTAAAATTGTGTAACCCTAATCGAACAAGGACAAAAGCCAATGGCAACAATGTCCAATATTTTCAATTTCTTTTTTTAAATGAGTTTACTACCCATGTTTATTTTATTTTTCTCAATTTTTTTTATTATTTTTACAATAATTTAGTTTTTTCATTGGATTGTACTAAATATTTTGTTTACGTAGTATAATTTTTAATTGGATTGTACTAAATATTTAGTTTTCTTATTACAATAATTTTTGACTTAAAAGATGGACTTACGCCTCAACGTTTCAAAATTTACGCCTCAATCACCTTCCAAAACAATTATACCATTACCGTTGTGCTCATGTCATTTCTTGTCCATTTGGTGAGTAGTTAATTTATTTTACTTGTCCAAATGATGAGCACGATTATTGCATGCAGACAGAGAGAGAGCAGTATCCCGCTTTTTCATTTGATTGAGATTTGAGAAATATATATGGAATATAATATCTGCTTTTGTCGAAAGAGTTAGTGGTGGAAGGATGTTGATGAGACGGCGGGTGTTGGTGGAGGTGCGATGGACTTTTCCCGCTGCGAGATTCACGCGGTAGGCATAAGGCATGCACACTTGCACAGGGCACCGCTCCATTATTGGGAATAAAGCTAATTAACATAAGCCTATCCTGATGATAAATAGATGATGTGGGGCTAGTTTTCCCAACAAGAAACCTCAAATTATCATCAATTATATATATCTTCTTCTCTTTACAGCTTGCTGGGTCATCTCTGTCTTGTATATATACTTCAACTTTAAAGCTGAATTCTTTTGGTAGTCCCTTTACAAAATTGAATAGTTTTAAGATTATTATAGCTAATCGTTTAGCGATTCATATATTCAATTTTTTAACTAAAATGAATTAATAAGATTGAATATTGTTTAGTTATTGATCGATAATATATGTCAACTAATTAATTAATAGACTTTGCATGTTTACAATCGTATTTGTCAACAATATGTTTGATTTGTCTGATACATATGAATGAACAAATAACCTCTAATTAATTTTGTTGAGTTTTTACAAAAATAATCTTAAAGTGACCTCTGTCTTGTATATATATATACTTCAACGTTGAAAGCTGAATTCTTATGGTAGTCCCTGTACAAAAAGCTATTTGAAAGACAGAATAATGTGTCCTCAATTATTTGGGGCAAATGCTCAATCATGATTCATGAACGAACTACTTCCTGCGTCTATAAATTCGTTTGAAGGAGAGAGAATAAATTACAACTACAACCCTCTTCAAACTAAACCAGAATTCTTCTCTAGCTTCAATCTTCTTGTTACGGAAAAAAACATGGCGGCAGAGTTTCTGCTTACTTTTGCAGCGGAGGGAATACTGACGAAGGTGACTTCACTCGCCACCGAACAATTGAGTCTCGCTTGGGGATTCAAAGGAGAACTAACAAAGCTTGGGGAGTCATTGTCTCTCATTCAAACCATCCTACTTGACGCCGCCGACAAACCGCAAGCCGCAGGCGCTGCTATCGAGCTTTGGGTGAAGAAACTTGAAGACATAGCTCATGACGCTGACGATGTCCTCGATGAATTCCAGTACGAAGTTCTTCGGCGCAAAATGGAGATCCAAAATCGCATCAAGAAAAAGGTACTCAACTTCTTTTCACTCTCTAATCCGATCGCATTTCGCCTCAAAATGGCTCATAAAATCAAGAACATCAACCAATCTTTGGCGGATCTGAAAAACGAGGCGTCTTTCATTGGGCTGGTTACGAAAACAACAGAGGCAGCCCCCGCCTTCGGGGACAGAGAAACCGTCTCAAGCTTCGACAAGGATGAAAAGATTGTTGGGAGGGAAAAGCTTGTGTCCGATATAGTTGAGACATTGGTGGAGTCAGAAAATCTGTCTGTTGTTTCCATTGTGGGAATGGCAGGTTTGGGAAAAACAACTCTGGCTAAATCAATATACAATGATCCTGCCATTGATGGCCATTTTTATGTCAAAATATGGGTGTGTGTGTCCGACCCTTTCGACGTCAACTCAATTCTAAGAGCCATATTAGAAGTGGTTGACCCATCAAAGGCGACAATAAGAGCTAAGGAGGGATTTCTTAAAGCCCTCCACGATTCGTTTTCCCGGAAGAGATACCTTCTCGTGCTGGATGATGTTTGGAACGAAGATGCATCAAAATGGGGAAGTTTGATGAGTTGTCTGTCCAAACTTGGTTCTCAAGAAAGCGCGATTATTGTCACCACCCGCAGCGTCAAGGTTGGGGAGATTACGGCGACCAATCCAAGTTTGAGGTGCAATTTGGCGAGTCTAACAGAAGATGAATGTTGGTTGATATTGAAGAACAGAGCATTTCCTAATGGGAGTGCTCCGATTGATCCAGAGCTGGAGAGTATTGGAAAGGAGATTGCTAAAAAGTGTGGAGGTGTTCCACTAGTGGCAAAGGTGTGTATACCCTTATCTTTGTTATATTAGGTTGTTTTTTTTACCCAACCATATTGAATGAGCAGAATCATATATGCTCCTTTATTTGTTATTTTGAGAATTTTCGTGATTTCAGAAAACCCCTTTTAAAGTTTGAAAATAGATAAAAGCCCTGAAGATTTGAAATAATATTCACATAACCCATCCTTTTGGTCAAAATTGAGTGAAAAAATTGTTGGCATCAGCATGAAAACATTTTATTAGCAAACTTACCCCCAAAAGTTAATACAAAGTAAAATAAACCTAACTTTCAGAAATAAATAGAACCAACCTCCAAAAAAAGGAGAAATAAATAGAAAGAGAAAATCAATCAATAAATTACATAAACCATTAGAGGTGTTTAGATATAGATCCATTTTGTAGAGTCCAATATATAATATAGTCTAATGGTAAATAAGCCCAGTAACTATAAGATTTTTATTATTAGTCATCCAATTCTTTTTTTGTTAGACCTATATTTTAAAAAAAATTATACCCCTGCCATTTTAATCGATGATATTGCAAATGAATTTTTCATATTAACTCAACTAATTAAAACTTTTTTTTTAAAGAATTTATTTTTGAAGTGTTTCAATTTCAAAAGGATAGATTCTCCATCCAAGTTACCTGCAAATAGGAAACATATAATCATACTAAAATATTGAAAGATATATAATAATACGCACAAATATAAAATACCTATAGAAAAGTTAAAAAATTAAAAGACATATATATATAATAGTACGTTCAAATATAAAATACCTATAGAAAAGGATTATGAGATTAGCCTACCTATGAATTAGGTTTACTTTTTTGAACAAATTTTACCTCTGAATTAGTTTCAAAACATTTCTTTGAGATAAAGTATAAAACCCTTTTTTTTTTTAGAAAATCGACCTATATTATTTACTTTGGCTACCCTAATATACTGGAATTTGACAACAATAACGACAAGTGGATAGATGCAATGCTATACCCTATTTCCCTTTCTTTCATTCTAGTTTGCCTTAGGAAGGTATTTCGGTACCTTTTCCGTAGAAGGTTCTTCATATTTGTTACCTATGGCTGACAAGACTCCTCTCGAATTTCTACTTTGAAATCCGTGAGAAGCCTTGCACCCATTTGGAAATTCAAGAAAGTTCAAAACCTTCCTAAGATTACCTTTATTCTAGGAAACAAAACTTACATTTCTACTGAAAAATCGGCAGAACCTCCCCAGTAAAAAACTCAAACCAAAACTTAACATGTCAGACAAAAATTCAATCCAAACCAACCTCAAACAATCCAAATTAATCCAACCAACAAAATATCTATCTCAACACACAATCCTGTGAGGGTAGTCAGAGCATACTAAGTAGAAAAAATAAATTACAAAATTTCAGCGAAGTCCTATAAGAGTAAGAATACAGCGGAAGAAGGATGCCTCCACTTAGCCTCGTGTCCTCGTCTCTCTACAGCCTAGAGGGGCACAAAACAAAACAAAAATTTAGTGGACAAAAAAGAACAATATTTAAAAACATAATTACAGGAAAAACAGTTATACTAACCCCTCATTATTAGAAATCCATGCATGTATATTATACACACACACACACACACATATATATATATATATATAAAACTTACCAGGAAAACCCTCTTATAAATTCGGCCGAAGCAAATAATCAAGAGCCGTAACTCAATTTCCCGGCCGAACATTATATCTGGGCTTCGTCTAATATCTCGGGCCGTAGCCCAATATCGCGGGTTGTAGTGGAATCTTCCAGGCCGTAGCCCAATATCCCAGGATGTAGCCCAATGTCCCGACCGAAGTCGTAGTCCCGGTCGAAGAAGATACCTCGACAAGCGCATGAGGAAATCTTCTAAATCATGCGTTAGAGAAGTCCCTAAATCCGGGTGGTAGCCGAAAACCGAATAACCAGGCATAAGCCCAAAATATTTCAAAACCATTATCCTTAGTTATCGAAAACCACAAACAATAATCTATCAGTTAACACCATAAATATCCATGCATCGTACTTTAGAAAACAAAAGTCCACTCAAATAAAAGCCTGAGCAAGTTGAACTAAGAGTTTACTGATCCTCAGCAATCTCCAGAACTGCAGTGCATGTCAAAAGTGACAACTAGAATCAAGAAACGACATAACCAAACCCTAAACCCGGGACCTAACCTCCAGTAGGCTGTCACACATCCGTAAACAGTCCCAAACTAGCTTCGAAAGCCCTGTATACATCACCACGTGCCGTTGGCGGTCATAAACTAGCCCCAAGCACCACCACGTGCCAGCTGGAGGCTAGAAACTGGCCCCAAGCGCCGCCACGCGCCGTCTAGTGGTCGGCGACCCCCCTCACGCTCCCTCATGCGTCGATGATGGTCTTCACGCGCCCGGTGGAATATTTGTCAGGATGCTTCCCGAATTTCCCCTTGAAACCTTGGAATAACCCTTCTTCCGTCTGACAACCTAAATAAAATCCCTAAATAGCCTTAAGTCCTTACAATTAATTATGAGAATTCTGCCAAAAATTCGGCAGAACCTCCCTTTAAGGACTAGTCAACCGTTTTCCACCTGTCAGACAAAGGATCAGATAGCACTCCTATACCAACAAACAACAACCATCCAATCACGAAATCGAAAATTTACAGTACGTCCAAAAGTATCATCAGAGCATCTAGGTAGGATGAATAATTATATAATTAAATATCCTACTCGATAGTCTAGGTAAACTACGCAGTTGAGAATCTAATGCCTCCGCCTCTGCAAATGCCCATGTCAGAAGGTTTCGATTTTTCCTTTCCTCCGATCGGTGTCTCCCGCGGCTGTTTCCTTCGGTGGTGGGTACAATTTTGATCGCGGGAAGGAGTAGAGTGTGATGGATTTCACCAAATTGGCCAAGGCCTCGTTGAATTGCAAGTCCAAATCGAAGGTTTTTGTGTTTTGGTTCGGTTGTGTCACGGGTCTGTGAAAAGAAGAAAACACTAAAAAATGAAATTGTTGGAAGGGTTTGGGTTTAAATAGCTTCCTAGGGAAAATTACCAAAATTCCCCTGAACAATCTAGACCCGTAAGTTTCTCGTACAGTCTCTGTTGTTCGCGTGCCGCATGTTTACGAACTCGTGAGTTCGAGACCTATACAACGGTACCCGAAAAACTATCAAATGTGTCTCCACACAAAATACACTTCTAAGCCCCTTATAGAACCAAGGGTAATTTCATCTTTTCCCAAATTAATTTATGAAAATTCACGAATTAAATTTTTGGGTCGTTACAACCCAACGGCCTAGAGGGGATTTAAAATACGAAAGTTGTGAGTAGACAAAAATAATCATTTAGAAATCATTTTCCGAGTAAATCTTACCTTTTCCCCCTCCACGAATAAAACCATTCATGCATAACATAAACATTCCTTTTTATGTAATTATGATATAAAGATGATCTGAAAAGCACCAGAAATTCCATCTTTCTTTAAAAACACTTGGTTGGACCCACGAAAATCTGTATAATGCAAAACACACCGTGGTCCACCATTTGGTTTTAAAATCCTCCTCAAAAGAGTTTAAAATCATGTAAATTGACATGGACACAAAATATATCAAATATAACCCACTGTTCCCGAAATACCCTCCACACACCCGATATACCTCGAGTTGTGCTGAAACCTATGCTACGCGTAGACAGCCTCAACGACCCGGTGGAGAAAAACCCCTCGACACCAGCGTCGGAGAACCCTCAACGATCCAGTGGAGGAAAACCCTTCAACGCCAGTCGGAAAAAACCTTGACCCTCGGGGACAGAAATTCAGTGAAAACCAAAATCCATGTTTTGAAATCCTTGTTTCTTGGCCTAAGCCAAATTCATTGAAAAGTCGGTTTATGGCCAAATCCATTAAAATCACAAGTACGGGTCGAAACCCAAAATCATGGACTCAATATCCATCACGTCAAACGACATAAAAACTGAGTCAAAACACCAGGCCACATCCCAAAACATCATTTTCATTGAAATATGGAAAACCTGTGTTAGTAAAATTTCTAAATTTCAAAAATTTGTCACAAACAATACATAACAGAATTTAATTCAAAGATACCTTTATGCATGCATTACAATTTATAAACCAAAGTCCACTCACCAAACGTCCAAGCAAGCTCAATCCCGAGTCGTACGCTCCTCCGAAGTTCCTGGAGCAGTATCGCTTGTCAATATTAACAATCGGGATTACAGGCTAATAATAAAAAACCCTACATTCAAACTCCCTAAACTCCGGGAGGTCCGCTTGTGTCACCCTAAAAACCCATCCACTTTGGATGCCCAAAACTACCCTTAAACGACGTCCGATTAACCCGAAACCTGAGCCAACAGATTCAGAATGCCGAAACCTCGATGACATGCACCGTCGTGACCCCTAAACCGGTCCCACGCGGTGCCACATGCCGGCAGAAAGTCGGGCAATGAGCCACGTACTAGCCACGCGCCTTATACTGTTCACGGTGGAATATTTCGTCGCTCTGACGGAATATTCCGTCAAACCTGACGGAGTATCCTAACAGAATCAGAATATTCCGTCCAAACTAATGGTGTTAGGGTTCCTTCATAACTCAGTTAACTTTTGACTGAATATGCTAACATCTTCAGCATATTCCCGTCAAACTTTGACAGCGTCAATTGATCGTTAAGTCAACTGACTGCTGACTGTGTGGCCAGGTGGTACCCACGTGGCTGCCTGGTGGCATGCCACGTCAGCTCATCTGAACGACCAGTCGCAGGAGCCTCATCGAAGAAGATGACCACGCTGCCGTGCCCCGCCGTCGTCGAAAAACCCCATTTTCGGCCGACCTTGAGTTTTTTCCTAATTTCTTCAAATCTCAATCATTTTTCACGAATTTTATGTCTAAATCTATCTACTCGAACCCATGAACTCAAAAATGACCTCTAAACACGAATCCCATATCTGTGTTGGCTGAAAATTGATCGGAAAGTTCTCAGGTTTCCTTTCCTCAGTTCGTTGTCTCCCGCGACCTCCTCCAACAATGGTTGGCATGTTTTTAATCAAGGGGAAGAGGAGAATCCAATTAGTGAAACAAAATTGGAAGATCTTGCCTCAGTTTGAAGTTCAAATTTTGGGTTTTTAGGTTTAATGTACACGGGTTGGGTGAGTGTCGAAGAGAGAAAGAGTGAAATGATGATGAACTGATTTGATTGGGGATAAAAATACTACCCATGGCAGATTACCAAACTGCCCATGAACATTCTAGACCCACACCTCTCTCACACGAACTCCGTTTTTTGCGTGTCGCCTGTCTACGAACTTGTGAGTTCAAGACCTACGCAACGATACTCGAAACAAGCCAAAAGTGTCTCGAAACAAAAATTGAATTTCACGCCCCTTAACTACCAAGGGTAAATTCATCTTTTTGTAAAATAATTTACGAAAATTCAATAATTAAAATTCCGGGTTGTTACAATTCACCCGCCCCCCCCAAATTCGGGGTTGTTACAATTCACCCCCCCCCTTAAAGAAATTTCGTCTTCAAAATTCATATAAGTCATTGGAATAAATGTGGATGTGGCGCCCGCATCAGTTCCTCGGTTTCCCACGTGACCTCCTCCACGTTATGATCCCTCCACAACACTTTAACCAGAGGAATAGTCTTTACGTGCAATACTTTTTCCTTCCAATCTAGAATTTGCACTAGATGCTCCTCAAAAGTCAAATCATCTCTCAGCTCAATTGGTTGCTCTTCCAACACATAAGACTCATCATATAGGTACTTCCGGAGCATGGATATATGAAAAACATTATTAACCCTTGACAGTTCCAGGGTAAAGTAAGTCTGTACACCACTGGCCCTATCCTCTCAACAATCTCATACGGCCCAATGTAGCGAGGACTCAGTTTTCCTCGTCTACCCAAACGTACCACTCATTTCCAGGGGATAATTTCAAGAATACCCAGTCTCCGACCTCAAATTCAGTCTCTGGTCCGTTGGTCTGCATAGCTTTTCTGGCGATCATGAGCTGCCTTCAACCTTTCTCTATTGATTCTAAACTTTTCCTCAGTCATATCAACTACCTCTGGTGTCAACAATCTCCTCTCCTACCTCATTCCAGCATATCGGTGTCCTGCACTGTCTCCCATACAATGTCTCAAAATGAGACATCCCAATACTCGACTGATAGCTGTTGTTGTATGCAAATTCCATCAAAGCCAGGTGTGAATCCCAGTTTCCTTTAAACTGCAGTACACACACTCTCATCATATCCTCCAGAATCTGAATGGTCCTCTCAGACTGACCGTCACTCTGAGGATGAAAAGCTGTACTGAAATGCAATGTAGTTCCAAAGGCTTTTTGCAAACTCCGCCAAAACTTGGAGGTAAACATAGGATCCCTGTCTGACACAATCGACTCTAGAGTCCCAAGTAACCGTATGATCTCATCCACAAACAATTTGGAGTACTGGCCTATCCGGTAATCTTCCCGTACTAGCAAAAAATGTGTTGACTTCGTGAGTCTATCAACAATTACCCAGATTTCATCATGTCCTTTTTGAGTCCTTGGAAGTTTATACACAAAATTCATCGTAATGTGATCCCATTTCCATTCCGGAATAGGTAATGGTTGTAGTGCCCTGTCTGGTTTCTGCCTCTCTGCTTTTACTTGCTGACATGTCATGCATCTACTCACAAACTCTGCTATTTCCCTTTTCATCCCAGTCCACCAGTAGTGTTCCTTTAGGGTAAGATACATCTTGGTACCTCCTAGATGCAAAACATAGGCAGAACTATGAGCTTCCTCAAGAATTTCTCTTTTCAACCCTAGATCATTAGGTACGCACAACCGGCCATCCTTAATCAAGGCCCCATCATCCCTAATAACATAATCCTGCCTATTCCCAACCTCCAACTCCATCCTAATAACACACAAAGTAGGATCCTGGAGCTGAGCTTCAATAATCCGGTCAATCAAGACAGGTCTAACATTGAAGCTAGCCAACAAAGCACCCTGGCTATCCATGCCAAGTATAATTCCCGCTCTTTGGAGTTCTACCAACAACGGTAGGTAAACCGTATGCAAATGGGCCAAGGAACCCATGGACTTCCTGCTCAAGGCATCCGCCACTACATTAGCTTTTCCTGGGTGATACTCTATGGTACAATCATAATCTTTTATCAACTCAAGCCACCTTCTCTATCTCAAATTCAGATCTTTTAGAGTGAAGAAGTATTTCAAACTTTGATGGTCAGTAAAGATCTGACACGTTTCCCCATACAAATATTGTCTCTACATCTTTAGTGCATGCACTACCGCAGCTAACTCCAAATCATGTGTGGGGTAATTCAACTCATGAGGTTTAAGTTGCCTAGAAGCATAAGCTATCACCCTCCCATGCTGCATTAGCATGCAGCCGATACCCCATAATGATGCATCATTGTACACCTCAAATCCTCCGTTATCATTTGGAAGGGTTAATACTGCGGCATAAGCCAACCTCCTTTTTAGCTCTGTTCGCACCCATCATCCCAGTCAAACTTGACTCCTTTCCTTGTTAATCGAGTTAACAAGGCAACTATCGTAGAGAATCCTTCTACGAATCGCTGATAATATCCCGCTAAACCCAGAAAATTTCCAACCTCTGTCACTATCCTCGGTTGTTCCCAGTTTGCCACTACCTCTACTTTTTGTGGATCCACGCTGATACCCTCAACATAAATCACATGACCTAAGAATCCCACATTGGTCAACGAAAACTGACATTTACTGAACTTGGCGAACAATTGCTTTTTCCTTAGAATATTCAGCACCAACCTCAAGTGCTTCTCATGTGCCATAGCACACCTCGAATACACCAAGATATCATCGATGAAGACAATCACAAACCGATCCAAATACCTTTGGAACACCCTGTTAATCAAATCCATAAACGCTGTCGGTGCATTAGTCAACCCGAAGGGCATCACCAGGAACTCATAGTGACCATAGCATGTCCTGAAAGCCGTTTTAGGAACATCCCCTTCCCTTATCCTTAACTAATGGTACCCGGATCGAAGGTCAATTTTTGAGAAATATTTTGTCCCTTTTAATTGATCAAACAAATCATCAATTCTTGGAAAATGATATTTATTTCGTACCGTAACCCTGTTTAGCTGCCGGTAGTCAGAACATAACCTCAGACCACCATGTTTCTTCCTTACAAATAACACCGGCGCACCCCAAGGTGATACACATGGTCGAATAAATCCCATATCCACCAAGTCCTGCAATTGAGTCTTCAACTCTCTTAATTCTACAGTGCCATTTTGTATGGTGCCTGCGATATAGGTTGGGTACCCGGAAGAAGCTCTATGGTGAACTCAATCTCCCGGTCAGGTGGTAATCTCGGAAGATCCTCTGGAAATACATCGAAAAACTTACTCACCATCGGAATATCCTCTACTCTCACCGGAGTATCCCGAGAATCAAACACGTGAGCCAAATAGCCCTCACAACCTTTCCTCAATAATTTCTCAGCAGTCAAAGTCGATATTACTCCCAAGGGAAGCTCCCTACGATCTCCCCGAAACGTAAGTTCTGGCAAACCTGGACTCCCGAAAACCACCCTCTTGTCATAAAATCTATGGAGGCATGGTGCATGGTTCACCAATCCATCCCCAGAATAACATCAAAATCATAAATATCTAAGGGGATTAAATCTGCCTCCAATGCCTGACCTTCAACTATCACCGGAAAACTGCGAATCACGAGTTTCGCCACTAACATATCCCTGGTAGGAGTACTAATACCCATGTCCCAACCAATCGAGGACAATTCTATATCAACAAACAGTGTGAAACCCCGAGAAATAAAAGAATGTGTCGCCCCGGGATAAATCAAAATACGAGCATCACGATTAAAAATAGATAATGTACCAGTGACCACCTCTGGTGTTGCTTGGGTCTCCTATTAAGTCATCGCAAAAACTCGGGCCTATGTACCCGAAGATCGACCACGACCCCCATGTCTCC
Source organism: Oemleria cerasiformis (assembly GCA_037349345.1). Lineage (NCBI taxonomy): Eukaryota > Viridiplantae > Streptophyta > Magnoliopsida > Rosales > Rosaceae > Oemleria > Oemleria cerasiformis. Next base: position 3,190,676 of record JAZGTL010000008.1, read on the forward strand.
CTCTGGCCCTGCTGGCCCCACTAGCCCTGCTAACCCCACTGGATTGGGTCTGGCTCCCTGCTGCGGTACCAGACGTCTTCACTGCCTTTTGACTCGATTTAGTAGCACCTCGACCCAAGGAACTACTATCCAGACGACGATGGGGACAATCTCTCTTGAAATGACCAGTCTCCCCACAGAAGAAGCAACCGGTGTCACTAGATCTGCCACTCTGTCTTCCAGAAAATCCAGAATTGTAACCGCCTCTCTTGGATGGTCCTTAACTAGAGGCTTCGAAATTCCAGCAATCTCGACGTCGCTTGGAACCACTGAACTGCTGCTGAATTGGCAAACTCAACTCTACCCTAGCTGCAGCGTCAGACAAGGCCCTCATAGAAGTATGAGCCACCGTCGTTACTTCTGACTGAATCTCACTCCTCAGCCCATATTCAAATCTACGGCACTTATCCATCTCTGTAGCCACCATAACCGGTACAAAGCATGCCAACTCAAGAAATTTCTGCTCATATTGGGCCACTGTCATCTCTCCCTGCTATAGCTGCAAGAACTCAGCCTCCCTAGCATCCTGGTACGAGCGAAGGTAAAATTTCTCAAGGAAGCGCTCTCGGAAAGTTTCCCAGGTAAATGCATGGACATCCCAGCCTGACAGCTCCGAAGCATGCCACCAATGGTACGCATGACCACCTAGAAGAAATGTGGCTAACCGCACCCTATCCTCCGGAGGACACCTCATAACCGAAAACACTCGTTCCAAACGAGTAATCCACTCATCTGCATCCTCTGGGCCTACCTCACCCGTAAATACTATCGCCCCCAATCTCTGGGCTCTCTCGATGTCTAAAACTTCAGTAGCAGCCCTACCCTGAAGTACTGAAGACAAAGCCCGAGCCAATTGATCCAGGTTTGCCTCAAATCAGGCTCTACTACGGGTTCATGTGTGTCCTCATCGTTTCCAGACCGCTGACGGGGCTCGCGTCTCAGAAGCATTACGCTGAAAAGAACCGTAAATCGTCAATACCATAATCAGTTGTACACTAGGTGTACGGTCTATAGGAATTTAAACCTAGTGCTCTGACACCAAGTTGACAGTAGGTCAGACACTGCTGAATCCTCATACCAGTTGTGGCCCTACAGGGTAACCTCACGAACTTGTTTTACGCCCCAGCCTCTCGATTGAGCAACCGCACCGGTGGCTAACTGGCCTGGTCATGTCAGGGTAAGAGCCAATGCTTCACCACAGATCACAATGTGAGAAGCCCTGATCATAATTCGAAGTTTATAGCCCTCTTCTAACAAACTCTGATACCAAATGTCAGGACCCTTCCCGAATTTCCCCTCGAAACCCGGGAAGAACCCTGCTCCCATCTGACAACCTAAAGAAAATCCCTAAATACCCTTAAGTCCTTACAATTAATTATGAGAATTCTGCTAAAAATTCGGTAGAACCTCCCTTTAAGGACTAGTCAATCATCTTCCACCTGCCAGACAAACGATCAGCTAGCACTCCAATACTAACAAACAACAACCATCCAACGATGAAATTGAAAATTTACAGTAAGTCCAAAAGTGTCATCAGAGAATCTAGGTAGGATGAATAATTACAAAATTAAATATCCTACTCGATAGTCTAGGTAAACTGCGCAGCTGAGAATCTAATGCCTCCGCCTCTGAAAATGCCCACATCAACCCAATGGCCTAGAGGGGATTTAAAACACGAAAGTTGTGAGTGGACAAAAGTAATCATTTAGAAATCATTTTCCGAGGAAACCTTACCTTTTCCCCCTCCACGAATAAAACCATGCATACATAACATAAACATTCCTTTTTATGTAATTATGATATAAAGATGATCTAAAAACCACCGGAAATTCCATCTTTCTTTAAAAACACTTGGTTGGACCCACGAAAATCTATATAATGCAAAACACACCGTGGTCCACAATTTGGTTTGAAAATCCTCCTCAAAGGAGTTTAAAATCATGTAAATTGACCTGAACACAAAATATATCAAAACATAACCCATTGTTCCCGAAATACCCTCCACACACCCGATATACCTCGAGTTATGGAAAAACATGTACTACGCATAGACAGCCTCAACGACCCGGCAGAGAAAAACCCTCGACACCAGCATCGGAGAACCTCAACGACCTAGTGGAGCAAAACCCCCCAACGCCAGTCGGACAAAACCTTGACCCTCGGGGACAGAAATTCAGTGAAAACCAAAATCCATGTTTTGAAATCCTTGTTTCTTGGCATATGCCATATTCATTGAAAAACCGGTTTATGGCCAAATCTATTAAAATCACAAGTACAGGTCTAAATCCAAAATCATGGACTCAATATCCATCATGTCAAATGACATAAAAACAGAGTCCAAAAACCAGGCCACATCCCAAAACATAATTTTCACTGAAATATGGGAAACCTGTGTCTAGTATAATTTCAAAATTCCGGAAATTTGTCACAAACAATGCATAACAAAATTTAATTCAAAGATACCTTTATGCATGCATTACAATTTATAAACCAAAGTACACTCACCACACGTCCAAGCAAGTTCAATCCCGAGCCGTACGCTCTTCCGAAGTTCCCGGAGCAGTATCGCCTGTCAATATTAACAATCGGGATTACCGGCTAATAATAAAAAACCCTACATTCAAACTCCCTAAACCCTGGGAAGTTCGCTCGCGTCACCCTATAAATGCAGCCACTTCGGACGCCCAAAACTACCCATAAACGACGTCCGATTAACCTGAAACCTGCGCCAACAGATACGGAACGCCGAAACCTAGTAGACACGCATCACCGTGACCCCATACTCGGTCGCCGCCATGCGCAGGCGAAAGGTGGAACCGCCCGCCACACTCCGGCCACGCGCCACTCGCCAGCCACGAGCCCTCATGCGCCCTGTATTGTTCACGGTGGAATATTTCGTCACGCCGTCAGCATATTTCGTCAAACCTTGACGACGTTAATTGACCGTTAAGTCAACTAACTGTTAACTGTGTGGCCATGTGGCATCCACGTGGCTGCCAGGTGGCATCTACGTGGCTCCACGTTGTTTCCAGGTGGCATGCCACGTCAACCCCGTCTGACCGACCAGTCGCCGGAGCCTCGTCGGAGAAGACGACCGCTCCCCCATGCGCGGCCGTCGCTAGAAAACCCCATTTTCGGCCGACCTTGAGTTTTTCCTAACTTCTTCAAATCTCAACCATTTTTCATGAATTTTATGTCTAAATCTATCTACTCGAACCCAGGAACTTAAAAATGACCTCTAAACACGAATCCCATACCTGTGTTGGCTGGAAAATTTATCGGAAAGTTCTCGATTTTCCTTTCCTCGGTTTGATGTCTCCTGCGGCCTCTTCCCACAATGGTTGGTACGTTTTTAATCACGGGGAAGAGGAGAATCCGATTAGTGAAACATAATTAGAAGATCTTGCCTCGGTTTGAAGTTCAAATTTTGGGTTTTTGGGTTCAATGTCCACGGGTTGGGTGTGTGTCGAAGAGAGAGATAGTGAAATGATGATGAACTGATATGATTGGGGATAAAAATATCTACCCACGGCTGATTACCAAACTACCCTTGAAAATTCTAGACCCAGACCTCTCTCACACGAACTCCGTTTTCCGCGTGTCGCCTGTCTACGAACTCGTGAGTTCGCGGCCTACGCAACGATACTCGATACACAGCCAAAAATGTCTCGAAACAAAAATTGACTTTCACGCCCCTTAACAATGAAGGATAAATCCGGGTTGTTACAATATTCTGTTTTCCTGACGGTATATACCGTCAACCCTGATGGTATATACCGCCAACCATGATGGAATATTCCATCGGTGTAGGAATTTTCCGTCAACTTGACAGCTTTAAGCCCCGTTATTACTTCCGTCAATTTTAACGGAATATGCTAACGGCGTTAGCATATTCCGTCAACCTTGACGATGTTAGTCACTTCGTCAGAGTCGCCTTTGACCTTTGTTGATCGATGAAATATTCCTTTTCCAGCACGGACGTCGTCAGTCGGAATCTGTCACTTTTCCCGAAAAGCTAATTTCTTCAAAACTCCATCAAATCTTCCGATCTAGTAGCCTAAATTCATCTACTCGACGAGAGCTGAGGAATCCAAATCTGTGGTCCAAAGTCCAAGATCTCACCTTTGGTGGCCGAAAATCTTCGTGTGCCTAAATCCGTTCGACCTTCGATCCATCATATTCGGCAGTCCTCTTTTTAAATGGTTAGTACCAACGGGTTTGTCATGAGGAGATGGTGAGAGTGGTGCTGGTGTTGTGGCCTGACTCACCAGCGTGAGCCGGCGACAACAATGATTGCATTTTGGGTGTTTGTCGGTGAGAGAGAGAGGGTATTTATATATGGGACTTCTCCAAAATTACTAAATTGCCCATCTCGGTTTTAGACTCGTAACCTCCTCGTACGAACTCCGATTTTCACGTGCCTCTTGTCTACGAACTTGTGAGTTCGAGACCTACGTACGAACTTGTGAGTTCGAGACCTACGCAACAGTCCAAGAAAAACTTCCAAAATTATTATTAAATGAATAGTGACTCTTGGACCCCCTAACTCTCAAGGGCAAAAATTTTCCTTTCTTAAATAATTTTACGAATTTAATTTATTTAAAGGTTTGGGTCGTTACAATGGTAGAGAGTTTTTTTTAATTGTTTTAATGTAAAATTATTTGTTAAAACTACCAGAAAAAAAAAACATGCTTAATACCTTTCTATACTACATAATTCCTAATATAAAACAAATTCATAATATACCTATATTATTTAAACACCTCTATTCCTAATATAACATTCAGTCTGTCTATATATTGGCCCTTCATCTGTGATTTCTAAACCTACGATTTAGGTTTCCTAATATGTATAATAAAAAAATAGATTGTATGAAAATATGAGAGGCAAGTTAGAATGAAAACAACAACAAATTTAAGAGATAATTAAGTAGTTTACCTATAGGAATATAAAATTGCGAATTTATGGGATGAAAGGTTCCAATAGGCTTAAGCGAGTAAAATGACTCGTAAAATAAATATGTTAGAGATTTATCTAGCAAAATTATGTTATCAAAATCAATATTCGTAAAGAAGAAAAATGGAAAAATATTTTAAATTTAAAAAAATCCTCATCCATAACCAGATCCCAAAAAATATATGTATGTATATGGAAAAAAAAAACAATCAAAAGGGTATAAAAAGTGTTAAGAAAAAAAAATTAAGTAAAAAAAAGTTAATATGTTTAGGTGAAATTTGAATCATCAGTAATTAGAGTAACTTATATGTTGACTATTAAAACGGGACCAATTATAGTTAGAAAAAAGGGACAATACATACAAACAAGGCAAAGATTACCCATGTGCCACTTTTTGTAATAAATACAAGAATTAAATATATGTATAATTAATTTAATTAAAAAGTTATTCAAGTACAATACTGTTATTGAACCTGTGCTAAAAAAAATAGTGTTAATGAACCACTTCTTCTCATATATAATACATTTTGTAATGAATACAAGATCAAAGTATTATCCAAAATTTTTTTTTTTAAAAAAAATCCATTTGTCTCTATATACTCCAACCATGCTCCATAATTTCGAGAATCATAAATGTAATTATAAATGTTCATTATTTCTTCATTCAATTTTTATTATATAAAAACAATAAAATCATAAAAAAATTGTGATAAATTTTAATTTTTTGGATTGAAATAACCATGCACCCTTGTGCTGTGCTAAATGATCACCCCCTTCACTTTGCAATGAGTTCCATCTGATGTTTCTTGTAATATTGTTTCAACATTAAAGGTTGATCTATTGTACGTATAATGGATATATGGAGGAGGCATGTGGAAAAAAAAATCAAAATATAAAAGATAAAAAAAAAAGGTATAAAATATTTATGTATTCATGAGTCATGTATGCAAAAAAAAGGTAACTAATTAATTAATTAATTTTAAGAAATTATTTGGAGCTCTTCTTCCTCCTCATATTTAGAAGCTCTCTATTCTAGGAGCTTGATACCTAGCATGGTTGGTGTAGGATTTTTACTCATCATCCTTAGAATTTGAGTTAGATAGTTAGTCCATTGGGAATGCTCTACCCAACAAAAGGATTAACTCAATGCAAACACCAAATAACATTCTGAGTCAAATCTGAAAGCCAGGTATTAGTATATAATTCCAAAGGTTTTGGCCTCTAATGAATCAGATTGGGGGTGCGAACCGGTACAAATGGTTCGGTAATCCACCAAATCGGAAACCGGACCGGAATGTTTTAACAGGTATCGGTTTGGTAATTGGAATTTTCAATACATAAAGCAGAAATGGGCTGGATTGATCGGTTCTGTTCGGTTCGGGATCAATATTCATTCAGTTTTTTCCTACATTTAAAAACAGGTTTCAAATGCATGAAAAATAAATGAAATCAAGATGAACATTTATTGAAGATTTGACAAAAAAAAACACAAAAGATGAAAATTAAAGAAGCGGAGAGGAGAGACAGAGTAACTCCATGGAGTCATTACCTTTTATTTTATTTTCATTAATAGTAAGTAAACATGCCTAGAGTTTGGTCCCATAATTAATACATAAACTCACATTGATTTTGTATCAAAAAAAAAAACTCACATTGATTTATTACACTCGAACAATACTATTAAATTAGTATGGTAAGAATCAAACTTAGGTAGTTCTTAACTTGTTATTGATAGGGATAAACTCACCTGCACAGCTATGCAATGGCTATGTCTCCATATGAATAATAAGCTCTTGAATAAGATGAACATGTGAATGCTTGGTGCAATCAAAGGGATTGTACGTTGTCTTTGGTAGTGATACCGCTTTAGAGAATCCCGCTTGTATGGTGGGACTTGTAGGCTTGTAGCTCGGCATTCCACCGAGTGAGTTTGTTTATCCTTCTAAGTTTGAGAGTCTTCTTGGATGGTTATAGTAGCTCATAGTCAGGTGCGAGATGTACCTTGTGGTGTGGGGACTTCCCAACCATAAGTGTGTTGCTTGGGACAAACAGTGTTATTTTCTCATACCACCTAAACTTATTTATGATAAAACTCCCCAATGGTTGATAGGTTAGTTATGTTTGAATTGAGAAACTTCAAATATAAAAGATTTTAGGTTAAATTAATTAGAAATGCACCACAAAATATTAGATAAGAGATTTCAAATTACTAAATGCAATCTATTTAGGGGGATTTGTAAGTAACCACTTGATAGGTGTTACTTGAAACACCTCAAACGTTATGAATAGGCATGTAGGCCGGGTTCCAAGGATGCATTAGGACCCCAATAAAATAAACTCAAAAATGATAAAAGGAAATAAAATTAAAAACAAAAATAAATAATATATTAGGGGTGTATATTGAATTCATATTTATACGGATAATTGCAGAGTTCTTTGAAGTGATCGAGTTTTATAGATTTATTGATTTTCATAAAGTTTTACATACTTAATAACGGAATTATATAGAGTTACGTGACAGCGTTTTGTAGAGTCATACTAAATTTCATATATTAATTGTGATTGAGTTTTGCAAGAAATAATATTGGATTATATAATTTGATATCTATATTTTTGAAGAATTTTATAATCTTATAATCAAATCATAATTATTTTTTTAATAAAAATTTCTAACTAAATTAAAATAAAATAATATTTCTAACACTACAAAAATAATTACAAAAATATAAAACTTTTAACGATCAATGAGATTGAGAGGTTAGGGGTGCTAGGCATCATGCATGCTTTTGAAATATATTTTTTTCATTTTATTAATTTTTATTGTTTGTTTATTTTTTTTTTCAAACAGTAAATAAAATGATGTAAATTTTTTATTATTTAATTACTTATAATTGCCATAGAGAATAATATATGATAATAGATATAGGTAGGAGACTTGAATTTTATTGAGTCTATTGAAAAATATATAAACCACAAATTATAGTTTTTAAGCATGATATAAAATCTGCAGAAATTCGAGGAGCCGGGGGAGGCTAGACAAATCATCAACTTTGTTAAAACATAATTTATACTAAAATGTTTATCAAACTCCATCTAACTCTTTCATTGAATGAAGTCTACAATATTCATTAATATTTTGAATACACTTAAACTTTGAAAACCCTACCAGTATGTTAACAATATTAATTAACAGAAATTCTAACTCATGTACACCAACAGGTTTTGGGAAGCATGCTGGGTTCTAAAAATAGTATAGAGGGATGGCTTTCAATTCAAGAAAGTAGAATATGGGACTTATCGGATGGAGAAGATAGACTCTTGTCTATTTTGAAGTTGAGCTTTGATAATTTGAAATCACCAACTTTGAAACAATGTTTTGCTTATTGCTCAATGTTCGTGAAAGATTTTGAAATTGAAAGGGATAGCTTGATCCAACTTTGGATGGCGCAAGGATTACTCCACCCTTCCCCGGACGGAAGAAACAATGTCGAGATGGAGGATATGGGCAACAAATATTTTGATATTCTCTTGGGCAACTCCTTATTCCAAGATGTTAGAAAGGATGAGTTTGGCATTGTTGCCAAATGCAAGATGCACGATCTTGTGCATGATCTTGCGGAAAAAGTATCCAAACCTGAGATCTTGACGCAGGACATCATTGATGAGGCCAGACTTGTCAAGATTCGACATCTTGCACGTGTCCCTACTTCCACACTTGGAAGAATTCTAGAAACAAGCAATGTCGGGAGATTGCGCTCGCTGTTTTCAAATGGGAACATCCCAAGTGACATGTTACCAAGGCTTAGAGGTTTACGTACCTTGAATTTATGTGAGGCCAATTTCCAGGAGTTGCCCGCTTCAATTGGAAAGTTGATACACTTGAGGTATCTGGACATTTCCAAAACAAACCTCAGAGCACTCCCTAGATCTATTGGCAAGCTTTATAACCTGCAGACGTTGCGAGTGTCCGGTCCTACATTTCTCCAAACGTTTCCGAAGGAAGTGCAAAATTTGATCAACTTGAGACATTTTTATTTTGATTATCCTTTGGAAGTTCCAGTTGGGATTGGGCAACTGACTGAACTCCAAACGTTACCTTACTTTACTGTGCGTAAGGAGATAGGTCGTGGGATTGATGAGTTGGCTAACATGAACCAATTGAAAGGCGAATTGATTATTAATAAGATGGAACATGTAAGAGATGGAGCAGAAGCGAGGAAAGCAAATTTGGTGGGAAAGAGCAACCTTTGCAAGTTACGATTTGAATGGACAGAAAGCAACCGAAGTGACAACAATGACGAGGATGTACTAGAAGGCCTTCAACCGCAACCAAAGTTGGAGATCCTAAACATTCAAGGTTTCTTGGGTGCTAAGTTTCCATCCTGGCTGGCGAGTACGTCTGTGCCACTGAACAATTTGAAGGAGATTGGATTACAGAGTTGCTCCAAATGTGAAGGACTCCCCACGCTCGGCCATCTACCTAATCTTACATGTCTTGATATTTTTCAATTGAGTAGCCTAAAATGTGTGGGAATTGAGTTCTATGGTTATGATCATGTTGACAATGTCTTTCCAAAGCTGAAAACATTAAGGTTTACAAACACTGAAAACCTCATCGAATGGTGGGAAGCACCGGCGATGTCAACAGAAATTAAGGTGTTCCCTTGCCTTGAAGAACTGTCTCTCTGTTTTTGTCTCGAACTGACAAATGCTCCGAGTCATTTTCCAGCTCTCAGGAAGCTGGAGCTGTCTTACATGCGCCACAACATGCCACTAGAAAATATCAGCAGTAAACTAACCACTCTCACATCTCTGGTATTATTTTCCTTGTATGAACTAACTTCTATACCAGAATCAGTATTGCAGACCAACAAGAATCTCACATCTCTGGAAATAAAAAGTTGTCAGAATTTAACCTGCATTGCTCCAGACTTGTTTCGTTGTTGTGCATCTCTTCGATCCCTTGATGTTGATGATTGTAGAAGCTTGACAGAGTTACCTGATGGACTAGACACCCTTCTTCTTGAGAAGCTGAGCATCACGAGTTGCGGTAGCCTAAAGTCCATTCCAATTACACAAGGTATTTCATCTCTCCAAGAGTTAAACATTAAGAGTTGTGGTCTGTTATCAAGCTTGCCAAGCGGGCTTGAATTCTGCACCTCTCTTGTGAAATTGGAAATAACTAAATGCCATGCCTTGTTATCCATTCCAAGTATTAATGGCTTTACATCTCTCCGCGAGTTGAGGATTGAACATTGTACGGGATTAGAAGGCGTGCCGAGTGGGATAGAATCCTGCACCTCTCTTCATGTTTTGATCATAATAAATTGCCTTAAGGTAACATTCATTCCAGCTGAACACTTCCCCCGATCCCTTCGTGCTTTGGAAATTGAGCATTGTGAGCAACTGGCAAGCCTACCATCACTGGAATACTGTACCTCTGTTCGGCATGTGTCAATACGACACTGCCATATGCTAACATACATTTCAATTCAAAGCCTGGCAGGCAGTCTTAAGAACTTATGTATAGAATCTTGCAGTGGTCTACAACCTGTTCCGACTTTGTATGGCTTCACATCCCTCCGTGATTTGACGATTGGAAACTGTGGCACATTACCAAGTCTACCGAATGGACTAGAATCATGCACATCTCTTTATTGGGTGCATGTCAGAAAGTGTTTAAATGTGAGGTATTTATGGGATGAGCTACACTTCCCGGTTTCCCTCCAATGGTTGGATTTGTTGGGTTGTCCTAATCTTGTGAGAATTCCAAGATTAACAAACCTCACATCTCTCCGCCGGTTGGATATATATAACTGTTATGGGTTAACTAGTCTGGAGACTGAGCTTGCATCTTGCACATCTCTTGAGGAATTGTCAATCGAGTTCTGTACCAATTTGATATCTATCGCCATTGCAGAAGATGGATCTACTATGTCTCATTCTCTTGCCTCTCTAAAAATAGTGTACTGTCAGAGACTACAGCATTTGCTGATGGGGCAACAACAGTGTCTCAGCCATTTGAAACATATGGAACTTGGTAAATTTTCGGAGGAGCTTGATTCTTTCCCTGATTTTCCGGCTCCATCACAACTTGAATATTTAACTTTACGGGGGTGGCCTAAGCTCAAGTCTCTGCCTCAACAATTTCAACACTGCACTTCTCTAAAATCTTTGACAGTAGAGTCTTTTAAGGAAGTTGAGGATTTTCCAGAGTGGTTGGGTAACCTTGCATCTCTTACCTGGCTGCGTATCGTGGATTGCGAGAAGCTGATGTATCTACCTTCAGTCAAGGCTATGCAATGCCTCACCCAATTGCATCAGCTAAATGTTGAGCGATGTCCCCTCCTAAAGGACAGATGCACCAAGGGAAGCGGAGCAGAATGGCCCAAGATTTCTCATATTCCTAATACCGCATTCTCAGGTGATTTATTTAGTTTTCTTCTATTTTGTTGCAACCCATACTGATATATGTTTGATAAGATTGATAAGTGTTAATGAATCCATGATTGCTGATGGTTTATGTTTATTTACAACTTTTGACAGAATGGTAGTAAGGCTGGTGGGTACTACGAATCCCCGTCTCTCTTGAGAAGTTGAGAGAGACTATTCCAAGTGTAGGAAACTTGACAAGTCACATCCCTCCATTAGTTGAAGATTTCTAATTAAGCTCAAGTGATGATCAACTCTCTGCCACAGAAATTTCAACTCATCACTTCTATGAAATGTTTTAACCATGGGCTGTGATTCTGATTTATCAACCTCCTGTCAAAGCTATGCAATGGCTCACCAAATTAGTAGCCCTCAAAATGGCCCAACATATCTGAGGTAATTTTTTTTTTTGTCAAAGAAATTTTTAGCACGACATTTCACATTTCGTTTAACTAAGAATTACCTAATATATATGTTTTCATCTCTTTTATTTCTTCTTCTTCCCTATGTACTACAACATATTGCAAGTAGTTAGCCAGCTAGTATGTGATTGTTGTTATGAAAAAGCTTTCTGAATCGGGAAAAGAAGTGACCATTACATCCGTTTCTGTGTATTTACTAAACATCATTTTTGAATCAGTTGAATAAAGAAGCTGTGCGATTTTCACATCAGTTTGCAGTTGAAGCAGTGGGAATCCTTGGTAATCCGCAAGAGTTGAATCTTGGTGATTTTTCTCTTTCAACGGAAAGATGGACAAGATTACTTTCAATTCAAGTTTCACCTTTGAACATGAAGTGTTGGTAGATTTAAAGAGCAAGAAATATGCAATTCAATTCTAACAGTTATAAAATCCTTGCAAGTGCACAAATCGATAAGTATAGTATAGTAGCACAGCAAGAGTCGATCCCTCGAGGACTTGTATCAACGTTATGACCAATTTAGTTCAGATTTGTTAACTTATAAAAAACACACACACACACAGGGGGAGGGGGGGGGGGGGGGGGGGGGGGGGGGGGGGGGGGTGGGGTTTATGATGTGATAACTGAAATTTAAAGACAAGTAAATCAAAGTACAGAAATTAACAATGCCAGAATGAAAAGTTGTTAACTAAGGCGAATTAAGGCTTACTATCCACTCTAACCAATTATAGCTCTTAACCAAATTTCCTTGACCTAATTACTATGCATTTTCTGAATTAGGTGCCCGTGCCTAGGACCTGACGTTGGTTCACTAGACACATCTTATTCCCTCTTATTTAGCATGTTCTAAACAGGGCATATGCCTAGAACGTCTATCACCTACCTTTTAAGATGATGCATGAAGTTTAAAGAGAATTTAATGACACCACATTAGCCTAGCAAAGTGGCATGCAATCCTAGGTCGTCATGAGTTAAGATTACAAGTACGAATACTTTCGATGCTCCAAATCACAAGATGATATGACGGTTGTTGGTAGATTTAAAGAGCAAGAAATATGCAATTCAATTCTAACAGTTATAAAATCCTTGCAAGTGCACAAATCGATAAGTATAGTATAGTAGCACAGCAAGAGTCGATCCCTCGAGGACTTGTATCAACGTTATGACCAATTTAGTTCAGATTTGTTGACTTAAATAAAAAAACACACACACACACACACAGGGGGGGGGTTTATGATGTGATAACTGAAATTTAAAGACAAGTAAATCAAAGTGCAGAAAATAACAATGCAAGAATGAAAGGTTGTTAACTAAGGCGAATTAAGGCTTACTATCCACTCTAACCAATTATAGCTCTTAACCAGATTTCCTTGATCAAATTACTATGCATTTTCTGAATTAGGTGCCCGTGCCTAGGACCTGGCGTTGGTTCACTAGACACATCTTATTCCCTCTTACTTAGCATGTTCTAAATAGGGCATATGCCTAGAACGTCTATCACCTACCTTTTAAGATGATGCATGAAGTTTAAAGAGAATTTAATGACACCACATTAGCCTAGCAAAGTGGCATGCAATCCTAGGTCGTCATGAGTTAAGATTACAAGTACGAATACTTTCGATGCTCCAAATCACAAGATGATATGACGGTCACTCAAGCAATTACATCTATAATTATATGCAAACAAGGTAGCTAATCTTATAGGCATAAATTAAGTTCATTAAGCATAGTAATCCAACTTATTCAGCATGCATAGCAATCATAATCAAGAGCCAGAAATCCAATCAATAAGCTAACATGGCTAGGGCTTCAAGCAGCCCTAATCCTAATGACTACTCACACATAACTGAAATAAACACAAGTATAATTGAATCCATAAGTAAATTGCAATAATGAAAATAAGGGTACATAAGAGATTGTTAAGAACAGATGCAGCAGAAGACATGGCAGGGCCTTCTTCTCCAAGCTCCACGTCCAATAATCTATGTGAAAGATTATCTCCGAAAATATATGGTCCCTAATTCTCTAGAAAACCAAAACGGAACTCTGTGGCTCAGGTCTCTGTTTTTCCAGAAAACAAAAACGTCCCTAGCTAATTATCTCCTCTCTCAAACACTGAACAAAGGCTCCCTTTTATAGACAAAGGGAAAACCTTATTCTATAAGGATTGGTCAAACCTATGTTCTATAAGGATTGGTAAAACCATGTCCTATAGGACATAGGTAAAGTTATTTTACTTTTAATTAATTATAAAGTCTTTAAAATCTATTCGAACCAATCAGAGCATGGCCGGAAGTGTGAATGCATGCTGGCAAGTGGGAACGCAAGCTGGCCAAACTTGGATTTTTGACTGTCTTCGTAATCAGGATCTGGGACCGCGCTTTTGAAGTACGTTAGGAATATAATAGAAGCGCATCGTCGTTCAGGCTTGGCGCAAATCTTGTCAGGCTTGGCGCAGAGGGAGAACCTCTGATCCACCGCTGGCGGAACAGGGACCCCGGCTTGGGCGCACTTCTGGGCTCGGATGGGAGTTCTTGGGACATGTCCTCGACCTGCCTTGGCGCGACCTTGGCACTTCTAGGACTTGACCTTGATGTCATGAAACACAAGTTCGGGACCCGGAGGGCCTGATATGAGGTACTTGGCCAGTGGCCCAAAATAGGCGCACTGGCGCACTGGCGCACTCAGGCCTCCGTTTAGGACCTGATATTGAAATGAGGATATCTCCTTCAGCTGGACTCCGATTTGAGTCATTCTTTTTGCGTTCTTTCCAGATTTTACCTATCTTTCTAACTCTGCACAAGTCTCACAAGATTGATCATTTTCTACTATTGATGGCACGAAATCATTCAAAAGACATGTAAGAGAGGCATATAAAGACATCAAAATGATGCATAAATAACGACTGATCAACGGTCACTCAAGCAATTACATCTATAATTATATGCAAACAAGGTAGCTAATCTTATAGGCATAAATTAAGTTCATTAAGCATAGTAATCCAACTTATTCAGCATGCATAGCAATCATAATCAAGAGCCAGAAATCCAATCAATATGCTAACATGGCTAGGGCTTCAAGCAGCCCTAATCCTAATGACTACTCACACATAACTGAAATAAACACAAGTATAATTGAATCCATAAGTAAATTGTAATAATGAAAATAAGGGTACAGAGGAGATTGTTAAGAACAGATGCAGCAGAAGACACGGCAGGGCCTTCTTCTCCAAGCTCCACGTCCAATAATCTATGTGAAAGATTATCTCCGAAAATATGGTCCCTAATTCTCTAGAAAACCAAAACGGAACTCTGTGGCTTAGGTCTCTGTTTTTCCAGAACCAAAAATTCCCCTAATCCTCTATATGATTCTCCTTTTTATAGACAAGGGAAAACCTTGTTCTATAAGGATTGGTATAACCTTGTTCTATACAGATTGGTAAAACCTTGTCCTATACAGATTGGTAAAACCTTGTCCTATAGGAATAGGGTAAGTTATTTTACTTTTAATTAATTACAAAGTCTTTAAAATCTATTAGAACCAATCAGAACACGGCTGGTAGTGTGAATGCAAGCTGGCAAGTGGGAACGCAAGCTGGCCAAACTTGGATTTTTGACTGTCTTCGTAATCAGGATCTGGGACCGCGCTTTTGAAGTACGTTAGGAGTATAATAGAAGCACATCGTCGTTCAGGCTTGGCGCAAATGTTGTCAGGCTTAGCGCAGAGGGAGAACCTCTGATCCACCGCTGGCGGAACAGGGACCCCGGCTTAGGCGCACATCTGGGCTCGGATGGGAGTTCTTGGGACATGTCCTCGACCTGCCTTGGCACGACCTTGGCACTTCTAGGACTTCACCTTGATGTCATGAAACACAGGTTTGAGACCCGGAGGGCCTGATATGAGGTACTTGGCCAGTGGCCCAAAATAGGTGCACTGGCGCACTGGCGCACTCAGGACCCCGTTGAAGACCTGATATTGAAATGAGGACATCTCCTTCATCTGGACTCCGATTTGAGTCATTCTTTTTGCGTTCTTTCCAGATTTTACCTATCTTTCTAACTCTGCACAAGTCTCACAAGATTGATCATTTTCTACTATTGATGGCACGAAATCATTCAAAAGACATGTAAGAGAGGCATATAAAGACCTCAAAATGATGCATAAATAACGACTGATCAAATGCCCCCAAACCTATCTTTTGCTAGTCTCTGAGCAAAACGAATGCTAACAAAATGAAAAGACTCGATTTTAGTTAAGATAGAACATTTAAACCCCTAGGTTCACCTAGTAGGAGGAGTTTTGTCTCCTGAGGCTTATAACAGTACGATACCCTCAAACGTTTTACTTAAACAAAAAGATGCTAGATATAGTACTCTTAACATGCTAATAAGAATCAAAGTAAGTAGACATGCTTTGCAGAACTAAAAGGAATGCCATAGCCGTGAGTGTCATGTGAAGGTGTACGTGTATAAATGCCAATATTTTCAGGTGATCAAGTTTGAAAACAACTTCATCTAAGTGCCCTAGAAAGATTTCGCCTCGACTCTAATCCTCACTAGGCAACTCTCAATTCACACAAGAATCCTAGGCTTACACTCTTTTCAAGCATATGTGATGAGTTTATGTTATGAAATTCAAATTTAATCACATATGAGTAACAATGAAGAATAGCACTTTATGGAAATAAAGATCTCATGAAAGGAATTGAACTTTAAGAACATAGATACGTACCTTAATCCTCAGCATGATTGTCCATAAGATCCGTTAGGTCTTCCTTTTTAGGTTGTATTGGGGCTAAGCTTTGGGGTTTAGCAAGGAAGGATGGGATTCAAAGAACCTGAGTTGTGCCAAGGCATGAGAAGTCATGAATTGAACTTGGAATTTCTGAACTGAATCCTCTCTTAAGGCCCACGACATTGTGTTTTCCTGATGACTTATTTTGTGGCTATTGTGGCTTATTTTGAGGCTCTTGTGGCTTATTTTGAGGCTCTTGGCTCACTTGGCTCAATTCACTTTGTTTTTCACTTATTTTTTTCCTTCTTTTTCTCAACGTTTCTTTCTTTCTTTTGATTTGAACGTTTTTTTTTTTTGTTTTTGTTCGTCTTTGAATTGAATTGAACCAAGATCATGCAATGATTTCCTCAAATTTTCATGCAGCTTGCAACTTGTAAATCTTTTCTTTACTTTTGAACTTTCAATTGACGCCAATGTCCTTTGAATTGGGCATCATCTTCTTTCACCTCTCATTCTCACCAAGAATCTCATTTGTGGCAACCTTAGCACAAACTGAGGTTATAGGGTATGGCTGTGATGAATGGCTAAGTATTTTGGGTTAGGTTATACTTTGGGTGATGAAAGAAAAGGTTGAGTGTTTGGCTTCAAAATTGGCTTAGGGAGCATGCAATAGGGTAGGATAAGGCCTTTAGAGGTTAAAGCACACATAGCCTACATCACTTCTTATGGCAAAACATACATTAAATCAAGAGTATCTAAATGATGTTAGTTCTTTAAAATTCAATGCAAATATGATGTAATGAGATCAACAATTAAGAACAAAAGTGATGAGTGTTTAAGAGTAGAAACAAGTATATCCCTCAGAAAGAATGGCAATTAGGCTCAAAGATCTCACTGGGTAGTCTCCACTAATTTTCTAAGGTTCACTCAAATTCAGTTATTTCGTTCACTTAATCACTTAAAACATGGCATTGTGAAGTGCAAATTATGAACTACTTGACCATGACATGACTCTTAGTAAAGCAAAGATAGTTAACTTAGCATATACATTCCTATTAACAAGTTATCATACTAATCACAAGCAGAAATTTAAATGTCCTGGCCGTGTATCACCCCCAAACCTACTTGTTTCTATATGCAAAATTTTAAATCCACACCCCAAACCTAAACTGAACATTGTCCTCAATGTGATAAGCAGTAAGCTTGACAACAGTAGAAAGGTTTGAGAGATATAACGGGCAGCAACAGAAAAGGAAGTGAGAAATACAAACCAGGGCTAGGCTGCCTCCTAGGAGCGCTTTATTTAACGTCTAGGCAAGACGGGGCTGACATGCTAGGAGCTGGGCGCATGCGGAGTTGCAGGGTTGACTGCGCTTGGATTAGAAAGGTCCTTCAAGTAGTGTTTGAGGCGGTGGCCATTTACCTTGAACGGATCCTGCCGTTCCGGGTGCTGGATTTCAACTGCACCATGAGGAAAAACGTTAGTAATAATAAATGGTCCAGTCCATCTTGAACGCAACTTACCTGGCATTAGTCTGAGCCGGGAGTCAAAGAGGAGGACTTCCTGTCCGATGTGAAAGTCCTTGGGCTGAATGCGCTTGTCGTGGAAAGCTTTGGTCTTTTCCTTGTAGAGACGAGCACTGTCAAAGGCCTCGTTTTGCAACTCCTCTAATTCACTTAGCTGAAGCTTCCTATGTATTCCAGCGTCATCGAAGTTCAGGTTCATCTGCTTAATAGCCCAGAATGCTTTATGCTCCAATTCCACTGGTAGGTGGCAGCCTTTTCCAAAAACCAGCCGGAAGGGAGACTTGCCAATCGGGGTCTTGTATGCGGTCCGATAGGCCCACAGCGCATCATTCAATTTGCTGGACCAATCTTTGCGGTTAGGATTTACCGTTTTTTCCAATATGGCCTTTACTTCCCGATTGGACACTTCCGCTTGGCCACTCGTTTGAGGGTGATACGGTGTTGAGACCTTGTGGATGACGCCATACTTCTTCATTAGGGCTGCAAACGAATGATTGCAGAAGTGTGCCCCCCCATCGCTGATGATTGCCCTAGGTGCGCCGAATCTGGCTAAGATGTGACTCTGTAAAAAACGCACCACTACTTTGGCGTCGTTAGTTTTGGTGGGAATTGCTTCCACCCATTTGGAGACATAATCAACTGCAAGCAGAATATAAAGATTGCCAAAGGAATTCGGAAAAGGCCCCATAAAATCAATGCCCCATACGTCGAAGATTTCGACCACAAGAATAGGGTGTAATGGCATTTGATTTCGAGGGCCGATGTTACCTAGGCGTTGGCAGCGGTCACAGGTGAGTACAAATTCGTGTGCATCCTTGAAAAGTGTGGGCCAGTAGAGTCCACTTTGGAGTACCTTGAGGGCTGTCTTCTTAGCTCCAAAATGGCCCCCACATGCCAAACTATGGCAAAAAGTCAAGACGGATTTCATCTCGTCTTCTGGGATGCAGCGCCGAATGATTTGGTCTGGACAATGCTTCCATAGGTACGGCTCATCCCATATGAAGTACTTAGCTTGTTTAGCCAGCTTGTCCTTTTGGTACCTATTTAAAGATGAAGGAATTTTCTTAGTGACAAGGTAATTAATGAGATCGGCATACCATGGATCAATAGCTTGGATTGCAAAGAGCTGTTCGTCAGGAAAGGTCTCGAGGAGGGGCAACTGATCGGCCTCTTCATTGGAACTGTGAAGCAATCGGCTCATATGGTCAGCGACCACGTTTTCGCTGCCCTTCTTGTCTCTGATTTCAAGGTCGAATTCCTAGAGTAGTAGCATCCAACGTAGCAACCTTGGCTTGGCGTCCTTTCTAGTGAGCAGATACTTCAAGGCAGCATGATCCGTGTATACTATGACCTTGGTTTGAATTAGATATGAACGGAACTTCTCCAGGGCAAAGATAACCGCAAGGAGCTCCTTCTCGGTGGTGGAGTAGTTCAGCTGGGCATCATTCAGGGTTCGGCTTGCATAGTAAATGACATGAGGGAGCTTGTCAACACGCTGTCCCAAAACCGCTCCTATGGCGAAGTCTGAGGCATCACACATTAGTTCGAATGGTAAGTCCCAATTCGGTGGCATGATGATGGGTGATGCCGTGAGCTTTGCCTTGAGTGTGTTGAATGCCTCACGGCATCCCTTAGTGAACTCGAATGTGGCGTCCTTGGCTAGAAGATCACACAAAGGTCTTGTGATTTTCGAGAAATCTTTGATGAATCTGCGGTAAAAGCCAGCATGCCCTAAGAACGATCGAACCTCTTTGACTGTAGTGGGGCACGGCAGCCTCTCTACTATGTCTAACTTTGCTTTGTCCACTTCAATGCCTCGGCTAGAGATCACATGACCCAAGACAATTCCCTGTTGTACCATGAAATGGCACTTTTCCCAGTTCAGCACTAAGTTGCTTTCTCTGCACCGTTCCAGTACTCGGGTTAGGTTAACTAAGCACAGTTCGAATGAATGTCCAAACACTGAGAAGTCGTCCATGAATACTTCAATTATATCTTCCACCATATCCGAGAAGATGCTCATCATGCAACGCTGAAAGGTAGCTGGGGCATTGCACAATCCAAACGGCATTCTTCTGTATGCAAAGGTGCCATATGGGCATGTGAATGTTGTTTTTTCTTGATCTTCGGGTGCAATAGCAATCTGATTGTATCCTGAGTAGCCGTCCAAGAAGCAATAGTGGGAGTGTCCAGCCAGGCGCTCGAGCATTTGATCAATGAAGGGCAAAGGAAAGTGGTCCTTGCGTGTGGTTATATTTAGCTTTCGATAGTCGATGCACACTCTCCATCCTGTTTGAATCCGTTGAGGTACAAGCTCATCCTGCTCGTTTTTAACCACTGTGATCCCACTTTTCTTTGGCACGACCTGGACTGGGCTCACCCACTTGGAGTCACTAATTGGATAGATGATTCCAACGTCCAAAAGCTTTAGGACTTCTTTCTTCACGACCTCCTTCATAGGTGGATGCAATCGCCTCTGTGCCTCCCGTGATGGTTTGGAGTCTTCCTCCAGCAGTATCCGATGCATGCATTTTGCGGGACTTATGCCTTTGATGTCAGCTATTGTCCATCCAATTGCCGTTTGATTGACCTTAAGGATGTGAACCAATGCCTTTTCCTCTTTCGTACTTAGGGTAGATGCAATGATGACTGGAAGGGTTTGATTGTCGCCCAAATATGCATACTTTAAGTGCTCGGGCAAGGGCTTTAGCTCGAGTTCATGAGCCTTTATGATGGACGGCAGGGTTTTCTGACTTGTGAATGGTAACACTTCGAGGGGAGGCCTGTGCAATGGGAGGGCTGGCATGATGTCAAGGGCTCGTACCTCTTCGATCACGCTATCTGTAAGTGAATCCACAGTGTGTGGGTTACTAGTAACGGCCTTCTCAAGGTCATCCGTCATGCAAGAATGAGCAATTGTCTACCGTAGCAGTAAGTCCATTGTGTTTAACGGAAAATCTACAATAGGCTCGGCAGGGTACTGGATGGTGTCATGGATGGAGAATGTCCGAAGCTGGTCCAGGACCTTGATGGAGACCTGGCCCTTTCTGACGTCGATGAGGCACTCGGCTGTGGCTAGTAAGGGCCTTCCGAAGATGAGGGGAGGTTCCTCACTTTTGTCAATTCTGTCCATTCTTAGTACGTAGAAGTCTGCAGGGATGCATGTATCTCCGATTTGTACCAGTACGTCCTCAAGAACCCCCATTAGGTTGGTTACAGAAGCGTTAGCCAACCTGACACATAGGTGCGTGGGCTTGAGTGCGCCTAGGTTAAGTGACCTGTAAATGTGGAATGGCATGATGTTCACTGATGCTCCCGTGTCGCAAAGGCAATGTTCGAATCTTTTTGACTGAATGACACATGGAAGGGATGGCGGCCCAGGATCATTGGCCTTAAGGGGCATGCGCAAAAGGGCAGCCGAGCAGGCCATAGGGATGTCAATGGTGTCTGTGGAGCTAAAACCACGCTTTCCTGCAACTAAGTCCTTGATCAGCTTTGCAAAGATAGGCATGTGCTTGACAATTTTATGGAAAGGCAGTGTGATCTGAAGCTTCTGCAACATGCTGATGATTTCTTCCTCAAAGTCCTCCCTTATCTTATTCCTGTTTTGGAACCTGCGAGGAAATGGATAATCAACATTATTAGCTAACTCAAAAGTGACTTTTTTAGAATTGGAATTCTGAGGTTTAGAGTTAGAAGTATTTGAGTGCTGCGACTTGGGCTTAGGAGCAGGTTGCATGCCAGCCGTGGCCGTAGTAAGCGCAGTGTCAGGTCCTCTTCGCGGTAGGGCACTTGGTGACTCATTGGACTGGTTCTGCGCCAGAGGTGTTGGCCGTGGAATGTTTTGCGGCGCGCCCTGGTCGGTGATCCTTGGCAGAGTAGGTTGAGGCTCAGTTTCAGGTCCTGTGAGGGTGGCATATGTGGGGTCTTGAAGTGGTGTTTCCTTCTCTAGCGTGATGGCATTAGCCGTAGGATTGTGAAATCCTTTCGGATTTACCAGGACTTGACTCCGTAGCTTGCCCTGCTCCCGCTGATTTAGTTGGTTCGCCACCTGTCCCATTTGACGCTCCAAGTTTGCAATTGCATTTTTGAAGTCTCCCGTCTGACTCTGGCTATCGTGCATGAATTTTATGAGTTGAGCTTGCTGTTGAGTCAGGATATGGATGGAGTCCTCAACAGACTTGCTTCCGCCATTCTGGTTTGAGGAAGGACCGTGGTAGTTCCCCTGAGGGCCTGCGGCTTGCTGCTCAAATCCAGGGGGTGGCAAGGGATTCGCGGCTGCTTGATTGTTGCTCCAACGGAAATTAGGATGATTTCTCCACCCCGGATTGTAAGTGTTGGAATATGGGTCATTCCGGGGTCGAGAATTGCTATTGAACCCTCCAGCAAAGTTGGCCTCTTCCACAACCGGGCAGTCCTGGGATGTGTGGCCCTGAATTGAACATACCTCGCAGATGTGAACTCCTTTGGCTTTCTCGCTACACAATTGTTTTACCATTGCCGTGAGCTGAGCAATGGCATCATCTTTGTATTTGGCGGATGCATCACCCGTAGCTCTAGAGGAGGGACCCCTGCAGCTGAACTGTTTTTCCCTTTGAGCAATGTTCTCAAAGGCGGTCCTTGCTTCCTCGGCTGTGCCTTCTAGAATCCCTTGGGATTGAGAATCCACCATTGTCCGATCGCTAGTTTTCAAGCCTCCATGGTGGTGGGGGCACGCCCGTAGCATCTGATTGAACCGCTCCCAAAACTCGTAGAAAGACTCCTCCATGTCTTGCCGCGGGTTCATGATCTTGGACTTTAACTCATTTGTCTTTTCCACGGGAAAGTACTGTGTTAAGAATTTGGACGTCAAGTCCCTCCAAGAGTGAATGGAAGCCGGCGCCAATGAATGAAACCATGTCTTGGCGCGATCCTTGAGACTGAAGTGAAAGAGCCGCAGGCGGTTTTCCAATTCTGTCATACCATTGATGCGCAGTGTTGAACAAACCTCAACAAATTCTTTGATATGAAAGTGCGGGTCCTCGCCAGCAAGGCCGTGGAATGTAGGCAGCATGTGAATTGTCCCCGACTTTAATTCGAAGTTTGCCACTGTTGACTCGGGAAAAACAATTGGAAATTGATCCTCCGAGACATGGGGCATGGCAAAATCCTTAAGGAGCCATGGGGCTTGCAGTACTAGGCCACGTTCCAGGCCCTACTCTTCTCTGTGGTCCGCCATCCTCCTTGGGCTTCGTGGCGGGGAACCGTGGACTGAAGATGCTTGCGATGATGGTCCACTTGATGACCCGTGCACTGAACCTTGGAATGACATACACGGGTACCTAACAAAAAAAGAAGAAAAAAAAAAACTAAGTTACAAATCTAAACTTGAATGGGCACCGTTGAGGGACAAGTCCCCGGCAGCGGCGCCAAAAACTTGTTGGTAGATTTAAAGAGCAAGAAATATGCAATTCAATTCTAACAGTTATAAAATCCTTGCAAGTGCACAAATCGGTAAGTATAGTATAGTAGCACAGAAAGAGTCGATCCCTCGAGGACTTGTATCAACGTTATGACCAATTTAGTTCAGATTTGTTAACTTATAAAAAAAACACACACACACACACACACACAGGGGGGGGGGGGGGGGGGGGGGGGGGTTGGGGTTTATGATGTGATAACTGAAATTTAAAGACAAGTAAATCAAAGTACAGAAATTAACAGTGCAAGAATGAAAAGTTGTTAACTAAGGCGAATTAAGGCTTACTATCCACTCTAACCAATTATAGCTCTTAACCAAATTTCCTTGACCTAATTAGTATGCATTTTCTGAATTAGGTGCCCGTGCCTAGGACCTGGCGTTGGTTCACTAGACACATCTTATTCCCTCTTACTTTGCATGTTCTAAACAGGGCATATGCCTAGAACGTCTATCACCTACCTTTTAAGATGATGCATGAAGTTTAAAGAGAATTTAATGACACCACATTAGCCTAGCAAAGTGGCATGCAATCCTAGGTCGTCATGAGTTAAGATTACAAGTACGAATACTTTCGATGCTCCAAATCACAAGATGATATGACGGTCACTCAAGCAATTACATCTATAATTATATGCAAACAAGGTAGCTAATCTTATAGGCATAAATTAAGTTCATTAAGCATAGTAATCCAACTTATTCAGCATGCATAGCAATCATAATCAAGAGCCAGAAATCCAATCAATAAGCTAACATGGCTAGGGCTTCAAGCAGCCCTAATCCTAATGACTACTCACACATAACTGAAATAAACACAAGTATAATTGAATCCATAAGTAAATTGTAATAATGAAAATAAGGGTACAGAGGAGATTGTTAAGAACAGATGCAGCAGAAGACACGGCAGGGCCTTCTTCTCCAAGCTCCACGTCCAATAATCTATGTGAAAGATTATCTCCGAAAATATGGTCCCTAATTCTCTAGAAAACCAAAACGGAACTCTGTGGCTTAGGTCTCTGTTTTTCCAGAAACAAAAATGCCCCTAATCCTCTATATGATTCTCCTTTTTATAGACTAGGGAAAACCTTGTTCTATAAGGATTGGTATAACCTTGTTCTATACAGATTGGTAAAACCTTGTCCTATACAGATTGGTAAAACCTTGTCCTATAGGAATAGGGTAAGTTATTTTACTTTTAATTAATTACAAAGTCTTTAAAATCTATTAGAACCAATCAGAACACGGCTGGGAGTGTGAATGCAAGCTGGCAAGTGGGAACGCAAGCTGGCCAAACTTGGATTTTTGACTGTCTTCGTAATCAGGATCTGGGACCGCGCTTTTGAAGTACGTTAGGAGTATAATAGAAGCGCATCATCGTTCAGGCTTGGCACAAATGTTGTCAGGCTTAGCGCAGAGGGAGAACCTCTGATCCACCGCCGGCGGAACAGGGACCCCGGCTTAGGCGCACATCTGGGCTCGGATGGGAGTTCTTGGGACATGTCCTCGACCTGCCTTGGCGCGACCTTGGCACTTCTAGGACTTGACCTTGATGTCATGAAACACAGGTTTGAGACCCGGAGGGCCTGATATGAGGTACTTGGCCAGTGGCCCAAAATAGGCGCACTGGCGCACTCAGGACCCCGTTGAGGACCTGATATTGAAATGAGGACATCTCCTTCATCTGGACTCCGATTTGAGTCATTCTTTTTGCATTCTTTCCAGATTTTACCTATCTTTCTAACTCTGCACAAGTCTCACAAGATTGATCATTTTCTACTATTGATGGCACGAAATCATTCAAAAGACATGTAAGAGAGGCATATAAAGACCTCAAAATGATGCATAAATAACGACTGATCAGTAAGCTTTCCAAACCACCAACTTTTCTTGATCTCTTCTCTTCTCTTATATATGAGTTGTGATGTTCCTCTGTGGATTAGATGTCACCAGTTTTACAATGCATGCATCCACTCTTCTGATCTAGGTAGCCTCTGTTCTATATTTTCTTTCTATATTTACTTAGTTAACTTATGTTGTTTTCCAGTGGGGCATAATTTGTTTCTTTTCTTCGGGCTTTATCATACTCTTTGGAAGAATAAGTAACGGATGTGCAAATAGGTGAAATAACAGCTAGAATCCAGGTATTGAAGCTCTCTTTCCCCTGCATATATGTTTATCTACTCATTGTCATGGTTGGTATAATTTTCCTATTCATTGCTATTGGATGATTTTGTTAACTCAATTAAGTAATGATTTTGTTAACTCAATCAACTGAGACAGGTGAGGCGACTGCGCTGATCAACACTCTATAACCACCTCAGGAGTCAAGACTTTTTGTAGAGATGTGGAGTTCAAAAGGGGGCTTGGAGACTTGGAGCTTTACATTGGTCAACTCGATGAGAATATTACTAATTTTCTTGAGTCAGTGATGATCCAGAATTAACATTCTAATCTTACCGTTTTGTGGAAATTGAATTGGATAAGTTTCTCTACTAAATAAACTCATCTTGATCAGCCTTCTAAGATGAGCGACCGCAAAATGATGAGCAGCCATATGTGTTACTTGCAAGATAACACCCAGTTGGGCCTGGTCTCGTCGTTCTAAAAACTTTAAAAAAAGACTTGTGTATTAAAGATTGCAATTCATGACCGAACAAATTGCTAGATATTGCAATTATTAATTACAAATTGCAATTGTTATACTATGATTATGATTATGTAATGTTGAGGACTTTCGCAATTTTTGGTATTGTGCAAACCAGTCAACAACTGCTCTCCAAGTCCTGCAAGGTTTCTTGATTTTCCGATGAGGGACATTTGCGCATGGTCCTTGCTGTATACCCCATATCTATGTTTTTAATTATATGGAATCAGTTTCTTATTGTCTATCATGGAGGCTGTTATATCATATCATAGGGGCTGTTATTCCATATCATAGGGGCTGTTAGAAAAATTAATCTAGGCTCCAGAATAATTAAAATTAAAGCTGAACAAGTATTACAAAGGGCATAACAAATTAACAATCAAATTAGCAGCGCTTAATCTTGTGTGTTTTCAAACTTGAAGTCGAAGGCATTGACTCCAGTGTAAACTCCGTCATCCAAGTCGCTGATGAACATTTTCCCTTTAGTAGTAATGTTGCGCTCTGTGTATGAGAAAGGAACACCACCAAGCCGCTCGGTGGCCACCAGCCTCACCTTCACCCTAGTCTTCGCCGGAACACAACCTTACAAACAATCGTCTTCACACTACTTGTCACTGTCTCAGTTCCTCCCTCTGGCTTCATTTCTGTTCCCCAACAATCAAGCTCCATCTTTCCACCGTCTGCATGCAATTACTGGAAACCCGACACGCAAGCCACTTCTCATGTTCAACTTGAATGTGGAAGAAAGGCTTGAATTCCAACTCCGTCTCCATGTACTTGTATATGTGAGCATCAATTCCAGAGTCTCAAATTCTTCACTAGAGTTAACCGCCTCTCCCTTGCATCCCGAATGCGGAAAATGACATTGAAGACTTCACACGAGTATGAAACATGCACATGTACCCCGAGGTGTCGCTCTACCTGAGCACTAGGGTTGTAGGCACACAAACCGGCTGTAATTCCATAGGCATAATGTGTCAACCTGCCCAAGAAATTTTTGTCATGCATGTTGCGGAGAGAAATAAGATTGTCACGAATTTTGATAGACTAGAACAATGTTTCGGTGGTGGTGGGATCATTTGAGTCTGAGATAATCCAATCAGCGTCGCCAACACTCCAGAATTTGCCCAAGGAGTTGGACTTTTTGCGGACGCTTCCAACTGCTTTGGTGAAAACTGAAAAAAGAAATACTGAACACAATAATTATGAACTTTATTTCTACTAAGTATAACTTTGCAAGTGCACAAAATCGTTGGAGATAGTATAATAACAAGCAACGGTCGATCCCTTGAGGACTTGTTCAACGATTAACCCAATTAAGTTCAGATTTGTTAACTTAAATAAAAAAACACACACACACCAAAGGGGGGTTTATGATTGAGAGTTGAAAATTAAAGACAAGTAAATCAAAGTGCAAAAAATAACAATGCAAGAATGAAAGGTTGATTGTTTGTTAACTAAGGCGAATTAAGGCTTACTATCCACTCTAACCAATTATAGCTCTTAACCAAATTATCTTGACCTAATTACTATGCAATTCTGAATTAGGTGCCCATGTCTAGGTCCTGGCGTTGGTACACTAAACATATATCATTCTCTCTTACTTAGCATGTTTTAGACAGGGCATATGCCTAGAATGTCTATCACCTACCAGTTAAGATGACGCATTAAGTACTAAGAGAATTTAATGACACCACACTAGCCTAGGATAGTGGGATGCATTTCTAGGTTGTCATGAATTCTGACTACAATATTGTTTCTTAACCTCAACCTCTTGAAGGTAATGAATCACAGGATGATATGGCGGTCACTCAAGCAATTCCATCAATAATTTATGCAAACAAGGTAGCTAATCTTATAAACATAAAAGAATGGTAGTTAAAGCAGTAATCAGAGTTATTCAGCATGCATAGCAATTAAGAACAAGAATAAAATCTACTTAACGAGCTAACATGGCTAGGACTTCAAACAGCCCTAATTCTGAAAGGAACTACTCACTCATAACTGAAATTGAAACAAATAGAATTGAATTCATAAGTAAATTGCAATAATAAAAATAAGGGTGCATAAGAGATTGTTGAAGAACATGCACAGCAGAGCCACGACAGAGCCTCCTTCTCCAAGCTCCACGCCTAATAATCTGTGTGTATAATATTATCTCTAAAATATGGTCTTTTTAAAACACTGAACAAAGGCTCCCTTTTATAGACAAAGGGAAAACCTTGGCCTATAAGGATTGGTAAAACCTTAGCCTAGAATGTTCTAGAATAGTTATTGTACTTCTAAGTAATTACAAAGTCCCTAAAATCTATTAGAACCAATAAGAACGTGGGTGGGTGTGTGAATGCAAGCTGGCTGCGGGTAGCCCGCGGTCTTCCCGCGGTCAGACGCTGGAACTTAGAACTTGGCCCTTCGAATGTCTTCGTCATAGGGGTATGGGACTGCGCTTTTGAGGCATACCATGAGCGTAGTAAAAGCGCATATTCGTTCCAGTTAGGCGCACAGGTTGTCAGGTTTAGCGCAGAGGAGGAACTTTGATCCACTGCTGGTGGAACAAGAACTAGGGTTTAGGCGCAGAGGCTGGGCTCGGATGGGAAGTTCTTGGGACATGTACTCGACATGTCCTAGCACGACATTGTCACTTCTAGGACATGAACTTGATGTCATGAGACGCAGGTTTGGGACCCAGATGGCATGATCTGAGGTACTTGGTCAATGACTCAAAATAGGCGTACTGGCGCACTAAGGACGCAGTTCAGGACCTGATATTGAAATGAGGACATCTCCTTCATATAAACTCCAATTTGAGTCATTCTTTTCGCATTCTTCTCAGAATTTACCTATCTTTCCAAATCTGCACAAGTCTCACAAGATTGATCATTTCTACTATTGATGGCACAAAATCATTCAAAAGACATGTAATATATGCATATAAAGACATCTAAATGATGCATAAATAATGACTGATCAAATACCCCCAAACCTATCTTTTGCTAGTCCCTGAGCAAAACAAACTTTAACAAAATGAAAAGACTCGATCTTAGTTAAGATAGAACATTTAAACCCCTAGGTTCACCTAGTAGGAGGAGTTTTGTCTCTTGAGGGTTATATCAGCACGAAACCCACAAAAGTTTTACTTAGACAAATAAGACGCTAGAGATAGTACTTTTAGCAAGCTAATAAGAATCAAAGTAAGTAGACATGCTTTGCAGAACTAAAAGGAATGCCATAGCCGTGAGTGTCATGTGAAGGTGTACGTGTATAAGTGCCAATATTTCGCGTGATCATGTTTGAAAACAACTTCATCTAAGTGCCCTAGAAAGATTTCACCTCGACTCTAATCCTCACTAGGCAACTCTCAATTAGCACAAGAATCCTAGGCTTTCACTCTTTTCAAGCATATGTGATGAGTTTATGTTATGAAATTCAAATTTAATCACATATGAGTAACAATGAAGAATAGCACTTTAAGGAAATAAAGATCTCATGAAAGGAATTGAACTTTAAGAACATAGATACGTACCCTAATCCTCCGCATGATTGTCCATAAGATCAATTAGGCCTTCTTTTTTCGGTTGTAACGGGGCTAAGCTTAGGGGTTTAGCAAGGAAGGATGGGATTCAAAGAACCTGAGCTGTGCCAAGGCATGAGAAGTCATGACTTGAACTTGGAATTTCTGAACTGAATCCTTTCTTAAGGCCCACGGCATTGTGCTTTCTTGATGGCTTATTTTGAGGCTCTTGTCTCACTTGGCTTAATTTACTTTTTTTTTCACTTTTTCTTCTTACTTGTTTTTCTTTCTTTTCCTTTCTTTTGATTTGAATGTTTTTTTTTTCTTTTCTTCTTTGAATTGAATTGAACCAAGATCCTGCAATGATTTCCTCAAATTTTCGTGCAGCTTGCAACTTGTAAAGCTTTTCTTTACTTTTGAACTTTGAATTGACGCCAATGTCCTTTGACTTGGGCAACATCTTCTTTCACCTCTTATTCTCACCATGAATCTCATTTACGGCAACCTTAGCACAAACTGAGGTTATAGGGTATGGTTGTGATGAATGGCTAAGTATTTCGGTTAGGTTATACTTTGGGTGATGAAAGAAAAAGCTGAGTGTTTGGCTTCAAAATTGGCGTAGGGAGCATGCAATAGGGTAGGATAAAGCCTTTAGAGGTTAAAGCACACATAGCCTACATCACTTCTTATGGAAAAACACACATTAAATCAAGAGTATCTAAATGGTGTTAGTTCTTTAAAATTCAATGCAAAATGATGTAATGAGATCAACAATTAAGAACAAAATCGATGAGTGTTTAAGAGTAGAAACAATTATATCCCTCATTAAGAATGGAAATTAGGCTCAAAAGATCTCACAGGGTAGTCTCCACTAATTTTCTAAGGTTCACTCAAATTCAGTTATTTCGTTCACTTAATCACTTAAAACATGGTATTGTGAAGTGCAGATTATGAACTACTTGACCATGGCATGACTCTTAGTAAGGCTAAGACAGTTAACATAGCATATACATCCGTATTAACAAGTTATCATACTATTCAAAAGCAAAAAATTATGTTACTAACTAAACACAAAAAACTAAGGCTGAAAATTCAAAAGTCCTGGCCGTGTATCACCCCCAAATCTACTTGTTTCTATATGCAAAAAATTTAAATCCACACCTCCAAACCTAAACTAAACATTGTCCTCAATGTGATAAGCCGTAATAATGACAACAATAGAAAGGTTGGAGAGATATAACGGGCAGAAATAGAAAAGGAAGTGAGAAATACAAACCAGGGCTAGGCTGCCTCCTAGGAGGCTTTATTTAACGTATAGGCAAGACGGGGCTGGCATGCTAGGCATTAGAGGCATGATGAGTGGCAGGGTCGGCTGGGCCTGGAGTGGAAATGGCCTCGAAGTTGTGTTTGAGGCGATGGCCAACAGATTCATCCTATTCGGGTGTTGGATGTCAATTGCACCATGAGGAAAATCGTTAGTAACAATGAATGGTCCAGTCCATCTCGAACGCAACTTACCTTTAAATAATTTGTGCCAAGAATCAAAGAGGAGGACTTTCTGTCCGATTTGAAAGTCCTTGGCCTGAATATGGTTGTCATGAAAAGCTTTGGTCTTTTCCTTGTAAATCCGAGCACTTTCGTAGGCCTCGTTTCGAAGCTTTTCTAATTCACTTAGCTGCAGCTTTCTGTGTACTCCAGCCTCATCGATGTTCATATTCATCTTCTTAATTGCCCAGAATGCTTTATGCTCAAATTCCACTGGTAGGTGACATCCTTTTTCCGAAAACAAGCTTGAAAGGAGACATGCCAATCGGGGTCTTGTATGTTGTCCTATAGGCCCACAATGCATCGTTCAATCTGCGAGACCAATTCTTACGGCCAGGGCTCACCGTTTTCTCCAATATAGCCTTTACTTCTCGATTTGAAACTTCAGCTTGGCCACTCGTTTGCGGGTGATAAGGTGTTGAGACCTTGTGGGTTACACTATACTTCTTTATTAAAGCTTCAAACGAACGATTGCAGAAGTGCGCTCCCCCATCGCTGATGATTGCCCTAGGCACTCCGAACCTAGCTAAGATGTGACTCTGCAAAAAGCTCACAACTACTTTGGCATCATTAGTTTTTGTGGGAATTGCTTCCACCCATTTAGACACATAATCGACAGCTAATAAAATATAGAGATTGCTAAAAGTGTTCGGAAAAGGTCCCATGAAATCAATGCCCCATACGTCAAAGATTTCAACTACGAGGATAGGGTTTAATGGCATTTGATTCCGAGGGCCTCTGTTACCTTGCCATTGGCATCTGTCACAAGTGAGTACAAACTCGTATGCATTCTGAAATAATGTAGGCCAATATAATCCGCTTTGAAGGATCTTGAGTGCCGTTTTCTTAGCTCCAAAATGGCCTCCACATGCCAAGCTATGGCAAAATGTCAGGACAGATTCCATCTCAGCTTCGGGAATGCATCGTCGAATGATTTGATCAGGACAATGCTTCCATAAGTAGGGCTCATCCCATATGTAGTACTTAGCCTGTTTAGCTAGCTTGTCCTTTTGATACCTGCTTAAAGAGGAAGGAAATTGTTTAGTGACAAGGTAATTAATGAGATCAGCGTACCATGGATCGATTGCTTGGAGTGCGAAGAGTTGTTCATCTGGGAATGTCTCTAGGAGTGGCAATTGGCCAGCCTCTTCGTTGGATCCATGTATCAAGCGGCTCATATGATCAGCCACTACGTTTTCACTTCCCTTTTTATCTCGAATTTCGAGGTCAAACTCTTGGAGAAGTAGCATCCATTGCAGCAACCTTGGCTTGGCATCCTTCTTAGTGAGTAGGTACTTCAAGGCCGCATGACCGGTGTAGATGATGACCTTGGTCTGAATCAAGTATGATCTGAACTTCTCAAGAGCGAAGATAACAGCAAGGAGCTCTTTCTCAATGGTGGAGTAGTTCAGCTGGGCGTCATTCAGGGTTCGACTGGCATATTAGATGACGTGAGGAAACTTGTTGACACGTTGTCCTAGAACAGCTCCTACAACGAAATCCGAAGCATCACACATAAGTTCGAAAGGTAAGTCCCAATTCGGTGGCATAATGACGGGGGATGCTGTGAGCTTTGCTTTTAGTGTATTAAATGCCTCACGGCAGTCCTTGTTCAAGTCAAATACGGCATCTTTAGCTAGGAGACTGCATAATGGCCTTTTGACTTTTGACAAGTCTTGAATGAAGCGTCGATAAAAACCGGCGTGCCCTAAGAAAGATCAAACCTCTTTGACTGTTGTAGGGTACAGAAGTCTTTCCACTATGTCCAACTTAGCCTTGTCCACCTCAATTCCATGGCTAGAGATCACATGGCGCAAGACAATTCCTTATTGGACCATGAAGTGGCATTTTTCCCAATTAAGCACTAAGTTACTTTCTTGGCAACGTTCTAGTACACGGGATAAGTTTGCTAAGCACAGTTCGAATGAATGTTCAAATACAGAGAAGTCGTCCATAAATACCTCAATTATGTCCTCCACCATGTCAGAGAATATGCTCATCATGCAGCGTTGAAAGGTGGCTGGGGCGTTACAAAGACCAAAAGGCATCCTTCGGTCGGCAAATGTGCCATAGGGACACGTGAATGTGGTCTTTTCCTGGTCTTCCGAGGTGATAGCAATCTGATTATACCCTGAGTAGCCATCCAAGAAGCAATAATGTGAATGGCCAGCCAACCGCTCAAGCATTTGATCGATGAATGGCAAGGGGAAATGATCCTTGCGGGTGGTGGTATTGAGCTTCCGATAGTCAATGCAAACCCTCCATCCAGTTTGAACTCTTTGGGGTACGAGCTCATCATGCTCATTCTTTACCACAGTAATCCCACTTTTCTTTGAAACTACTTGGACTGGGCTTACCCACTTAGAGTCACTTATAGGATAGATAATGCCCATGTCTAGGAGTTTAAGGACTTCCTTCTTCACGACCTCCTTCATAGGTGGATTTAATCTTCGTTGCGCCTGTCTTGATGGTTTGGTATCATCCTCAAGAAGTATTCGATGCATGCATTTGGCAAGACTGATCCCATGTATATCGGAAATTGTCCATCCTATCGTCGTACGATGAGCCTTCAGAACTTGCACCAATTGCTCCTCTTCTGCCGCACTTAAGTTAGAGGCAATGATGACCGGAAGGGTTTGAGCTTTTCCTAAGTAAGCATACTTTAAATGTTCAGTCAGTAGTTTTAGTTCTAGTTCTGGGGGCTGGATGGTGGACGGAAAAGTCTTGTGGTCCATGAGAGGTAGTGCCTCAAATGCTGGTTGTTTGTTCCATGAATGAACAGGAACGCATCAAGTATTCTAACGTCCTCTATCACCTTATCGTCAAGTGGCTCAGTTGTTGGTGAAGTGATGGCCGTTTCAAGAACATCTGTTATGCATGAACTGGCGAGTGCCTTCTGTAGCAGTAAGTCCATGGTGTTTAAGGGGAAGTCCACAATTGGCTCCGCAGGATATTGGATGGCATCATGGATGGAGAATGTCTGAAGTTTGTCCAAGACCTTGTTGGAAACTTGGCCATTTTTGACGTCGATAATGCACTCAGTCGTGGCTAGCAGTGGTCTTCCAAAAAGGAGTGGAGGTTCCCCATTCTCGTCAATTCTATCCTTCTTGAGTACGTAAAAGTCTGCAGGGATGCATGTGTCTCCAATTTGCACAAGTACGTCCTCTAGAACTCCCATTGGATTAGTAATAGAGGCGTTAGCTAATCGAGCACATAGGTGCGTAGGTTTGAGTGCCCCTAGGTTGAGTGACCTGTAAATGTGGAATGGCATGATGTTTACCGATGCTCCCGTGTCGCAGAGGCAATGCTCGAATCTTTTTGGTTGAATGAAACACGGAAGTGATGGAGGCCCCGGGTCGTTGGCTTTAAGGGACATGCGCAGAAGGGCAGCAGAGTATGGCTTAGGGATTTCAATGATGTCAGTGGAGCTGAAACCACGATTTCCTGCGACTAAGTCCTTCATGAGTTTTGCGAATATAGGCATGTGCTTGACGATTTTATGGAAAGGCAGTGTGATTTGAAGCTTCTGCAACATGCTGATGATTTCCGCCTCAAAGTCCTCTTTTTGCGTATGCCTATTTTGGAACCTGCGAGGAAATGGAATTTCAACATCATTAGCTAACTCGAAGGGTACTGATTTAGTTGCTTTAAAATTGGACTTTTGAGGTTTAGAGTTAGAATTATTTGAGGGCTGGGAATCGGCTTTAGGAACAGGTTGGATGTCGGTCGTAGCCTGCGGCTGTGCCTTGGACATGATACATGGCGCGTCTGGTGATAGCGGCTGGGAAGTGGCTCTCGGTAGATCTGTTTGAGGCGCAGTGTCAGGTCCTTCTTGTGTTCCACTCAGCAGAGTGATGGCATTGGCAGTAGGATTGTGAAATCCCTTAGGATTTACCAGGACTTGACTTGGTAACATTCCCTGCTCCCTCTGATTTAGTTGATTTTCCATTTTTCCTATTTGACGATCCTGGTTTGCCAGATGACTCTGGGTGTCTTGCATGAATTGCATGAGTTGGCTTTGCTGTTGAACCACGGTATTTAGGGTATCCTCCATAGACTTGCTGCCTCCACTCTGACTTGAGGATGGACCGTGAGAGTTCCCTTGAGGGGCTGTGGCTTGATGCTGAAATCCAGGGGGTGGCAAAGGATTGGAAGTAGTATGATTGTTGCTCTAGCGGAAGTTTGGATGATTTTTCCACCCCGGATTGTAAGTGTTTGAATATGGGTCATTCCGAGATCGTGAATTGTTATTGAAACCTGCAGCAAAATTGGCGTCTTCCACCATTGGGCAGTCTTGGGACGTTTGGCCTTGAATTGAACATACTTCGCAGGTTTGAACTCCTTTTGCCTTCTCGCTACACAATTGTTTCACCAGTGCCATGAGTTGAACAATGGCATCATCATTGTGATTTGTGTACGTATCACCAGTAGCCCTAGAGGAAGGACCTCTGTAATCAATTGTTTTTCCCTTTGAGCAATGTTCTCAAAGGTGGTCCTTGCTTCCTCGGCCGAGCCTTCTAGAATTCCTTGGGATTGAGAGTCTACCATTGTCCGATCACTAGTCTTCAAGCCTCCGTAGAAATATAACATAAGGTGATGGTCTTCGATATGGTGGTGGGGGCACGCCCATAGCATCTGGTTGAAACGTCCCCATAACTCATAAAAAGACTCCTCCATGTCTTGTCGTGGGTTCACTATTCTAGACTTTAATTCGTTCGTCTTTTCCACAGGGAAATAATGTGTTAAGAATTTGGACGTCAAGTCCCTCCATGAGTGAATGGAAGCCGGCACTAGCGAATGAAACCATACCTTTGCGCAATCCTTGAGACTGAAGTGAAAAAGACGTAGGTGGATTTCAGATTCCGTCATGCCATTAATGCGTAGCGTTGAGCAGACTTCAACAAATTCCTTGATATGAAGTGCGGGTCCTCGCCGGAAAGTCCATGAAATGTGGGCAGCATGTGAATCGTCCCAGACTTTATTTTGAAATTTGCCACTGTTGGCTCAGGAAAAACAATGGGGAATTGATCCTCTGAGACATAGGGAATGGCAAATTCTTTAAGGAGCCGTCGGGATTGTGGTACTAAGTTACGGTCTCGTCATTGCTCTTCTCTTTTATCTGCCATCCTTCTGGAACTTGGTGGTGGTGAGCCTTTTTCTGAAGATTCTCTCGAAGACTGCCCACTTGACAAGCCGTGCACCGAGCCTCGGAATGACATACACGGGTACCTAAAAAGAAAGAAAAACTAAGTTATAAATTCAAACTTAAATGGGCACCGTTAAGGGACAAGTCCCCGACAACGGAGCCAAAAACTTGATAGGAGAAATACTGAACACAATAATTATGAACTTTATTTCTACTAAGTATAACTTTACAAGTGCACAAAATCGTTGGAGATAGTATAATGACAAGCAAAGGTCGATCCCTCGAGGACTTGTTCAATGATTAACCCAATTAAGTTTAGATTTGTTAACTTAAATAAAAACACACACACACCAAGGGGGGGGTTTATGATTGAGAGTTGAAATTTAAAGACAAGTAAATCAAAGTGCAGAAAATAACAATGCAAGAATGAAAGGTTGATTGTTGGTTAACTAAGGCGAATTAAGGCTTACTATCCACTCTAACCAATTATAGCTCTTAACCAGATTATCTTGACCTAATTACTATGCAATTCTGAATTAGGTGCCCATGCCTAGGTCCTGGCGTTGGTACACTAAACATATATCATCCTCTTTTACTTAGCATGTTTTAGACAGGGCATATGCCTAGAACATCTATTATCTACCAATTAAGATGACGCATGAAGTACTAAGAGAATTTAATGACACCACACTAGCCTAGAAGAGTGGGATGCATTCCTAGGTTGTCATGAATTCCGACTACAAGATTGTTTCTTAACCTCAACCTCTTGAAGCTAATGAATCACAGGATGATATGGCGGTCACTCAAGCAATTCCATCAATAATTTATGCAAACAAGGTAGCTAATCTTATAAACATAAAAGAATGGTAGTTAAAGCAGTAATCAGAGTTATTCAGCATGCATAGCAATTAAGAATAGGAATAAAATCTACTTAACGAGCTAACATGGCTAGGGCTTCAAACAGCCCTAATTCTGAAAGGAACTACTCACTCATAACTGAAATTGAAACAAATATAATTGAATTCATAAGCAAATTGCAATAATAAAAATAAGGGTACATAAGAGATTGTTGAAGAACAGGCACAGCAGAGCCTCCTTCTCCAAGCTCCACGCCTAATAATATGTGTGTAAAATATTATCTCTAAAATATGGTCTTTTTAAAACACTGAACAAAGGCTCCCTTTTATAGACAAAGGGAAAACCTTGTCCTATAAGGATTGATAAAACATTGGCCTATAAGGATTGGTAAAACCTTAGCCTAGAATGTTCTAGAATAGTTATTGTACTTCTAAGTAATTATAAAGTCCCTAAAATCTATTAGAACCAATCAGAACGTGGTTGGGAGTGTGAATGCAAGCTTGCAAGTGGGAACACAAGCTGGCCGCGGGTAGCCCGCGGTCTTCCCGCGGTCAGACGCTGGAACTTAGAACTTGGCCCTTCGAATGTCTTCGTCATATGGGTATGGGACTGTGCTTTTGAGGCATACCATAAGCATAGTAAAAGTACATCTTCGTTCAGGCTAGGCGTAAAGGTTGTTAGGCTTAGCGCAGAGGAGGAACTTTGATCCACCGCTGGCGGAACAGGAACTAGGGTTTAGGCGCAGAGGCTGGGCTCGGATGGTAACTTCTTGGGACATGTACTCGACATGTCCTGGCACGACCTTGGTACTTTTAGGACATGAACCTGATGTCATGAGACACAGGTTTGGGACCTGGATGGCATGATCTGAGGTTCTTGGTCAAGGACTAAAAATAGGCGCACTGCCGCACTCATGACCCAATTCAGGACCTGATATTGAAATGAGGACATCTCCTTCATATGAACTCCGATTTGAGTCATTCTTTTCGCATTCTTCTCAGAATTTACCTGTCTTTCCAAATCTGCACAAGTCTCACAAGATTGATCATTTTCTACTATTGATGGCACGAAATCATTCAAAAGACATGTAAGAGATGCATATAAAGACATCTAAATGATGCATAAATAATGACTGATCAAAGACCACGTTCACCGACGTTGGATTGTCCCATTCATCTTTTAAGAAGGTCATATATGGGTGTGGTTGCTCAACCCAATAATTGTTGGCCCACCGGGGAGACAAATACTTTCCATTAGCTGAGCTTGAAAAGACCACATATTTGGGAACTTTCACTAGCCATTTCCAATCGATAATTGTGCATTCATCCAATAGCTCCATGTTCGGCAACCCAAATCCTTGATAGGCTTCTACGGTTATCTCATTGTTTGACGATAAGAAGGAGTTTATCATATGGATGTGGACAAATGGGAGGATGTTGATGGCACCATCAACTATATTTTCATCTTGGTAGATAGGTTTCAACAAGGTACAAGACTCCATGGATTGGTCTTCCACTCGTTTAGCCTCCACAACAACAATCCTTGGTTGAGGATTATCAGAAGAAGAATTCTTGTGGTATGATCTTGCCAGGTATTTGTTGTTGTGACAGGATCGAATGTTGACTAGTCCTTTATTCCTACTATCCTTTGCTATGTTCACTTCAAACTTGGCGCAGGGGCTCCATACATCCTCTATAGAGTTAAGCTCATAAACCCTTCTGGTAGCCCCGGGGCCCCATCAATCTTTTCTTCATCTTTATTTATGTAGCTCATGTATTTGTTGTTGTAGTTTGATTTCAGCACCCCAAAGTTTGGGAATGCCATTTTGGCTGCTAATTGCTAGCTACCCCAACTCTCTCAAAAAAATAAATTTATCTTTTCTTTTCAATTCACTCATTATTCTCAACCATCAGTGGACTATATATCTCCGATTAATTGTGCAAGACGCACGCTGGAATCATGACATCAGTATTGTAGAAACAGATTCTTTACATGTATGAATAAACACTATTACATGGATTTTATACAAGCTGCAAAGGTCTAGGAGTTATACCCGAAGTGTAACACACAACTAGGCAATTATGAGCATTAACAATTGTAATGGAAAGCTCCTTGGTTTGCTATAACGGTCATGAATATGAAGAGTCTCTAACACTCCCCCGCAAACTTGACGGCGGAGGAGAGAAAAGTTTGGATACCAGGAGGGCGAAGCGGTCTGTAGGAAGGCCTTTGGTAAAGACATCAGCGAGTCGAGCAGCAGAGGGGATGAAGGAAACTTTGTGGCTGCCGGAGGCAACACGTTCTCGAACAAAGTGATAATCAAGATCAACATGTTTCTTGCGGGCATGGAAAAAGGGTTTGCAGCCATGTATGTCGCAGAGAGGTTGTCACATTGGAGGAGAACTGGCTAGTGGAGAGGGAATTGTAATTCTCGAAGGAGACCGTGTATCCAAATGGTGTCATCACATGCATAGGCGAGGGCACGGTATTCTGCCTCGGCACTAGAGCGTGAAACCGTACGTTGTTTCTTAGCACTCCATGAAATTAAATTTGGCCCTAAGAACACGCAATAGCCAGTTGTCGAGCGACGTGTATCGGGGCAACCTGCCCAGTCTGCATCTGAATAGGCAACAAGAATGGTGGAAGTGGGGGGCCGATGGAAAGGTAAACATCACCAATAGTGCCCTTAAGGTATCGAAGAATGCGTTTGACAGCTTCTATGTGAAGATCAGTGGGAGAGCTCATGAACTAAGACACAAATTGAACCGTGTAGGCAATGTCGGCACGAGTGAGATTAAAGTATTAGAGAGTGCCAACCAGCTGCCGATAAATGGAGGGGTCAGAAAGAGGATGACCTGTGGTACGGGATAGTGAGCCTTTGGAGGCCATGGGGGTAGAGCACGGCTTGCACTCCAATAGGTTACTGCATTTGAGTAAATCAATGGTATATTTGTTTTGTGTGAGTTGAACACTACCAGACAAATAAGTCACCTCTATACCCAGGAAATAATTGAGTTGCCCAAGATCTTTGAGATCAAATTCAGTTCCCAAGATGCAGATGAAATCCAGAAGAGAAGAAGTACTACTGCCGGTGAGAACAATGTTGTCGACATAAAGAAGTAAGACCATCATGTGTGAGTTGTTCCGAAAAATAAACATGGAGGAGTCGGCACGACTTTGGAGAAACCCATAATGAAGGAGGAAAGAGCTAAGGCGCTGAAACCATGCGCGAGGATTCTGTTTGAGGCCATATAGAGCTTTATGGAGTTTGCAAACATGTTGGGGCTGTGTGGGATCAATAAATCCAGGAGGCTGCTGCATATAGACGTCTTCAGAAAGCGTGCCATGAAGGAACGCATTGTTGACGTCTAATTGGCGAAGAGTCCAACCACACGAGATTGCAATACTAAGGACAGTGCGGATAGTAGTTGGTTGACAACAGGGCTGTAGGTATCAAAATAGTCAATTTCGTGTTGTTGATGATACCCCTTGGCCACCAGACGGGACTTGTAACGTTCTATATTACCATCAGAGTGGCATTTGATTTTGAAAACCCACTTGCAACCGACAGCGCGAACAGAAGGAGGCAAGGGAACCAAAGACCAAGTGCCCTACTTAAGGAGCGCATTAAACTCATCATACATTGCCTAGTGCCAACGAGAAAATCGAGAGGCCTGGGTGTAGCATGTAGGCTCAAGATCAGAATCAACCAAAGCAAGAAACGCTGAAGGAATAGGATAACGAACTGTGAAGTTGGATCGAAATTTGGGTTTGAAGATGCCGAATTTGGACCGTGTGTGAACTGGGCTGGTCCAATTGGAGGGAGGAGCCAGGGGTCTGGAATCTGTGCTGGAGGCGGGAGTTGGGGGGCGGCTGTTGGCGCTGGTCCTAGAGCAGACACAGAGGGTTGTACGGGATCCGAGACCTGTGTGGCGTTGGCCGATGCTGGAGCAAAGAGAATGGGTTCTGGAGCCGAGAAAGTGATGGCAGCGGCTGGTGCTGTGGCTGGTATGGTGACATGAGCAGGTGGTGATGATGGAGTCGAGGTCGCAAGGTCGTCTGGAGCGAGAGAATGGATTGGAGATGAATAGAAGTTGGCGGCTCCAAGACCAGAAAGCTCCACACGTGCTGACTGTGTATGGGGCGAAGTGGGCACTAAAATCGGCAGTGGCCCAGTATCTAGGTGAGAAGCATCAGGCCCATTGGGTGTGGCTGAAGGTGTGACCACTGAAACAGAGACCAAATCAATGGCATTTGATGGCGTTGGTGCATGGGCAGAATAGAGAAAATCATGCTCGAGAAAGACATGTCTAGAAGTATAAACACGCCCAGTGGGTGGATGATAGCACTGATATCCACGATGATTAGCACCGTAGCCAAGAAAAACACAAGCAAGCGAACGTGGTTGTAACTTGTTAGAAGCATAAGCACCAAGATAAGGATAGTATGTACACCCAAATGTATGGATAAAAGAATAATCCGGGTCTTTACGAAACAACTGCCGATAAGGCGTTTCCCACTTGAGAAGCGGGGTAGGAAGATGATTGATTGAATAAACATCGGTGCAAAAGGCCTCAACCCAGAAGGTGTGAGGAATATGGGCAGTCAGAAGTAAGGTATGCCCCATGTCTGCAATATGGCGATGTTTACGCTCGGCGAAGCCATTTTTTTGTGGGGTATGGGGACAAGAGAAGCGGTGAATAATACCTTTGGAAGCACAAAAGTGTTTAAAATTGCCATTATCAAATTATTTTCCCCCATCACTTTGAAAGTGTTTAACGGACATGGAAAATTGAGTTTGAATATAGGAGACCAAAGTAGAAAAATGATGAAGGACCTCTTATTTAAGTCGCATAGGAAAAATGCACAAGAAACGAGTGAAATCATCAGTAAAAAGGACATAATACCGAAAATCGGAAAGAAAAACAACTGGAGACATCCAAACATCAGAATGTATTAAATGAAAGGGTTCAGTAGAACAATGTTAATGAGATGAAAAAGAAAGACGAACTGATTTTGCTAAGGCACAATGGCTACATGACTTAAGGGATGATTTAAAATGAGAACCTAACAAAGACTGAGAGACTAAGGTGCTAAGCACTTTATTGGACGGATGGCCCAAACGGCGATGCCAAAGGGACGACGATGAGACAGTGGAAAAGAAAGCGGACTCGGAGCGTGAAACAAACTTGGTTGAAAGGGAGGGCAAGATCGGATAAAGGCCATCATGACATCGGCCCAGAAAGAGAATAACACATGTGTGTAAGTGTCGAATAACATATCCCCAAGAAACAAAAGTAATACTAACAAGATGAGCATGAGTAAATTAAGCAATGGAGAGAAGATTTTTGTGAAAAGAGGGAACAAGGAGGATATCAGATAAATTAAAGTCAAAAGATCCAGAGGAAAAGGCGACATTACCAAAATGAGTAATAGGAAGAGAGGCACCATTACCAATGAGAACTTGATCAGAAGAGTTGGAGAAATTTGTTAGTGTGCGGGTATCATTGGTCATGTGATTGGTGGCACCGGAGTCCAAATACCAATTGGGGTCAGAGAGTTGAGAGATATGCATACCAGCAAAATGAGGAGAGAAGGCAGCATCAGGCGAAGACAGTGGGTACCAAGCAGCAATATGGCCAAATTGTTGGCAATTCCAACTTTGAAGAGGAGGCCGCGATGTCGGAGGAGGCCCCAAAATGCCAGTGCTGGGCTGCAAGGAGCGGTATGGCCAGTTATGAGGCTGGTTGGAAATGGAAAAAGTGGTACGGGAGGAACCACCAGAGGAGGGTCCGGAGCGGTAAAATTGGGAACCTTGGAAGGTGCCACGGGAGCCACGAGGATATCTAGAACGTTGATGTTGGGGATGAGCGGAATAAAAAGCTTGCGGTGGTGGAGGAGAAGCCATAAGAGCGGTGAGAGATTGTTGGGCATCGAAGGCGAGGAACGAGCACGAAGATCAGCGAAAGTAGGTAGGGGAGGGAATTGCATGATAGCGGTGATGAGCATGGCGTAGTCGGGGCTCAAGCCACGAATCACATAGCTAACCAAATCATCAGTAGAAACTGGGGCACGTATGGCTGCCAACTGATCAGATAAGCTCGTGGCAAGAGCAAAATATTCAGGAACTGTCTTAGTCCCTTTGGTGATGGAGAGAAGTTGAAACTTGAGATGGGTGGCATTAGCAAGAGATTGTTGAGAAAAGTTTTGATGAAGACAATCCCAAACTTCTTGTGAAGTGGTGAGAACAACAACTTGAGCAAGAACCGGCTCAGTGAGAGTGGAGCGAAGAATACTGATAAGAGATTGATCAGTTTGATACTAGGAAAGATATTCCAGGTTAGGAATGGGGAGCACGGGGTCCAGAGCATCGTTAACAGCTTTTGCTATGGTGGAGGTGAGAACAGCAGGAGGACATAGGTGAGAACCATCGATGAAACACCAAAAGTTTTCCCCAATAAGATAGGGTTGGACTTGACTTTCCCAGAGAAGGTAATTGGTTTCCGAGAGCTTGGTGGAGGCAAGAGTAGAGAAATTGGGGAAGGAGAGAACACTAGCCGAAGAGGAGGAGGAGGAGGAGAACGTCATTGAGAGGAAGAGAAGCAGAAGAATTTTAAAGAAAAAAAAATGGAGGCTTTGATACCATTGAGAAATAGATTCTTTTCATATATGAATAAACACTATTACATGGACTTTATACAAGCTGCAAAGGTCTAGGAGTTATACCCGAAGTGTAACAGACAACTAGGCAATTATGAGTATTAACAATTGTAACAGAAAGCTCCTTGGTTTGCTATAACGGTCATGAATATGAAGAGTCTCTAACAAGTATCATTAGGTAATTTTTCGTATTTAATAATAATTAAACCCATATTGTTGATTTCTTTTAGAAATGAGAATTGCTTTTACTCATCTATGTATCTTAAATTGACATTCACCGGAAAAATGTTAATTATTACTAAATTGTCAATTGATTTG
Source organism: Oemleria cerasiformis (assembly GCA_037349345.1). NCBI lineage: Eukaryota > Viridiplantae > Streptophyta > Magnoliopsida > Rosales > Rosaceae > Oemleria > Oemleria cerasiformis. The sequence goes on from JAZGTL010000008.1 coordinate 3,234,924, forward strand.
ATATATACGTTATTAAATAATCTCTAGTGTGGTCGATTTTATATACATGAATGATCTTTACATAATTTTTTTTTAAGAAATTAACAATTTCGATTATTAATATTACACAGTAAAAATTACGTAATATTCAACCAAGAGAGAATAAGCACAGACATCCACCTTAAAGTGAACACAAGCATTTACGATATATGAATATAGCGGAATAGATACGTATCAAACACAAGATATTTCAAATTATAGTCACTCATTTTACAATATTTTATTTAAGATTTAGTTATTATCAAATTCGATTTCATAAAACAACGAAATTGAGATATATGTATAATATGAAAATATTTATTTAGAAAAAAATACGTAAAGATTCCACCATATCTTATCTACCGCACTCTTATCCACCGCACTTTTCAAAGTTGGTAGAATAAAATAATCTTGAACACAAAGACTCAAAGAGTAAAATTAATAATACACGTAGACTATTTATGAGCGGGCTTCACACATCTCAATTTTAAACTTAAATAAAATGTGGTTTTTATTATTGTACAGAAATCTATCAGTGTGTGTGTCACATGGTGAAGTCAAATAGGATACCTTTTGCACACTTTTCAGTAGCAGCGTGTCACATGGTGAAGTCCAATAGGATACCTTTTGCACACTTTTCAGTAGCAGCGTGTCACAAGGTTACAATCAAATAGGACACCTTTTGGAAACCAATCAGTAGCAGCGTGTCACAAGACTATAGTCAACTAGGACACAGTTTGCACACATTCCAGTAATTTATGATGCCAATAATTTTTTTAATAATATGCGGTATTTAATTTTTTAAATGCGAGCTCTTCTTGCAGTAATTTATGATGCCAAGAAGGGAAAAATTAAGTACTAGCTAGACTGCTAGAGTGACATTTGAGAGTAATAATCTTACTAATTAATAAAATGGCATTGCCAAGGTTTGCGGTACTGAAATTGAACCAAAACAACGATTACTTACGGTATCTACGATGGCGTGCCAGCAGGATTTCTTAGCTTCTGTGGAGAGGAGGCATGGAGCCATTACTCAACGTCCAAGACTAGTAATAATAAGGGCTTAGTCCACATCAAATGTTGTTACAACAACTGTTGATGTCAAAAATGGACCAACTTAGAGTTGCCTCACTGAGCTCGCTTCACTCACTCTCCTCGGGGATAGGAAGACCTGCAGGGAGAAGGTAAGAGCAAAGGAGCAATGGTGGGGTGCCGGCCTAACAGTCTCTGATGCTTAAGTTAGTTAACTATGGATGGTTGTGGATTTGTATTGTTGTTTTCTTGTTCAGCCGAGGTCAAGAATGGTTTTGGAAGGATTGTTCGGCTTTGGCCAAGTTGACCAAATTAGGCACGAACAGAAGTCCCCCAAGTCATTGACTGAGGTGGATTTCCTCAGTTGAGGGCTTGTCGTTGTTTTTCAACCTTTATAGATATATGTCCTATACTAGTCCCCAGTCCCCCAAGCCATCGGTCGAGGCGAAATGCCGTAGGTCAATTTTTTCCAAAAAATGGTTGGCTAGGGAGGATGGTCGGCCTTAAACTTTGGATGTGGCCAAGTGCATTTTTGTACATCCCACTAGCGTGGAATCTCGCACAATCATGTGGCCGATCGGCTAGGAGGATGCCCATGGCCGATCGAGTGCCCCTTGCAAGATGAATGTATGTCATCTTGGTCGAACCGCTGGCGCAGAACCTCGCACACTCATGTGGCCGATCGGTTTGGAGGATATCGATGGTCGATCGAGTGCCACTTGCAAGATGAGTGTATGTTACCTTGGTCGACTCGCTAGCGCGGAACCTTGCACGATCATGTGGTCGATCGGCTAGGAGGATGTTCATGGTCGATCAAGTGCTACTTGCAAGATGAGTGTATGTCATCTTGGTCGGCCCGCTGGCGCGGAACTTCGCATGATCATGTGGCCGATCGGCTATGAGGATGTCCATGGCCAATCGAGTGCCACTTGCAAGACGAGTGTATGTCATCTTGGTCGGCCCGCTGGCGCGGAACCTCGCACGATCAGGTAGCCGATCGGCTAGGCTGATATCCATGGCCGATGTAGTGCCACTTGCAAGATGAGTGTATGTCATCTTGGTCAACTAGCTAGCACAGAACCTCGCACAATCATGTGGTCGATCGGCTAGGAGGATGTCCATGACCGACCGAGTGCCACTTGCAAGATAAGTGTATGTCATCTTGGTCGGCTGGCTGGCGCGGAACCTCGCACGATCATGTGGCCGATTGGCTAGGAGGATGTCCATGGCCGATCAAATGCCACTTGCAAGACTTCAAGATGGACTTTTGACCTGATGTGAGTTAGCTGACATGGTATGATTAAAGCGCCACGCGTTATGGCGTGAATGCCTTGGGGTGTGCGTGCGACCCTTCACCTGGCCGAATGGGTTCCTATAAGAGCTCAAATCCTTCTTTATTTGTCACTTTCGTTGTTGAGAGAGATTTTCAAAAATTTTGAAGGCAATTTTCGACGTCGCTTGACCCCTGTTTAGGCGATTTACGACGAGTGTTTTATGGCAGGGTTTACGGCGGAATTCTCATAAACAAGGTATGGCACTATTCTTCCGTTGTTTTTTCGATTGAATGTGTGATATTTGTATGAACTGGTGATGAACTTGATGCATGTGTTGGTTTGATCGTTTGTATGTCGTAGTTGTTGTGTCTTGCATCTTTCCCTTCATAGATCTTTATTGTATGTTGTAAATGTCAAGTTCGTTGGGTTATTCAGAAAAATTCGAGGATCGGGCTTATCATGCGTTTGACGGTGAATCGGAAGCTAGTTCGGCTAGCTCTGATTCACGGCTAAACGTGGCTGAATTGGCCTTTAGTTCCCCTTGGCCAAACCCTATGGTAGCCAGAGGTGGATACAAACGTAGATGGACCGATCCTTGAGCCATCTCAAGGACAGTCAGCTCAGAAATTGGAAGAAGAGCTTTAGAAACCTTTCGAGGATATTGACACCCATTAGGTGTCGACCGGTGATGGGGCCGATACCTCTAACGTCGAGGTGTCATCCTTTGAACAGAGTGAATTGCTGAAGTCCCCGGCCGATAAGGGTAAGGCGGTGGCTTCAAGTTCAAATTCTTTGGGGGTTGCGCCAAGTTCTAGGCTAACGGAAATTGACGTGGAAGAGGCCGTGGAATTGGTGACCGCGGTTAGCTCGACTTATGAAGTTGGTGGGTAGGTAAGCACCTTGGATGAGGATGACCTTCTGGCTTACCGAAGGGTATTCAACATTCCGGATTCTGTGAAGATGAGTCTTCTCGGGAGAAGGGAGAGGCCGAGCAATCCGCCGGTCGGTTGGGCATCCTTTTATCCAAATAACTTCAGTCACGGGGTGATGCTTCCTCTTCATCCGTGGCTGAAGAAGATGGCCGTGGAAGTGGGTGTTGCCCTCGGCCAGCTGAATCCAAACTGTTGGATTATGTTGACTGGGGTGTATACTGCCTTCAAATTGTGCGGGAAAAGAGAGCCGACCTGGGGTCACATAAGCTACTTGTACAAGTTTGTGAGGGACAAGACTGGCTGGTTGTATGTGGAGTCCAGGACGAAGAAGGAAAGCGGGCCCTTTATTGAAGATATGCCGACCTCCCAGAAGGCCTGGAAACACAAGTTTATGTTTGTGTCAGGGAATTGGGAGGGTATAGAGTTGTCATTATTCGGCCGACGCATGTCACGCGTGTATCAGTCGAAAGGTGGTGGCCGTAGGAAAATTTTGTGTTGTTTTTATTTTTGTTATGGCTGTAAAAAATATGGCCGAATGGGGCTGACTCCATCTTTCTTTTTGTAGACGTTTTTAAGCGGCCCAATATCAATGAGCAGGAGAAAACCGAATGCGCTGAAGTGTTTTTGAAGCTTTACCGAGTGGAAAGGACTAGAGACTATTTACGGCTGCCTGTTCACCTCCCGCAAGTTGGTCTGATATCTACTCTGTGTAAGTATCACGCACCCTTGGTTCGTTATGAGTGTTTCAGTCTGTTAATATGTTTTTGTTGCAGCCGATCCGGACTTTGTGGTAGCTACGACCGAGCAATTGATGAAGAGGATGGCCAAGATTGCAGAGGCGTTGAAGAAAGCGGGGGAGACAAAGGCTGAGGCTGAGAATGTCGGGGCCTCCATGGGGAAGGGTGACTTTTGTAAGCCGATAAGGACAAGATTGACTGCAAAGGTTACTCTATGGGTGGAAGATGTTGTGGCCGAGCAAGGCGGTCAGGAGGCAGTGGACCTTGTTACTGGGGAGCCCTTGGCTCAGCTTTTTCCAAGTGCCTCTAGGTCAGTTCTTGCCCAGCCGACCGATATCTCGGGGCCGCCTGTTAATCGGCCTCCAGTGACTTCCCTCATTGACCTTGACAATGAAGCTGATGAGCTTCACCATATAATGGCCGAGGAGAGGAAAATGAGGGGGACTAAGTGGAAGAGTTGGCCTTCGATGCTGAGGATGTGCTTTAGCAGAAGAAGCAGGGTCAGATTGAGGCCCTTGAAACCATGCGCCAGATCATCTGTCCCAACATCGGCTTCTACTTGGAAGGCCGAAGGGTTCCCATGAAGATGAGGAAGTTGTATCTGGATGCTTCCCTTCGGTCGTATTTTTTGAAAATCGATGGGGAGCTGGATATGGTGAGGACCCAGGAGGTGGATGAGACGTGGAGGTAGTTGTCGATGGCCTTCCATCTTTCTCAGCTAGATTTCATGAACACTGTGGTTCGTCGGTCTCAGTATGAGTTGGATGAGATCGCGGTCTTGAAGGCGAAGGACTTCGCTGATAGGTGCGATAAGACCAGGTGAGCTGGGTCATATGTAAGTCCTTGCCGTTGGAAATAGTGTTGTATTTTTGGTATTCATGTTTGGCTTTATCTAATCATTTGGTGTATGTGCAGTTTCTTGATGAGGTCTTCACTACCCTTCGGCATGCGAGCCAAGCCAAGGAGAAAGCAGTCGAAGAGCACCATGCGCTGCAATCGAAGATGGATTCCCTGGCCGAGAAAGAGCGGATGGCCGAGGGGCCTATTCAGGCCAAGGTTGATGCTGAGCTCAAGGTGAAGGAGGCGAGAGGCACCTATTTGCTCAACGGGATGCAGCCGAAGCAAAGGTGACCAAGTTGGAGGCTAGAGTCCAGCAGGCTGAGTCGGCCAATGCTATGCTGGCCGATCAGCTTGTCTCAGCCAAGAAGGTGCGGGAAGAAGAATACAAGGCCCCCCAGACGCATCATCATGATCTGCAGTGGTTTGGGGCCAAGCTGGAAGATGGGTTGTTCAAGCGAGTGCTTCTGGCCAATACTGGTTTTGCCATCCAATTCCCATCGCTGAAGCATCCCCCACAGTTAGGAGACTACCTAGATGAAGATAAGAATGTGCTGCCTAACAATGATGATGATGGTGATGTCGATGGTCAAGCCGAGACACCGGGACATGGTGGAGATGTCCCCGAAGATCAAGGGATTGCCCCTTAGTAGTTGTAATTAATTTTGCATTCATTCATCGAGCATGTGGCCTTATATTGAACGAGTATTATTTTTTTTTAGTGGGACCATGGGGTTTCACCTATAGATGTATGTCTGTTGTCCTCTTATATTTGTCTGATTTTGACTTTGAGTGTGGCTTGGGAATGATAAATTTTGCCTTTGCTTCAGAGTAGGTTTAAATGTATGCAAGCTAGGGCTGTAAAGGCCGATCGGTTAAGTGAGGTGATGCCATTGAAAATAAAGTTGAACGTAAGGTGTTTGCCTTTGAAAATCAATTGGGATGTATTGTAAATAAGGTGAGGCCACTCACCATGTAAGGCCATTTAAAAATGTATGGTCAGTTAAAAAAGTTAAGTCCATTTTTATAGAAATCAGAGGCTGTTCATAAATGAAGTGTTGCCCCATAATGAAGGAAGGCCGAGTACTTGGTAAAAGGACAGATTTCCAGAGATGAGAGAGAAGAGGTGTTGCCTCATTGTGAAATTCATTCATTAATATTGTCACTGGGTATGCCAGGAATGTTTACAAAATTTCGGTCATTGGCCGAACATGTTTGTGGGCGTGGCCTGTTTACTTGTGGCCGTGGCCTGTTTCCTTGGCTAAGCGTAGGCCAGCCAACAATGCTTCATACTCGACCTCATTGTTGGAAGCTTTGAAGCGTAGGGTGTATTCTAGCTTGACTAGTTCTGGGGAAGTGAGAACTTGTCCAGCTCCTGATCCACTGTGGCATGCAGATCCATCCACGTATAGTGTCCAGCATGGGCGTTGTAGATCAATCGGGGTGCCTTGGTGGATTCGGGGATTTCCTTGGTGTGGGGTGCTTATGGAAAGGTTACCTCCGGTGGTATGTATTGTGTAGGCTGATAGGCGTACTTGGCAATGAAGTCCGCTACTGCTTGCCCTTTCTCGGCTATCTTGGCTACGTAGGAGATGTCGAACTCACTCAGCTAAATTTCCCATTTGATGAGACGGCCAGAGATGTCTGGCTTCTGTAAAACTTGTCTCAAGGGTTTGTTGGTGATGACCTTGATCTCATGTGCTTGGAAGTATGGCCGGAGCCCCGTGTTGCGACTACCAGGGCCAGAGCGAGTTTATCCCGGCCAGGGTACCTAGTCTCTGCATTCAGAAATGCTTTGCTGACGTAGTATACGGGATGCTCTACCCTGTCCCATCTTGTGATAAGAACATAGATGACATCCGAGGTTGATACTAATAAGTAGATAAAGAGAGGTTCGCCAGTTTCTAGTCTGGCTAGCAATGGTGCTCTGCTCATGTATTGGTTTAGTTCAACGAATGCCTTGGTCCAATCAATGTGTTTGCTCTTCATTTTTATAGTTTTGAAGAATGGGGCGTATATGTCTGTTGCTTTGGATATGAGGCGAGTGAGAGCTGCCACTCGTCCTGTCAGGCTCTGGACGTCGTTATGATTTTGTGGAGGTTGCATGTCAAGGATTGCCTTGATCTTCTCGGGGATTTGGCTCGATGCCTCTCTGACTGATCATATAGTCCAAGAAATTTACTGATCCCACTTCGAAGACACATTTTGTGGGATTGAGGCGCATCTTGTACTCTTTGAGGACTTTGAACATTTTAGCCAGGTTGGGAATGTGCTCGTCGTCTGTTTTGCTCTTGACGAGCATGTCGTTCACATAGACTTCAATTGTTTTGCCGCTATGATCGTCAAACATGAAGTTGACCAGTCTCTAGTATGTTGCTCCTGCATTCTTAAGGCCTAAAGGCATAACATTGTAGCAGTAGTCACCCAGGTTAGTTCTAAAGCTTGTATGGATTTGATCACCTGGATTCATGAGGATCTGGTTATAGCATGAGTAAGCATCCATGAAGCTAAGTAATTCATGTCCTGCGGTGGCATCCACGAGCATATCGATCTTAGGTAATGGAAAACTGTCCTTGGGACAAGCCTTGTTGAGATCGATGAAGTCGATGCACATGCGCCAGGATCCGGATGGTTTCTTGACAAGTACCACGTTTGCTAACCAGGCGGCATAAATGGCTTTCTGGATGAAGTGTATGGTGCTCAGCTTTGTGATTTCGGCATGCATGGCCAATTGTCTCTCAGCATCATGGCTACGCTGCTACTGTGTGACTGGTCGGAATGATGGGTCAATGGTCAGCCGATGGTAGATCACATCAGTGGAGATGCCGGGCATGTCCGCTTCAGACCAAGCAAAGACTTCAACATTTACTTTTAAGAATTCTACGAGGGCTGCTCGTAGGGAGGGTTTTAGCTTCGACCCTATCCGGACTGTGCGATCTTTGTGTAGATCGGATAAAGGTATTGCCTCTCTCTCTTCCATAGGGTTGGCATGTGGCATGTTCGCAAGGTCTCGTCGATCTTCTGGAGGGCAGTCCAGGAATTCTTCCATGAGTTTAGGGTTGATGGGATCGTCCACCAGGGCAGTTTCAGCGACTGATAGGGTTTCTGTTTGATCTGGCCGATCTTGCCTGCTTGTCTTGGTTAGGGTCGTGGCATAACATGTTCGTCCGGAGAGCTGGTCTCCTCTCACATGTCCCATTCCCATGGGGGTTTGGAATTTCATCAATAGTAGGTGGGTTGCCACGGTAGTCTTGTACGCCGTGGGGCAGTCGACCACAAGGAAGGTTGTGAAAGTTGTAGCTACCTTTGGGGTGGTGCCCATTTTTAATGGTAGAGAGATGATGCCATTGGGTTAGACTAAGTCCCTGGAGAAACCCAAGAGTGGTCTGACCTATCGATCGAGCTCCTTTTTTTCTATACCCATCTGTTTTAAGGCGTCCCAGAAAAGTACATTGACCGAGCTCCCAGTGTCAATGAGTATTTTTCCAACGCCGTAGTGGGTGATTTGGGCTCTAACGATGATTGGGTCCTCGTGCGGGAATACGATGCCTTTCTCCTCTTCCTCTGAGAATGTGATGGATTGCCATCCGTTCTTAGCCACCTTGGTTGCTCGACCGGAGTCGATGCTGAGGACTTGGTGGTTGGCTCGGGCCGCTCGAAGGAAGTTCTTCTTTCCTCGGTTGGAGGTGATTGAGGAGGATAGGGTGGGTCCTCCGCTGATGGTATTGATATGCTGATGTGCCAAGGGCAAGGGTGGATGATGTAGGAACTGATTGAGTCTGCCTTCACGGACCATTTTCTTGATAATGTCGTTGAATGCAATGCATTCTTCAATTGTGCGGCCGTTGTACTTGTCGTACTGGTAGAAAGCTTCTTTGTTCTGAATGGGCCGATAGTTGGGGTTCCTTGGCTTGGCTTTGGGGATCATGTCTTCCATGTTTAGCAGTATGTGGTCCCAAGATGTGTTGAGTATGGTGTATGTTTCAAAGCGACTTATTGGTCCAGAGTTGTCTCCTACCAAGCTTCATGCCCCTTAGTGATGGTCGTCGCCTCGCTTGTATCCCGTGTTGTCGTAATTTGGTCGGCCCTTCTTGCCATGATGTTGTTCATCATAGGTAAGCTTCCTCTTTCCTTGCTGTGATTGGTTGGAGTCATGATTGTATCCTCATGAGGTACGCTTGGTCCTACCTTGCCTGTTGTTAACTGGGGGAGCTAAGTACGAGGATGTTCTGGTCTACTTGGTGGGGGTGTTGAAGAATTCTGCTTTGGCGTGGATTGCCGCTCTTCGTATGATCTCATTGTAATCCTTCCAATCCTCTGTATAGGATGCATACTTGAAAGGTGACTCCTTGATGCCGCTTCGGAAAGTGTTGAATGCAGCCATATCATCTGTGTCCCGGTAGTGGGAGTATTCGAGGCAAAACCGGGCGACATATTTCTGGAGTGTTTCATCTTCTTCTTGCTTGAGAGAGAAGAGATCTTCTGTGGAGACCAATCTATCCATCTGGATCATGAACTTGTTGAGAAAGGTTGTGTGTAGCTCATCGAAGGAGTCTATGGTATTGGGAGCCAGGCGGTAGAACCAATTGAGAGTCGAGTCGGTGAGAGTATAGTTGAAGATCTGGCATTGGACCTTGTCCGCCACGCTCTTGTATGCCAGGGCGGAGACATAGTTGTTTAGGTGACGGGGTCCCCCTTTTCCTGTGTAGGGAGCTATCTTCAAAGGTTTGACTTCAGATCTCTGTCTTGACCGAAGGATTCGGTTGGTGAAAGGACCAGTGCTGGTTTTCCCACATGCTGGTGCCTTACCCTTTTCCTTTTTTGCCTCCAGGTTGCGCACTCGGAGTAGGAGGCTTTCGACTAGGGCATTGCCTTGTTGAGGTGGAGGCGGGTTTGGTTGGTGTCCCTCTTGATCGTTGCCTCTCTCTCGGTGATCTCTATTTCTCCTACGGCCATGGGAGTAACTCCCGATAGTTGAGCCGATTTTATCTTGTGTTTCCCGATCGTTCGCCCTTTGTTATGGTTCAGGACCTCTCGTCCTTTGATCTTCTCGGCCATGGGCGATGCCAGAAGCATGTCCCGTAATTTTTCGGCCCGCCGTAGTTAGGATGGGCAAGGGAGGTTGTCCCATTGCCCTAGGGTCCGATGTAGCGTTAGTTAGGCGGAGAGGTTCTAACTCAACTTAACGGTCGTTCAGCAGTTAGTGAGCGTCTCGGTAGATTCTTGGTTGAGACGGGTCGGCGCCATTTTGTGGTTGGATGAGTAGTCGTCCTTCAGATGAGAAAAGGGTTTGCCTTAGACTATTGTGTCTTGCGCTTGTCCAAGGGAATTCGCTTGATGACAGGTTGATCTGTCATGTTCAGGTTGGCTTGTGCTTGGTCGAGTGGTTCCTTGTCTCGCCCTTCGTTGCGTTGGGACAACCTTACTAGGGCGAGTGTGCTCTCATACTGCTCAGATCGGACCTGATTCTTAGTGTCCATCTTGACGTTGTGAGCCCTGAGCTCAGCTACTTCTCGTTGGAAGTCGTCCAACGTCTGTCTCAGCATGTTTGGGATGTTGTCCCTTGAGCTCCTTTCTAAGAAAGGGGTGTTGTTGATTTCTCCTTCATCTTGATCGTCCAACATGATGTTTGGAGGGGGTTGGGATGGCTTAGGTGGTAAGTGGGTTCGTGGGAGGTTGTTTCAGATTCCCCATAAACGGCGCGAAACTGTTGATGCCAAAAATGGACCAACTTTGAGTTGCCACATTGAGCTCGCTTCACTCACTCTCCTTGGGGATAGGAAGACCTGCAGGGAGAAGGTAAGAGACAAGAAGAACAGATGGGGTGCTGGCCTAACAGTCTCTGATACTTAAGTTAGTTAATTGTGGAGGGTTTTAGGCAGTGTAAGGGCAAATATGTCATTACCTTTTTTAGGGAAGGTGACCTTGTATTTATAGTGGCATTAAATGTTGTTGGTGAAACATTTCGATGTGGCATAAATGCCCCTGCTCCTGGAGCTGACGCGTGTCCCGGTGGTCCCAAGGCCCGTGGTTGTGTTGACACGGTCGGCCAATGGGCAGGTAGGCCGACTAGATCTGGTCGGCTTAGTGGTTTTTGGTGTCTTTTGTCTAAGGCTGCGTTGGTGGGATGCACCTGATGTTGTGGATTTGTATTGTTGTGTTCTTGTTGAGTCGATGTCACGTATGGTTTTGGAGGGATTGTTCGGCTTTGGCCAGGTTGACGAAATTAGGTACGAAAAACAATAAATATCTGTCCATCATGAATCAGTGGATTGTTTCTGGGCTCATGAACTAGTGGAAGACCAATCCATACTTTCATGCACACTGTTCGAGGCCGTCTTCTTAGATGATCATTGTCCGGCTGACGATGCTTACGGTCTCAGCTATACTCTCCGATTTCGCCACGCCCAACTCGTCAACTTCATGCTGTTATTGGAGAATAAGATGGTGGCTCGATTTGGAGGCCTCTCTCTGGGATCTGCCAGGCCGGATGTCAACTTATTGGATGATGTGTGTACAGTTACTGATCGAGAATCAATACTCACACTTCCCAAACACTTGGCCTTCAGATGCTTCAACGGTAACTACCTCTGCGCCCGGAGGATCAGATGAAGCTCCTATCTCTAGTTCTAATCCGATGATGACCAAAATATCATTGCCCAAGAAACGGTAGCGCAACTATTGTTCACCAACGCCGATGGGAACCTCCTCATAAATTCCTAGTTATTTGGCAAATTTTGGAGACTTGCTCCGGGGGTTGATGATTTTATCTTGGCTGATGATGACTCGTCAGATGTTTCCTCGGTGACCAAACATACGCAGTTTTGGCCCATCAAAGTTGGCGAAAGTCAGATTGTCCTTCGAAACATGCATAACGAATTTTTCAGCATATGGTATGAAACGGAAGTTGAAGGATCTCTGAGTGACAACGAGTACAATATCTCGTACCGTTCAACCTTCGAGATCCATGAGCTTGTTGACTTAAGAAAGCTCTATAATGTCAAATTTCGCCTCGGGGATTCGAGGATCTACAACTGGAAGACGGTGGTGATGGCTCGGGAACTGGCTGTTAACCTTACTGAAAAATCTCAGACCGTAGGGGTTACCCTTTCTCATACAAAAATGAGGAAAAGCAGTTGGAGTTGGAGCACTACACGGATGTTGAAACCCGGCGTCAAGAGTAGCATCCATGCCAAGGTATCTGTAATTGGAGCCCATGGGAAGATTGAGATCGACATGATAGCTGGAGAAGTGGTGCACGAGGCAGCAACTGTGATAGTGACATGTAGCGATGTGATGACGACGGCCGAGTATAAGGTTGTTGTTCCGGCGCAGACTACTGTGAAGGTGAGGCTTCTAGGGATGGAGGCTTCGTGCGATGTTCTTTTCTCCTACACGCATGACGACACTCTTGCTAACAGCAGAATGATTACCTACGAGAAGGACGACGGGGGTTTACACCGGTGTATATGCCTTCGACGTTAAGTTCCACACCACAGAAGAAATGCTTTAGAAATTGTAATTATGGGATATTGTATTTTCAGAAAATTCCTATTCTAATAAATGGACCAACTTAACAATTTTATAATTTTTTCCTTTTTTTTATCGGAAAAGAGATATCTATTAGTTAGGAAGCAATTACAGTGAGCCTGGGCGTGGAGGACCTCATTAAAACCTTGCCATAAAATCCGCTAACCGGGAAAATTCGATCAAGGAAAAAAGGTGTCCACCCTAATGGCTAAATAACAAACAAAACAACCAAACCAATGCTTGAGATAACAAGCTACAAGACAAGTCACAAAAAACAAAAACCGTGAAGCACATACTTGATAGACTAAAAACTGCAGCAGCACCACACTTGCTGCCCTCCATCCACCACCGAAGCAGTGGCCACCCCCTCTCACGGTAGCCCGCATCTGCCCTTATCGGACACAATGATCTCCTCAGCCAAAGGAGGGGCTGCATCAAACCACACTAATCTGACTTGCTCCCTCAAGCCAATCTTGGCAAACAAATGGGCTACTACATTCACTTCTCTGCGCTGAAAAAGCACATTTGTGATTCCTGCTTGTTTTACCAGCCAGCCAGCGTCACTCACTAATACCCAAAGACTACTCCAGCAACTCTTCACATTCTGCAATGCAGCAACCACCAGCCTGGAATCAACCTCCAGCTGAACACCACCCAGACCCATATGCATGATCAACTGAAGCCCGTGGCATACTGCTACCAACTCCACCGCCTCAGCCTCAAGACCCGGTGGGGCAGCAGCTGCGAAGCCCCTCACAAAATCACCATCGTGATCTATGATCAGCCCTCCCACACCCATAGTTAGACCGGCTTTACCTGTGGCAACATCACAGTTTAGCTTGTAGCAATTGAGTGGAGGTTTCCTCCAACTAACCTGAAGGGGGGAGGGGGGGACGCGGCAAGGAGAGGGCCACCAGAATGCTCATGAAAAGAATCCTGATTCCGCAGCAAATTCTCAACGAGCAAGTTCAGATTCTGGCAGGGCTGGTCATGAATGAAATTGTTTCGAAGATACCATGCTTCCCGGGATCCCCACATATGCTTTTCTAGCTTCCCACCCCTCAAAACAACACTAGCGGCTTGAAAAAAGTCTGCAAAACTAGCCCCAACGTGATCAAATGTGAAATTACACGGGATAAGGCTCCAAAGCTTTTTGCTATGCTTATAATCCCAGATGGCATGAAGCACAACCTCAATCCTCTTCCCACAACGTGAGCAAATAGGAGATTACAATAGCTTCCGTTTACAAAGATTCATGGCAGTAGGTAATATGTCATGGCAAGCTCTCCACACAAAAATTTTGACTTTACCTGGCACATGTAGACTGCACACTTGCTTCCAAAACTTAATGAACTTACTATCAACAGAGGAGCCTGCCACACCTTCACCGTTTCTAGCAGCAATATTAAGAGCCACTCGATAGCTAGATTTAACAGTATATTGGCCATTCTTAGTAAACCCCCAAAATTGCCCATCGAGCCATGGTCTCATAGAGCCGAGTGGCACCTTGAGGATCGCCAACACTTCATCCTCACTAAAAAGATCATAGAGAAGAGCCACATTCCAAACCCCACCCTCAGTCATCAGAGCAGAAACCCTTGTCTCACGGTGGATGCGCCCCCTATACCTTGGGTGGAAAGACTGCTGGTTAGGCACCCATTTACCCTCAAAAATTCTTATATTCTGGCTTGAACCCACCCGGCACATGATCCCATCTTTGATAATATCCCACCCCCTTTAGATAGCCCGCCACATTAGAAAAGGTGAGGAACCCAAATCAGCACTTAGAAAGTCTCCCTTCGGGAAATAACGTGCCTTCAAAAGTTTAGCCACCAAAGAGTCTGGCTTCTCCAATAATTGCCAGGCTTGTTTTGCCACCATCGCTTGATTGAACAATCAAAATTTTTGAAACCCATGCTGCCAAGGCACTTAAGTTGGCAAAGTTTCTGCCATCGCACCCAGTGAATACCCCCCGGCCCTGCTTTCCCCACCAAAAGGAGGAAATCGATGCAGAAAACTCATGGCATAGAGATTGAGCCAACTGGAACACACTCATGGCATAAGTAGGCATCGCCTAAGCCACTGCCTTAATGAGAATTTCTTTCCTGGCTATAGAAAACAGCTTGGAGTTCCAACAGTTGAGCTTGGTTTGAATCACATCTTTAACTGGCCCAAACATTTTTCGTTTACTTCTCTGCGAAAGAGTTGGTAAACCCAAATATTTTTCATGAAATCAACAATTCGAACCCCCAACAAAGAGGAAATCAACTGCATAGAGATAGGGTCAGTATTGGGACTAAAGCTAGCTGCAGATTTCTCAAAATTTATCTGTTGACCAGATACTCTTATAACTCCGAAGTACCCCAAGCAGCGCCTGACATTTTCCCAGATGTGCATTACAAAACAATAAGCTATCATCGGCAAAGAAAAGATGGGTTAACGGCAAGGCCATCGGAGCCACTTTCACTCCATGAATAAGGTTCTGGGACTGAGCTTGTGTTAGGAGGGCCGATAAACCTTCTACACAAAATAAGAACAAATAAGGGGAAAGAGGATCACCCTGCTGAAGACCCCGTTTAGGAGAAATAGGCCCCACAACAGACCCGTTGACCTTTACTGAATAAGAAACCGAAGTAATACAACGCATAACTAAACCAATCCAGCTTTCACAGAACCCCAATGTTCTCATCATTTGCTCCACAAAAATCCACTCAACCCTATCATAGGCTTTAGACATATCTAGCGTAGGTATCATTTTCTTCAAATTAGACCCTCCCCTCTGTCTGATTGCATGGATACCTTCAAAGGCAGCAATTGTATTTTTAGAAATCAATCGGGATGGCACAAACGCACTCTGAAACTTGGAGATGACTGCCGGCATAACTGACTTCAAACGATTAACCACAGTTTTTGAAATGATTTTATAGAGCACCGAACATAGGCTGATAGGTCTAAACTCCGTCACTCTAGTTGGACACTGAACTTTAGGGATCAGAGCGATCATTGTATGATTGAAATCCACCACACTGGCTCCCTCATTAAGGACCTGTAAACACAACTTAGAAATATCATCCCCCACAATAGACCAGTAGGTTTGATAAAACACCGCCGACATCCCATCAATGCCTGGGGATTTCGTAGGGGGCATCATGAACAAAGCCGCTTCAGTCTCATCCCTCCTGAAAGGCCGTTGAAGACAAGTTCTGGACCCCAGACACTCTCGGCACCACAGCTTGCAAGACCTCCAAGAAATCTAAAGGATTTGAAGAAGTGAACAAATCACGGAAGTAGTCACAAAACACCCTGCCCATGTCCGACTCAGATTGAACCCACCGAAAGGCCGAGTCCCACACCACTTTTATAACACTGCACCCTCCCCTCTGCTAGGCCATGCCATGAAAAAATTATGGTGGTTATGGAGTTCTCCAGTTGGCAAGGCTTTAGCGCCCGCAAAGGGAGGCTGAAGATGACCCAGGCATGTGGGGGAAGGACCACCGCACCTCCACCGGTGCATGGCTGCGAGTGGGGCCTTCCCTCAGCCTCTGATGACTTGTCTTTTTATATTTTCGATGTTCCGGATCTTTCGGCGTAGTTTTCAGGTCCATTGGAGTTCGTTTAGGGGCAGTTTTTTAAGTCCAAAGTTACTTTGTAAGCATTTAGAGCACGCGTATACTCCGGGGACTTAGGGGGTCGGATTTTAGGTTTACAATTATTGTTTAGTAATCTCGATTGTTACTTTTGACATGCGATACTACTCCGGGGACTACAGAGGAGTGTGCAGCTCAAAGTTGAGCTTAACTGAGCTTTCAGTGAGTGAATTTTGATTCTTAAATAAGAATGCATGCATAAATATATATTTTAAACGAATTCTTATTAAATATGGAATTTGGTAAATTAGAATAATAATTCTAAAAGGATTGATTAATTTTTATGAATTTAGAGATTTTAGAAAATTATTCTAATGAATTATTATTGGATATGGATTTTCAATAACGACTTTGAAATGAGGTTTTGGGCTATGGCCCTGCTTTATGGACTTCGATTTTACGAATTTCGGTTTATGGATTTTGGACTTATTGGATTTTGGCTTTGGCCGAGCTTATGGTTTTGGGCTTAGCCCCGGGATCTTTTATTGGATTTTGGGCTTTGGCCCAAGTTTTTCGATGATTTTCACTTAGGCCAGGAAAAAAGGATTTCAATTTGGATTTCAAATTTACATTATTGTTTTCTCTATGTTTATCATCCCCAGTTATTATAGTTTCTCTAGCACATGATGTTGAAGTATTTTCCATCATGTGTTCGTTGAGGGTTATTTCTCTAACACATGACGTCGAGGTATTTTCCGTCATGTACTCATTGAGGGTTTTTTCTCCGACACATGACGTAATGACGTCGATGTATTTTCCGTCATGTGCTCGTTAAGGGTTATTTCTCCAACACATGAGGTCGAGGTATTTTCGGTCATGTGCTCGTTGAGGGTTATTTCTCCGACACATGATCTTGAGGTATTTTCGGTCATGTGTTCGTCCACATGATCTTGAGGTATTTTTTGTCATGTGTGTTAATCTCTGACACATGATCTTGAGGTTTTTTCAGCCATGCGTTCGTCCGCCTAATCTTGAGGTATTTTCGGTCATGCGTGTTCATCTCCGACACATGATCTTGCGGCATTTTTGGTCTTTTGCTCGTCGAGATTATCTACGCGCGTAGTACATGAATTCAGCCTCATGCCTTTGAGGTATTTTCAGATATGAGGAGAGTAGGTCCCCGAGTTGGACCTTTTAGCTCTCTAACCATTACTTTGAGGTATTTTCAGGGGTGGTTAGGAGGGCATGTCCCCGTGTTGGACTGCCCTGGATGTTGGGCGACGACCCAGGATATCGAGCTCCGGCTCGGAATTACATTAGTGAATGGTGTGATATTTTTATAGTGTACTGTGTCCAGGTTTTCTTATGATTTTAAAGCTCCTTCATGGAGGATTTTAAAGCATGGATGTGGACCACTAGATATTTTCATTGCACAGGTTTTTGTGGGTCCCGTTGGGTTTTAAAAATTAAAAAATGACTTTTCCAGTAAGTCCTTCGTATTTATATCTATTTAGTTAGCTGTTTTAAGAGGATTTTACAGTATGCATACATGATTTTACGGTATTTATATTCATTTTCCAGCTTATGATATATGACATGATGTGATGATACCCTAGGGATTGCCAGCTTATATGATACAATGATTATTGTCACGAGAGTTTACTAGAGTTTTGAGACATCAGTGAGGGTACTTTCGTTTTTGAGGTCAGTGGGTATGATGTGGCCGGTGACCCGAATAGACGAGTTATGATTTGTATGCACAAATGCGACGTTTGAGTTGATCGATATCATCGTAGAGAGATGATGATATCGAGGTATTACAATTTGTATTATGATTGAATGAGTCATCTTCTACGTGTGAAGATTTATCTATCATTGTTGATATGTGTAAATCAGTAATTGTATATGCGATTGGCGTATGTGTGTGCCTGTATTACGTGGATGCTAACCCTGTGGGGTTGTTAGGATATTATATTATTATTTTATATTTGTGACTCATCCTATGTGCTATACTATTTTATATAGTATGATACTTATATTTTAAATAAACTGAGGGATTCGTGTATATATATATATATATATATATATATATATATATATATATATATATATTGTAAACTATTTTACACTAAAAAACTACTAAGGTCCACTCACCTTTTTATTTTGCGCCCCTCAGGTTATAGAAGATGGTTTGTGGATTCGAGGAAGGAGTTCTGCAGAGACAACTCTGACACCACACCGTGTCATGGGTGATAAGGTAATACTCGGCTTTAGCATTAAATGCTTTATTTATGATCATCATTTGTATTAAATTGTGCTTTGGGTTATCTGCTGTCATGCAGTGAAACGGTAACTTAGTGGTTACTACTTACCTTTCACTAAACTTCCTAAAATGCAACGTTTTAGTTTGGCTTTCGTCATCTAGATTCAATGTCCAGTTGTCGGCCAGCACTCGGTGATTCCGGTATCCAGTTGGATTTCCGGGGCGGCGTGTAACATTTTTAACATTACTTGAATCTTTATTACCTAGATAGGGATTGGATGCACTGAATGTATGACGAAAAATGGAGAGAGAAGGGGCGGTCAGAGAAGGAGGAGAGAGAAATAGCGGTGTTAAAGGAAAAGGAGAAAGATGAGCGGCGAAGGTGAAGAAGAGAGAAATGAGAGCTGACAGAAGGGAAGAGAGAATAGGAACAAAGACGGATAAAAAAAGAAAAAAAGAAAAAATGAAAAAATTTATGAAAAAATAAAAGAAAAGAAACAAAGCAGAAAAATGAAAAAAAATTGAAAAAATGGATGAAACGAACACGAAAGATGAAAAAAGAAGAATGAAAAATATAATGATAAAAAATAGAAAAATGAAAAAAAGAAATATGAAAAAAAAAGATTATAAAAAAAGAAAATGATGAAAAAAAAATGAAAGAAGAAAAAATACAAAGATTAAAAATAAAAGGAAGATGAAAAAAAGAAGGTATTTTTTGTTTGTCAAGAGATGCAAGAGAACCAAATCCACCCAAATGACTAGTTGTAAAAAGAATTTGAAATCCACAACTTTAGGCTTCTGAAATCCCTTAGTGCCTGTTTGGGAACAAGGATTTGGATTTGGATTTAGATTTAGATTTCAAATGAAGGGATTTTTATTTGAAATTCTCTTGTTTGACAACATAAATATTTGTTTGTAGATTTGAAATTACTTCACTTAAAATCCATTATTTTTCGCAAAATTTTTAATTTTTAGGATTTGAATTGAGGATTTGGCAAATGTTCATATATAAATGGTAGTTATAAAAATGGAATTTTGAAAATGACACATTTTTATATGGAATTTAAACTTGGGATTTGTGGCATCCAAATTTCAGATTTTTATTTTCTTAGAATTTTAAATTCCTATATTTATGCATCCAAACAAGAGAATTTGTGCATAAGAAACTTGAAATTCAAATTTTTTTAATAAATCCCATGTTTTTTTCCCTCATCCAAGCACACTTTTATGGATTTGGCCTAAATCCAAATCATTTGAATAAATATTTATACAAACAACTGAATTTGGATTTAGATGCCAAATGAAAGAAATCATGGATCCTTATTCAATTTAGGTTAGGTAATTGAAAAACAATGGAAAAAAAAAACTTAATGAAGGTGAAGAAGAAGACTCACGGGTCAAATACAAGAAGGAAAAGAGAGAGCGTTTTGAGAGTAAGTTTGGTAATTTTCATTATGCAATCACTTGACTATTGAGTGACTCTCACACTCACTTTATATACTACACACTTCACATTACAATGCCTTAATATTGCTAACATCCCCCCTCAATCTCATGTGGAGAAGCTCCATCATGAGATTGGGACAACACAAGACAATCTGAGCAACAACAGCAGTAACAACAACTCAAATGCACCAGCAATACATCACAGTAATGGAAAGAACAATCTAATCAGGGCAATATCAGCAAAAGCAACAGCAGGCATAGTCAGGGCATGAAACTGTACCATCAATCTCTGCAGCAAATCAATAAAGTCCACAACAGCTCAGACATGAAAATGCAGCTCAGACTAGAGTGCATCAACACATACCAAAATCAATGAACTCAACCCAACCATTATATCTCAGCAGCAACAATTAACCCAACACAACAACACAATTCACAGCAGATATCTCAGCAGCAAAGACCAAAATGCAGGAGCTCAATATAGACAATTAACTCAGCTCAAAACAAATTTCATCAGCAGAAACCAGAATGCAATCACTCAACTCAAACATTATGTTGCAGCTCAACAATTATAACAAGCACATCTCACAACAGACATCACATTATCAAGAACCAAGAAATAATGCACCGCATATTCTAGATGCAAGCAACTGAGAGTCAAAGGCAGAAAGAGAATCGAAAGAGAAGGTGAGATAGAAGAGCAATTCAATTATGAGAGAGAATTGCACCAAGAATCAAGAGTAAGATTGAAGAAGAATTTGAGACCGAAGAAGAAGAATCATAGATCGAAGATCAAATTCAATTGTGAGATGAAAGTGAGAAAGAATCAAGATTAAGATCGAAGAAGAAGAAGACGCTCACAATATGTTATGTGTTTAAGCAAGAAATTGAGAAATCGAAAGAAGAAAGAAAGAAGATCGAAAGAAGATACCTGAACAGAAATTGGAATTTTAGGTCACAATCACACAATTGCTTCAGTGTTTAATCGAAAAATTGAATCAAGCTCGAAGAACAATTTCAATTTGAGATATTTGGAAATCAATATCAAAAGGAGAAAAAAAACTTAGCGGAACGATTCATGAATCAAGATTGAAGAAGTATGAGATGAGAAACTTGAATAACTAGGAAACGAAGAAGTCTGAAGATCGAAGCAGTCGCTGATGAGCATGAAAACTGAGATTGAGTCGAGAAATCAATTTCAATCGCACAAATCCTGCAGTACTGAATCGGAGACTGGAAGCACAACATAAGAATCGAAGAAGTTGAGCAGTCTGGAAGTTGAGGAGCATCAGAAATTCAAAGATCGCTGAGCAAACGCTAGGAAACACATGAACATGAGCAAGATGAAACACAGATCGAAGCAATTGCAATTTCATCAGTGCAATCAAAGTCGTCGATTCGAAGCCGAAAATGAAGAGCAGAATTTGAAGATCTTGAAGGTTGCACAAAAGACGATTGCGATGCCAGAATCACGAGCTTAAGAGCTAACACGGTCAAGATTCAATTTCACGAATCAAGAATCGACAAAACGGAGGATATTTTTAGGTCAAACTTCGAACCAATTTCAATCGCCAAATTTCTTTGAAACGAGCACAAGATCGACACAATCGCAAAAGCAATTTCAATTGCACACTTTCTTTAATGCTTCGATCGAAGAAGAATCTTATATCAAACCTCAGGTCGAGGTGTGATGAGTCAAGATCACGAGAGCGAATCGAGAATCGGAGGTCGAAGATCGTAGATCGCAGAAGATTGTAGGATCAGACTTTCTCGAAGATTGCAGGATCTAAGATCGAAAGATGTTCTCGAAGCAATTTTCAACCGAATAAACTTGAATTAGAGAATGAGCGGAAGCAAAAAAAGTAAGATAAAAATAGGATCTAGAGCTATGAGCTTTGCAGCTCTGATACCATGAAAGAAATCATGGATCCTTATTCAATTTAGGTTAGGTAATTGAAAAACAATGGGAAACAAAGAAAACTCAATGAAGGTGAAGAAGAAGACTCACGGGTCAAATACAAGAAGGAAAAGAGAGAGCATTTTGAGAGTAAGTTTGGTAATTTTCATTATGCAATCACTTGACTATTGAGTGACTCTCACACTCACTTTATATACTACACACTTCACAATACAATGACTTAACAACAATACAATGACTTAATATTGCTAACACCAAAATTCAAACCCAAATCCAAATCCATGCTCATCCAAACGGGTTAGGATGCTTTACAAATCAAAATTGTTCGGAAGCAATTTTTGAATCCATCATCATTTCATTTTGTATTTCAAATCATAGAATAGGTAGAGAAGAATTCCTAGACCAACCATTTTCAGCTAAAGAGGCGATTTCGGAGCTCATCTTGAATCAATTTGAGCTGGTAATCCAATCCAATCCATGATTTCTTTCATGCTCTGAAAATAGCAACAGAATTTAGAAGCTCTTTTATGAACAATTCATCCCTTCAACAGCGATGAGAGAAACTGTTGCCTCATTTCTTGGGAATCACGGCTTCATTGCCGCTTGCACTAAACCATCTTAATAAATTGTAAACTTATAATTAAATCACTGCTACGACGTACTCTGCTTTCTCTGTTGGTTTACCATTTGTTTTTGGTTGATTTTTTTTAATGTTATTCTGTATCATATATTGAAAGTATAAGTGAATAGTTTTTTATTTGGATGGAATTAGGGAATTAGACATGAAAATAAATTAAAGTTCTAATCTTACAGTGTTGTGGAAATTGAAATGGATAAATTTCTCTGCTAAATAAACTCATCTTCAGCCTTGTAACATGACTACAATTTTTCAACAACCATGTGTTACTTGCAAGAGACCACCCAGTTGGACTCGGTCTCGTCGTTCTAAACACTTTAAAAAAAGACTTTGTGTATTAAAGATTGCAAATATTAGTGAATAATCTGGGCAGCTGGCTACAACCAAAAAGGCGGAATAAAACAAAATATTTAACAATGACTGCGAACAAATTTCTAAACATTGCAATTATTAACTGCAACTTGCAATTGTTATACTATGATTATGATTATGATTATGATTATTTAATGTTGAGGTCTTTCGCAATTATTGGTATTGTGCCAACCAGTCAACAGCAAGGTTTATTGATTTTCCGTTGGGGGACATTTGCTTGCGCATAGGTCCTTGCGGTATACCCATATCTATGTTTTTAATATGAATCAGTTTATTATTGTCTATCATGGAGGCTGTTATATCTCTTATCATACATAGAGGCTGTTAGAAAAATTAATCTAGGCTTCTGAATAATTAAAATTAAAGCTGAACAAGTATTACAAAGGGCATAATAAATTAACAATCAACTTAGCAGCTCTTGATCTTGTGTGTTTTCGAACTTGAAGTCGAAGGCATTGACTCCAGTGTAAACTTAGTCATCCAAGTCGCTGATAATCATTTTCCCTTTAGTAGTAATGTTGCGCTCTGTATACGAGAAAAGAACATCACACGTACCAAGTCTCGGTGGGCACAAGCCTCACCTTCACCCTAGTCTTTGTCGGAATAACAACCTTACAAACAGTCGTCTTCACACTACTTGTTACTGTCTCAGTTCCTCCCTCCGGCTTCATTTCTGCTCCCGGAAAAACAAGCTCCACCTTTCCACTGTTTGCAATTACTGGAAACCCGACACGCAAGCCACTTTTTATGTTCAACTTGAACGTGGAAGAAAGGCTTGAATTCCAACTGCGTCTCCATGTGACAACCTGGAGTGTGTCAATCTGTCCATACCCGTAATGTGTCAACCTGCCCAAGAATTTTTTGTTATGCATGCTGCGGAGAGCAATAAGATTGTCACAAATTTTGATGGGCCAAAACAATGTTTCGGTGGTGGTGGGGTCATCTGAGTCTGCCATAATCCAATCAGCGTCGCCAACACTCCAGAATTTGCCCAAGGAGTTGGATTTTATGCGGACGCTTCCCTCTGCTTCGGTGATGTCGAATCCAAAATCACTCAAAAATTATAGAGTTGTTATATGGGCCCATCATTCATATAATGTCCAAATTACTCTAATAGTTTAATAGCTCACAGACACCCACACGTTAAATAATATATTTATCAGTTAAATATATTATTTAATCGGGTTAAGGTCTTGATAATAATAATATTCTCCTTGAGAATTAGTTATTATTATTATTCATTTAATAATAATTAATTGTTATTATTATTCTTTTAATAAAATTTTATTGTTATTAATATCCAATTAATAAATATTTTATTAAAAAATAATTATTAATTAATTACAAAATCCGTCAATCAATCATAATGCTCTGGGGCCTACTAGTTTTCCCTATAAATAGAGGAGTTCATTTCATTTTCAAAGTAATTCATACCTCGTTTCTAAAGCTCTTTCTGATTTCTCTCTCGAAGCTAACTTAAGCATTGGAGCGTCCTTGGTTGAACAGCCCTCATGGGGCTTCAACCTTAACTTCGATTGTTTTCTATTTGCTGTTTGTAGGGCTCGTGGAGACTTTTTCAATCGTGTTTGATTTCTACTTCAACAATTGGTGCTTTCATTGAGAGCCGAATTGAGAAATACTTAAGGAGTGCTCTCTAATTTTTCCCAAAAAACTTCAAACTTCGTTCGTCGTTCTTGAAATTTGTTCCTCGTTCATCAAAATCTTTTCGTCAATCATCAACGTTGTTTATTGTTCCTATCATGGCAAGAACATGACGATCGGTTCGTTCATCTGGAGCCGCTTATTCCATCCCTGCAGCTCAAGCTGGGAGCGGAACACATGCTAAGAACCAGTATGAACAGCTAAACCATTCCCCACCCGGGACACGCCAAGTGATGATACTGGCACCCATCGAGACACAGGGACCAACTCCCGATGTTGGCTTCGGACTCTTTCTTATCCCATCAACTCCTGCACCCCCACCGCCTGCATCGAGAGCGGTGCCAACTGTTTTCCAGCAAACAAATGGACGATTCGTAGGAGAAACATCCAAGCAGACTCCAAATCGCCCCCATGTCCATTAAGATCTTCGAAGATTACTAGATGGTATTCACGACACATCAGGACAAATTCAAACACAAGAGGAGCATGATATGGATCTGCGACACTAGAGTTCAAGGCAGGGTCCCGACATGACACGCGTCATACGCGAGCACCTCGGTGCTCATCCCCTCAAGACAATTTGTTGCAACAAGTGGAACGGCTAAGAAACCCGGTCCAGGTTCATTCAGATCTCCTACAACAGCTTCTGGTAGGGAGAGAAGCAACCCAAGTTACTGAGAGATGTGCCAAACCTTAGGGTGGGCCTGAAGACATTCGAAGGCGCCATGGCAAAGATATCGTCCGATGCCGAACAATGTCTCGTGATACGTCACTAAGTGACTCTAGTGAGGAAAGTCACACTCGTAGGACAAGGAACCAACAATGCCCAAGGCCATCGGCGCATTGGAGCATTGTCGCATATTGAATACCCGCATGAAGGCCGGAGGTGGCAAGTAGTTTCCCGAGACACGCAGATCAGCTTAGGGCGTGCTAGCTATCACAGTGAGGAGGAGGAGACATACTAGCCAACACGCTCTCATAGCACAAAAACTGAGATTCGAGGAGGTCGACAACTCTTGGCTCGTAATGACTCCCCATATCACCAAGGTGCGCTGCAGGTTGAAGTTGTCCAGAGAATGTTGGATCATCGCCTCTGAGGCATCCAACATGATGGCGATTTGGAAGACGATCTACGTCGTCAGATTCAGTCATCCTCAAATTCACTTTTCATAAGGGACATCGAGGAAGAACCATTCCCTCAACAGTTTGCAACTAAAAACTTTAACCAATTCAAGGGGACCTCTGATCTGATAAAACATGTTGACTATTACCGTGAAGTCCTGGTGCCTCATAGGCATAATGATGCACTTATGTGCAAGGCCAGGACATGACATAGGTCCACCATCTCCCCCGGAGATCCAATGCCTTTTTCAAAGAGTTGGCTTTCGATTTTATGAAGGCTTACTCACAACTTCGCACTGTCGAAGTAAGGGATGATCATCTCTTTACTATCAGAAAGAGATCAAAGGAAACCATCCAACAGTTCATTCGGAGACACTGCAAGGAAAAGTCTCGCATTGTTGGTTGCAGTGACCTCGTTGTTGCAATGGCATTCAAACAAGTACCTCCCTGGGATAGCCAGTGACACACCCCGACCCGAAAAGTCCACGTGGACACCGAAGTTGACGTATGCTAGCCGACATCCGAACAGTGAGGTCCAAATGACGAAAGCCAAAAGATTGCAGATGGTGCATTTTAGGAGGTCGTGTGAAACGTAATTAGTAAAACAATTAATATTTCACTGTGACAGTGGAAGTTCAGGGCATAGTACACCACTTGATGATCATAAAGTTAGATAACTACCTGAATTATCCCAATTTCCGAATGCATCACACCCGAGTAGCCAGTGTGAATGTCAGAGCAGCAACTGAGAACTCCCCCTCGATAAGCGTGAAGTACCACTAAGACCTGAGGGGTACAAAAACAAAAGGGTGAGTGGACCTTACAAGTTATTTCAGTGTAAGACAGTAAGTTGAAAACATAATATATCTCATTTGTTTTGAAAATAAACTCAAAGATACCAACAATGCACAAACGACAGACATGCACTTACTACGAGAAATAAAAATAAAATAATATGCAGTCTTGAAATCATCCTGAAGTACAAGTATAGAATGTATAACCCACTAACTATGCTCTTGAATCGCTCGAGTCATGCGCACATGATAGGCTGGGTATCTATGATTCGCTCGTGTACCTCGACCACATGAAGGCTGGGTGCTAAGCACCGTCACCTCATGTCTCCTAGAGCTTGGGGACAAGCTGGCGCTATTTAACTAGTATTTGAGTAAGCGCGGGTGATTGATCATGTGGAGGCTAGTTTGTGGCCAAGAGACGGGAACTAAAGATACCAGAGACTCCTAAGTGGGTATTACACATCTCGTGCATAACACTAGTACATCATAGTTCTTATAGTGACAATTCTCAATCAATCTCAATAAAGTCATATTCGGGAATATAATCAACATAGTCAAACAAAGCATTTTCGGGTATATTACCAACATAGTCAAACGAGTCATGATCGGGAATATGATATGACAACTATAGTTAACAAGTCATGCTCGGGATTCTAACATATCAAGAAATGAGGAAAGCCTTTCAAACACATTAACCCGCACACAAACACATCTCGGGAAGCCAAAGTGTACATAAGCAATCTCGTAGTGGTGGTCACAAGTTAATTTCCAATTAACCATGCTTATGGGTAAAAGTGTCACTAATGCACATCCTAGTTAACAACTCTAACCCAACATATCAACAATCATAAATTCCAAGCAATGATCACAAAAGCATGCAAGTAAAAATATAATAAAATAGGGTTTAGGAAAGAGGTACACTCACTTTTGGTCGAGGACTAAATCACCTGACAGCGGCAAGCCAACATAAGCTCCAGAACTACTGGTTTCCCTCATAACCAAAATAAGGATACAAAGTTTACAAATTTACCCACAAAATCCTAAGTCAAAGTTCTCAATCTAATGTTCAAAGCAAACTAAAACATCCTAAGGGAATGAACGAGTACTAGACTAGGTTCAGAATGCCCCAAAAATGGGCTCAAGCGCTTGCACGCACCGCCACTAACGGCTGCCAAAATATGGAAATTTCGCCAGAAAATCGGAGTTTTCCGGCGAGGCTAATTTCCTCAATTATGCACCAAATTTAACATCCAATACACGAAAACGTAACTACTTGCAACAAGGATTCCAGAAATCACATTTTCAGGTAAAGAAACTACCTAGTTTTGCCAGAAAATCGACGGGAAGCCTCAACGGTTCAAGACTCCCACGGCTCTGCTTTCCCTCGCAAGTTCGATCGCAGTTCTCGCACCAAAAGTCGCATGCAAATCAGTAAATCTTCAAGTATTCTCACCGGGAATCCAAAGAAAACACAAACAGACTCGACCTCTACTTGAGAAGGCCAAAGACCCGCTTCAAAGTCGTTGTGGTTCGAGGTTTCTGAGTTCTAAATCGAGCTTCGAATGCTGCCGTCTAGCCATCGTTTCAAACATGACAGTAGGTCAAAATGAAGCTCTCAACGAGATGAGTAAGATGACCGAAGCTAGAATGTGAGAACTTACCTTGTTGGTTCAAAAATCCATCGAGAAACTCGATGCCACTGTCGGTTAATCTCTTCGATTCTCACACCACAACATTGCTTGTCAAAGAAGGAAGTCATGGCTGACCTTGTCTCGCCAATATGCGTCGGTGGGCGGTGGCTGGGAGGCCTGAGTCGTCGGAGTTCACGGTGGCCCACGTGGCTCTTCACTTTCCAGCGAGCTTGATCGCCGTTGTTCCTAGGTGGAAACCACGATGCAATTAAACGAAAAGGGAGCCCTCAACACAACGAGTTCAAAGGTGAAACCATGGGTTGAAAACTTATCTGGATTCTTGGGAGAAACGATCGAAAGCTTTGGGGCCACCGAGTTAAATCTCCTCGATTCTCCTGCCACAGTGGTCTTCGACGTTGGAGGTTGATAGACTTGGGTTCGCTGCGTCAAGACGCAACTGTGGATGGTGGTTTCAACGACTAGGTCATTAAAGAACAAGAGAGCAACAATTCCACTTGAACCCATTCATACAGACATATGTGGACCAATGCAGACAGAGACTATGAGAGGTAACAAATACTTTATAACCTTCATAGATGATCATTCTAGGATGTGCTGGGTTTATTTTTTGAAACACAAATCAAGTGCATTCAATGTGTTCAAGAAATTTAAAGCTATGGTGGAATTGCAAAGTGGATAAATAGTTAAGAAACTCAGGAGTGATAGGGAAGGTGAATTCACATCTCATGAATTTTAGCAATTCTGTGAGAATGAAGGAATTGAGAGACAGCTCACAGTAGCATACTCTCCACATCAGAATGTGGTTGCTGAGAGGAAGAACAGAACTGTGGTTGAAATGGCCAAGTCCATGATGCATGACTAGAAGATACCTTATCAGTTTTGGGCTGAAGCTGTCAACACGGTAGTGTTCTTGCTTAACAGGTGTCCTACTATGGCAGTGGTGAAGAAAACACCATTTGAGGTGTTTAGTGGAAGAAAACCTGGTGTGAAACACTTAAGGGTGTTTGGTTATATGTGCTATGCTCACATTCCTAATCAGTTAAGGCAGAAACTGGATGATTCAACAATCAAGTGTGTGTTTGTAGGCTATGGAACATGTGAAAAGGGATATAGGGTCTACAACTTGAAAACCAAGAAGATTATGGTTTCAAGGAGTGTGATTTTTAATGAAAAGGCAATGTGGAAATGCGAATCTGACAAGGAAGTGTGTGTTCCAATACCAGCAGATTATGAAGTGGATTTTGGTGAGGTCATTGTTGATCCTAAAACACTAGCTTTGCAACCTAACAATTCAAATGAAGCTACTTCAAGTTAGGGGTCTACTCCAAGTAGCGCACCAGTTATATTGAGGAGTCTAAGTGAGGTCTATGCTAGATGTCACATGTCTATCATTAAAGCTGGAAGCTATGAGGAAGCAGCAAAAGAAAAGGCTTGGAGGAAAGCCATGGAGTGTGATATTGACATGATTGAGAAAAACTCAACATGTGACTTGGTAGATAGACCAAGTGATAAACCTGTCATTGGTGTGAAATGGGTTTACAAAACCAAACTTAATCTGGATGGCTTTATTAAAAAACACAAGGCTAGGCTTGTTGCTAAGGGCTATGCTCAAAATCCTGGGATAGACTTCAATGATAACTTGGTACCAGTAGCAAGGTTGGATACAATCAGAACCCTCATTGCATTGGCTGCTCAGAAAAGCTGAAGTTTGTATCTGCTTGATGTAAAATCAGCTTTTCTTATTGGAGTACTAGAGGAGGAGGTCTATGTTGAGCAACCAGAAGGTTTTGAGACTCACAGTGAAGAGGGCAAGATGTACAGACTTAAAAAGGCCTTGTATGGTTTGAAACAAGCCCCTAGAGCTTGGTATGGTGAGATAGATTCTCACTTGCTCAAATGTGGTTATCTAAGGAGTCCTAGTCAAGCTACACTTTACATGAAAGCAACTAAGGATGGCAGGACCTTAATTTTTTCAATATATATGGATGACATTGTCTATACTGGAAATTATGACTGATTGATGAAGGAGTTCAAGGATGACAAGATGAACAAGTATGAGATGACAGATTTGGGGCTTCTACATCATTGTTTTGGCATGAGAGTTATTCAAACAGACAAATCCATCTTCATTCATCAGAAGAAATATGCATAGACTTTACTTGACAAGTTTGGGATGAAAGAATGCAAGCCTGTGAGCACACCACTTGCAACTAATGACAAGCTCAGTAGAAATGATGGTTTAGAAGCTGCAGATGAAGGTACTTATAGGCAGATTGTTAGTAGTTTGTTATAGTTAATTGCCACTAGACTAGACATCATGTTTGCCTCTAGCTTATTTTCTAGGTACATGCATAATCCTTCAAATAAACACTATGGTACATCTAAAAGTGTGTTGAGATATATCCAAGGAACTATCTCTTATGGGATTGAATATCTAAAGGGAAAACAAGCTACACTAGTGGGCTATTGTGATAGTGATTGGAGTGGAAGCTTGGATGATATGAGAAGCACCTCTGGTTATGCTTTCTCATTTGGAAGTGGGGTATTCTCTTGGGCTTCTGTGAAACAGCATAGTGTGGCCTTATCTATTCCTGAGGCAGAGTATTTTAGTGCATCTGAGGCTACTACTCAAGCCAAATGGCTGAGATTCGTCTTGGAGAATTTTGGGGAAGAACAAGTTGGAGCTACATCTATCCTATGTGATAATAATTCAGCTATACCATGTCTAAAAACCCTGTCTTCCATCATAAGACAAAGCCCATTAGCAGAAGATCTCATTTCATCCGAAAATCAATACAAGCTGGAGAAATTGACTTGTTCTACTGCAGGTAAGAGGAACAACTAGCTTATGTCTTCACTAATGCACTAGCTAAGGATCGATTTGCCTATCTAAGGGAGAGACTTGGAGTGAATTCATTAAATAGTTTAGAGGGGAGTATTGGATCCTAAGCTATTCACTATGTGATTGCACCAAGTAAGGCTGTGAGGTGGCACTCGGGTGTGTGTGTGTGTATGCCACAGAAGAAAAACATAAGCTAAACAGAATTGCAGTGAGGTGGCCTTCCTTGGAGAGCAAGGAGTGCAGGTGTCATAACACCATAGGCCTAGATAGGTGTTCAAATGTAATTGGTGCTTCGTCATCATAGTGACATCACCATCCTAACTAATTTCAATCATGTAAGCTATGCATAATGTAGTATTCGATTGATTCAAGCAATAGAAGAAGATTCATACTTTTTCTCTAAGAAATTAGCTAACAAGCATTTTGTCAAACACTTGATGTGCACTGTATTTCATAACCAATATCACACAGATTTCAATCCATATCCATCATCCAATTCAATCAGAAACGAAGTAAAAGAAGCCCTAATCTATCCTAACCACAATCGGATTCCGTTAGGGATTGAGGTTGAGAGTTTACCATGAAGCTAGCCGAGTCCCCTTTCTGCATTTTCCACTGTTTTGAGCTCGAAATACCAATATAATTAACGCCAACATTGACCACTGATTCTTTCATAAGTATGAAGGTTTAAATCATATCACAACACAGCTGTCACTAGTAATATTCCATACACAGAACTATCAAAACATTAACACATTCATCTGCATTATCGTCCTATAATCATAAACCAATGAATCAATAGCACAATTCTATAATATGATTAACACAATGTGATGCGCTTGAAATGAATCAAGCTCCCATGCTTCTGGTCCTAACCAACCAGTTTAAAACATAGTCTCGTTGCCAATAAAAAAAACAATATATAGCAAGTTCATCGTGTAAACCAATAACATGATCTCAAACTTGAATTCCATCAAAAGGCATGAAATTAACTTGAATCATAAGTAATAGTAGAAACAAAAGCTAACTGTTCATTTGTTCAATTAAAATCTAACATAAACAACAATAATCATAACAAAGTTTCATCATGAAAAAATCAACATAACCAAAACTTGAATCTCATAAATAGGCTAAAACTTAAGTTGATCCATAAGAAACAGCATAATGAAAAGCTAACTGTTTGTTCATTCAACTAAGTTTTAACAATCCAACCGAAATTAATTGAAAGGAATTAATTGGATGGAAAAGAAAGCCAACAAAAAATTTAATTACTCAAGAAAAAAAAAGCAATTAACAAGACATCTGCAGGTGAATGTGACTTCTATTTTGTTCTCAAGACAATATTCTCCGTTACTTGAATAGCAAGAATTAGCATAAAACAACAGCTACTATTAATTACTACTATTAATTATTCAGCTAACGAATTAATTACTGATTGTTAAGTAATACTAATATTAGCCAATGTTCTGAAACTCGTTAATTAGGTAGTAATCGAGCGGCGAGATGGCGCTGAGGAGGTATTTTGTTTTTACTTGAAAAACAAAAAATATTATAGTATAATGAGTTTTCCAAATAATTTTGGAATAATAAATACTTCCAAAACAAAATAATTGTAATATAAATGTGTAAAATGGAAGTTTAATTTTAGAATCGTAAAATATAAATAAACATACAAAATGAAAAAAATAAGATGAAAATGTCAAGATTTAGAGTGAAATTTAATATAAAATTAGTGGCATAAGCCATATGACAAAAAAATATTAAATTATTTTTAAAAAATTAATATTTTTCTTTACACTTTTTTCTCTTTTCTTTTTCTTCTTTTTTCTTTTTCCTTTTTTTTTTTTTTTTTTTTGCCTTTTCTTCTTCTTCCTTTCCTTTTCTTCTTCGATTCTTCGATTCTTCTCCTTCTTCGATTCTTCTTCTTCGATTCGATTCTTCTTCGATTCTTTTCTAAAATTCTGGGAAGTTCTGAAAAAAAACATAAATTGTTTCGCCACTAAAAGTTGAAACACCTTTAGTGACGAAATTCATGATGAACAGTGTTGCAGAAAAGATTTTTGGCTACGCTGTTCATAAGAAATCTCGTCACTAAAGGTATTTTTAGCCTTTAGTGACGAAAAATTCATAAATTTTCCAGAATTTATAGAAATTTCAGAAAAAAAATAATAGAAGAAGAAGATATAGAGAGAAGAAGTGAGAGCGAGAAAGAGGAAGAAGAAAAAGAAAAAAAAAGAAAAGAAAAAGAAAAAAGAGAAGAAAAAATTTAATCTTTTAAAAGTAATTTTATTTGTTTTTGTCACAGGGCCCTTATATCGCTCATTCTAAATTAAATAGTGGGTACAAAAAGTGACAAATAAGCATTTAACAGATTCCTTAACAGAAGAATTAACGATTGTGCCAAATTGTTATGTTTTAAAGAGTCCATGATACGTAAATGCAAAATTTGAAAAGTCATGTATGACTCTACAACTTAATGTAAACCAAAGAGTACTAAAGTGCTATATATATATATATATAACTATTTTTCAAAATAGAAATACTTTTATCAATTTAAAAGCGCTGTTGACTATCAAAAAACACTTCCAAACAAGTGTTTTGTGCTAATTAACCGCAAAACTCTTAGAAATATGAACAGTGTGTGCTAATTAATCAAACGTACAGCTGTGTGCTAGCTGCTTTAAATTGCAACTGGCCATTACTTCCTTCTCTCCCTACAAAGACTCTGGCTGTGACTGGTGAACTTTGTCTGTTCAGTCATTGATCTTCTAGTTTTCTTAACTTTGGTCTGAGTAAGGAAGGATGGCGGAGATATTTCTGAATAGTTTTTCTGCGGAGGGAATGCTTGTGAAGGCGGCTTCACTTGCCGATGAACCACTCAGTCTTGCTTGGGGATTTAAAGAAAAGATAACAAGCCTTCAACAAACACTCTCCATGATTCAAGACATCACCCGTGATGCTGCTTACCAACCACAAGATCGGAGCGAGGCAGTCGAAAATTGGGTGGAGAAACTCAAGGTCCTAGCTCATGACGCTGACGATGTCTTAGATGAGATCAACTATGAATTTCTCAGGTACAAACAAGAAATACAAAACCACATGGCCAAAAAGGTACTCAACTTCTTTTCACTCTCTAATCCAGTTGGATTTCGTCTTAAAATGACACGTGCAATTAAGAACATCAACGCATCGTTGGTGGATCTGGAGAGCGAGGCATCTGTCATTGGACTAGTTTCCAACAAAATAGATGCAACCCCTCGAGGAATTCGATTGGAGGACAGAAGAAGCAACTCATTGTTTGAGGAAGATGAAGTCATTGTTGGAAGGGACAAGGTTGTGTCTGATATAGTCACAACCTTGACCAACTCCAACAACGTCAATCCAGACGGTGTTTTGGTTATGGCCATTGTGGGAATGCCAGGCTTGGGAAAAACAACTTTGGCCAAGTCAGTATACAATGAGCATTCTGTTGACACTTATTTTGATGAAAAGATATGGGTTTGTGTGTCTAAAACTGATATTGACATCAATTTAATTTTGAGTCAGATGTTAGAAATTGTTGAGGGTAGAGTTGTTGCTGAGATTCAGAGTGAGGAGGCAGTGCTTCAAGGCCTCCAAGAACAATTGAAAAACAAGAGTTGCCTTCTTGTACTCGATGATGTTTGGAACGCAAATTCCGAAAATTGGAGCACCTTGTTGGGATGCTTGTCAGCAATCAATTTCAGTCCAGGAAGCGCCATCATTGTCACTACCCGCAATGCGGAAGTGGCAAAGATTATGGCAACGCTTCCTCACTGTGATTTGGGACTTCTTTCAGAAGACGAATGCTGGTCCATAGTGAAGGAGAGAGCCTTTCCTGATAGCAGGGCTCCTATGGCTATGGATCCTGATTATGAGGCACTTGGAAAAGAGATTGCAAAAAGGTGTGCAGGTGTACCATTGATGGCAAAGGTAAGGATATATTCTTGACCTAGCTCATTTATTTGAATTAAGTTTGTTATTACACTTTCTTATGTGACATCTTAAAATAGAATCTACCCTTCTTGAAAAATCTATGAATGAATAGCTCAAGCGTTTAACTCTGTTTCATTTGTTCTTATGTTTCAAGTGTTTAACACTGTTTCATTCATAAACAAGCATCATAATAAGCCAAAATAAGAGTCATACTAAGTTTTGAAACACAGCAATAAAAAAATACTGTCTTCTTAAGTTTTTTGTTTAGGAATCACTAATACATATGAAGCACAAATACCCATTCAAAATATACAATTATAATTTGGTGTCCTAATTTTAGTTTGGATAACAACAGTATTGTGATTATTAAAAAGCGAGCATAGTACAGTACATACACTGCAAAGCTATGTGGTTAATATTTTATAACAAACTTGTACGATTCCACTCAAATTCATTAGAGTTATGTTGCACTTTGCATAAATCCAGCACAATGTTCATACGTACTCATCTTCAGTTAAACTACTATGGATGTTTTTTAATTGTTATAATGTCTGATTTAGTCTATCAATTAATTTACTATGTCGTTCCAATAGGTTTTCGGAGGCATTTTGCGTTCTAAGAATCATTTAGATGAATGGTCATCAATTTCAAAAAGTAGAATATGGGACTTGCCAGAAGGAAAGGAAAGAATCATATCTAAGTTCAAGTTGAGCTTCGATAATTTGAAATCACCATTTTTGAAACAATGTTTCACTTATTGCTCAATGTTAAAGAAAGATTCAGAAATTGAAAGGGATAATTTGATCCAAGTGTGGATGGCTCAAGGATTGCTTCACCCTCCTCCTGAAATTGGCGATCAAGAGATGGAAGACATAGGCAATAAATACTTTGATATTCTGCTGGAAAATTCATTATTTCAAGATCTTACAAAGGATGACTTTGGGATTGTTTCCAAATGCAAGATGCACATTCTTGTCCATGATTTTGCAGAAATTTTATCAAAATCTGAGAGCTTGACGAGGGATTCCAATGAGATGATTGGCAAACTAACCATTCGACATGCTGCTCATATCTCAACTTCAGTTTTCGAAAGAATTCCTAAAAGAAGTGTCAAGGGACTGCGCTCATTGTTTTCGAATGGCGAAGTTCCTAACAACATGTTACCAAAGTTCAGAGCTTTACATGTCTTAAATCTGCATGGGGCTGCTATTGAGGAGTTGCCACTTTCAATTGGCAAGCTGAAACAGTTGAGGTATTTGAATGTTTCTAGAACAAAAATTAATGCACTCCCCAAATCGATTGGCAAGCTCCATAACTTACAGACGTTAAGAATGGAGTACTGCAGAAATCTTAAAGTGTTTCCGACAGAAGTGCAAGACTTGGTCAACTTGAGACACATTTATTTTGGTCCTGTCCAAAGAAAGAGACAGGTTAATTTCGGTTGGTACAGGGAAGCCCATGTTGGGGTTGGGCAATTGACTAATCTTCGAACATTGCCTTATTTTATTGTGAGCCCTTGTCAAATGGGTCGTGGAATTGAGGAATTGGAGGGCTTAAACCAGCTGAAAGGTGAGCTGATTATTTATGATCTGGAACATGTGAAAGATGGAGAAGAAGCTAAGAAAGCAAATTTATTGGGGAAGAAAAACATAAAGAAGTTAACACTTGCATGGGGCAAGGAAAAGAGACCAAGCAAGAACAATGAAGATGATGTACTCCAAGGCCTCCAGCCACCCCCTCAGCTGGAAGTCTTAGAGATTCACAACTACATGGGTGCTCAATTTTCATCGTGGAAGCCACTTGACAACTTGAGAAAGATTAGATTAATTCGGTGCAACCAATGTGAAGAAGTCCCAACGCTTGGCCATCTACCTAAGCTCATACATCTTGAGATTGATACTGTGAGTAATGTCAAACGTGTTCGTGCTGAGGTCTATGTCTATAATGATGTTGATGCAGTAGTTACGAGAAGTTCTATGAAGACAAAGAGTTTGTTTCCAGCTTTGAAGACACTCAGAATTTGCATGGCCTCAAATCTAATCGAATTGGTGCCAGAACATGTGATGCTAATTGAAGAAATAGCGGTATTTCCTTTCCTTGAGAACTTGACTCTCTTGGAGTGCCCTCAACTGAGAAATGTGCCATTTTGTATTCCTTCCCTCCGTCATTTGGAGATTAGCATGTGTCACAAATTATCAAGCCTTTCGAGTCTGCTAGAAAAATGTACCTCGATGCAGAATTTGAAAATAAGTAACTGTGATAGTCTAACATCCATTTCAATTCAGGGGTTGACATCAATTCGCAAATTGGAGATTACTTCATGTGGTCGATTAAAATCAGTGAATCTACAGAGAGGACTTGAGGAGTTGTCGGTAAGTTTCTGCAGAAGCCTAGAATTATTTCCAACTTTACAAGGATGCACATCCCTTCGTGAATTGACCATTGCAGATTGTGATGGCCTAAAAAGTACATCATCTGGTGGGGTAGAATGTTGTACCTCTCTTCGTAAGCTAAGTGTCCAATGTTGTAAAAAGCTGCAGCATTTTTGGGAAGATGGGCTAGGCGGTCTCTCTCTCCTAGAGGAGTTGACTATAAGGAGTTGTCTTAGTCTGGAGTTCATTCCAGTTACACAAGAAATTGCAGATGTCCGGAAATTGGTGATTGAGGGTTGTTGGAAAATGAGAATACATAGTTGCCCTAGTGTAACATCCATTCCAATTTCACCCTCCCTCGTTGATTTGGTAATTGAAGATTGTGCTGAATTATCAAAATTGCCAAGTGGTCTTAAATATGTTCGACAGCTGAGTATCTTGAATTGCCCTATGCTAACATGCATTTCAATTGATGTCCTGACCTCCCTCCGCAAATTGGTTATACAAAGTTGTGGACCAGTATTTTCCATCACTGGTGGTAATCTTGATGAGAAGTGGGCTTCTCTTGAGGAGGTGAAATTAGTTGGTTGCCCTAAACTGGAGGAGTTTTCTTTACGTGGCTGCACAACCCTACGCAAACTGACCATTGTCGATTGTCATGGCTTGATAAGTAGTGTAAACAGTGGGCTGTCATCTTGTACTTCTCTTTGCTCGCTGCACGTCCAGTGCTGTCAAAGTTTGAGGAGTTTAGCTGATGGGCTAGACAAACTCTCCCTTCTTGAGGAGTTGACTATAGAGTATTGTCCAAGTCTAGAGTTCATTCCAATTACTCCAGGAGGCATGGCATGTCTGCAGAAACTGAAACTTAAGGATTGCAAGAGGCTAACAAGCTTGCCAGGTGGGTTGAAAGATTGCAACTCACTTGAGAAGTTGACAATAAGTGGGTGCTCCAATCTACCAACTGGTCCAGCAATTTCAGAGGTCCTCCCTCCATCCCTCCTTGAATTTGTAATTGAAGATTGTGCTGAATTATCAGACAAAGAGGAGGGGTTTCAAGTAACTGAATGCCCTCAGCTGAAAAGCATTTCGACCTCCCTTAAAAAATTGGTTATTGCAAGTTGTGGACATGAACTGTCCATCAACAATAGTAGTAACTTGGAGAAGTTGTCTTTACATGGTTCCACATCCCTTCTTCGTTCCCTCCGCATCGAAGATTGTCAAAATTTGAGAGATCGAACTCTTCGTTTTGCTCTAGGAAATGTAGGGAATGTATTGGAGAAGTTGAGTATAAGGAATTGTCCTAGTCTAAAGCATTTTCCACCAATTCCAAAAACATGTTATCGTCTCCGGGTATTGGTGATCGAGGGTTGCGACCAAATATCAAGCTTGCCAGCTGGGTTGGAAGATTGCTCTCTTCAGAAGTTGAAAATAAGTGGTTGCCCAAATCTGACATCCTCTATTTCAAGGTTAGATGTACTCCCTCCATCCCTCCTTGAATTAGTCATTGAATTATCAGGCCGACACCACTATTATTTGGAAAGTCTGACCTCTCTCCGCAAGTTGGCTATTCTGAAAGTCTCTACCGGGCAGGAATTGTTCATCACAAGAAGTAGTAGTCTTCAGAAGTTGTCTGTACACGGAGACGGTTGCACATCCCTTGCTTCCTTGCATATCTCAGATTGTGAATCTTTGAAGCATTTGACCTTAAAAAAATTTGTTCTCTGTACATCTCTTACCCATTTGTGGATTGAGAGATGCCACAATTTGAAATCTCTGGCAGATCTAGATGTGTCCAGCTTGAAATCTCTTTCCGTGCTCTCAATATATGAATGTAAGGGATTACAATATTTGCCTAGGGGGCTACACTCTCTGACTAATTTGAAACGTATTTCAATTGGCTACTTCTCAGAGGAGCTCGAATCTTTCCCTGAGTTTGGGGTTCCACAACAACTTGAAAGACTCGATTTGTGCGGGTGGCCAAAGCTCAAGTCACTGCCTGAACAAGTTGAACAACTCAGTACTTCTCTAACAAGTTTGTTGATAGCTTGTTTCGATGGAGTTGAGGCATTTCCAGAGTCGTTGGGTAACCTTACTTCTCTTACTGAGCTGTATATTTGGAGTTGTAAGAATATGATGGAGCTATCCGGTGTCAAAGCTTTGCAAAGCCTGACCGCATTACAAAAGCTACAGATTAGTGATTGTCCCTATCTGAAAGAAATTTGCGCCCAGGAGACCCGCCCAGACTGGCTCAAGATTTCTCACATTCACGATATTACAGGTAAACTTTTCTCTCAAATAAATTATCCATCATTTATTGTGTTGATTCTCTGCTCTCTTGATTGTTTCTTCAGTTCACTGACCAAAAATTTTTCTTCACTTTTTTTTTATTTGGTAATTACAGTTGTTGAATGATTTATAGTTTACCAACAAGAGTGCTAGACTAGCACAGTTGGACTACGTATTCCAATATTGCTTCAAGCTTCGCACTCAACCTAGCGTGACAAGAGTACTAGACTAGCACAGTTGGACTACGTATTCCAATATTGCTTCAAGCTTCGCACTCAAGCTAGCGTGCCCAAAGTAAGCATTCAAATCCAGTACCTTCTCTTCTCTACCTGGCCTCGATTAACATTTTAATAAAATTGGGTCACAATTTGTTTGTTTCCAGAGGCCATTGCTGGATTGGAAGAACCAGCATTGAAGACGCAAACTCTGTCCAGATAATTAACTGTCCCTTGCATTGTGAGTACTTGTTTCTTGGGTGATAATGCAGATATCTGGTGATAAGTATTTGATGAGAATTACAGTACCAATCATATCATACATTTCCAGTGCACTCAAACTG
The DNA here is from genome assembly GCA_037349345.1 of Oemleria cerasiformis. Lineage (NCBI taxonomy): Eukaryota > Viridiplantae > Streptophyta > Magnoliopsida > Rosales > Rosaceae > Oemleria > Oemleria cerasiformis. The sequence continues at coordinate 3,274,750 of JAZGTL010000008.1, forward strand.
TAGGCATTCGTTTGTTGGTTTTTAGATATCTGGAAGAACAAGCTAGTGAGGTTTTCATGAGGCTCTTATTCAATTGGACAAGAAGCTAGTGATGTGCAACACAGGCTCACCTTGTTAATTAGCTATGTTGCAGCTTAATAAGAAAACACTTAACTTGGAGGGCACTTATCATGAAGAACACTTATCTTTCTTCTTTTCAAGGCATTGAGTGCAGGCCAAAGTTTCGGAAGAACTTGTGAGTTTTGGATGCATTTGGGTTCCTCTGTTTCCTTTTAAACCATATGTTGTGCTGCAGCTCATTTGGGTTAGTGGAGGTGCAGGCAAAGCCTTTCCCAGCGACCGGACCATGAAGAACGAAGATCCTTAAGTTGGTCACTTTGGGTGCTGTACAGGAGGTTGGTGGTGGAGACACCTATTCTGTTTCCTTTTGGTTTCTCTTTCTGTTCTTATTTTGGAGAGTGTGAGGTTGGGTGTATAGTCTTTGCGTATTGAGTGAATAAACACGATTTGTAATGTTTTCCTTGATTATAGTGGATTACTGTGTCGCTTCCTAACTGGATGTAAGCTGTAAAGCCGAACCAGTATAAAACCTTGTGTTCTATTTGAGTTAACTTACCCTTTGCTGTTTTCCCAACCAAAAACAGCGTTGTTTAAGAAAGGGATAACTACAAAAAACCAGGATAATTTGATAGAATCATTAGATTTAAAATGAACCAAATTATACAGAACACGTACTATGACATTAAATGGTCAAGCTAGCTAGAAGAATATGATGACATGTGCATGAATAAACATCCTTAAGACATTTCCCAACACTAGAAACAACGCAGTTAGATAGACCCAAACATGTTTAGTTAGTCAACAAGGTGCACATGCCAAACAGCTATTATTTTGTTGGGAAACAAAAACAAACACCCAAGTCTTATTTTATTTGGTTAGTAGTAGGTAACTATCCATTGCTCCCCAACTAGTGGGTAATCTTATTATTATACAAAGACTCTAAAGTCCAGGTCTTCGAATTCAAATTTTTTTTCGAAATTTATGATATTTTGAAAGCTCTACCGGACCACCAGGCCACTATGTTCTTCTGCAAAATGTCTACTTGCAACTTCTTCCCAGCATTTATTTCAGTTTCATCACTGAGGGTAGTTTCAAACATAATGAGACTTACAGCTGACGAACTCCATTAAGCAGCTGGCTCACATTAACCTTCTGCGAAAATTGGATTGTGTTTCCAACCCTTCAGGTTTTTCTCTCTATCCTTAATCCTATCATCTCAGCTTTCTGATTGTACTTTTTCTTTTTGTTCTTGAAGAGCCTTGATCAATTTCACATTATAATGAAAAAGAAGGCCAGTGAGATTGGAAAGTTTAAACAGGTTCCTTGTGACCCCAGACTTAAATAACTGGCACATTGCCAAGTTCTATCTAACACAACTTGGTCATGAACTGGCTTATAACTATAGTTACTAAAATTGTAATATTCTTGAATAGCAATTCAGTTTACATTTCGTATATGTTTTCTTGATAACATATATTTGCAAGGATTAACCCCTAAATTGCTCTGTCCAGTGGTTTTCGAAACTTGAAAGAAAAGACCAAAAGGAAGGGAGCATAGAGGATATCAGATATGTTTAACTTCATTCCCACAGTCCTCAAGAAACTATGGGAAAAGTACAACCTGAGGTTCTTCATCCTCTTGAGCCTCTCATTACAGACCATTCTAATTCTTGGTGCTCCGTTGAGAAAACGAACCCCCAACATGTTCACAATCTTGATCATCTGGTCATCGTACTTGCTAGCTGACTGGGCTGCTAACTTCGCAATTGGATTAATCTCAAACAGCAAAGGCGGTGCTACCCCCGACTTTACTCATGATCTACTCGCATTTTGGGCTCCCTTTCTTTTGTTACACCTCGGCGGTCCAGACACAATTACTGCATTTGCTCTGGAAGATAACACTCTCTGGCTAAGGCATTTTCTGGGCCTCATCTTCCAGGTTATAGCTGCAGTTTATGTTTTCGGTCAATCATTGCCCCAAAACAAGCTGTCTGTCCCAACATTACTCCTGTTTCTTGCTGGAATCATCAAGTATGCAGAGCGGACGCGCAGCTTGTACAGAGCAAGCTTGAATAATTTCAAGGAAGCCATGATCAAAAAGCCTGACCCGGGCCCCAATTATGCCAAGCTCATGGAAGAATACTCCTCAAACAAAGAGGCCAAACTTCCTACTCACATAGAGCTCACAGTGGAATCCAGGACTGAAACTTATGTCATTGATAGAGTCGAGCTGAAAACTAAGATTGCTGAAGTGAGACAGGCTCATCGCTTCTATCTAATTTTCAGGGGTCTCATCGTGGATCTCATTTTCAGCTTCAAAGAACGCAAGGAGAGCCGTAAATTCTTCCATGACAGAACCTCAAAAGAAGCTTTTGAGGTGATGGCCATCGAGCTCAACTTCATGTATGAAGCTCTCTTTACCAAGGCTGAAGTGGTGCATCATAAGAAAGGATATTTCTTCCGGGTGATGTCCTTCGCTGCGGTTGTTGCAGCCCTTATCTTGTTCTTCAAATTGAACAAGCCGGGGTTAAAGAAGTTTGATATTGGAATCACTTACACCTTGCTTTTTGGTGCCATAGGCCTGGATTTAGTAGCTCTTTTCATGCTTGTATTCTCCGATTGGACCGTTGCTGCTCTGAATAAGTATTGGCTGAAAACTTGTATAGCCACATTTGTTTTGGAAAACTACCTTGAGTTCAAGAGATCATCTTTGTGGCCTACAACTGATAACAGCCAAGCATGCAGTACAATAACAGCAAAGTGTTTGGAGTGGAGTCGGCGATTTCTATTCGGGAGGTGGTGTGAATCTGTCTCCATATTCAACTTGATAGATTACTCCCTCAGGGAACGTGAAAAATTCTCATCCAGTTGGATTATTCGCCACTGGAGTATGTTGTCCATTAAATGTGTTGAATTTTTTGGCGTCAAGGATCGTCTAGATAGGATAAGATACAAGTACAGAGTGCCACTCGATCAAAAGTTGTGGAATTTCATTTTTGACGAGTTGAAAGCAAAATCCCTGCTTGCAGATGATCCTGAAACTGCAAAGAAAATAGGGTCAGCAAGAGGTGACTGGGTTCTTGAGGATAGCAAATGGGTTCTCAAGTACAGAAATTCTGGTGATAATAGTGATGAGGAAAAACAAAAGGTGATCAAGAAATTGTTGTATTATGTTGCTGAAGTTGAGTATGACAAGAGCATTCTATTGTGGCACATTGCTACTGACTTGTGCTATGTCGAGGCTGAGGGGGGCCTTACCGGCGATCAGGAAAATCACCGCCAATTTAGTAAGACCCTGTCTGATTACATGTTGTATCTGTTAGTCATGCAGCCTACTATGATGTCCTCTGTAGCAGGAATTGGACAGACAAGGTTCCGGGATACGTGTGCAGAAGCAAAGAAATTCTTTAGCAGAAGGGATTATTCAAAGGTGCAGGTGGCGGCTTCTGCAGCACGAACTGCACAAGAAAGATTCCGAGATATGTGTGCCAAAACAACGAAATTCTTTAAAAGAAAGGAACATTCAAGGGAACGAAAATCGAGGGCCAAGGTTTTGAAAGAAGAGGCTTGTAAAGGGCTCCTTGATGTAAATACCGATGTTCAACCTATTGATGTAAAAGGGGACAGGAGCAAGTCTGTGTTGTTTGATGCGTGTATTTTGGCCAAAGACTTGAAGAAATTGAAGGAGGACAAATGGGAACTGATGAGTAGGGTGTGGGTGGAATTGCTGGCTTATACTGCAAGTCATTGTAGAGCAAATGAGCATGCACAATTGCTGAGTAAAGGTGGAGAACTTGTCACTTTTGTTTGGTTGTTGACGGCTCATTTTGGCATCGGGGAGCAGTTCCAAATCAACGAGGGACATGCAAGAGCCAAACTCATTGTCAAAAAGTAAATGGATGTATGGCTTTGTCGACGAGTAAATGGTGGATTCGGAATAATCTTACCATTTCGATCCTTTTTATCATGGGGGCGCGCATTATATGTACTGAATTTGAATTATGAACGTGTATGACTCATTTTCTTGCAACATTCTCACTCTTCTTTTGTATTTTATTTAACTCTTTCAGAAATGTAATCATGGTCGCATTTTAATTCAAGTCATTAGATGAATAGAATGGCCCAGATATAGCAATATCCCGTAAGACACACAAAAGCTAAGAAAGGAGAGATCACTCTTAAGGGCCAGTTTGCTCTTGTTGTGTATGTTTGAAAAGTTTCTTTTGCTTTTGGGAAAAGAAAAAAATTATTCTTACAGGGAAATCAAACCTCCTTTTATTAGAGTACAGAGAATAAAGTAGCTAGTACAGAGTACAGACAGTAACAACATTCAAATATCAAGACATGATAGAAGATTCATCTGCCCAGACAACATTTCCTGGTTGTGATCTGAATTTAGTAATTAAACTTACCAAAAGATGTGGGAATGGTTTATTTGTCCTTTTCAATCTCATGGCATTCGATTATCACCATATTCTTGACATCGGGAAACAGTTGCTTCAACCTCGGCAATCCTGTTTTCAATTTCTTCAAATGCTTGAGACGCAAGAATTCCACTTTCCAAACCTCGCCAGTCTCCCCATGATCCAAGCTACCAAGTTCTCCGCCCCTTATATACAGCTTCTTTAAGTTTTTCAGTTGGCTCGGTGTCAGCCATCTTGGTGAATCCACCCGTGGCATGCCTTGAAGATCCAATTTTTCTAACTCCGGCATGCCTTGAAGATCCAATTTCTCTAAATCCGGTGGAAATAAGAAATTAGAAGATTCCTTCAAAATTTTGTTTTTAAACTTCTCAGTAACCACTCCCCAAGATATTTTGAGGCGGCGAAGAGATGAAATGTCCTTCAACCCTCCAAATTCATTGTCTTCAACTACAGCTTCATTCCCAATATGTATACTGAGCCTCTTGAGTTTCGTCAACTTGGAAAGAGCACCAAGTCTGCAGGCAGTATTTTTCTTGGATCCTATGAGAAAACCCTTCAGTACTTGGAGAGAAGAGAGTCTCTCAATCCCTTTGGGCATGCCTTCTAGCAAGTAACACTCTGACAAATCCAAATGTGTGAGATTCCTTAACGATGAGATAGAGGCAGGCAACTTCTCTAAGTTGTGACATGCTCTGAGGTCAAGAATTTCGAGGCTGGGAAGACGAAGGATAGACGATGGGAGCTGAGTAATTCTTGATATCCCTCGGAGACTAAGATACTTGAGGTGCTTATTCTGAGCACCCAAACCTTTGAGTGAGGCTTCATCTTCCAGTTCGATGTGATGTGTGGCAGAGTTCTGCCACCTCCCTAGCTGAAGAACTGCAACCTTGCTCAACTTCTTAATCCATTCTTTCTTCAAATCAAGATACAGAACGTTTAAATTGAAGACTGTCAACAGATCATCTACTTTCAGGCCATCATCTCCTTGAGAAATGGGGTTATCAAAAACCAAGCATGCACGCCGACAATAAGTTGTTGATGAAAAGTCGAAAAATGGTGTCCTTTGGGAATCAAAGTGGAAGAGATTGGACTCACTGGCCAAGGTGATCAACATGCGACGAACCCACGGGTGCATTGTATAATCTTTTGAAACTTCACTGGATGAAGCATTTGGGTATGTTTTATAAATGAAACCTCTTGACATAAATGTCTTGAAGATTTCTTCGCCTACCTCTTCTGCTGTCTGCACTGGTGTTTTCTTTACAAAGCCTTCTCCAATCCACCAGTAAATCAGTGGCCTCTTCTTTATCTTAGCCCGATCAGGAAATACTGAGAAAGAGAGGAAGCACAGCTTCATTTCCGTGCTCTCAAGATCATCATAACTCCTCTTTATATTAGCCATGGCTGGACTCTCGCGAATCATCTCCTCCAGGCCCATTTTCGTCCAGTCCTGTGACATCTTCCGTGCTAAATAGTTCAACTGATCCGGCTTAGACCAATGTAAATGTGACTGATGATGGCTGCTTCCGTGCTTGGGCATTCGGTCGAGTAGAGGAGATGCGTCTTTGCGGATTTGTGTGACATTTTCATCCATGAGAAGTAATGCCTTTTTGGTTTCCTCTGTCTCGGCTCCCAAGATAATTATGCCAAGGCAGCGTTCTAAGGTAGTGAATTGATTGAAAAGAGTTTGATCAAAGAGCTTCACTCTCTCTAGCAAATGATTTTCTTTCATGTCTCTAATCTGGTCTCCAATCTTTTCCAGCTCCGCAACCGTGTCAGCATCTGTTATGGCTTTCTCCTTGGCTTTGTTTAGTAGAAGCAGCAAATTGGGCATGAACTTCTCTGGATCTATTGAGCTTGACATTATGCAATGAATTTCTCTGTGGAGCTTACAGAGCTGCAATCTCTGCCAATAAACCAAATTTAATTAATTCCAAATTATCAAATGATAATAGATTCTAAGCACCAAGAACCAGCAAACTTCAACCCATGTAGAATTGTAGACACATAATTAATTTGGTGGCCTTTTGAGTTGACAGAAACAGAAAAAACACCTGCACTGACAGCCCCTTACCAACTATATATCAAATTTTCTTTTTCTTTCCGAATTTTTATTTGATTGCGGAAATTAATAAACTGAAATTGAATGATTCAGGTTTTGGACAAGCAAATGAACATACTCACCAAAAACTGCAGATCTTTATGTGGCGTATAAAGTATTTACAGAATGTATAAAAGATCAAAACAAACCTCCACTTCAAAATTCAAATTCCTCTTCGGCTAGCTGTGTTGCTTTCCTGCTTGATCAATGGAAGGATCATGGAGCTCAGCTATCAACCGTTGGTTACACCAACCAAAATAGAAAGCCGCCCACGGCTGTATCGAGATCCCACCATAGCCAAGGCCAACCACATTTGACTTGCTCAATCAAACTACTGGCAAGAATGCAACTGGCTCACTGGCTTTCTCATGAATGGTGTCGTTTTCAGGCAACTAATTTTTCTTTATAAAAATTACTGTTTCTTACAATTCCCTCCTGAATTATCGGGTCAACACAAACCCCAATCAGCAAGACAGCAACTACACATTATAATAACAGACTAGGCACTACCTAGTAGCTGCTACTAAATATTTAATAATAGACCAGTGCATGTGACTCTGTATATTTAAATTACTCTTCTTTCCTGGGGATATAAGTCATTAGTTACATTTCCACCTTCATTGTATCATATTCTTCTATCAACTAACTCTCATATCCAGATTTAACCTCGATTTTCATTTCCTTTACAAAATCTAACTCGATCAATAAGGAGGGTCTACTCGAATTTGATCAAAAGCTTGCACACCATCACCATGTTGTAGTGCCCATGGTGGTTATCTTGGTGCGTGATTTTTTATTTTAAAAGTTTAAATAAGAGTAAATATAAAGGTATGAAGTACTTGACGTTGATTTCGGCAGTTTAATTAAAGTGCTATAGACACTCAAAATTGACCATAATTATTAACCATTTTATGTGTCACCTGATGTGGATTGCCATCTCAACGACTTAATAATGCCATGTATATAGAAAGACTTAGGTGCAAAAAGAGAGAGGACATGAAAGCAAGTGGTAGCTAGGGAAAAAAGAGGGAGACACCAGCTTTGGTTACAGATACTTACAGGCTTACAACAAATCCAGAAAAGGATTTAAATATAAAGCAATTAAAACTAAAGCCAACGACGGAATTGGAGTGTTAGATAAACAAGCAAAGGAATGGCATTGGATGTTGCTGAATATCTGTGGACAAAGTTCTTGAGCTCTCTTCAAGATGCAGATTCAGAGTTATCAGGTTCGACTTTCATCTCCTACTTTGGAGCAATCAAAGATGTTGTCAAAGACATAGGTGCGGTGCCAGAACCTCATAAATCTGAAAGTCTCCGTATCCTGTACCAGCTCAATGACGCATTGGCCGAGTGTCGAATCTTCATGCGGGAATGCAAGAAGAGTAATAAGAAGCTCTTAATCTTCAACCCTGTGGCCCATTATTTCACCCACAAGATGAAGAATCGGCTGACGAAAATCAAGCGTGATCTTGACGAGTTGGCGAGGACAATAAAACCGGATGTTGAGAATCTGGCAGCCGGGGCAGAGGAAATTGGAAATGCAACAGTTATGATGAGCGTGAGAAAAGTACCTATGCTTTCGTCAAAAGTTTTCGGGTTTGATAAGTATGCAGAGAGAATTGAGGGCTTGCTCTGGGAAGGGGGTTCTGGTGGTGGATTTAAGGGAATTGGGGTGGTCGGGATTGCTGGTGCCGGTAAGACTACCCTGGTGCAGAAGGTTCTGCAGAGCAAGAGGGTGAAGGATGAGTTTAATCCAATAATTTGGTTATCCTTCTCGGCTATGAAGGAAGAGGAGGAAAATAAGGAAGATGAGCAGAAAGAAGAAGAAAATGAAAATGAGGAAGAAGAAAAAAAAAAAGAGGAAAAAGAAATAGAAAATGAAGAAGCAAAAGAAAAAGAAGTAAAGGAAGAGGAAAAGGAAAAAGAAAATGAAGAGAAAGAAGAAAATGAAAATGAAAATGAAGAAGAAGAAGAAGAAGAAGGAAAGGAAGAGGAAAAGGAAGAAGAAAATGAAGAGAAAGAAGAAAATGAAAATGAAAATGAAAATGAAGAAGAAGAAGAAGGAAAGGAAGAGGAAAAGGAAAAAGAAAATGAAGAAGGAAAAGAACAAGAAGAAGAGAAAGAAAGGGAAAAAGGAGGAGATGAAGGAAACGAAGACCAAGAAGACGGAGATGAAGGAAATGAAGACCAAGAAGACGACGGAGATGAAGGAGACTACCAAGAAGAAGATGAAGATGAAGAAGAAGAAGAAGAAGAAGAGGAAGATGAAGATGAAGGAGACTACCAAGATGAAGATGAAGATGAAGATGAAGAGGAAGATGAAGATGAAGAAGAAGAGGAACACGAAGAAGAAGATGAAGAAGAAGATGAGGAAGAGGAAGATGAAGATGAAGAAAATGAAGAAGAAGATAATGAAGAAGACAAAGAGAATGAAGAAGACGAAGAAGAAGAGGAAGAGGAAGAAGACGAAGAAGAAGAAAATGAAGAAGACGATAAAGAAGACAAAGAAGAAGAGGAAGAAGATTTTAGCAGGTTCAGGTTTGAGACACCTATTGTGGACAATGTTGGGATTGGTAAGCTCTTGGTAACGCTTAACCAACTTGTGTCCGGAAAGAGGTATTTGATTGTGTTAGATGATGTGTGCCATGGACAAATTAACGTTGGAGAACGCTTATGGAACGGACTATCCAAGGCTGGAGGTGGTGCGGTCATTGTTACTAGTAGAGTAACGGAAGTGGCTCTGAAGCTGGTGGAACAAAACAACTTGGTTCTTGTTAAGCCTCTTAATGGAGAATACTGCTGGCGTATATTTCAGGAGACTATGATTGAAAAAGGTTTTTCCAGCAGCTCACTTGCTCAAACTTTGGGAAACATTATTGAAGACGAAGTTAAGGATGAATGTCATGGTTTGCCATTGGCTGCCAAGACACTCGCAGAAATCATTGCCAAAAAGCTTACACCAGTGCCTGCCAGAAACTCGCCCTTTGAAAACATTGCCGAAAGTATTTCCTAGATGACATAGTACTGTGTAGTAGTGCAGTGGACGTGATGTGTCTGTTTGCAAATTTCCCTCTTTTAATCAAAGAAAATTGTTTCTTAAGAGAAAAAAATGAATTATCAATGTTCTTCTCAATTTTTTTTTAAGCTTTGTCTTATCATCTTGCTTTGTGTTTGTTGGGTTTCTATAGGTATAAGGGGAATTTTTGTGATTCTGAATTGTACAGTTAAGATTCTGTTGGTATGAAATATATAGATTGAAAGTATGGGATGAAGGAAATGTTGGCTTATTGGGGTGACTGCAAAATGATGACCAACTTTCATTGTTTGAACTTTGAACCAAAATATATGTTTTGTTGTGCAGCACTTTCGGGTAGTGAAGGTAGAGCATTACTGTGCCGAGCATTTCATACGAATCGGACCAATATATATGTCTTTGGCTGCAAGCTATTTGTAATGTCCTCTTTGATTATAGTGCATTATGTACCCTATGATCTCCAAACAGGTTGCAGGCTATTTAGTCAATTGAGTGATCACTATATATAAATCTGTTGAGTTTTGGAATGCTTTTATACTTGTGTTGGTATTTGGGTTGTGTTTAGGTTGGGTTTATGAGGGAAGGAGGTTTAGGAAAAAATTTGACACAAACACAATTTTTATTGAAACAAGGGAGGAGTATAAACACTTTGCTTAGGCGGGCTTGTGTTAGCTTCTCACCTAGCTTCTATGTTGATAGATAGGTCTTGGCTTCTCAGCTTCACTAACTCTTTTTTTTATTCACTCACTTTCTTCACTCTTACTTCTCTTCCCTACTTGCTCGTTCTCTCATTTCTTACATTACATGTTTTCCTACAACTCTATTTATAGAATTCTTAGCCGACATTGGCTTTGTGCTCTTAGCCACTAATTGTGGTTAGTTTCTAGAGTTTTCTATATTAATCTCTTACAAAAGCTCATAATAATTTCTTTAGACTTTGCTAGAGATTTCTAGCATAATTAAACTTGATTAATTAAGGTTTTCTAGAATTCTCTTCATCCATCTCAGTTCTTCTTCTATTCTCTATAATTCTCTGCATCTTTCACAAATATTCTTCTCCTTTGTTCTTGAGTTGTCTAGAAAATTCTAGACGAATGTGCATTAATTTCAACATACAAAATCCTTTCCTTATTTTTTTTTTCTGAAATACGCCTAAGGAATTGTGCTAAAAGATATTGGCCGAGAATGTGATTTCATTGATATTAAATGAGTCTTTATATACACATACATAAGTACAAGGCAGCAATAAAGAAAAGAATCATCTACAATCACTACAAGATAAGTCATCTTGCCCAGCGAAATGGACCCGTCGGGCAAGTTACGAAACTTGTCGGGGCAAAAACAAATCCGACGAGTCCTCGTCAGGCCAAATTTGATGGGCCTCCGCCACCAGGCAACACCTTACCGACGAAAAAAGGTAGTTGCCAGGCAAACGGAGATAGTCATCATAAGTTTGCTCGGCTAGTTTGGTGCTCTGTCGGGCAAACTTCTCCCATATATGGTATAGTATAGGAGACTTTGCCTGGCATAGAGACCTTTCGTCGGGCAAAACTTTAAACAAATTTTTTTAATTACATATACAATTAAAATATATATATTATTAAAAATAAAAATATTTTTAAACAAATATAATTAAAATAAATAAAAAGAATGAAATATAAATTATATATATATAAGTTGATGTTTTACATAACTAAAACTAATTACGTCCTATATATTTAAATGTCTTCTGGCTGGTCGGGTTGCTGGTCGGGCTGAGAGGCCGGTTGATGATTCTGTGGTAGAGGAATAGTAATCCCACTTGGACGCATCCCTTCAAGCACCGCCTAGAGGGTGGACTTGATGCTCGCGTTCTCGACCCTGACGCTTGCGTCCTAGGCCCTGACGCTCGCTAACTCGTTCTGGATCTCCGTGAACCTCTGGCTATCCTCGTTGGCTCCCCGAGAAGAACTCGAAGAGCCACTCGTGACATCTCGAACTAACGCATCTCCCGCCCCCAGTATTATCTTCCCTAGACGTCGGCCCAGGGGTTTTTCCAAGATCTCCACCGACCTAGCGGGATCCGAAAGCTGTTGCGCCAATGGGACCTCGAGCTGATGCTGCGACAGCTCTCCCTGTACATCCTCCATGTCTTGTTGCATTCCTGCCTAAAAATTTGAATAAATAATATTAATTACAAAAATAATTATGGAAATTGATTAAAATCATTTAATATGCAAAAAACAAACTTACGTAAATTTGGTTAGCCATCTCGTTGTCGTGGCCAGCGTAGACTTGCCCCCAGACATGCAACTCCGGCCACATCGACCCGGTGTTTCGCTGGTTCTCTTGCCGGTGCGCACCGGATCACGACCCCCTGTGGTGATAGAATTTCTTCTCGTTCCGATTTTTTGTGTTGGCCGTCGATTTCCGTTGTTCATTAGTAAAAACAATCATTAATTATATTCAAATTGTAAATTCAAAAGAAAATAATGAAAAATTTTAACTCCAGCATGTACCAGATATGAGGGATCCTGGAAATGGCCGCACAACTAGTTCCACTCGAGCACCTGGTGCACCAGCGCCAACTCCGATGGAGGCATCGAAAGGGCTTCCGTCGGGGTACTCCGGCTCAGGTAGTACCGATGGATCTCGTACTCCCAGTCCAAGTATCGTTCTTGCCAGCGTTTAGTGAGGTACTCAGTTACGTCGGGGTCGTCCAGGTTGTAAACAAAATTGATCTACAATAAAATAATAAAGTTAGTAAAATATTAAAAATTATGAAAATAATGTTCAAATTGAAGAACTACTAACCAATAACTCATCACAACATTTCTCTTTATGCTCCACGTCGAGGTTCTTGAAAGTATCGGCCAGCATCGGGCACTTGTTACGAAGAATAGCGCACATGCCGTGTACCACCAAGCTGTGGATTTTTTGGGGCACTAACCGCAGACGAACCGCGTATTCCACCTTGATCTTTGCCTGCGTTATCTGACAAATGCATTGTGAGGCCAATCCCTAATTGATCCCGCGCACTTTCACTAAATGCACTGGGCAAATACAACGGAACAAGTTAGTACAAATATGAGCAAAAAACAAAAATATTTTTTTAAATAAACAAAGTAGTCAACTTTTACCATTGGGGATTACTCCATCCCCATTATCCGGATTGGCTAGTTCGGCGACCTAGGTGGGATGGGGTCGGGACGTCGTTCCCCCTGTTTCTTGCTATTATGATGACAAGCCAATCGCGCGTCGGGCCGCACGGGGGTTGGGTCGACTCAGCCGTGGAGACTACCGTGGCAGGAGGTGCCTCTTCCTCCACATGGTCATCAGTGGGGGCAGGGCGGCGGGGCTTGGAGGTGATAAGTGAATGTGACGACATCTACAATCAGAAATTCAAAATAATTAAAATAAGACCAACATACTTGAATTATTTTAAAAATAAATAAAATTCGAATTTTTTTAAATTTTAAATAGTAAATTCACAAAAAAATAATAAAACCACCTAATTTTAATTTTTAATAATAAGTTCACAAAAATGAAATAAAACCACCTATTATTAAAGGAAAAATAATAACTTAACAAAAATGAAAAAAAAAACCACCTAATTTTAATTTTTAGATATAAATTCACAAAATTTAAATAAAACCAATACAAACCAAAATTAAACCTAAATTAATAAATCCTAACAAACTTAAAGCAAAATTACTAAATCCAATTTTCACTTTAAACCTAAATTACTAAATCCTAATAAACTTAAACCTAACTTACAAAATCCAATATTCACTAAATCCAACCAATCTAATCAAACCAAAAATAAATTTCAAAAATATAATACCTATTTTCTTTAATTTTTAATAAAAAATTCAAAAAAATGAAATAAAACCACCGATTATTAAAGGAAAAATAATAACTTAACAAAAATGAAAAAAAACCACCTAATTTTAATTTTGAGATATAAATTCACAAAATTTAAATAAAACCGATACAAACCAAAATTAAACCTATATTAATAAATCCTAACAAACTTAAAGCAAAATTACTAAATCCAATTTTCACTTTAAACCTAAATTAATTACTAAATCCTAATAAACTTAAACCTAAATTACTAAATCCAATATTTACTAAATCCAACCAATCTAATCAAACTAAAAATATTCACAATATTCACTAATATTCACAATCCAATCCAATATTCACAATATTCAAAAATTCAATTCCTAAATCCAATCCAATAATCACAATATTCAAAAATTCAATTCCTAAATCCAATCCAAATTCACAATATTAAAAAAATCACACTATCAAATCCAATACAAATTTCACACTCTGCAAGAGAGCGAGAGACATACAGTGGAGGGAGTGCAACAGAGAGAGGCAACGGCGAGAGAGACAACGGCAGGGAGGGTGCTTGGCATAGATAGGTTTCGTAGGCATGCGAGAGAGGCAGGGCAAGACGTGAGAGTGAGAGAGAGGGAGGGTCGACGTTCAGTTTGTGCAAGAGGGAGAGCTAGAGAGCAGAGAGCTTGTTGTAGAGAGGCGGAGGAAACAATGAAGAAGGGAAGAAGAGGAGACTTCGTGTGAATTTAAGTTACTAGAAGCCTTTGCCCGGCGAAGCGTTCGCGAGGCAAACTTTAATGAGTTGGTTGGGCAAACTTAGGCGGTAAATTTGATTTTTCACGAATATTTTGGTGGAAAAAAATGCAGGAGTTTTTTCACTTTGCCCGGCGAAATTTAAAGCTTGCTCGGCGAAATATCTTGGTTATGCCCGTCGAAACCATTGTTTAGCCGAGCAAACTTGGCTTTATTTATGAGAATATGGGTAATTTAAAAATTGGGCCCAACAAATGAATTTTCAAGATCGGGACCATTTACTTTGTGGTTTTACGTGCCTAGTGCCCCACCGTCGAAAATCATCATGTTTTAAGGAGTTTACGTCCCTATACGGTTCACTTTGTGAATTTCAAAGCTTTTTTTGGAGTTTTCGTTCAACTGATATTCAAATGATAGAATTTGAAGAAATTGACCGTTAACTTTGTGTTATTACGTGCCTAGACCTCACTCGTCGAAAATCGTGATGATGTTTTGAGGAGTTAAAGTCGTTCGATCGTCAAAAAACGTTTTGTAGCCGTCAAATCGTTGCAGACCGTTACCTAATCCTTGGAATTCCAAATTGGCTAATTTGTTTTTCACGTCGATGATCAATGAGTATGTGCAATAAATGTGGACGGTTAGATTGGTCGAATTATTAAAGAAAATTATTGAAAATCGTAAAACCACCTTATTCATCAAACACTTTAAAACATTTCAAGGAAACTTCAATATGTTTTTCGATTTTTTGGTTCAATTGATATTCAAACGATTGAATTTGAGGAATCTCTCTGTTCAATTTGTGCTTTTACGTGCGTAGACCGTGCCCGTCGAAAATTGTGAGGATTTGCGGAGTTATAGCCTTCTGATCGTCAAAAAACGTTTTCTTACCGTCGATTCGTTGCTCACCATTACCTAATCCCGGGAATTTCAAATTGGCTACTTTGTCGCATAGGCGATCTATGAATACGAGCAATAAGTATGGACGGTTAGATCGGTCGAATCATTAAAGCATGTAATTTTACACCGTTGTTTAGTAATTAAATGTAAAATCATTTTGGTAAATATTGCCCAGCGAATGCTGTACTTCGTCGGGAAAACTCTTCTATATTCGACGATTTCCCACCGAATATTAGACCTGTTTGCCCGACGAAGGATTGCATTCACCGGGCGAGAGGGTTTCAGCCAACTGTTACCGAAAACAATTTTAGGGCTAATTTAAACTGTTTTGTGAGATTTATGGCACTTAACATGATAAAAACATAATATAATAGATTAATTGAAAATTTTAACACATCACATTTATTGATTTGAAACTTCATATTACATATATAAATGAAGTCACTTCTTTACAACTTTTATTCAGCGTCGGTTTTGCTATCCCTCTCCTAATCACCCTCGTCATCCGAGATATGCACACTACTTGTTTCCTTGGAATCACTTTACATTGGTTCTAAGGTCCCGAGATCAATAAAAATCTCATTAATCGCAATTGGTGCGGTGACGTCGTCGGTCCGTACTCCTTCCATGTTTAGGGTGGATGTCGAGGAATCTTCTTGGTAAACAATTTGGTCATTGGTTGTTTCCCCATATGCTTCATGGTATCGGTCATCCAAATCCCAAGTATTTCTTTGATTTACCATCTCAGCTACTCTCCAACCAGCTCCCTCTTTTGGGTCATCCCCATAGAACACTTGTTTTGCCGAACTAGCAAGGATGTAGGGATCCCTGTCGTACCACCGGGAGCTTGTGTTGACAGACACATAGAAATTATGTCGCCTCACCCTAGCTGGGATATAAGGGTTCATATCAAACTAATGACACTTGAACAAAACGACTTCCTTGCGGTTTGCGTATAACAGCTGAACCACACTTAACAATCTGTCGAAGAACCCGACCAGCATTTTCCCCTTCCCCCGTCATGAACACCCCGCTGTTTTGAGTAGACTATTTTTAGTCTCGTTCTGTGCACACGAACTTAATTCCGATAATGTGATAGCCGGCATACATTTCTCCTCGAAATGGGCCAATCGCCAGCTGCATTAATTCTTGATTGAAGAGGGGCAAGTTGTCATCTCTCAGCTGTGCCATCTGGTAAGATACACAACAGAAAAAAAATTGGTCAACTTAAAATAATAATACGAAATTTTGCAAATTAAATATTTAACTTACATGTTGGGAAAACCAACTTGGTAACAGTTTTTTTTTCATTTCTTCCCAATTCAAAGGATATTGGGCCTTCATCAACGTCTCGTGTTGCAAGAGGAAGGGCAAGACTTCGTCACAATTGTACAGTATGAACCAATGAGCCACCTCCATGTTGCTATCGTTGAACGGCTGCGACACTGGACCAATGCCGAATGGTCGTGCTAGTCGGGAAAATATAGATAAGTTCTCAGGGCATTCACCACCGTCGTAGTTCCGCGGGGCTCTATTGAACAAAGTTTCAACATTCCGAAGATACATTACACAAAATATGAGTGACTCATTTGCAATGTATGCCTCCGCTATAAAGCCTTCGGGACGTGTCTTGTTGCGGACGTATCGCTTGTACCTACCCAACATTCTGCAGTGAAATAGACATTATGATTCACATGTATTAACAGGATAGTAAAAAATAGTCCCAAAAGCAGGTTGAAGTTTACCTTTCGATTGGATACATCCAACGATAATGCACCAGGCCAACTAGTTTTTCCTCATCCAGTAGATGTATCAATAGGTGCACCATGACAACAAAAAATGTTGGGGGATATATTTGCACTAGGCAACACATGAGGAAGACAATATCCTAGTTAATTGCTTCGACGTCCGCCTTTCGCCACGTTTTGGCACAAAGTTGCTGGAAGAATCGAGACAAATAAACAAATGTCACAACAACATCAGTCTGCAAGTATGGCCCAATAGCAATCAGAAGGAACCGTTGTAGCAAAACATGATAGTCATAGCTCTTCATACCAGATAGGGTGCCACCGTCGGTGCTAACGTTTTGGGAGATGTGGCCATCGTACAAATCAGGAAATTTCACACTCTACAACCACTTCGAGAATTTTTCGTATTCTCCAACGTACGTATATAACTTGGATGACCCAGTATGTATTTTCCATTGACGAGTTTTGGCCACAAGTTACGCCAAATCCCCATTTGTTGCATACCCAGACGGGTCTTTTTTGTGTCCTTTGACTTGCCAACAATGGGTAAAGTCGTTCCTAGAACACTTTCGGTAACATTCTTCTCGATGTGCATCGGATCTGTGATGTGTCTAATTTTCAATTTTGACCAGTATGGCAAACGAAAGAATATGCTATTCTTCATCCAATTTTCCTGTTCAGGTGGTTTAGGTCCGTGTGTAATAAACTACTCGATATTGTTCAATTTGGACAATATCTCATCACCGAACCATTCCCTCGGTCATGGTCGCATCTCTACTTTTCCATCAAATTAGTCAACCTGCGTACGCCACCGGTGATCCCACGGCAGCGATCTTCGGTGACCCAAGTAGCATACCTTCAATGCGTGCCAAATGGACGTTGTGTCTAGTCCACATGTTAGTCATGCAAGATAACCCTTAGTGCTCCACCCCCACAACATACCATAAGCAGGAAAATCATTAATAGTCCACATTACAACCACTCGCAAAGTGAACATTTCTCCATTATACTTGTCGTATGTTCGGACACCATTTTCCCACAAATCCACCAGTTCATCAATCAACGGCCTCAAATAAACATCAATGGAATTACTCGGCGATTTGGGCCTCGGTATCAAGGTACTAAGGATTGTGAATTATTTCTTTATGCATCTCCAACGAGGCAAGTTATAAGGAACCATGACCACTGACCAATTGCTATACGGCTTTGTAAAACTCCCAAATGGACTAAACCCATCAGTAGCATGTCCTAATATGACATTTCTTGGATCTGTGGCAAAGTCGGGATACATCTTATCAAATTCCTTCCAATCCTCTCCATCGGCCGGATGCCTAAGTACATCATCATCAATGCATTCTTCCTTGTGCCACCTCATATCACAGGTTGTGTGGGTCGACATGTAGAATCTTTGTAGTCTTGGCTTCAGTGTAAAATAACGCAACACCTTATTCAGAATCTTGTTCTTTCGATACCTAGGCTCATTGCACACAGGACATTTGCCAAGTTGCTCGAAATCACCGTAAAACAATGCACAATTGTTCTTGCCTGCATGGATCTTGACATACCCTAACCCTAGGCCCTTCAACAGTTCTTCGAGCTATAATGATCTTATGGCAGACGGTTATCTTCAGGGAGCATTCAGATGATAATGTCCATCATGTCATCAAAAGGATTATACTCAACTTTCATGTGCATAAACTCCACAACTACCCCTAGAACCGAGAATGATTTACAACCAGGGTACAATTCACACTGAGCTTCTTTCAACAATCACTCGTAATGTTTCTCAGAGTCTTCGGGTTGAAATCTGGGTGCCTCATCGTCCATATCAACCGATGCGGGAGGAAAAGCATCGGTTAATATGTCAAAGACTCGAAGATCATCACAACGCTAATCCGAAGTACTTTGATCCCCATGGGTCCCGAGATTCGAAGATGTCGAAGTTGTAAATATTTGTTCACCGTGAGGCATCCAATTAGTATAGTTGTGTACGATCCAATTCCATTCCAGATGATTTCGGACCTCATTCAACGTTCCCCAATTACAGTTGTTACATTTTCAGCACAGACACCATATACGTCCACTACCACTGCAATGACTATGTGCAAAGGAAAAAAAGCTGTCGATCTCATCCAAATACTCATGAGAACATCTATCTTCCATTTGCATCCACCCTCTATCCATTTTGCCTGCTTTCACAAAATACAGTCACGTAATTAGAACAAGTTAATATCAAAATCAGCTCGTCTTTTCATGCCTCTGGTGATTTGGCTCTATCCCATTCGAGAGTGCACATTCTGTGCTGAGTAGTTTGCGGCCTACGAGGCTCAGTTTTGTTTGAGGGAAATTTCGGCAGATCCCCTTACAGTTCCCCAAATGAACATTATAAACAATATCTAGTATGCATTCGGAGAACATTGAGGGGATACAAACTGAATTTTCCACGACCGAAACCTAGCCTCATAGACCGCATACTACAGAACACATAGTTGCGCACCGTAAACTGTCCGAATAAATGGACAATTCAAGAGCCAGTTAATCAACCCGATTAATTGACTCTCAAACGGGTCTAAGGTTTTTCATTCAATTTCATTATACAAAGTTAATCAACCCAATTTTTTTTTTCCCAAAAGATCAAGAGCTTTATTAATAACGAACATAAACACCAGCGTCAAAAGCTAAGGTATCAAACAACTAATTCGTCCCCAATTCATCCCAACAATGATGCCCACCTACCCTAGTAATATAGGCGGCAACAAGATGCGCAGCTTTGTTAGCCTGCTTAGAAGAAAACACCTATTGGACACTTCGCAACTACTTAACAAGTGCATTGATATCAAAGAGAATACAGCCCAAATCAGCATCACCTGGACTCTGACCATTAAGAGTGCTAATAACACCCAACGCATCTGACTCAATCACCACTCGATCATGCCCAGCCCGTAAACAATGTGAAAGAGGACTCCTAACCACTTCGGCTTTAGCCAACAAACTCGACTTCAGGCGAAGGTCCCCTTGGCCACCAGCAGACACAAGCAAACCATAACAGTCACGAATCACCCAACCCACACCACTACACGTAGTCAGACTGCTCCAGGCACCATCACAATTAACTTTCAGGATGCCCACATCCGGTTTTCCCCATCGAAGCACCACCTCGTGGCCTAACAACTCCGGCGGCCTGAGCTGCGAGAAACGCCCCCTCAAGACCGGGACCCCAAGCTCCCGGAATTCAGCCATGCATTTGGTAAGATTGATAATGGCCTCCTCCGGCCTCACAGCAATACCATCAAACACCATCTGATTGCGGCTCTTCCATATCCTCCAGAGGCCAAAAGTAAGCGTCTGAATCAACTCCTCTCTATGGGGTGAGAGGTGAAATTTAGCAATCAAACTTTGCTAGATACCAGAAATATCCTCCCCTGCTAAAGCACTGACATCAAGCATAAGAGGGCTACCATACCAGAAGAACCTAGCAAACTGATAGTGGAAAAATAGATGTAGCTCAGTTTCCTCAGCTAGACCATAAATCGGGAAAACGGGATCCACAACCAATCTACGTCGCACCAAATTGGACCTAATTGCAAGGGTGTTGTTGCAACCACTCCAAACAAACTGTTTAAGCTTCGGCGGGACCGTCATAGACCAGATTTGACTCCATTTTAGTCCCTGATTGGAAGAGGAACTGGAACCCCCTCCCCCCACCTGCCCAACTCACCGTTCCGACGTAAAAACATAGCAATACCATAAGCCGATTTCACCGAATAACAACCATTCCTGTTAAAATGCCACATCAAACGATCACCCATGCCCCACTGGCTAAGGGGCAGCCGTAGGATCACTTGGGCTTCCTCCTTATAAAAACATCAAGCTATTACCTCTTCCCTCCAAGTATGAGTGCCCTGAGCAATCAAATCTTTCACATATAGAGGAATATCAGGATGGGAAGAATTTACCTTAAATGTATATGGAGTAGGTGGCCAAGGATCAGACCGAGATCGGACCTGGGCACCATCTCCAAACCTCAAACCTGCAGCTAGAATTTTCCTACCTTGGATAAGACCCTTCCACCCCCAAGAGGACCGGCGTCCCACCAGTGCCTGGAGGAACGTCCCATCGGGGTAGTATTTGTCTCTCAGCACCTGGGAGATTAGCAATGAAGGATCCTGAACAATCCGCCAGCCAATCTTCCCAAGCATTGCTAAATTAAAACATTCCAAATCACGGAAACCCAGCCCTCCCACCTTTTTCACCCGTGACACCTTCTTCCAAGCCACCCAATGCACACCATGCTAACCATGTTGTTTCCCCCACCAATAATTAGCAACCAGCCGCACAATATCCCGACACACACCAATCGGGAGTTTAAAGCACGACATAGCATAGTTTGGCATAGCCATGGCCACCGCCTTTATCAATACCTCCTTACCAGCAGGGGAGAGAAATTGCTCCGACCAAACTTGCACTTTACTAGCAATTCTGTTTTGAACTTCATCAAATATTACCCTCTTGGACAAACCAAAATTCGCCTGGAGACCAAGATACTTCCCAAAACCATCCCGGGCTGCGATCTGACATCTCCTAGACAGCCTTCTCCGTAGGCGCTTTGAACAATTCTCCCCAAAGAACCGGGAACCTTTCTCGAGATTGACAAGCTGGCCTGATGCCACTGCATAACAATCTAGTACATTCTTCACTATATCAATCTCATTACTATTGGCATGGCAAAAAATAACCGCATCATCAGCAAAGAATATATGTGAGATCCTAAGACTACGGGACACCACCAAACGAAACCCATGAATTACTCCCTCCTCATCCCGCCAGAGAAAATGAGCAGAAAGCCCTTCAGCACACACCAGGAAAAGAAAAGGCGACATGGGATCACCCTACTGGATCCCTCTACTAGGCGAAAAATATCCAGTTTGCTCCCTATTGACCAGGACACTATAGGAGATCGAAGCCATGCATTCAAATATCAACCCACAAAACTAATGTGCCACCCGAAGGCCTTTAAGCATATCAGACACAAAACTCAACTCCACCCGGTCATAGACCTTGGCCATATCAAGCTTCAATGCCAGCTCCTTATCCTCCAATTTACCTCTGTGCTTCATGGAATGGAGAAGCTCATGGACTACAAGAATATTATCCTGTATCTACCGTCTCGACACAAATGTTGACTGATTGATACTAATAATCTGAGCCATCACCAGTTTTAACTGATTAGTAAGGATTTTCGACATTACCTTATAGAGAACATTACATAACGCAATAGGGCGCAGCTGGGATATCTTGACCAGACTAGGAACCTTGGGAATCAGACATAGATGACTATAATTAATTTTCCAGAGCAGCCTCCCCGAACGCCAAAAATTCATCACCATATCACAAATATCTCCCCCCACCACCTCCCAATTCTTCTAGAAAAAACCACTAGTGAACCCATCTGGCCCCGGGGCCTTTGAGGGATTAATCTGAAACACTACAGCCTTCACTTCATCCCGGGTATTGGGGGCCAATAGTCCCTCATTTTCCTCCGGCATAACACGCCGCTCTAGACAAGACAAAATGGTCGGACAAGTTTGAGGATGAGTAGTGGTGAACAACTGTTCAAAATAATCCACCACCACTTGTTGCATCTGAACGCCCTCCTCCACCCACACACCGTCCTTATTTCAAGTCCCCTCATTATATTAAATCTTCGTCGTTTGACAGTGGAGGAGTGAACAAATTTTGTGTTTTTATCCCCCTCCTGTAGCCAATGAACTCTAGCCATTTGTTTCCAGTAACACTCCTCAACTCGGATCAGTCACTTCAACTCCAATTCATTTTATCTCACCCAAGCCCCATCAAAGCTAGGTTGCACATAAGCACTAAGCAGTTGCTGCTTTAAATCATCAATAAGGACCTTACTATTTCGCTGGTTGACCTTCCTCTATTCAAGAAGACCAGACCGCACCCCCTTCAACTTTTCACACACTTGATAAGCCTTCGAACCCCGAATCTCATGATGCCAACACTCCTTAATAACCCGCCGTCACTCATGTTCATTCCCCCATCTTGAGTAAAAAACAAACGTCATCTTTGGTTGGCACAGTGGCGGCGATAAACGCAGCAAAAGCATCAAGTGATCGGACCCTTCCATAAGGAGGTGATGCAGAGTCACAGCTGGGTACAAATCCACCCACTCCGATGTGGCCAAAGCAGGGTCCAACCGAGCCTGAATGAACCCCTAGTCCCTCTTATTTCTCCAAGTCTACGGGTGACCTTGGTACCCCAAATCAAGCAAACGGTTATCAGCCACAAATTCTCTAAAGGAAAGCATTGAGTTTTTAGAACGAATGAGGCCCCCATCTTTTTCGGCAACCGACAACACATCATTGAAATCACCCAACAAAACGCAAGGATCTCCACAATTGGAAATACGAGACCCTAACATCCTCAATTGGTCCGCACGTATCCTATCATACAGGCTTGCATATATAGAAAATAATCTCCAATAATAACCAGTAACAGAATCTTTTATTAAGACTTCAATAAGAAATTCACCGTACTTAACTAACACTACTTGTTGTACATCCCTCCAAAAAATACATAGGCCACCACTCAAACCCCGTGGCTCTACAACATGCATGAAGGGCATCCCCAACTTACTTTTCAAATAACAAAACCGCCTACCATTATCCTTCGTCTCAAGCAACACCACAATATCAGGTTGATGAAGCAAAGTTTGCTCCACCAGATTATGAACGGTCAGCGTACCCCCGATACCCTGACAGTTCCAGCATAGAAACCTCATGGTGACTGGGAAGAGGTGGAACATGCACCCCTTCGCTCAAGAGACCCATTAAGGTCGGTCCCAACCACTTGAGAAGCGCTCACTTCCACCCCACATTCAGACGTCTCCGCTAAGCCACACCATCAAGCAGTGTTGGTAAAACTCCCTCACCTTCCATCACCAGCCGGCGACGTTTACCGTGACCAGCACCACCAATCCTTGCACCCACAATAATTGGCATAAGCTGAAAAGTATCTGATTGTTGTGACAAAGGGACGCCCTGCCTGGTACGGTCCCCATCCTCCCTACCCAAAGCCAGCACATCACCATGTCCTTGACTTGACTCGTCATCAGCTACAATCGTCGACCCCAAAGTATCCACCACACCATTAGGCTCATTAGTTCCCTTCGCAAGGGGAACCTAAACAGATGCAACACCGCCCTCAGGCTGCTCAACAAAAACATGCTCCCGGGAAAACAGCCCACCCACCTCACGATCCACACGAGAGCCCCCTGAATCCACCTCTTGCATCTGGCCCCCTCTGCCAATCAAACCACCATCAAAGGCCGCCTCCAAGACCCGCGTACACATTTCCTCATCCTCTTTCTATCCTCGGATGCTCGCAGCCAAACCGGAGGCAACCCCATCCCCCCATCCTCTCCCACGACCTCCTAGCCCCATTGAATCTCAGCCAATGCCCTGGCGGCGAAAGACGCTACGCAGGGGCCTTCCCCTGAGGTCCATCTCAGCCTCCAAGCCACCAAATGCATAGCCCCGGGCCTCTCCACCAGCCGACAGCGCATAACCTTCACACCTCTGGGTGGTATGCCCTAAACAACCACACACCAAACAGTACGCATGCAACATCTAATACTTAAAACCAATCCGATGCTGACCCTCCAGCGGAAACTCCAAAATTGTCTCATGCATCAAAGGGTCATCCACCCTCATTCGGACATGAACACGGACAAACCGTCCAATACACTCCTTGCCCCAAGACGTATCAACCTCTAAGACAATCTTCTTGGCCACGGAAACAGTCATACTGAGGGGGGGAATACCATGTAATTGCACCCAGAAAGAGGAGTGATTCATCCACAGTCGCCATGGGTTTTTGGTGCGCGACTCTTCTTCCAGAATTACTAATGCCTCCATAAAGCTCCACGGTTCCATAGCCAAAACCCTCTGCATATCCTGCTACGCAACAAAGTAGGCCATGAATTTTTTGTCTTCAATCACACGAACAGAGACACCAGCCCTCCCCTTCCGAGGCCCCGAGAAGAGACTCACGAAGGCATCACCATTGATTCCTTTATCCGTGTATACTTCAGCCACAAGACAAAACTGAAACCCTAAAGGAAGATCTTCAACCTCCTCTTGTACCACCTGAACACCCAGCCGCTCCCTCTCCGAGAGCCTTAGGTGAGACCCGAAGTGCTGTTCCAATTCCGCCATATCCATAGCAGTCCACAACCGTAGTCCCGCAGCCCGACTCCACGATCACCGCCAACCAGAAGCACGACAACGGCCCCAAAAAAAATTTAAGATATTTCCCGGCGCCCCAAACTCTAGCAGACCTTACAAAACTCTCCTTGCGAGAAACTTTTTTATATTAATTAACATATTTCACTTCGTCGGAACTACCTAAAGTTTTACAGAAAATAATAACAAATTCACAAATACAAACATATATTAATTACGCATATCACGGAGTTTACAATTTTCTAATTTCCTAACATATTTTCTATTTCCCTAATTTCATAACATATTTTCTATTTTCCTATTTTCCTAACATATTTTCTAATTTTCTAATTTCCTAACATATTTTCTAATTTTCTAATTTCCTAACATATTTTCTATTTCGCTAATTTCATAACATATTTTCTAATTTCCTAACATATTTTCTAATTTCCTAATTTGCTAATTTCCTAACATATTTTCTAATTTCCTAATTTCCTAACATATTTTCTATTTCCCTAATTTCATAACATATTTTCTATTTTCCTTATTTCCTAACATATTTTCTAATTTCCTACATTATTTTTTAATTTCCTACAAAATCACATAACACATTTTCCACAATTTATACACAATTCCTAAACAAATTTTCACAAATTATAAATAATTTCTACACATTTTCCACAATAAATACATAATTTCCTAACATAATTATATCCAAAATTAAATTGAGAGGCAAACCCACATACCGCTTTATAAGTATTCCTCCAAATCAATCACAAATTTCCTAAAACACAAACAATAATTAGTTTCCAATCAAAAATCAAAATTTCAAAACTAAAAAAATTAAATTTCTCAAACCTTCAAAAATTGGTATTGGTGATTGAGAGAGAAAGAGGGATTTGATTGGGAGTGAAAATGGTGATGAGATGATGATTGTTGGTGTTATATAGCTAGGGTGAGAGAGAGTGAGAAAGAGAGAGAGAGAGAGAGAGAGAGAGATATATATATATATATATATATATATATATATATATATATCTATGAGCAAAAGGCAGAGAGGAAGAAGAAGAAAGGGGTGTCTGCTCTACTTAATGTGTTTAGACATTTGTCTAACGAATCATCTCCACAGGGCAACATTTAATAAACTCGTCAGGCAACGTCATAATTGTTAATTTTGCCCGGCGGAGAGAACAATTCACTGGGTAAATCCTCCATTTTTAAAGCGCCAAGAAGTTTTATTCACGCCAAAACCTTGCCCCGCGAATGAGCCTTGCCCTACCAAAACTTTCATCCGGCAAGAGTAGACATAGTTTTGCCTGGCGATAGTTTATTTTCGCCGGGCAAAACCACTTAGGGCGACAAAAGCATCATTGACGGGCAAATTCTGGTCGAGCAATCCCTTATTTCTTGTAGTGAATTAATTAAAATAAGAATGCCAATCGGTGCTAGAATGGGGAAGGCAATCAGTCAAAGCAATATTAGGTGATCTCTAGCTGATCTTTGAGTTAGTGTGTAAATTAATATGGTGATGGTAGAACAACTGCAGAGGAATCCTAGCTGATCTTTGAGTTATTGTGTGCATATGGTGAATCCTTATCCTTATTACGCCCCTACAAGATTGCGGCTCCATCAAATACACCAATTTTGTCCCACTACTAGAAATAACAGCTTACCCGATGAAGTTTTTCCCAACGAAGTAAATTTCATCGGGTGAAGCACTTAAGCCCGATGAAGGTCTATATTGGTATGGAAAAAACAGGCTAATGCATAGAGTTTTGATGGGGAAATTGCCAGACAAAGAATGTCGTCGGGTTAGGCACATTCGTCGAGCAAGAATTTGGCGCGAACAATAGATTTTTGGTGCGTAATCTTTCAGACGTTACCCGAAGAAGGTGAATGATCGTCGGGCCAATATATCTTGCCCGATGAATAATTTTGTTGCGTAAAGCTTATGTTCGTAGGGCAAAGTCTACTCGTTGACCACTTAAAAAATATCTTTATCAGAAAAAGCCCAACGAAGTCTTCTAACCGTGCCCGACGAAGTCTTTAAACGATGCCTGACGAAGTGCTTCGTAGGGTAAGGATGCCAAATATTCGGTAGACGCGCGCCGAAGATACGGCACCTTTGCCCAATGGAGTACAATAGTTTGGCGGGCAAGATGCACTGTATATTTTCACTTTGACTTACTAAACAAGGGGTATAAATACTTTGCGAAATGAATCGACCGGTCTTAATTGTCCACATTTATTGTACGTACTCATAGATCGACGGATACATAACTTGTTTTGACGATCATACGGCTTTAAGGCCTCAAAACCTGGCGACTTTCAATGGTGGACCTCCAGGCACGTAAAAAAACAAACTGAACAGCAACGACCGTGAAATTTGATCGTTTGGATATTCGTTGAACCATAACCTTCGTAAGACATATTGAAATATACTTAATTATGTGTTTAATGAATAAGCTGATTTTACAGCTTTAAATACTTTGCAAAATGAATCGACTGATCTTAATTTTCCACATTTATTGTACATACTCATAGATCACTTACGCTAAATTAGCCAATTTCGAATTCCTGGGAGTAGGTAGCGGTGCTCCACGATTCGACTGCTACATAAAGTTTTTTGACGATCAGACGACTTTAACTCCTCAAAACCCAACGATTTTCGACAGTGCAGCTCTGGGCACGTATAACCACAAACTAAACTGCCACGATCTTAAAATTTGATCGTTTGGATATCGATTGAACCATAACCTTCCAAAGAAATATTGAAATATACTAAGTGTTTGATTGATAAGCTAATTTTACAGGTTTACATACTTTGTAAAATGAATCGACTGATCTTAACCATCTACATTTATTGTACGTACTCATAGATCACCTACCCTAAAAATTAGCCAATTTCGAATTCTAGAGAGTAGGTATCAATGCGCCGCGATTCAACGGTTACATAACATTTTTTTGACGATGGGACGACTTTAACTCTTCAAAGCCTGACGATTTTCACCTGTGGATCTCCAGGCACATATAACCACAAATTGAATGGCCACGATCTTCAAATTTGATTGTTTGGATATCCATTGAACCATAACCTTCCAAAGACATATTGAAAAATGCAAAATATACTAAGTTTAGCGATTGCCTAATGAATTATTCGTCGGGCCTGTTCGATAATTTAACGGGCAAGGTTTAAAAATATTTGCGAATTTTTTTTTACGAAAGCTCAAAATTTCTGCAAAAAATTTCTCGAAAAAATCAAAATTGCCGCTTATTTTTGCCTAGAAGAATTCTTAAAATTTGCCCGACAAATATTAATTGCGCTGCTTTGCTCGACGAACTCATTAAAACTTGCCCGACGAATTTGTTCGTCGGGCAAGGGTCTCCAATATTGGAATTAAAACCCGCGACTTTCTCTTCTCTTCCTTCTTCTTCCTTGATTCATCAGCTCCTTGTTAGGTCGTAATTTATACACATTTTATCCATAATTTAATACCCTTTTACTTATATTTTGTTAATATTTCGTGCTATGAAACTGGAGAAAATAATATATTTGTGAGAAGTGTGCATAATTAGATAGAGCTAGGAATTACAAGAATTTGAGCTAAAGAATCACCTCAATCGGAGTTATGATGAAGAAGTTACAAAGAAATCAAGATAATGTCGCTGACGAATCCTGCGGGCCCACGGTCAACTTGAAAATCATCTCAAAATCATTCCAAAATCAACCCAAGGTCATCCCCGATCTATCCCGCAGGTTAGAATTCATTCCAAGATCATCTCAAGAACATTTCAAATATTACTTCAAGACCCTGCGGGCCCGCCAGGATGCCCTTGACAGCTAGTGTTCACACTCATTCTCTATGTTTCAAAGGGATTTCATGCTTATTTGGTTAGGAAATATTATTTTTGGTCCTTTTATGTTTAGGAAATGTTTTAATTAGTTTTCTTAAATATTTAGGAAACCTTTTCCTTATAGAATTCAATGTAAGAGAATTAATAATTCTCTTATAAAGGGAGGTCCTAGGGTTTTGTAAAAGGGTCCAAAAAAATACACAGAAGTACACCACGGAGCAAAAACACTTGTCTTGTAAATTGTAGTTCTTTTTAGTTTTAAATTGTAGTTTTCTTTTTAGGTTAGGGCTTCTTTAAGCCCTAACCATAGTTATTCTTTAATGTGATTTTGGCTTTAGATTCTTTGATTATGAATGTTTGATAAATTTAGATTACTACTTTAATTGCTATTCTTTTATGTTTATGAGATTGATCACCTTGTTTGCATAAATTATTAGTGGAATTGCTTGGTTGACTGCCTTTATCATCTTGTAATTCACTTAGGATCGAGAGGTTGAGTTAAGAAACAATCTTGTAATCTGAATTCATGAGAGCCTAGGATAGATGCCAAGTTCTAGCTTTAGCGTGATGACCTATATCTTATTTAGCACTTTATGCATTCGCTTTATGTTAACTTGAGTAGATGCAATGCTAGGTTACATAAGTGGATAGAAAGTTAGAGTGTAGATGCCATACATCTAGCAGACAAAGTAAGAAGAAGATTAATGTGTAACTGTACTGGGACAAGGTATGTTGCATGGGCATCTTATCAAGGAACATTCATAGGATTTGAATCTAGAAAATCATGTTAGGGAGTAATTGTGGTTAGTGGTGGATTGAGTGCCTTAACCTATTATTTTTATTCATTGTTTTAGTTTATCTTATTTAGTTTATTTTGTTTTTAATTATGTTATTTTATTTTAATTTTCTACTTTAATTTTGGTAAGTTTATGAGTTAATTAATCAGGCTAAGTAATAAAGTGGAACACGGTTAAGACAAGTCCTTGTGAGATCCGACCCTTGCTTATTTCTTATACTATCTATTTGATTTGTATACTTGCAAGGTTAAACTGAATAGAATAGGCTTCATATTTGTGTTGTCTATTTTATCCAACAAGTTTTTTATTACTTCCTAATATGATTTTCTAGATTCAAATCCTATGAATATTCCTAGATAAGATTCCCATGCAACAGACATTGGCCCAGTACAGTTACACATTAATCTTCTTCTTACTTTGTATGCTAGATGTATGGCTTCTACACTTTAACTTTCTATCCACTTATGTAATCTAGCATGGCTTCTACTCAAGTAAACATAGAGCGAATGCATTAAGTGCTAAAGAAGATATAGGTCATTACACTAAGCTTAGAACATGGCATCTATCCTAGGCTTTCATGAATCCAGATTACAAGATTGTTTCTTAACTCAACCTCTCGATCCTAAGTGAATTACAAGATGATAAAGGCAGTCAACCAAGCAATTCCATCAATAATTTATGCAAACAAAGTGGTCAATCTCATAAACATAAAAGAATAGCAATTAAAGTAGTAATATAAATTTATCAAGCATTCATAATCAAAGAATCTAGAGCCAAAATCACATTCAAGAATAACTATGGTTAGGGCTTCAAGAAGCCCTAACCTAAAAAGAAAACTACAATTTAAAAGACAAGTGTTTTTGCTTTGTGGTGTACTTCTGTGTATTTTTTCGGACCCTATTACAAAACCCTAGCTAGGACCTTCCTTTATAACAAAATTATTAATCCTCAGATAAATAAAAGTTTACATTGAATTCTATAAGGAAAAGGTTTCCTAAACATTTAAGAAAACTAATTACAACCTTTCCTAAACATAAAAGGACCAAAAATAATATTTCCTAACCAAATAAGCATGAAATCCCCTTGAAACATGGAGAATGAGTGTTAACACTAGATGTCAAGGGCATCTTGGCGGGCCCGCAGGGTCTTGAAGTAATCTTTAAAATGTTCTTGAGATGATCTTGGAATGAATTCTAACCCGCGGGATAGACCGGGGATGGGGTTGATTTTGGAATGATTTTGAGGTTGACCGTGGGCCCACGGGACTCCCATGGGATTCTTCAGCCACATGATCTTGACTTCTTTGTAACTTCTTCATCATAACTCCGATCAAGGTGATTCTATCGCTCAAATTCTCGTAATTCCAAGCTCTATCTAATTCTGCACACTTCTCACAAATATATTATTTTCTCCAGTTTCGTAACACGAAATATTAACAAAACACAAGTAAAAGGATATTAAATTATGGATAAAATATGTATAAATTACGACCTAACACTCCTCTCTGCCAATGTATACCCTCGAGCCTCTCTCTCTCTCTCATACTCTATCTCTCTCTCGCACTCTCTCTCATACTCTCTCTCTCTCTCTCTCTCTCATACTCTCTCCCTCTCTCTCTCGCACTCTCTCTCTCTCTATCCCTCCCACGCACACTCTCTCTCGTACAAGACCCCCTACGGCTAGCCTTCTCGCGTCGAAGGTTCCGAGTTCTTCGATGTTAAGGTTCGTGCGCGAAAGCTCGAATTCATCGTTGTTAAGGGTACTTTGTTTCTTCTTTTTGTTTCTAATTGCTAGTTAAGGATAGGGTTTATGATTTTGAGGTTTCACTTTTTGAATTTTGAGTGTGATTGGAATTTAAATTGAAGTTGGAATTGGAATGTGAATTGAAATTGAAATTGATTTAGTAATTTAGTTTGAATTTTTTTAGTTTTGGTAATATATATAGTTTGAGTGTAATTTTGTTTTTTTGAAATTTAAATTGAAAATGGAATTTGAATTGAAATTGAAAATGGAATTTGAATTGAAATTGAAAATGGAAATGGAATTGAAATAATTGAAATTGGAATTGGAATTTGATTGGAATTATTGAGTTTGATTGGAATTTAAATTTAAATTGGAATTAGATTTTGAATTGAAATTGATTTACCAATATAGTTTGAGTTTTTTATTTTTGGTAATATATATATTTAGTTTGAGATAAATTTCTTTTTTGAAATTTGAATTGAAATTGGAATTGAAATTGAAAGTGAAATTGAAATTGAATTGGAATTGGAATTGGAATTTGAATTTGATTGGAATCATTGAGTTTGATTGGAATCATTGAGTTTGTGAATTTAGTTTTAAAAATTAAAATTAGATGGAATTATTTTATTTTTGTGAATTTATTATTAAAAATTAAAATTAGGTGGTTTTATTTTATTTTTGTGAATTTATTATTAAAAATTAAAATTAGGTAGTTTTATTTTTTTTTATTTGTGAATTTATTATTAAAAATTAAAATTAGGTGATTTTATTTCATTATTAAAAATTAAAATTGGGTGCTTTGTTTATTTTTTATTTTTGTAAATTTATTATTAAAAATTAAAAGTAGGTGGTTTTATTGATGTTCTTGTGAATTTATTATTAAAAATTAAAATTAGGTAGTTTTATTTTATTATTTCATTTTTGACATGAATGGTGTAAATTTATTGTTTGGGTTGCCCTAATTATTGTGACTTTGTTATTATAGATGTCGTCGCGCGTCTGCCTGCCTTTGGTTCAGGTCATAATGACCTTCCGGAGGGGTCTGCAGCGAGTCCATTGGCTCACGCTGTCGGATCGCATGCCACCACAGTGAACGCAGCTGACCCAATCACCATGGCCATCTTGGTCCTGGATGGTGAACTTGCACTCTCCAAGAGTGTTCAACAGCTTAATGGTACAGTTGTGGTG
Organism: Oemleria cerasiformis; assembly: GCA_037349345.1. Taxonomy (NCBI): domain Eukaryota; kingdom Viridiplantae; phylum Streptophyta; class Magnoliopsida; order Rosales; family Rosaceae; genus Oemleria; species Oemleria cerasiformis. The sequence goes on from JAZGTL010000008.1 coordinate 3,307,420, forward strand.
GGCGGAAACGATCACATGCCAGCACGGCCGAGTCGACTCACAGTCCTGCTAGATCTACTCAATCCGTGCGAACCCCCCGCGATCATCATGTTCCACACTTTGACGGTCTTGTCTCAAGAGGCTGCGACGATGGTGGGCAGATGCGTATTGGGGCTGGAGCGAACACAGCTGACCCAATCACAATGGCCATCTTGGCCTTGGATGGTGAACTTGCACTCTCCGAGAGTGTTCCACAACTTACTAGTAAGGTCGCGGCAGGCGGAAACGATACTAGTTCTCCGGGCAAAGGTGTCCAATATTCGGTGCACGAACACCGAGACATTATAGTAGCCTGGGTTACTTATTCCTCGGGGTCTCCAGGCTCAACTTCAACGTTTCGTTATGTAAGAGAGTTGTACAAATTGAAATATTAATGATATTTGATTCGTTTCTATTTTAAATTTGTTTAATTCCAATAATTCAAAAATCAAAAAATAAAATATATTGAAATTGTATTTAAATTAAAAATATTTTTTTAATTATAAAAAAAATTATTTACAATTTAAAATATATTAATTATAATTAATATTAAAATATTAAGAATATATTTTAAATTATATAAGTATATTAAAATATATTTTTAATTTTATTAAAATATATTTTTACTTAGATTAAAATATTTTTTTAATTATACATTCCATAGTGACTTGACGAAACGTTTCGTCGGGTTAGTATGGACACTTTGTAGGGTCATTTGCCTCTTTTCCGGACGAAGTCAATGCTATTTGCTTGATAAAAAAAATTTCTCAGGTGAATAGGTCTTTATCTGACAAAGTCACAAGATTCGTCGGGCAAGTATTTGCCCGACTGGTTTCGCACGACGAACATTGCCCGACGACAGTTCGTCAGACTATATTTTGCCCGACAACTCTCATTCTTACTCGACGAAAGGATTTCGTCAGGTAAAGTCATATTCCTTGTAGTGTCCCGAAGAAGATTAAAATGTTGTCTAGACAAGGGTCTCGTCAAGGCATCGGCGAGCTGATCAATGGTGGAAACATGGGAGACTCGTAGTTGTCCATGTGCTACATGATCACGGACAAACTGAAATTCAATATCAATATGCTTCATGCGGGAGTGAAGGAGCGGATTGGCACAATAAAGCCACGGTTCTCATTTGTGATGTATGCTCGCTTCAAGGACATAGTTCTCAAGAGTGTCCAATGGTAGAGGAAGCAAACATGATTGGAAGGTTCAATGATGTACCACGGCCTAGGAATGATCCTTACTCTAACACCAAATGGAGGTTCAATCTAGGGTGGAGGAATCATCCTAACTTCAGATGGAGTAACAACCAAAATACTCAGAACCCTAATCCACCTCCTGGGTTTTAGAATCAAGGCATGAGCTCTAATCAGGCTCAGTAGCCTCAATCAAGTTCTTCCATGGGCAATAAGCAACTAGAGGACATGATGCACACCATGATGCAAACCACTTCAAATCTAGCCCAAAACATCAATTCTTTTATGCAAGAGACCATATACTAAATGGTGAAGAATGAGATAGCTCTTGCCAACCTCGAGACATAAGTGGGACAGCTTGCAAATCAGCCGAGTCAAAGGGAACAAGGCAGGTAGCCAAGTCAAGTGTTTTTGAATCCCAAGGGATTTCCACACCCAACAGTCAATGCCATCACTTTGAGGAGTGGAAGACAAGTTGCTGGACCTAACTAAGTTGCCAATGATGTTGTCAGTGAGATGGAAGATGATGATGATGCTTGTCAGGACCCGTCCCGAATTTCACCTCGAAACCCGGGAAGAACCCTGATCACGTCTGACAACCTAAGAAAAGGTTCCCAAAATACCCTTCAATCCTTACAAAATATAATAACAATAAATAATTCCACTTGTCAGACAAGGGATTCAAGCACTCAATAATTCCCGTAATTAATGACCCATCAAATACAATATAATATCAGAGCGTCTAAGTAGGATCAAGAGTAAAATTAAGATATCCTACTCAAATATAATTACACAGTGCACTCGAATTACTAATGCCTCTGCCTCGAGATCAGTGTTCGCGTCAACTCTACTCAACTGCCTGAAGGGGGTTTAAACACAAAAGTTGTGAGTGGACAAAAATAATCATTTATAAATTCCTTTTCGAGAAAATACGTTTCTTCCCCTCCATTTATAAAATCATGCATGCATAACATAAAACAATTTATCATACTAAAACATCATATGTAAATCACCAAAAATTCTCATTTCTCTTTAAAACCACTTAGTTGAACTCACATAAAATCTGTATAATAAAAATACCTCGTGATCCACAATTTGGTTTGAAAACTCTCTTCAAAGGAGTTTAAAATCATTTAATTTAATCTGGACACAAAATATCTCAAATTCAAATCATTTCGTTCAATCCGACACATAATATCTCAAATTCATTGTTCCCGACATATCCACAACACACCAGGGTATCCCTTGAGATGTGTTAAAATCTGTACAACTCTATGTACCATCTGTACTGTCTGTACTATCTGTACTATGCATAGACAGCTTCGCGACCTGGCGGAGCAAGGCCCCTCAACACCAAGGTCCGAACCCTCAACAACCGGCAGAGCAAGGCCCCTCAACACCAGTCAGAGCAACAATAATCATCGGGACGGGAACCAGTGAATCAAATCCATACTTCGAAATCTTTGTTTCGCGGCCTAAGCCAAATTCTTTGCAATATCATTTTATGGCCAAAATCAATAAATCATAATTATGGGTCTAAACCCCAAATCACATACTCAAATAGTTACCACTTCAAAACGATATCAAAATCAAGTACAAAAACCAGGCCATTTCTCAAAACACACTTTCACTGAAATATTGGAAAACATGTATCCAGCATCATTTTTAAAATCCAGAAATTCATTTCACCCATACATAACAGTATTAAAATCAAAGATACATTTATGCATGCATTATAGTTTATAAACCAAAAGTCCACTCACAAACCTGTTCAAGCAACCTCAATCCCGAACTGTACGCTCCCCTGAAGTTCCTGGAGCAGTATCGCCTGTCCAAATTAATAATCGGGATTACCAGCTAATAATAAGAACCTTAAATATAAACCCCCTAAACCCCGGGAGTCTAACTATGCTGGCCTAGAAAACGCAGCAACTTTAAAACGTCCGAAACAACCCCTAAACGACGTCCGATCGACTTAAAACCTGCGCCAACATATCCGAAACGTCAAAAACTACTTGTCACGTGTCACCGTGACCTCAGACTCGGCCCCACGCGCCGCCACGCGCCGACGGAAGGTCGGAACACGCGCCCACACGCCGCCATGCGCCCTCACGCGCCGGTCACGCGCTTGCTACAGTACCCACGCGCCTAGACCGGTCCAACCCGGTCCAACTCGGCCTGATCCGGTCCAACTCGACCCGATCGGTTCAACTCGACCCGATCGGTTCAACTCGACCCGACCGGTCACCCGACTCGACCGGTTTACTCGACCCGACCGGTCACCGGTGACTCGCCGGAGAAGACGACCGGCTGCCGACGCCGCCGTCTGGTTTCCGTCGGAATCCTCCATTTCCGGCCGAAATTTTAAGCTTTCCTAACTTCCTCAAAACTCAATCATTTTTCACAAATTTTATGTCTAAATCTATCTACTCGAACCCAGGAATCCAAATATGACCTCAAAACCACAAACACGTACATGTGCTAGCCGAAAAAACGATCGGAAGGTCCGAAACTTCCTATCCTCGGTTCGGCTTCCTCCGTGGTCCTTTCCTTCGATGGTTGGTATGGTTGTGATCGTGGGAAGGAGTAGAATATGATTAGTTGATCAAAACTGGAAGTTGGAGCCTTGAATCAAAAGTTGACTTTGTGGGTTCTGAGTGAGTTTTCGCACACGGGTTCGGGTGGTTTGTGTTTGTTTCAAAGATAAAGATGAGAATGAGATGATGATCTGATGAAGATGAAAATGAAATGAAGATGAGACAATGATTTGGGGTTAAAAATATCTACCCCAAGTCAAAAATACCAAAATTCCCTTGCACATCTAGACCCATAACTTTCGTCCACGAACTCCGTTTTCCGCGTGCCGCCTGTCTACGAACTCGTGAGTTCGAGACCTATGCAACGGTATCCAAAACACCACCAAAAGTGTCTCGAAACAAAATTTGACTTCCATGCCCTTTACCGACCAAGGGTAAAATCATCATTTTACATAAATAATTTACTTAAATCCAATAATTGAAATTCCGGGTTGTTACAATGCTGGCCTACCGGTGAAATTTCCAAAGGTCAAGCAAGTCGTGCCTGAGTTCCTGCCACAAACTCATACCCAAGATGTGCCTAACTTTGAGCCTCAAATCGTGCCCCATTTTCTACACCAAGTCGCGCCTGATCCCTATGACAATGCAACGGCATTGCCCAACCCACTGCCGAAACCCGTGTCTCAGTCCCTACTGAAGGACAAGGACACGACTTTGGGAACATAATGAGCATTCTAATCCTAACTCTTGTACTTCATTTCATGATAAACATAAAAGAGTAAATTCTTATTTGGATAATGATAATGTTCTAGCTTTTCCTCGCAGGTTCCAAAATATGAACAAGGAGAAGGAGGAATTTGAAGAAGAGATGGCACGCATGCTACAAAAGCATCATATTACATTGTCATTCCACAGATTAATTAAGCACATACCAATCTTTGCAAATCTTTTGAAAGAATTTCTTGCTGGAAAACGTGGAGCGGAGCCAAACAACACCTTGGAAATCAACTCAGCCACACTCAATGCTCTACATGGCGTGTCACCCAAGGTTGATGTCCCTGGGCCTCCATCCCTCCCATGTGTCATCAAAGAAAAACGATTTAATCATTGTTGTGTAATAAAAGGGCTGCTGTAAGTAGCATGCCCTATCATGTATTTCAGTCTTTAAACTTAGGAGGACTAAAACCTACTGAGTTATGCATTAGATTAGCTAATTCTTCTGTGACTAATCTAATGGGTGTGATTGAAGATGTTAGTGTGGAAATAGGGGATACTTGCATTTCTGCAGATTTTTATGTTCTGAAGATGGAAAGGCCAAGCCCAAGTGAAGATCCACCACTGATTTTTGGTAGACCTCTCTTGTCCACGTTGGACTATGACATCAATGTGAAATGTGGGCAAGTGGCTATCAGAATTTGGGAGAAGCTGAGAACATTCAACAATCATGATGTTATACAGTACCATGTTGAACCTATTATTGATTTTCCTTTAAATCTAATGGATCGTTTGTTGCAGAAAACAATGGTAGGTTCATGCACTGAAGACCCTGGTGCAAAGGAAATCGAGTTGCCTCAAGAAGTTCATGATGCCCACGGGAGTCCAAAGGTCAAAATAGACAAGGTTGTGCCATCTCTGCCTAGGTGTAAACACGTCCCAATTGAAGCCCTCCCACTCACGGCCAAAGAGCATTTACCTTCCACAAAGGAGCATCCTCGACTCAAGTTGAAACTGCAGCCACCAAGGAAGGACAATGTTCATAACTTTCGACCACCATTGAGCACTTGACATGGCGTGCACGTCTTGCCCAGATGTTAAATAAAGCGCTCCTAGGAGGCAACCTAGCATTGGTTTGTGTTTTGTTTCACGCTTTTGTTTCTACCTTAATCCACTCTATAAGCCTCAAATATATTTTACTCTTCTCAATGTATATAGCTTATCACATTGAGGATAATGTTTATTTTAGGTTTGGGGTGTGGCTTGAAAAAACTGGAACACAGAAACAAGTAGGTTTGGGAGTATACACGGCCAGAATTTTTCAAGTTTCAATTTTAGTTTTAAATTTGTTAAGCTAATTTAAGTCTTCGCTAGTGATAAGTGTTTAACTTGTTAATAAGTGTGTATATACGAACTTAATTGTCTTTGTCTTACTAAAAGATGTGCCATAATCTGTTTGTATCATACTTTGCACTTCACAATGCCATCTTTCAAGTTATTAAGTGAACAAATGACTAAATTTGAGTGAACTTCAGAAAATTAGTGGAGACTATCTTGTGAGAATTTGAGCCCTAATGCCATTCTTTTTTAGTGATATACATTGTTTCTACTCTTAACACTCATCAATGTTGTTCTTAAATGCTAATCTCATTCCATTACATTTGCATTGAATTTTAAAGAACTAACATCATATAGATACTCTTGATTTGAAGTGTGGTTTGCCATAAGAAGTGATGTAGGCTATGTGTGACTAAACAACCAAAATGATTTGTCCTACCTTGTTGTGTGCTCCCTAAGCCATTTTGAAGCCAAACACTCAGCCTTTTCTTTCCCCACCCTAAGCATAATCTACCCAAAAGACTCAACCATTCAATGAGGTCATGCCCTATAACCTAGGTTGTGCTAAGGCAACTTTACATGAGATTCATGGTGAAAATGAGGAGTAAAGAAGTTTATGCCCAATTCCAAGAGCGATTGCAGCAAAGACAAGAGTGTGAAAGTTAAAGTCTAAAGTTGACTGAAAAGCTATAGAAGGAATGAGGAACCCATTGCATGATCTTGGTTCAATTCAAAGAAAGGAAAAAAGAAACAAAAGAAAATAAAAGAGTTAGAAAAAAAAAGAAAAAAAAAGTGATAGAAAAAGTGAATTGATCCAAGTGAGCCAATGGACTCAAGAGAAATTCAAGATGAGCACTCAAGCAACCAATGATGTGGGCATTAAAAAAGGATTCAAATCAGAAAGTACAAGTTCAAGCAGTGACTTCTCATGCCTTAGCACAACTCAGGTTATTAGAACTCGATCCCTTCTTTCTTTCACCCTAAAGCTTAGCCCCATTACAACCAAAACTGAAGACCTAACTGATCTTATGGACAACCATGCTAAGGATTGAGGTATGTATCTATGTTCTTAAAGTTCAATTCCATTCATGAGATCTTAATTCCAGATAGTGTTGTTCTTCATTGCAAATCATATGTGATTAAACTTGAATTCCTTTACATAACTTCCATCACATATGCTTGAAAAGAGTTTAAGCCTAGGATTCTTGTGCAAATTGAGAGATACCTAGTGAGAATTAGAGTCGAGGCGAAATTTTTCTGGAGAACATGGATAAAGTTGTTTTTAAGCATGATTACTTGAGATTTTGTCCTTTACACATTACACATGATACTTACTGTTGTGGCTTTCCCTTTAGTTTTGGAAAGCATGTCCACTTTCTTTGATTCTTATTAACTTGTTTATGGACTACCTCTAGCATTCTAGTTGTCTAAGTAAAACATTTGTGGGTAACGTAGCTGCCATAACCCTCATATGACAAAACTCCTCCTACTAGGAACACCAAGGGGTTTAAATGATCTATCCTTAACTAAGATTGAGTCTTTTCATTTTGTTTAGTTCTGTTTTTCTTTGTTTTGCTCAGGGACTAGCAAAAGATAGGTTTGGGGGAATTTGTTAAGACATTATTTATGCATATTTTTTATGTCATCTAATGCCCATTCGCTTGTCTTTTGTGTGATTTAATTATCATCCATAGTAGAAAATTATCAATCTTCTGAAGTGTGTGCATAATTAGAAAAGTTTATTTGAGCTTGGAAATAAAAGAAAGAATGAGTGTTGAAGCCTCAAGCACACAAAGATGAGCCTTGCCGTTCAAAGAAATCCTTAATCCCCAAGATTGTGCCTTTCCACATAAGGAAGGTCTAAGCTCACCAAAGAGGAAAGTGTTGCATCAAGAAATTAAAAATCAACCAAGTTTGTGGCATGTGTCCAAAGGAAACCCAAGCCCGTACAAGGGATTCATTGCCGCACATCTCAAGAAGGATTTCCGTCAAGCAATAAGACAAGTGCCTGATTCCTAGGACCCTTGTCTCAACCCTGATTAGGAAAACGTTTTTAGTATTTAATTGCCCTTTTTGGTCTGATTTTGAATCTTGAAAGTCAGAGATTTATTTTCCTAATTTGGAGTGGTTGTACACTCCTATTTAAAGGAGTTTTAATCTCTAATTTTGGTAACTTTTGATAACCCTGGCTGCAAATTGCAATTTTATTTTTTGGACTCAGAAACTTCTTTGATGCACAGAGAATAGAATAGGTTTTGGTTTTTCTGGCTACTCACGAAGGCTGAACGTAAGGAAGGTTTGTTGCAGTTCTGGACACTTTTTCAAGCTTTGAAGACTCAGTTCAGCGCCATTCTTCAAAGAGTTTTTCCTTCTTTCTCTTTTCTTATTTACTTCTGTACTATGAACTCAATTATGGTTTTATTCAATAATATGTCTGAGTAATTCATTTAGAATTAGGGCTGCTTGAAGCCCTAACCATGTTAGTTGTTTAACTTGATTTTGGCCCTTGATATTTGTTACTATGAATGCTGGATAAATTCATATTACCAATTGAGTTGCTAGTCTTTTATGTTTATGAGATTGATCACCTTGTTTGCATAATTATTGATAGAATTGTTGAATTGCTAAACGGACCACTATATAATCTTGTAATTCACTTAGCATCGAGAGGTTGAGGTTAAGAAATAATCTTGTAATCTGAATTAATGACATTCCTAGGATTGCACATCACTTTCTAGGGTTAGTGTGATTGCTCAAATTCTCTTTTGTACTTCATGCATTATCTTAACTAGTAGTTGATAGACGTTTTAAGTGCTCACACGGCTTAGAATATGCTAAGTAAGAAGATAATAGCATATGTGAGGTGGGCCTTAATCGGACCCTTGCATGGGTATCATATTCAGACATTTCATAGTAATTGATGCTGGGCCAAGTTGGGTTGAGTGAACCAGTCAGGTTGAGCTGGGCCGAGTTGGGCCGGGTTGGACCGGTCCAGGAGCGTAGGGGCACTATAGCGGCGCGTGGCCGGCGAGTGACGGCGCGTGGCCGGTGCGTGATGACGCGTAGGAGCGTGGGTCGACCTTCCGCTGGCGCGTGGCGGCACATGGAGCCGATTCCGGGGTCACGGCGACACGTGGCTATGGTTTTGGGACGTTCCAGATCTGAATTTGATGGTTTCGAGGCCATAGGAGTTCATTTAGAGCCTTAGTTGGGCAATCCCAACGGTTACGGTTGACCATGGAGCGGGTTTTGAGCTCGGGAGGTCAAGGTAGTTGGGTCATTAATGTGTCAAGAGTTCCTTGGGGCTAGAGCGTCCACTATTTGGTATTTTATTTCGCGCTGTGAATAGACTAGGAGCTGAGATTGCATGGGTTTGCATACTTCTAGGTATTAGGTTATACCATGGGATTCTCTGATGATTGGCATGGAGGGTGTTTTTCTCTGCTACATTGTTGAGGGTTCTCCGATTGGCGTTAGAGGATATGTCTCTGTCAGATCGTCGAGGGGTTCTTCAATGTTGGCGTGCGAGGGATCTTTCTCCGTCATATCGTTGAGGACCAATAGTGCTCTGGAGGAGCAGGGATATCGAGTTATCACTCGGGGTGCTCTGGAAGAGCATGGATATCGAGTTATCACTTGGGGTGCTCTGAAGGAGCAGGGATATCGAATTATCACTCGGGGTGCTATGGAGGAGCATGGATATCAAGTTATCACTTGGGGTGCTCTGGAGGAGCATGGATATCGAGTTATCACTCGGGGTGCTCAAGAGGAGCAGGAATATCGAGTTTGACTCGAGGCGAGTCAGTGAGACTCAATTTAATCAAGTAAGGTTCCTTTGTCATCCGGGTCAGTGGGTTGGTACGGGCGGTGACCCAGAGTGACGAGTTATTGACGGTTCACAGGTGGTTGACCAGTCAGTTGTCTTATGCTATTCTAGTAGAGGTTTCAGTAATATCTTGGACTTGTAAGCTATCTTGCGTCTGACAGGTAGGTGTGGTCAGTACGTACAGAGGTTCTGTCGGGAACCCTGTAAGGTTTACTAAATATATTTAAGGATAAAGGGTATTTTTGGTTTGGAGAAAAAAGAGCTGTCAGACGTGATAAGGGCTTTTTGTGGATTTCGAGGCGAAATTCGGGAAGGGTCCTTACAATTGATATCAGAGCTCAAGGTTAACTTCCTGCAGACCGCACACTTGTGTGCAAATTATTTAAGGATTCTGTTAACAAGATGCCTCCGAGACGTTTACCTCTTTAGCGACCTTGAACTGAGGAAGGCGGAGGTCATGTGATGCACGGGCGAGGTAGGCGTTGCTGTTGCTGGTGAGTGGACCCTAAGTTTGTTGATGACAATGCATGCATACATGTATACTTGAATTAAACTCTTTTATGTATTTTATAAATCTTACTGGACACAGGTTTTCAACATTTCAGTGAAAGTGTGTTTTGAGAAATGGCCTGGTTTTTTTACTCAGTTTCGATATCGTTATGACGCGGTAATTATTAAGTCCATGATTTTGGGTTGGACACTGATTTGAGGGGGACCAGGATCCGCAATTGGCGGTGAACCCAGTGAACCTCCAATATAAACAATACCTATTTGAGGACCATGATCCGCTATCGGCGGTGAACCCGGTGAACCTCCAATATAAAAGGTGATTTTTCAAAGAATTTGACTTAGAGCAAGAAACAACGATTTCAAAACACATATTTGGTTTTCATTGGTTTTCTGTTCCCGAAGTCAATGTTGCTCCGACTGGCGTTGAGGGGTTTTGCTCAGCTGGTTGTTGAGGGTTCTCCGATGCTGGTGTTGAGGGTGTTCTCTGTCGGATCGTTGAGGCTGTCTACGTATAGCACAGATTTCTGCACCACTCGAGATATAATGGGTGTGCATGGTCATGGTTTTTCTCCGACCCTGGTGTTGAGGGGTTTTGCTCCACCAGGTCGCGAGGTTGTCTACGCGTAGTACAAGTTATAGCACATCTCAAGGGATACCCTGGTGTGTTGTGGATATGTCAGGAATAGTGGATTTGAGATATTATGTGTCCAGGTTTATTGATATGATTTGAACTCCTTTGAGGAGGATTTTCAAAGCATGGTTGCGGACCACGGAATGTTTTCATTATTTGAATTTTGTGGGTCCCACCGAATGTTTTTACAAAAGATGGATTTTGAGTTATCCTTATTAACTTGTTTGAAAAGAAAGGTTGTGTATGCACGCATTGTTTTATACATGATGGAGGGTCTTCTCCAGCACCTATTCGTCAAGGTTTTCTCTGACTAGCGTAGGAGGGTAGTTCTCCGCCAGATCGTTGACGAGTTTTCCGATGCAGGCATTGTAAGATAGTGCTCCGCTAGATCGTTGAGGTTGACTGCACGTAGTACACGTACCCCTATCTGACACCTGGCTTCGGGGTATGTTCGGACATGTGATGTCATGAAGTCATGTTGTGAGTAGGACCCACAGTGGACTTCTTAGGCTCAGACACGTGTTTAGAGGTAGGTTCCGTGTTGAATGGATACTGGTGCCTCCAGGATGTCTCATGTATGTAGTTCTCGCCTACGGTTTGTTGTCAAGATTGGAATGAAGAAATGTGCAGAGTGCACGGGTTCTTTTGGGAATCGCATCTGGGGCCAAGTTTGTGTCGGTGGTGACGCGAGAGGAACTGAAACAGGAGGTTGGTTCTTTGACCTAAGTTAGGGAAATTTCGAGGATGAAATTTCTGTAAGGAGGGAAATTTGTAACGACCCAGACCAGAAATTAAATTAATTTGAGAATTTGACGATTTTACCCTCAGTTTTGGACGGGTTCGGGAGTCACTTTTTGACTGGCAGTACTTTTGGGAATTTTTCTTGGGTCGTTGCGTAGGTCTCGATCTCACGAGTTCGTAGACAGGCGGCACGCGAAAAACGGAGTCCCGGTGAGATCGTTAAAGGTCTAGAAGCCTCAGGGGCAATTTGGCAATTTTGGAAAAGTTGGAACTATAAATAGGATATTTTTATCTGTCCTCAAGAGATTGGTCCATTCAGTCTCTCTCCTACCCGATCCCCTCCCCGTGTGAACACCAAACCCCTTTTTTTTCATCGGAGGGATTTCGGTCCGACTTGACTGAAACAAAGGCCGGGAGAGCCTTCCCCGAAACCTCACGAGCATTTTGGGGTATTCATCGGAGCAGGAGCACTGTCGTAGATGACAGACGGACGAGATGAGAGGATTAAAACTTCTCGACCGATTTCCAGCCAAACCAGGTATGTTCTCGGAACTTTGACCTCATATTCTGATTCCTGGTGAAAAGTAGATGAATTTACATGTGTGGATCGTGAAAATCGGTCAAGAAATGAAGGAGTTGGAAGCTCACCGGAAATGGCGATTTTTGGCGAGAAATTTCCAGTTTCCAGCGAGGAAGACGGCGGCGGCACGGCGACGCAACCGTCTTCTCTAGCCAGCCTCCGGTGACGGCTATAGCGGTCCGATCATCTTCTCCGGTGAGTCATCGACGAACAGCCAGGTCGAGTCAAATCGGGTCAGGTTGGGTCAAATCGGGTTGAGTCGAGTTAAATCGGGTCGGGTCGAGTTGAACCGATTGGGTTAAGTGAACCGATCGGGTTAAGTGAACAAATGACTAAATTTGAGTGAACTTCATAAAATTAGTGGAGACTACCTTGTGAGAATTTGAGCCCTATTGCCATTCTTTTTTAGTGATATATATTGTTTCTACTCTTAAACATTCATCAATGTTGTTCTTAAATGCTGATCTCATTCCATTACATTTGCATTGAATTTTAAAGAACTAACAACATATAGATACTCTTGATTGGAAATGTGGTTTGCCATAAGAAGTGATGTAGGCTAAGAGTGGTTAAACCTCTAAATGCCTTGTCCTACCTTGTTGTGTACTCCTTAAGCCATTTTGAAGCCAAATACTCAGCCTTTTCTTTCATCACCCTAAGCATAATCAGCCCAAATACTCAACCATTCAATGAGGCCATACCCTATAACCTAGGTTTGTACTAAGGCGGCATTAAATGAGATTCATGGTGAGAAAGAGGAGTAAAGAATTTGATGCCCAATTCCAACAGCTATTGCTGCAAGGACAAGAGTGTGAAAGTTCAAGTCTGAATTTGAGTAAAAAAGCTATACAAGGAATGAGGAAACCATTACATAATATTGGTTCAATTCAGAAAAGAAAGAAAAAGAAATCAAAAGAACAAAAAGAAAAGGAAAGAAAAGTGAAAGAAAAATGTGAATTAATCCAAGTGAGCCAATGCACTTGAAAGCACTTCAAAAGAGGAATCAAGAGATGATCAATGATTTCATGGGCCCTAAGCAAGAACTCATACCAGAAATTCTAAATTCAAGTCATGACATCTCATGCCTTGGCACAACTCAGGTTCTTTGAATTCAATCCCTTCTTTCTTTCACCCTAAAGCTTAGCCCCATTACAACCAAAACTGAAGACCTAACTGATCTTATGTACAACCATGCTAAGGATTGAGGTATGTATCTATGTTCTTAAAGTTCAATTCCATTCATGAGATCTTAATTCCAGATTGCGTTGTTCTTCATTGCAAATCATATGTGATTAAACTTGAAATCCTTTACATAACTTCCATCACATATGCTTGATAAGAGTATAAGCCTAGGATTCCTGTGCGAATTGAGAGTTGGCTAGTGAGGATTAGAGTCTAGGCGAAATCTTTCTGGACCATTTGGATAAAGTTGTTTTTAAGCATGATTACTTAAGATATTGGCATCTACACATTACACTTGATACTTACTGTTGTGGCCTCCCTTTTAGTTTTGAAAAGCATGTCTACTTTCTTTGATTCTTACTAACTTGTTAAGAACTATCTCTAGCATTCTAGTTGTCTAAGTAAAACGTTTGTGGATATCGTAGCTGCTATAACCCTCAGGAGACAAAACTCCTCCTACTAGGAACACCTAGGGGTTTAAATGATCTATCCTTAACTAAGATTGAGTCTTTTCATTTAGTTTAGTTTTGTTTTTCTTTGTTTTGCTTAGGGACTAGCAAAAGATAGGTTTGGGGGAATTTGTGAAGTCATTATTTATGCATCTTTTTTATGTCATCTAATTCCCATTTACTTGTCTTGTGTGTGATTTAATTATCATCCATCGTAGAAAATGATCAATCTTGTGAAGTGTGTGCAGAATTAGAAAAATTCATTTGAGCTTGGAAATAAAAGAAACAATGAGTGTTGAAGCCTCAAGCACACAAAGATGAGCCTTGTCGTCCAAAGAAGAAGTCCTTAATCCCCAAGATTGTGCCTTTCCACATAAGGAAGGTCTAAGCTCACCAAAGAGGAAAGTGCCGCATCAAGGAAGTCCAAATTAGCCAAGTTTGTGGCCTACTGTCCGAAGGAAGCCCTAGCCCTCACAAAGGAATGATTTCCGCACATCTCAAGAAAGATTTATGCCAAGAAATAAGACAAGGGCCTGATTTCTAGGACCCTTGTCTCAGCCCTGATTAGGAAAACCTTTTTAGTTTTTATTGCCTTGTTTAGATCCAATTAGGAATCTTAAAAGTTAGAGATTTAATTTTCGAATTGGAGAGGATTGTACATTCCTATTTAAAGGAGTTTTGTTTCTGATTTTGGGTGAGACATAACCAAGCTGCATATTGCATTTTATATTTTATTCAGAAACTTCTTTGCAACATAGAACAGAGATCAGTTTTATTTTTCTTGATGCTGAGGAAAGGCTGAGCGCACAGAGAGGAGTAGAGGTTGCTTGGACGTGTTGTTCAACTCACCATCATTCTCGGAGTTCCTTCTTTCTTTCTCTTTATTATTTTTGTACAATGACTTTAATTATGTTTTTTATTGATAACATGTCTGAGTAGTTCTTTTAGAATTAGGATTACTTGAAGCCCTAACCATGATAGTTTCTTGACTTGATTTTGGCCCTTGATATATGTTACTATGAATGTTGGATAAATTCAGATTACTACTTGAATTGCTAGTCTTTTATTTTTATGAATTTGATCACCCTGTTTGCATAAATTATTGATGGAATTGGTAGACGGGCCACTATATGATCTTGTAATTCACTTAGCATCGAGAGGTTGAGGTTAAGAAACAGTCTTGTAAACTGAATTCATGACATTCCTAGGATTGCACATCACTTTCTAGGGTTAGTATGATTGCTCAAATTCTCTTTTGTACTTCATGCATCATCTTAACTGGTAGTTGATAGACGTTTTAAGTGCTCACACGGCATAGAACATTCTATGTAAGAAGAGAATAACATATGTGAGGTGGGCCTTAATTGGACTCTTGCATGGGTATCATATTCAAACATTTCATAGTAATTGAATCCATAAAATCTTGTTAGGAACTTAAATTGGTTAGTGGTGGATGGGTAGCCTTAATTCGACTTTAGTTAATTAATTTACCATTCTTGTTGCTACTACTTATTTCCCTTATTGCATGATAAGTTTATGTTTTAAGTTTCAATTCTCAACACAAAAACCGCCCAATTTCAGTTATTGCTACAAATCTTGTTGGAGTCTTTCTAAGTCTCTGTTTGCTGTTTTAAAGTGTCTTTGAGTTTCTGTTTTATGTCTTACAAGTCAGAGTCTAGGTCAGCATCTTAGGCCTTTTACATCAGTGCCGCAAGTCTTGTTTTAGAATTTGTTTGAGTCTTTTGTTTTCTAAGTTAAAATCTAATTCAACGTCTTACTTTGTCTTAGTGAGTCTAGGTCAGTTTTTAGGGTGTTCTAATTCGTTATTTATTTGTTCTTTTAAGAGTCGTGCATATCTAACTAGTGTTGAGTCTTTCCTTTAATTCTGTCTTGGCTGTTAGTGTGTTTTGTTGTTTCCTTTTCTTTATTTTTGAAGTTACAATCTGAGTTAACCAATCTGAATACAAAGTGGAATTTAACGTTGATATAAGTCCTTATGGGATTCGACCTTTGCTAGTCACTATACTATCTTAATCAATTTGTTCACTTACAAAATTTAACTGAATAGAATATGCCTCATTATTGTGTTGCTTATTTTATCTAACACAATGAATCTAATTTTTATGTTTCACAACAATCGTGACTTTATTAATTAAGAAATAAGGCAGAAAAACAAATATGATCCTGCTATATGTGGTCTTAAGGTTATTTATTCACCGAATAAACATAAAAATTTAATTAACATGCACGGAAAATATTTGATATGGATTCAAGTGGGAATAAATTGAATAATTCATAGGCACCATGGATCTACATATTTGATAGGGCCGGTAAACTTGTTGTGGTGACTGGTGAAGTAGCTGAATCTGAAAACACTTTCACTTCAAGGGCATTTGTCATAAAGAATAGTACTTCTCCTAGCCAAGTCCTAGTTGACGTCTTTTTTTAAGCGGAGTGCTGCCCAAAGTTTAGAAGGAGCGCGCTTTTAGTCCTTTTTTTTTTAATGTGCATGCCAACTAGTAGTAGAGTGCAGATTCTAGACTCTAGAGGGTGAATGGTTTTCCAATTTCCAGCCTTGTTATAAAATAATCATATTCATGCATGTACATCATTCATGCATATAAAACTTAACTGAAACATGAATATTATTAATTGGAGATAGAAACAAATTGCCAGAGTCTTTCTTTATTTGGCTAACATGCATATACAAAGACTATATACCCATATTATTATACAAAGACCATCATCTATTGCCTCGAAACATGAATATTAATTATTAATTGGAGACGCAAACAAATTGGCGAGTTTTTCTTTATTGATCTGCGAGAGTCTTTATTTATTTGGATAACATATACAAAGACTAGATATCCATATTATTATACAAAGACCATCACCATCACCATCACCATATTATTATACAAAGACCATCATACGGTGGGATGGAAGGGCAAATTACACGTATAATCACCATCACTATTAATTTATTATTAATAATTAATGTATATCTATAAGGAGGTAGGGATGGTGGGAAGGGTGATGAGTGGGCAAATTACACGTACAATCACCATCACCATTAATGTATTATTAATGTATATCTATAAGGAGGTAGGGATGGTGGGAAGGGTGGGCAAATTGCACGTACAATCACCATCACCATTAATGTATTATAAATGGGATGGGTGGGCAAATTACACGTACAATCATTAGACGTGTCCAGCGAATCAAACAATATCTTATCAATAAAGCAATCAGAAAATTTATTTAAAGTAAATATTAATGACATGCCAAATTAGCTATCAAATAATAAGTACGTGCAAATCCTGCAGCAAACCTTCAATTCGCGACTTGTATTCTAAACCATACGAACTACTTCTCAAGAAGTTGATCCTCCGATTTGAATTCATTTGGCAATTGGAATGCCTTATTTCACATTTCACATTATACCTTCTCCCATAGAAGCTTCGAAACCTTTTGCGCCGCGAAGCAAATTGAGCCTTCCTCCGTGAAACAAATTGAGTCTTCCTCCGCGAAGCAATTTAAGTCTTCCTCTGGAAATCAATAAAGCCCTCCTTCGAGAGGCAAGTTGATTCAAAGTGCTATTGTTGGGTGCCCATGACAATACAATGAGGGCGTTTGAATAAACTAAGAAGTCTCTTTTTCCATGAAAAAAAGACGGAATCAAAGTTCCAGCACCTAGAAAAAAATCCCAAAGATATCTAAGTTGGAAGGAACAAACGGGCCACAAAATTTCAATGCAGGAGGCTGCACTTTCGGGGCTCATCACGAATTCATTACTCATACCCACCGAATGGACCAAGTGGTTTTAGAAATCTACGGATCTCAGCTTTGCAACGCCACTCGCGACACTCTAATTCTAGTTATATCGAATCCTGGGCAAGCATTTCAATGCACGAAGGTCGACAGTACGATTATGCGAAAAAGGACGAGTTACGAATTGATTTCAAAAATCAATACCCATCCCCCATGGTGAAGCTCGGTTTAAACATTCCAGTGCAAGCTCGGTCCATAAAATACCGGATCGGGCAGACCTGCAACACTTAACGAATCGAGCTGGGCTTTTTTCAATGAGTCTAGCGAGCCCTACCGAGCCCATAGAGTTATGGGCCAAATGATGAGGCCTATAGTAGAGTGTATATCTTTCACATGCTCGCTCTATTTAGATTCTAGAGGGTCGATGGTTTTCCAAATTTCCAGCCTTGTTATAAATATTCATACATCATTCATGCATATAAAACTTACTCAAACATGAATATTATTAATTGGAGATAGAAAGAATTTGCGGGAGTCTTTCTTTATTTATTTGCGGGAATCTTTCTTTATTTGGTTAACATATACAAAGACTGTCCATATTATTATACAAAGACCATCATCGATCTATTGCTTCGTACCTAGCTAGCTAAAGTAGTGGGTCATCTTATTTATTGTATAATGACTCTATTTATCATCGATCAAGTCTTCGAATTTGAAATTTTATATTCCCTCCTTGGTCCTTGCTCTTCTGGTAATTTAATTAAGATATGTTGAAAGCTAAATCAGGCCACTAATTTCTGCAAATTGCTAGATATACTCGCACTTTTTATTCCCTTATCCATATTGTTTCAATTTCATCAATGAAGATGTTTTTACCATATAATGAGATTTTACCAAACATGTCGAGCGGATCAAATTCACTATTGAATAAATCACTATAAGAAATATGGGCTCAAGCCACTAATAATCATGTCTTACGACTCTATAAATATAATTATTGATGTCCTATAACAATATAAACGATGCAACTAATATTATTTATATATGACCAATATTGACGTACCTTGTGATCAAAGTAAACTAATAAAAGCCTTTGTGTTCAATTTTCAAAGATGAAAGGCCACTCATTTTGTGTTATTTTGATTCTGACAACCTCTTTTGGTGGACCCACGTGTTAGTAAACACAGCCACAACTATATTATTGCGGCCTTTAATTTAATTTTAAATTAATATCACCCAGAAATCTCATCTACAAATACAACACTACAAAATATTTTTACTCACATACTAACATTTTAGGCAACACATGTAAAGAATTCCCCTCCAATAATTATCATGTACATTTATGAAAATATAAATGAATATCTACATGAACATTTTAATACTAATGATAAAAGTAAAATCTTCATTCATTATTAATTGAAAGATTTACACCAAATAAATGAAGACAATTAATTATCAAAAACAATAAAAATAAATTAAGACAATTAACTACATAAAAAATCAACAAACATAATTTTCCATAACAAATACTCTTTATCATCCTTCATTGTTCTTCACACCAATTTCTATGGTGAGAACAACTCCTGCCAATAGATAAGAATAATGAATATCAATGGAAAGAAATTAAAAATATGAATAATTTACAAGTTTTCTACTTCATTTTTGATTAATCTGTAACAACCATTGAGCTTACATCATCGACTTGCATTAATGCTGCTCTGCCCGCAAAAAAAAAATTCATGCTCCTTCCTTTGCGACCAAATTCCAGCTGCACACACAGCACATAAAATTCATTCGCAAGACCAAAATTCATTCATAAAAGATGAAGGAAATCCAGCACTAAAACACAAAATTGCAATACCCATTCAGAAAAAAAAAACAAAAAACTATTGTAATAATTGAAAGAGAATGAGTTTAGAAACCTGGCCTATAGGAAACGTGAAATCTCAACCCTATAAAATGTTCTAAACGGCGGCCTATGCGGATTTGCATTAAGCGGCCCCTAGGCAGCGGTTAGGCAGCTGGGCGGGCGAGGAAAGCTGGGCGGTGCGGCCAATTCAAACATTTCAGAGTTTTGGCGCCGCGAGTTGAGGTCGAGGGGATTGCCCAAGATGCCTCCATCGCGACTCTCTGAGTCGATTTCCAACTCGATTAACCAGGGAGAACAAAGATGTGGAGAGGAAGAGAGGAAAGGAAGAGAGATGAGGAAGAGGGAGAGAGTAAGAAAATAAAGATGAGGGAGAGACTACGAGAATAAAGATGAGGGAGAGCGGAAGGGAAGAAAGATGCAGAGAGGAGAGAGCGGCTGTGTTTGTTTGCAGAATGTGTTTAGGGTTTGTTATTATTACTTTTATTATTGTTATTATTACTTTTATTATTATTATTATTTTAGCTTTTTATATTTTAGATGTTGTGTTTGTTTGGATTTGGATTTCCAAAATGAAACATAAGGATTGGCAATGACTTATGAAGTTATCTTTATTGATAATATGCAATAGCATTTGAGCCTTACTTATTCTAATATGCAACAACTTATCTTCTTCCGTAAACTAATATAAAACAACTTTGTAAGTTGTTGCTTAATATATTTTACTATGAAGTCAAAATGTCTCGCTTTTTTTTCATTTTAGAGTCAAAAAAAATAACTTTAATTAGATAAGCTTTACTTTAAAAAAAAAATTAAAAAGATTGACACGAAGTCCTCCTTAGTGATAATACGCAACAACAAGTGAGCCTTAATTTTTCAATAGGCAACAACTTGTTATCTTGCATAAACTAATAGAAAACAACTTTCTAAGTTATTGCTTATAGTTTTCATTTAAAGTCAAAATGTCCCGCTCTTTTTTTAATTTAAAGCCAAAATCTTATGTTCAAAAAAAACAATAGCAAAATAAAAATGACGAGCAACGAATTCAAACAAAAAACAATTACTTGTGTAAATCGTTGCCTATTATTTAATAATATGCAACAACCTGCAAAAGTTGTTGTGCATTCCACAAATAGGCAACAACTTTTAGGTCGTGGCCTAGATTTTCGTTGCCTAATTCATGTTTTCTTGTAGTGAGTGGCAGAGAAGAAAGGGGCGATAGAGAAAATGAGAGTACGAAGGGAAAAAGGGAATATAGGCGGCAAAAACTTGTGAATCCGAGGGAGAAAGTTTAGAATGTTTTAGAAGTTTTAAGAAATTGGAATGTTTAAAAGTTTAGATAGGAGGGGGATTTTATCCCGCTCAAAATTTCAGCCAAAACTCCATTTTAAAATTGTATGTAGTTTAAAATTACTAGTTACATCTAATTTTGGAATTTTTAAAATTACTAGTTACATCTCCATTTTATTCTGCTTAAAAGACACAAATATTTGTGTCATGTGTGTTGAACACACTGC
This sequence comes from Oemleria cerasiformis, assembly GCA_037349345.1. Classification (NCBI taxonomy): domain Eukaryota; kingdom Viridiplantae; phylum Streptophyta; class Magnoliopsida; order Rosales; family Rosaceae; genus Oemleria; species Oemleria cerasiformis. The sequence goes on from JAZGTL010000008.1 coordinate 3,328,306, forward strand.
AATCAACTTACTTTCCATAAATTAATGGGGTTGAATTCGTACCGGCCGTCAACCCACTGTTCATATGACTAGACTGACTGGACAACACTCTATTGAATAATGTAAATGACACAATTATTTGTGTCTTATAAGTTCAAAACACTACACAACATAGACCATTTGTGCATTTCTCAAAAAGGCACTTATTTAAAGACATAAATATTTGTGTCTTATATGTTGAGCACGCTATCAACAACTGACCTTCTGTGTTCTTCGTAGACTGTGACCAACAACTTTTCAGATGATTGGACAACTCTCTATTGAGTAATGTAAAGGACACCAGTATTTGTGTCTTGTAAGTTAAGAACACTATACACTCCCAAGCGACCGACAACACAATATAGGACACAAATAGTTGTCTTATTTGTTGAGAACACGTGTTTGTTGAGATTCAATTCAAACATATGATTTGACAATACACACAAATAATTGTGTCTTATATACTGAGATCAGTACACACAATAGATTTTTGTGTCTTTTGATATTGAATTTTAATTATTTGTTGAGAACATTGCTTACATGCATTTGGGAGGTTTGAGATTCCCTTTAATTTAAAATTCACTGTATTGAATTAAAAAATTATGACGTTGAACTACACGTGCATCACATACTAATCTTTTATGATTAATCCCTTTCACATGTTGATTTATTCATATTTTTGGTTTCACATGTGTATTAGTAACAAAGGTAGTATAATAATAGATCAATTTCTAGACACATACTATCGCTCCTAAGTTTTAGGAGCTGAAAACCTAGACAACGTTACTTTTCCAAACGGCGCTGGCTGCCACCAAATTTCGGTTCGTGGCCGTCCGGTCGGATCCACGAATCATTGGCCCCTCTAAGCGAGTACGTAATGAATCAGAGATGATTGAGGACGATGAAGGGGACGCGTGCCACCAGCCTGGGGTGGCGCTGACTGCTCCCTCTTTCAAGGACATGTTACAAAGCCCCGTTGTGTTCTCTCCGGGACAACAGACGTAGGGGAAGGGAACGATGATGGATGCGAACTAGGTTCTCAGAGTGGATGATTTCACCATGGAGCACACCATGGGTGGGTCGTCCATCAGATTTTCAGATACGGTGAAAGAGAAGTTACATGAATCTTGGAATAACGTTGTCATTCTGAAGTTTGTTGGTCGCAATCATAATTTTGGCTTCATGGATGCCAGACTGAAGCAGCGTTGGAATCTTAAGGGATCATTGCAATTGGTAGACATCGACAATGGTTTCTTTATCTGTAGGTTTTCGCTGGAGGCAGACTTACAATATGTACTTACTAGCGAGTTATGGGTGGTTGCTGGTCAATATCTGGTTGTGCAAAAATGGTGCCCCCAATTTGATGCAGAGAAGGAGGAGATCTCAAGAATCATGGTCTGGGCTAGACTCTCTGGAATCTTTGTTGAGTATTTCACAAAGGAGACGGTGAGGATAATTGGGGATCAACTAGGGACTACGTACAAGGTGGACTTTCATACGATTGCGCAGTCGCGTGGGAAGTATGCTCGAGTTTGTGTTGAGCTTAACCTAACTATGCCTCTAGTCCCGTTGGTGGTTGTTGAGGGAAAGCGGGTTTGTGTGGAGTATGAAAATCTCCCTGAAATCTTTCTAGGGTGTGGAAAAGTAGGGTTGTTCCAGGACCATTGCAAACATAGGGATAAGGAGACAAAGAGTTTTTCAAATGGCAGTGACGAGCCAGATATGGGGTTGGACTCCATGGTCCCGGAAACCCAAGTCACCAATCAGGAAGGCGTGCTGAAATCCCAACAGGGCTTTGGTGTCTGGAATATTGTTCCGAACCGGAAGAAAGGAGGAAACCCAGTGGGTAATAAGGGTAAAGGTCCCTTGGCTATTGTGGCGTTGGCTGGTGGTTCTCGGTTCACTGCAATAAGTGTAGAGGAAAAGGCTCTAGGGTCTGGGACAGTTGGTGAACTTGAGCATGCGACAATCGATGAAGGTCTGGGGGACGCTAGTGTGGGGAACCCTACGAGGGAAATGCCTAAGGATGCTACGAAAAAAAGGAGTAACGGGCATGCAGGACCAAAAAAGAAGGTAGGGCGACCAAAAAAGACCGGTGAGGACATTACAAATCAAATTGGGGAGGAACATGCAGGATTTAGGGTTGCTGGTTTGGGGCTACATAAGCTGGGAGGCCAGCAGAATAAATCGAGGATAAGGCGTTTTCTGGCTACTTTGGGTGGCAACCGTGAAAATGATGGGGACATGGTTCTGATGAATAGCGCTACTCCTGGTAGAGAGGTGCGTGGATAACATGCGTTGTGTTCTAGGCCAACTTTGGATTCCAAGTTTGGGCACCAACCGATTGGCAAGGACAGCAATGGTGCTCTATCCAGTACTACAGAAGGATCAGATACAGGGACATGCCATATTGGTGCTACCCACGCAGATCCGAGTTGTGTCCTCCCCGTGAATGGGGAGGCGATGTTGCTGTCCTAATTGGTAGTAAGTAGGCTACTTCCTTTGTTATTGTTTCTTATGCCGATAAACATCTGAAGTTGGAATGTGAGGGCAGCATGTAGAAATTCCATTCAACGTGTTGTTTGGGATCATTGCAATCTGCATGATGTCAATATTTGTATTTTAGTTGAACCACGAATTAGCGGCTCTCGAGCTCTGAGGGTTTTGAAATCACTGGGTTTCCCTAAATTTGATTTGGTTAACGCAGTGGGTTTTTCTGGAGGTATTTGGGTACTGTGGGATGATAATAGAGTTAAGCTAGAGGTTATTGACATATTTGAGCAATCTATTTCAGTGGTGATCTCTGTGGGTGGAGGCCCGCGTTGGTTGATTACTATGGCTTATGCCAGCCCCTGTGCCGTGAGAAGATTGCTGTTGTGGGAGCACTTGGATGAGTTGGTTGCGAACCATTATCTTCCCTGGGGTCTAATTGGGGATTTCAACGAAGTGATCGTCCCTCATGAGAAGTGGAGTCGACGAAGGGCCTTTAACCCGGGTGGTATAGGTACTTTTGTGGCTCGGCAGAATCTTATTGATTTGGGTTATGTTGGAGCCAAATTCACTTGGTCTAATAACCAGGATGGCCAGCGGAATGTGCTTATGCGGCATGATAGGGACCTTTGCAATGCTAAGTGGCGGTTGAGGTTCCCGGAGGCATATGTCCAGCATCTTGTAAGAGCGAAGTCTGATCATTGTCCTTTGGTCCTACATCTACATCCCTCATAGAGGGGTGACCCGAGGCTTAAACCTTTCCGGTTTGAAGCCATGTGGATTAAGCATGGGGACTTTCTGAATTTAAGGATGCAAGTTGGAGTCATAGGGGTGAGAGCTTGGTTGGAAGCAGGGGCAGATAACCAAGGGTTTGAAAAAGTGGAACAATGATACTTATGGGCATCTTCGGGAAAGGAAGACCAGGGTCCTTGCACGCCTTGCGGGGCTCCAAATGGCTATGGGTGTTGAGCCAGGTATTGAGTGGGAGAACCTGGAACGATCTCTGCAGCGAGAATATTCAGAGATCCTTGACTAGGAAGAGATTTTCTGGAGGCAGAAATCGAGAGTGCAATGGCTTAGTGAAAGAGATCGTAATACCAAGTTCTTTCACACTTCGACGGTTATCCGGCGTCGGAGAAATAAGCTCCAGGGTTTAGTTAACACAGATGGTAGCTGGGTGACTAAGAAATAAGAGATGAAAGCTGTGGTAGTTGAGCATTTCAAAGCTCTCTTTTCTATTCCCACCAGAGTTGTGGCGAGCAGCATCTCCCTAGGGGTTTCCTGGATCTCTCGATGGAGCATATGGTTGGTTTGGAGTCTCAAGTAAGTGATGATGTTATTAAAAATCACCTTTTTGCTATTTGGCCAACTAAAGCTCCGGGTCCTAAAGGTTTTCCGGCATGTTTCTTTCAAAATTGTTGGAATATTTGTGGTAGTGATATGTGTAAGCAGGTGAAAGAGACTTTTAATTTTGGCCTCCCCCCTGCACCGAATGAGACTACCATTACGTTGGTGCCAAAGGTCGAGAACCCGAGGTCCATGGCTCAATTGCGTCCAATCAACCTTTGTAACACTATCTATAAGGTGCTGTCTAAAATGCTGGTCAGTCGTCTCCGGCCTATTCTCCAAGATCTTATCAGCCCTAATCAGGCTAGTTTCATTCAAAGCAGACATATTACAGATAATATTATCCTAGCTCAGGAGCTCCTGCATAAGTTCAGCCGCACTAAAGGGAAGAAAGGATATATAGCGTGGAAAATTGATTTGTCTAAAGCATGAGATCGGTTGAGTTGGGAATTTATCTGGACGGTTCTTGTTGAGGTGGGGGGTCTGTTAGGGTGAGAGAGTTGATTATGCAATGTGTTACTACTGTTTCTTCCCAGGTAGTGCTTAATGGTGAGCAGACGGATTCGTTTGCCTCTCAGCGTGGGGTCCAGCAAGGGGATCCACTCTATACCTACTTGTTTGTTCTTTGCTTGGAGAAACTGTCTCATTTGATTAGCGAGGTTGTGCAGAGTGAAAAGTGGAGGGTAGTGAACATTTCCCGTGAGGGGCTGAAAATCTCGCACCTCTGCTTCGCATATGATATCATTCTATTTGCAGAGGCTAGTACCAGCCAAGCTAGAGTTATCAAAAGGTGTTTGGACCATTTCTGTGAGGCCTCTGGTCAAGCGGTTAGCTATGAAAAGTCTCGAGTTTTCTGTTCTCCCAATGTCCGGCGGCATCTTGCAAGGAAAAACAGTGATGTTTGTGGGTCTCCCCTCACGAATGACCTGGGCTGTTATCTTGGGGTCCCCCTGGTGCATAAACGTGTCAATAAGGCTACTTACTGGAAGGTGGTGGAAAAGGTTCAAAGCAGGTTAGCCCTTTTGGAAAAGTACGATGTTAAGCATGGCGAAAAGGATGACTCTCATTAAATCGGTGAACGAGTCTATCCTGGTTTACACTATGCAAACTGTGAAGCTCCCTATTAGTATCTGTGATGAATTAGACGACCGTTTAAACATAAACTTCCTTTGGGGAAGCAGTGAGGGGCAACAGAGAGTTCCCTTGGTCAATTGGGAGACTGTAGTAAAGCCGAAAAGGAAGGGTGGCCTTGGGCTGAAGCAGTCTGAAGTTATGAATAGGGCTCTCCTAGCTAAGAATGGTTAGAAAATGCTGAAGCAGCCGAACAACCTCTGGGTACGAGTTCTAAGTGCCAAATAATTGAATCATGATGTGCATTCACTCATGAGGGAAACCATCCCCAAAAATACGGCTCCTTCATCTACCTGGCGTGTTATTCGTGTTGTGGTGGATACTTTGCTTTAGGGTTGTAGAACTCGGTTAGGGGATGGGAGTATTACGGATTTCTGGACTGATGGTTGGAGTGATCTAGGCATTTTAAAAGACCATGGGATTGTCATCACGGCAGCAGCTATATGCATGAGGGGGCTTCGGACATGAGGAAGCTTGAGGAGGATCTCCCACTAGACATAATTAGGAGGCTAGTATGGATTACATTGGGTCTGCCGGGGGCAGGGGCAAACACAGTTATATGGCGGCCTACCTCCAATGGACGTTTCACGGTTAAATCTGCCTATGAAATGTTTTTCGTCGACATTTCACGGCGAGCCCTTTTGTGTGTAGTGTGCGGTAATGCCGAGGAGACTGTTGAGCACTTGGTGCATCGGTGCCCTATGGCCCTGGATGTTTGGGCCAATTCTGGCAGCCCGGTCAACTTGGGAAGTGATGTTTCGGCTCCGGTGATGGAGTGGATCCTGTTGAACCTCCGTAGTATGACTATGATGGAGTATGGTGTTGGTTGGTCGACTCTCTTTCTGTTTGTTTGCTGGTACCTATGGCGTTGGAGGAATCAAAGAGTTTTTGAGACGGAGTTTGTGCTCCTTGGGAACGTTAATAAGTTCTTACAATTGGCGGCGAGGGAGTGGCTCCAGGCCAACTCTTGTTCTGCTGCCAAGCCAGGTAGACAGGTTGTCTTGCTTTCCTGGTCTAGGCCTGATGAGGGGGTGTGGAACGTTAATACAGATGGCAGCCATACCAATGATACTGGCAGTATTGATGCTAGGGGAGTCATTCGCAACAGTGCAGGGGGCTGGGTTATGGGTTTCACTGCGAATCTAGGCCAAGGCATGGTCTTGGAGGCTGAGTTGAGAATGATCCCTACATCCTCGCTAGTATGGCGAAATAAGTATTCTATGTGGATGATCCAAAAGCTGGTGTTGGTTGGTGAGTAGCTGAGCTGGTGAATCATGGAAATATTTGGGACTTGGATGACCGTAAGATGGAGAAACATACGATGACCAAATCGTTTACCAGGTGGATTCCTCGGCATCCACCCTAAATATGGATGGAGTACGGACCAACGACATCATCCCACCAATTGCGATTGATGACATTTTTATTGATCTCGGGGAATTAGAACAAATTGAAAGTGATTATGAGGAATCAAGTACTGTGCACATCTCGGATGATGAGCGTGATTGGGAGGGGGTGAGCGAATCTGACACCGAATGAAAGTTGTAAATTAGAAATTTCATTTATATATTTAATATCCATCTTCAAATCAATAAATGTGATTTATATGTATGTTTTATGATTTCTTCACAAAAGTTTCAATTAATATTTTATGTACTAAAGCCACAAACTTTGATGTCCTCATCCTTGATTCAGCTTCCCAACATTTCATCTTACTTGATAAAATAGTGTATAGAATTTTGGGAAAAATGGGAAATAACATTTGCCCGACGAATATACTTGTACATCCGTCGAGCAAAGGCTTCCAAAATCATCACGTGTTTCTCTGTTCGATGGGCGGTTGCCAAAACTGGAAGTGTATGCCCGACGAATATTCATTTATCTTCGTCGGCCAATATATACCAGATTCAATTTACATTTATTTATTAAACACATATTTTAAATTACTTACGAAATGAAATGGACCGATCTAACCGTCCACATTTATTGTAGGTGCTGATAGATCGCCTACGCGAAAGATTACCCAATTTGGAAATCCCGGGATTAGATAACTGTGCACGACGATTCAATGGTTACACAACGTTTCTTCACGATCGGACGGCTTGAAATCCTCAAACATCAAGATTTTCGACAGGCGAGATCTAGGCACGTAAAACCACAAAGTGAACAGTTAGATTAGTCAAATTCAATCGTTTGAATATCAATAGAACCAAAACTTCGCAAAATGTATTGAAGTTTCCTTCAAGTGTTTAAACTCCTTGATGAATATGCTTGTTTTATGATTTTCAATAATTTACAAATTGAAATGGACCGATCTAACCGTCCACATTTATTGTAGGTACTCATAGATCGCCTACGTGAAAAATTACCCAATTTGGAAATCCCAGGATTAGGTAACGACGTGCAACGATTCAACGGTTACACAACATTTCTTCACAATCGGACGGCTTGAAATCCTCAAAACATCAAGTTTTTCGACGGGTGAGGTCTATAGACTTAAAAGTAACCATTGAACAGTCAAATTTTTGAAATTCTATCGTTTGAATATCAATTGAACCAAAACTACGAAAAAACCCAATGAAATTCACAAACTTAACAATCGAGCCACATAAGCTCCGAAAAACATGACAATAACGATCGATGGGGCTTTAGGTATGTAAAACCAAAAATTGAACGGTCCCGATCTTGAAAATTCTATTGTCGGACCTAGTTTTTAGATCAGTCATAAACTCAACAACATAAGAATTTAGCCCGACGAAGGTAACTATTCACGAGTCATTATGTAATCAGGCGTTGGGCAACTATACGCATGTCGTTGGGCAACGTAAAAAAAACGCACACTTTTTTTTCGCAAAAATTTCAAAAATTTCACCAAAATTTTCACGAAAACTCAAACTTACTGAGTATATTTGCCCGACAAACTGTAAACTTGTTACCCGACGAATATCCACCGCATTTTGTTACCCGATGAATTCATTAAAAGTTGGCCCGACGTAGGGTTCGTCGGGCAGGGTTATTCAGACAGATAAATCGCGACCGACTCTTCTTCTTCTTCCTTCTTCTTTATTTTCCTCGTTGTCTCCCGACCGCCACCTCTCGGCAACACAAACCAGCCTTCGTCTGCGGAGGTCGCCGGCGTCCAATACCACTCCCTCCTTTTCTCGCTCTCTCTCACTCGGACTACGCCTCTCACTCCGATGTCGCAGCTCTCTCTCGCACCGCCTCTCTCTCACCGAGGTTAGGTCTCGTCGCCGCACCTATCTCTCGCCAGCAGTCATCTCAAGGTCGAACTCCTTCTCCCTCTCTCTCTATTGTTAATGTGGATTGGTTATTGTTAATTTTGATTGTTTATATTTTAATTTTAGTTTGAATTGAAATTTCAATTGAAATTTGGTTTGGATATTATGAAATTGTATTGAAATTGGAATTGAAATTTGGATTGGATTTTGGCAGATTGTGCATTTTTCTCAAATTTGCATATTGGGAATTTAGGGTTTTTAGTTGAATATTGTGAATTTGGATTGGATTGGAATATAAATATTTGGTTTACTAAGTTTGTTTGGATTGAGGAATTTAGGGTTAATGTTGAAGATTTGTTGAAATTTTGATGTTTGGTATAATGTTGAAATTGATATAATGTTATTAATTTTGCATATGATTTTTGTTATGATTTTGGATATGAATTTTATGTAAATTTTGGATATGTGAATTTTATGAATTTTGGATATTTGAATTTAAAAAAATTTATGTGAATTTTTGATATGGTGTAGGATATTTGAATTTTGGATATGTGAGTTTTATAAATTTTTTATATGTGAAATTTACGATTTTGGATATTATTATTGTATGTTTGGATTAATTTGTAAGTTTGATTTTATTCCCGAAATTTGGATTTAGAAATTTAGGTATAATGTTGTGAATTTTGAGTTTAGTAATTTAGGTTTAAGTTTGTTTGGATTAATTAGTATTTTAGGTTTTATTTCGGTTTGTATTGGTTTTATTTTAAAAAATTAGAATTTGGTGGTTTTAGTGTTTAGATACCAATTTACTAATTTTCAATAAAAAAAAATCTTGTTTTATTTATTTATTTATTATTCGAATTAAAAAATGTTGGTTAATTTTATATGTGGTATTGTTTTTATTTTGTGAATTTAATATTTAATATTAAAAATGTTTGGTTTTTTTTTATTAAATTAAAAATATGTTGATTAATTTTATATTAATTATTTTAAATTTCTTATTGTAGATGTCGCACCGCACCTTGATCACATCTAGGACCCGCCCTGATCTCGTTGATCATGCGGCGAAGAAGGCAGCCCCTGCCTCAGTTGCCTCAACAGCGGCGTCCGTTCAGGCACCGATCTCGGATCATCAGCGACCCGGTGCGCGATCAGCTAGTCGACAGCACAGCAAGAAACGGGGGGAACCCCATACTAATCCCCAGCCCCCACAGGACGACGCTAGAGCAGACGAATCGGCGACTGTTGTCGGAGCACTCCCTAAGGGTAAGTTGATTATTTTGTTTATTTAAACAATCGTTTTTATTTGTTACTTATATTATGTACGAATGTTCATCAAATTTGCAAGGAAGTCGGTGAACGTGCGCGGGATCAACCGGGGTTGACATCCCAGCGGATTTGTAGGACAACGAATGCAAAGATCCCGGTGGTGTACGTGCCTCGCCTCCGGTCAACGCCCGTAAAAATTCACAGCTTGTTGGTGCATGACATTGGCGCGATTCTTCGCACCAAGTCCTTGATGATGGGGGATACTTTTAGGAACCAACCCCCGGAGGAGAAAACTCATTGTTGGGGAGAGTTATCGGTACGTGTTTCTCCCTTTTTTTACATTAATTTCATTTTTTATAATTATTTTACTAACTTTAATAATTTATTGCATATCAATTTTGAGTTCAACCTGGAGGACACCGACGTTAGTAAATACCTGAGAAACCACTAGCAGTTACGGTACGCCGACTGGAAGTACGAGCTCCACAAGTACTACAAGAGCTGGTCTTCCCTGGAGGAAGCTCGGGCAAATCCTCTAGAGGAGTTGGACGGGGCGAAACTGGCAGGGTGGTTGTGGTTGTGCGACCATTTCGTGTCCCCCACCTATGTGGTACGTACGATCCACCTAGTTAAATTATTTATTTATTTTTTATGTTATTTTCCATTTGAAAATATAATTTTTGTTTTTACTAATGAATAGCAAAAATTGGTTGGCAACACATCAAACTGGGGAGCGACGAAATTCAACCACCACGGGGGTCGTGATCCTTATCGGCCCGGCATGAGGATCGGCGCATCGCCGGATCGATGTTCCTGGAAGTGGATGCTTGGGGGAAAGTGTATGATGGCCAGGGAAAACAAGATGCTGACAATATTCACGTAAGTTTATTTTTTTCAAATTAAACATTAATTTTTAATTTGATAATTATGTTTCTAATTAATATTTATTCGAATTTGTAGGCGACGATGGAGCAAGACGTCCAGCATACACATGATGAGCTCGCGCAACAGCATCCCGATGTGCCGTTGGAGCAGCAGCTACCAGTTCCCGAGAGGTCGATCGTCATCCTGGAGCAACGACTTGGTAGGCGTCCAAGGAAGATCGTTCGGGGGCGGGCGACGGGATAGTTCAGGATGTCTCCAGTCACACTTCGAGTTCTTCTTAGGGAGCCAATCCCGAGGTGATGTCGGAGCTCAAGAGAAACTTCGAGAGCCTCCAGGTCGAAAATGCTGAGATCAAGGCTCAAAACGCGCAGATCCATACCCAAAACGATCAAATCAAGACCGCCCTCGCCAAAGTGCTTGCCCGCTTGGGTGAGTGTAGGCTGGATGAGCTTCTGTCACAGCCTCAGCCCTCGGCCCAACAGTCCGTCCAGGACCCCGACCACCCCGACCCATCGCCGAGTAATTAGAATTTAATATGTAAAACATTGTTTTAGTTTTAATTATGTAAAAACATAACATTAATTTTTATAAATATTTTTTTTTCTTTTTATTCGTTTTATTCTTTTAATTGTATTTTTTTAAATATTTTTATTTTAATTATATATATTTATTTAATTAAATAAATTATTAATTTTTTTTTAAATATTAACTTTTTGCCCAACGCATAATTATTTCGTCGGGCAAAATAATAACTTCGCCCGGCGCAACGTCTTCGTCGAGCAACATATGTTGACTTTGGATTGCTCGACAACTCATATGCGACGAATAGATTCGCTGGGAAAGTTTTAAATTACTCGACAAATTTACTGTTTCCATCGACTAACCTCAAGTCCAAAGGACGTTGCCCGATGACGAATCGCCGAATTTAACGTTGCTCAACGAACATTAAATTTTGCTTGACGAACACGTTTCGGCGGACAAGTTTTCTTTTCTTGTAGTGGTGGTGCCCAGAAGTTCATTAGAAGGAGCTTTTAGTCTTTTTTTAATTATGTGCGTGCCAACTAGCAGTAGAGTGTAAATCTTTCACATGGGTCAATGGTCTTCCAGTCTTGTCATACGAGTTCTCTCTATTGCTGCCCAGTTTTTTTTTTTTTTTAACACTTATAAAATAATCATATTCATATATAATTCATGAATATAGAACTTACTCAAACATGAATTAGTATTATTAATTGGAGATAGAAACAAAGTGCGGAGTCTTTGTTTATTTATTTGCGGAATCTTTATTTATTTATTTGCGGAGTCTTTGTTTATTTATTTGCGAAGTCTTTGTTTATTTATTTGCGGAGTTTTTTTTCGTTTGGTTAAGATATACAAAGACCATATCATCGATGTACTGCTTCGTAGCTAGCTAGACTAGTGGGTGATCTTATATTATTATACAATGACTCTATCAGGTATACGTGCGCCTTCCATTCCCTGATATTAATTGTTTCAGTTTCATCAGTGAAGGTGGTTTGAGCATATAATGAGACTTATAGTAACTCATCAATTAAGCAATCGATCGGAAAATTAATTTGTTGACGATAACACATACATGTCATCATTTGGTAATTGAATTCCAAAAAAGGTAGACAAAATGTGTTAAAATAAATTTTCACCTGACAAATTAACTATCAGATATATGCATGTATCAAATAATAAGTCCGTACAAATCCTGCAGTAAACCTTCCATCCGCGACTTGTATTCTAAACCCTTCCAAATACTTGTCAAGAAGTTGATCGCATACCTTATTTCTTCTACAGATTTAAGTACCACTGTTGCATGTGTTTGTTATAAGTTAGTCCAATTTTTTCTTCCCAAATAGAAATGGTATCGAAAACAGAGGTGAGAAGTAATTCTTTCAAATAATGGTAGGGGGCTTTCTTTTCAGAATGGTGTAATCTCTGCTTCATATAAGAAAAACCATGTTGGGGTACTTCTGGTCCAATTTAATGTGTACAGCTAGGCGCATTGGTCCTTGCTGTGTACCCATATCTATGTTTTTAATTATATGAATCAGTTTCTTATGGTCCATCATGGAGGCTGTTATATCATATCATAGAGGCTGTTAGAAAAATTAATCTAGCTCTAGAATAATTAAAATTAAAGCTGAACAAGTATTACAAAGCGCATAACAAATTAACAATCAAATTGGCAGCTCTTGATCTTGTGTGGTTTTGAACTTGAAGTCGAAGGCATTGACTCCAGTGTAAACCCCGTCATCCAAGTCGCTGGTAATCATTTTTCCTCTAGTAGTAATGTTGCGCTCCTTGTAGGAGAAAGGAACATCACACCAAGCCTCGGTGGCCACCAGTCTCACCTTCACCCTCGTCTTTGCCGGAACAATAACATTACAAACAGTTGTCTTCACACTACTTGTCACCGTCTCACTTCCGCCTTCGGGCTTCATTTCTTTTCCCGAAAAATCAAGCTCCATCTTTCCATCGTCTGCAATTACTGGAAACCCGACACGCAAGCCACTTTTCATGTTCAACTTGAACTTGGAAGAAAGGCTTGAATTCCAACTCCGTCTCCATGTCCTTGTATATGTGAGCATCAATTCCACAGCCTCAGATTCTTCACTAGAGTTAACCGCCTCTCCCTTGGCCATTTCAATCACTTGTTGGTTGTAGATCCTTGTATCCCGAATGCGAAAAATTACATTGGAGACCTCACACCAGCATGAAACATGCTCATATACCCCGAGGTGTCGCTCTACCTGAGCACTAGGGTTGTAGGCACTCAAACCGGCCGTAATTCCATAGCCGTAATGTGTCAACCGGCCCAAGAAATTTTTGTTATGCATGCTGCGGAGAGCAATAATATTGTCACGAATTTTGACAGGCCAGAACAATGTTTCGGTGGTGGTGGGGTCATCTGTGTCTGCCATAATCCAATCAGCGTCGCCAACACTCCAGAATTTGCCCAAGGAGTTGGACTTTATGCGGATGCTTCCATCTTCTTTGGTGAAGACCACGTTCACCGACGTTGGATTGTCCCACTCATCTTTTAAGAAGGTCATATATGGGAGTGGTTGCTCAACCCAATAATTGTCGGTCCACTGGGGAGACAAATACTTTCCATTAGCTGAGCTTGAGAAGACCACATATTTGGGAACTTTCACTAGCGATGTCCAATCGATAACGGTGCATTCATCCAACAGCTCCATGTTCGGCGAGGAAAATCCTTGATAGGCTTCTACAGTTGTCTCATTGTCTGACGACAACAAGGAGTTTATTCTATGGATGTGGACAAATCGGAGGATGGAGATGGCACCATCAACTATATTTTCACCTTGGTAGACAGGTTTGAACAAGGTACAAGACTCCATGGATTGATCTTCCACTCGCTTAGCCTCCACAGCAACAATCCTTGGTTGAGGATTATCAGAAGAAGAATTCTTGTGGTCTTCCACTCGTGCCAGGTATTTGTTGTTGTGACAGCATCGAATGTTGACTAGTCCTTTATTCGTACTCCCCATTGCTGTCTTCACTTGAAACTTGGCGCAAGGGCTCCATACATCCTCTGCAGAGAAGCTTAGAAGCCCTTCTGGTAGCCCAGGCTCGCCATCAATATTTTCTTCACGTTCTTCAGGATGGATGCAGCGCAAGTATTTGTTGTTGCGGTTTGATTTCAGCACCACAAAGTTTGGCAGTGCCATTTTAGCTGCTAATATAGCTACCTACCTTGCTCTCTCAGTATATGATTCTCTTTTTTTCTTTTTCAATTCCCTGATTCTCTTCAATCTGTGGACTATATTCCTCCAATTGTGCAAAAGCTTGCTAGAAACAAAAGAAAAAAGAACACCCTTCAATATAGTGAAATTATCCTACAAACATTTCATCATTTGAATTTAATGAAATAATTAATATAAGGTATCTGCATTAAAAATATAATTTACTATGTAGTCTATTATAAATGTAACTTCTATAGCCAAATTTCAACTTTCAAATTTCAAAACTCCAACACGTCGACCGCATTTTCAAGATGGCAGAAAAAAATGAATTAAACACTTGGACCGGCCAGTGCATCACGGATTCACTGCATCTCGATTAGAGTTAAATAAATTGTACAATTATATATTATTGTGCAGCTGTCACAGAGTGGCCGGCACATGGCAACTACGACAACTTGACATCATTAAAAAATTTCAGAGAGACTTGTCTTTAATTTATTATGTCAAGAGATTTTTAGGTGAGATGGAAGGTAAGAAGTTCAATGGTGGATGCTCTTACTTGTCGCTAATGTAGGGCATGGTGTGCTGCAGTGGTTAAGGCAAATCTGGATGGTTAAGGCAACACAATAAATAACAAATTAATATACTAGCTAATTTGTTAGATATTCTTTTCTTTATGTTAACAAAGAAAACAATACCGCTTCCACATAGTAATATATATTAATAAATAATCACGTATGTCAGACAAAACCTCAAAGTCTCTATATATCAATAACGTAATGAAAGAAAAATCATCACGCATGTAGCTTGCAGAGCCTTTAGTGAGAAGGGAAAAATTAAGTACATACTTGATTGATATTTGGAGAAATAGTAAGTGTTACTAGTAAAATGGCATTGCCAAGGTTTGTGGTGCTGAAATCAAACCAAAACAACAAGTACTTGCGGTATCTACATGAAGAAAAGAATGGCGTGCCAGCAGGATTTCTCAGCTTCTGTGGAGAGGAGCCATGGAGCCATTACTCAACCTTCGAATTGGAGAGATCCAAGACTAGTAATAATGAGGACTTAGTCCACTTCAGATGTTGTTACAACAACAAATATTTGTCCATCATGAACCAGTGGATTGTTGCTGGGGCTCATGAACCGGTGGAAGACCAATCCATACTTTCATGCACACTGTTCGAGGCCGTCTTCTTAGATGATCATCGTCCGGCTGACGATGCTTACGGTCTCAGCTATACTCTCCGATTTCGCCACGCCCAACTGGGCAACTTCATGCTATTATTGGAGAATAAGACGGTGGCCCGATTTGGAGGCCTCTCTCTGGGATCTGCCTGGCCGGATGTCAACTTATTGGATTATGTGTGTACACTTACTGATCGAGAATCAATACTCACACTTCCCAAACACTTGGCCTTCAGATGCTTCAACGGTAACTACCTCTGCGCCCGGAGGATCAGAGGAAGCTCGTATCTCCAGTTCAAATCCGATGACGTAGAAAATATTCTTGCCCAAGAAATGGTACAGCAAGAAGTGTTCACCAACGCGGATGGAACCCTCCGCTTAAAGTCCAACTTGTTTGGCAAATTTTGGAGGCTTGTTCCGGGGACGGATGATTTTATCTTGGCTGATGACACGTCAGATGTCTCCTTGGCTAGCAAACATACGCTGTTTTGGCCCATCAAAGTTGGCGAAAGTCGGATTGTTCTTCGGAACATGCATAACGACAGATTCTGCAAATGGTACGAAACGGAAGTTGAAGGGGCTCTGAGTGGCAACGACTACAATGTCTCGGACCGTTCAACCCTCGAGGTCCATGAGCTTGTTGACTTAAGAAAGCTCTATAATGTCAAATTTCGCCTCGGGGATTCGAGGATCTACAACAGGAAGACGGTGGAGATGGCTCGCGAAGTGGCCGTTAACCTTACTGAAGAATCTCAGACCCTAGAGGTTACGCTTTCTCATACAAAAATGAGGAAAAGCAGTTGGAGTTGGAGCACTACATGGATGTTGAAACCCGGCGTCAAGAGTAGCATCCATGCCGAGGTTCCTGTAATTGCAGACCATGGGAAGGTTGAGATCGACATGACAGCTGGAGAAGTGGTGCACGAGGCAGCAACTGTGACAGTCACAGGTAGCGATGTGATGACGACGGCTGAGTATAAGATTGTTGTTCCGGCGGAGACTACGGTGAAAGTGAGGCTTTTAGCGACGGAGGCTTGGTGCGATGTTCCTTTCTCCTACACGCAGGACGACACTCTTGCTAACGGCAAAATAATTACCTACGACAAGGACGACGGGGTTTACACCGGCGTAAATGCCTTCGACTTTAAGTTCCACACCACAGAAGAAATGCTTTAGAAATTGTAATTACAGGATATTGTATTTTCAGAAAATTCCTATTCTAATAACCTAATAAGGGATTTGTTATTTTTGAGGAAAATGCACCAACTTAAAATTTTTATACTTTTTTCCTTTTTGTAAAACTATGAATTCATTGATATATTTTTTAGGGCCTTTTTTTTTTAACATTTATATGTCAAGAAAGGTATTTATAACGACTTGAATAAGAGACACTCATATTACATATTACATAAATTAATATTTATTATATATGTATAAAATATAAATAATTTAAAAATATAAATAATATAAATATAGGAAAAATATATTTGTACACTTCGTTCATCGCGCAAAAATGTCCCATATTCGGTACACGCTCACCGAATAAAGGACATCAGTTGCCCGACGAACTTGTATATAATTCGTCGGGAAATATGTTTCATATTCGGTACACGCAGGACGAATATGGGACAACTTTGCCTGACGAACAGTACAAGTTTGTTGAGCAAGATCTAACAGAAATTTCCACATTTACTTACTAAACAACGGTTTTAAATACACTGCGAAATGAATTGACCAATATTAACCGTCCACATTTGTTGTACGTACTCATAGATTGCCTATGCCAAAAATTAGCCAATTTCAATATCCTGGGGGTAGGTAATGGTGTGCGACGATTCGACGGTTACATAATTGTTTTTCACGATCAGACGACTTTAATTCCTCAAAACCTGACGATTTTCGACAGCCAACCTCCAAGCATGTAAAACCACAAACTTAACGGTCACGATCTTGAAATTCGATCATTTGGATATCCGTTAAACCATAACCTTCCAAAGACATATTGAAATATACTTAAAGTGTTTGATGAATAAGCTGATTTGACGGGTTTAAATACTTTGTGAAATGAATTGACTGATCATACCCATCCACATTTATTGTATGTACTCATCAATCATCTACGCCAAAAATTAGCAAATTTTGAAATCCCGGGAGTAAGTAACGATGCGTTATGATTCAACGGTTACATATAGTTTTTTGACAATCGGACAGCTTTAACTCCTCAAAACCTGACGATTTTTTACGGGCGACCTCCAGGCACATAAAACGACAAATTGAACGACCACGATCTTGAAATTCGATCGTTTGGATATCCGTTCAACCATAACCCTCAAAAGACATATTGAAATATACTTAAATTGTTTGATGAATAAGCTGATTTTACAGGTCTAAATACTTTGCGAAATGAATCAACCGATCTTACCGATCACATTTATTGTACGTACTCATAGATCGCCAATGCCAAAAGTTAGCCAATTTCTAAATCCCGAGAGTAGGTAATGGTGCGTGACGATTTGATGGTTACATAACGTATTTTGGCGATCAGACGACTTTAACTCCTAAAAACCTTATGGTTTTCCACATCCCCTCTCTCTCTCTCTCGCACAACCTCTCTTATCTGTCACTCGCACTCCCTCTCTTTCACTCGCACTTCGTCGTCGATCTGGAAAATCGTCGCCGAGTCTCACTCTCTCGCAATCCCTCTCTCTCTCCGCGCACTCTTTCTCACGGTAAGTCTCTCTGGCTTTTTTTTTGCTTCATTTGGGTTTAATTTATTTAGAATTGGAATTGAAATTTTAATATTAAAATTAAAATTTGGTTAATTTTTGGTTGAATTTATATGTTTGGATTTAGTAATTTTGGTAAATTGGTTTGTTGAATTTGTATGTTTGGATTGGGTTTGTTGCTGTCTAGGTTAATTACAGCTTGAGAGAGAGGAAGCACAAAGGATGAATAAACGTCGTCTTGAATGAGAAAAAGGTCTCAGAGAAGCTACTGCTGATATGTCTGAAGATTTATCCATGTTTATATGAATAGTTTATACATGTTTTATGCATATTTATGACAAATGCTTGCTTCATTTCGACATTTTCAACACAATTTACAAACAGTATGTGGACATTGATGTTAATTATAATATTTTATTCCTACCATGGTTTTCATTTTTCTTAACATTCAAGAACACCGCGGCATCGCGCGGGTAAAAACTGCTAGTATTCACTATATTTTCTTTTATACATCTACACTGAGTTGTGGACCATAAAATGTACCAGATTGCAGTTTTAAAAAAAATAAAATAATAATTTGTCTTATTTCATCTCAAGCCTCAGTTTCTCTGTTTCAGGTTTTGAGAATTCTACTGCAATCAGATCAGTACTGGTTATCTGATTTGAGTGACTTCAACAAATATGAATGAGAATCAAGTGGCGTGGAATGCTGCTCTTCGTAACTCTGATCATGATATATTTGACCAGGCAGAGTTGGGTGTGTACGTTGCCATGAAATTTTAAGCTGGACAAATTAGTAAGCTCGGATCGCTTTATTTATATACAATAAGGTCCGGATATTTATAAAATTCCTCTAATTATTCTTTGAAATACAATACTTCAGTAAATTTCGCTTAATTTATCATATTTTAGTTTAGTTTTAATTTTAGTTTATGAAATTTCATAAAAAATAAGGAGTCTTTATGTCGCGTTACAGAGGACCTCGTTTCAAAAAATTCCGTCATCTGGGGGCTTTACTGGGGTTAACTAGTAAAAAGCCTAGAACCGGAAGCGATCTTAGAAACCAGTCGCGCCCCGGCAAAAAATCTCAATATCGTATTTGTTTAGAAGAAAAACAAAAATACTTAGCATGAAGACAACTTTTCCAAATGAATTCCTGAATGATGTCTTGTACAAATAAGATTATTGAAGTAGTTTTAATGAAGGGTGAGTGATGGCCAAAGTTTAGAGACTGCTATCTTGTGAGATTCTGATGTATTTGGGGTTCTCTGTTGAGAAATGGGATGAGATAAAAGAGAGATCAATTTGATGTGGTTTGTAACATTCTACTCTTTTTAATTCGCTGGATTATGGACGTCATAACCCGTGGACGTACCTCAATTTTGGGTGAACCACGTAAAATTTTGTGTTCTTCCCGTATTTATATGCTTTTTTTATTTTTTTGAATTCCTCATCTTCAACTGCAGCTTCAGATGTATATTGAGCCGCTTGAGATTCATCAACTACAAGTTCTTTATGTTCAAAATTTGATGGAATTTATGCTCTATGAGTAAGATATGCACTAAAAACAAAACATATGGGCATTGTAAGTTGGTAGTTGAGCAAACTAGTAAGGAAGCACATGCAACTCATGAGCATAACAAATCACTAGACAACAGATTTTCAAAAGTAACACTTCCATATGTGCAACTTACAAATCTCATCTATATGTCTGATATCTAATCATTTGTAAATTCCTTAGAACTTTCAGATTCCAAATTTTTAATTAATTTTGCCCAAATTATACATCCAAACATACTCTTAATCTCTCTCAGGCACTGCCTCCGCCTTAGCTTCCAAAACTTTCTCTCATTCATTACGGTTTTATCTTCACCATCTTTGCTCAGTAATTGTTCTTCTTTGAATGTGAGTATTCATTCAAAAGTTCAATAATATTTTATGCAGATTTGATTCTAACATGTTATTAGTAATTAGTTGTGAACTAATAGTCTTGTTCTAGTCCTACTTAGTAAGGCCTCCCAAATGCCACCAGAATGTATTATATACCTAATACGTAGCTGAGGGTTAGGCCTTTCACAGTGGTTCGGTGAGTTTGATTCCTATATATAAGAATCACGTAATCTGACTTTGATTTCTATATAACACTAATTCTACACTAACAAGGTAATATACGGTGAGTTTTATGCATTAATTGTAAGACCCAACTTGTTTTGATTGACTATTACATTTTTATTGTTATTTTTATTTGTTTCTCTCTTCATTAAATAATTTGGCCCACCACAATAAGAATCAAATTCATGAGAGTAATATATTGCTCTCACAAATAAAAATCAACCCCATTACACTCAAATTTTCCGACCAAGTGTAGGAGTTTGATTCTTATAAATAGGATCAAACTCAAATTTCCATGTGGAATGCCTTAGGCCTTTCACATACCACTCGAGTTTGATTCTTATAAGTCTATTTCTACACTAGTGAGTGTCATAGATATGCGTTTTATGTATTAATTGTGGATCCGAACTTATTTTTGTTTGTTACAACTT
Source organism: Oemleria cerasiformis (assembly GCA_037349345.1). Lineage (NCBI taxonomy): Eukaryota > Viridiplantae > Streptophyta > Magnoliopsida > Rosales > Rosaceae > Oemleria > Oemleria cerasiformis. The sequence continues at coordinate 3,348,858 of JAZGTL010000008.1, forward strand.
TATTATTGTTTGGTTTTATTTATTTATCTTTCTATTTAATCATGTGGTCTACCATAAATAAGATCAAAATCATGCCTCATTACACTAAAATTTTCCGACCGAGAATGAGTTCAAACTCTAATTTTTCAGCCCACCATGGAAGGTCTTAAATAATTAATAGATTTATGATATTCGACAATAATAACTTACCACATTTGATGTGGCACTTAATATGTTATGCCATATCAATAAATTAAATCACATTCTATATATTTTAGTTTTAACTTTTTTTTCTTCTAGCAAAGAAAATGTCATATTAAGTGGTTCAAATAAGATGATCAATTAAGTGTATTCAAATAAAAGCATTCTAAATGATAATTAATAACCATTAAATTAATTTATTCTTATTAATCGACTTTGTTAATTTAGAGTAAGACATTTTTTGACTCATATGAATGCGATTGCGATGTATTAATTTATTGAGTTTAAGTATTAAATTTTGACAAACGAATTTTATGAATTACACCAAATCTACCTAGTAGAATATTGTGTCATAAAAAACCAGACATCTCAAGTTGAAGCTAACATCGCCACATCTCAGCGGTTAGATTATTGCAAGTTAAAATGGGCCGAGATGCTAAAACCCTTACACCCGCCTACAACCCAAACTGAGACCCGTACCAGCTTTGAAGGATTGAGTTGAGCGCTGAGGTTTGAGAACGGCGAAAACCTAGCGAGTCCTCCCACTCCTCGTGACATCATCCCTCCCTCTCTCCCTCTCTTATCGTCGTTCTCGCGATTTCGCCGGCATCGAATTCACCTGCAGCCGCGAGACGAGGAGAAAGGCCTTTCTGTGTTCAAGATTTTGTTGATTATACCAATTTGGTAATTGAAGCACTGCTTTATCTTTGATTTCCTCAATAGTTTTTTTTTCTGAATATTTCATTTCTCTAGCACAATAGGCCAAAATTCTTATATTTTGACTCAAAGTTCACTTTTTTAGACTCTGTAATGGATGCATATCCTTTGTTTGGATTCTGAGAAATTTGATGAGAAAATAGTAGAAAGACTGATGTTTTATGTACTTCTTGGTGTTTTTTAAGATCCTGTAGCTGGCTTAGCCACTGAAGGAGAGAGCCGAACATGGGAGACCTCACAGTTATCTCCAAGGAGGACCAGAAGGTCCCAAAGTTACCCATCCCTGGAAAGCGAAACGTCCTCATCACCAGCGCCTTGCCATACGTTAACAATGTTCCTCACCTCGGAAATATTATTGGCTGTATTGATCGTTTCCTTAATTCTTTTTTCCTTCTAATTTCTCGGGAACCAAACAGACTCTTATTGTTTCTTTTTGTTGGCCAGGTGTGTTGAGTGCCGATGTCTTTGCACGCTACTGCCGCCTCCGGGGATACAATACGGTATACATATGTGGAACTGATGAGTATGGCACGGCGACGGAGACTAAAGCTTTGGAAGAGAAGTGTAGCCCCAAAGAGATCTGTGACAAGTAAATTTTTCCAGTGAAGTTTATATAGTTTGGTAAACTTTAACTCTATTTGTTGTGTTTGATTTAGTCAATTTTTTCCTTCGAATTATTCTGTTCTTGTAGATATCATGCCATTCATAGGGAGGTTTATGAGTGGTTTGATATAAGCTTTGACAAATTTGGGCGCACATCGGCACCACAGCAAACAGAAGTATGCCAAGCGATTTTCAAGAAACTGTTGGAGAATGATTGGCTGTCAGAGAACACAATGCAGCAGGTATCATTGACTGGATTTCATTGTGTCCGTTCTTTCCAATTTGTTTAGTTTAGTTAGTGATTCATTGCATGCATATTTATATTCATGCATTGCAATTGAGTTATGTTTTTAAACTTTTTTTCTGTAATTTATTATTCAGCTTTACTGTGACACATGCGAACGATTCTTAGCCGATAGGCTCGTGGAGGGGACATGCCCAACTCAAGGCTGCGACTATGGTTCTGCAAGAGGAGATCAATGTGAGAACTGTGGAAAGCTTTTGAATCCCACAGAACTAAAAGATCCTAAGTGCAAGGTACAGAATTTTTTTCCTATCCCTTATTAGTAGAAATTGGTATTACATGCCATGTGTGTATACTATGTACATATGTAAAGTCAATGGAAAGGAAAACATCAAATTTCTGTAAGTATTCTGTTTTTTAACTGCCTGCTAATCCTACCTGATAGTATTCCAAGGTGAGAGAGTTCTAAATTCTGTATTTGGTCAAAATACTCAAGCCCTGTTCTTGCTGATAACTTTTTGCAGCCCTAAATTTTGCTTGTCCTCTACATTTTGTTTTAGATAATGAATTAATAAATAAGAGTTTCTGAGAGTACTTTCTTTTTCTTTCATGTAACTTTGGATGCAGAAGTGCGGTAATCTTATGCCATTATGTTTCTCATTGTTGCCAATTGCATGCAGGTCTGTAAGTCAGCCCCACGAATTCGCGATACAAACCACTTGTTTCTCGAACTCCCTTTGCTCAAGGATAAATTGGAAGATTATATCAATAAAACATCAGTGGCCGGGTCTTGGAGCCAGAATGCCATTCAAGCGACAAATGCATGGCTCAAAGAGGGGCTTAGACAACGATGTATTACCAGGGATCTGAAGTGGGGTGTTCCGGTTCCACATGATAATTTCAGAGACAAGGTTAATACATGTAATTGAAGTTATACTAATGTTTCTTAATGATTTTCAAAATTTGTTACATTGGTTCCAACTTTGCTACTGGTAGGTTTTCTATGTGTGGTTTGATGCTCCTATTGGATATGTCTCGATTACTAAATGTTACACTGATGATTGGGAGAAATGGTGGAAGAATCCCGAGAATGTGGAGCTGTATCAGTTCATGGGCAAGGATAATGTGCCATTCCATACAGTAAGCGCCTTTTTGAATAAGCCTCACATAATTTGCCATCATTCATTGCTCATTACCATCTTAGTGGAATCCTACTCTGTAAAAGTCTGAAATTATAGAAGTTTTAAAGGAGAGGCTAATGTTCTAATTTATTAGCCTAGTTATCCAAATATTTTACCATAATAGCTCCTTTTATTTTTTTTATTTTACTCCCCTGGAAAAAGGCAAAGATGGTTTTGATATTGGATCTTTAAAACTTCATATGCTTCTCAAAGCAACAGCTATATGCATCCCCAGTTCTACTATAAATCAAAGGAGCTCAGTCATCCTTGTGCTTAATTTTTGTAACTGTTGTTTTTTCATGTTTCTGACACAGTTTCAACTTATTTGTGTTTTAGGTGATGTTTCCTTCCACTCTTCTTGGAACTGGTGAAAATTGGACTTTGATGAAGACAATCAGTGTTACTGAGTACTTGAACTATGAAGCAGGTTGGTTAACGATTTAGTAATGCTTTCACCATAATATAGTTATGTCAATTAATTATGCCTCATTTAAACTTGAATGGTTATGATGATTAAAAGTTACTGTAGAAACATGATTGTAGAAAATGTTATTTATGGAAGCTCAAATATTTTGCGTTTATGCATTATGTGCTGAGGGGAGATCTAAATTTTATGGTTTTTACAGGAAAGTTCTCTAAGAGTAAAGGTGTAGGGGTTTTTGGGAATGATGCAAAAGATACAAACATTCCTGTTGACGTGTGGAGATATTACTTGCTAACTAACAGGCCTGAGGTAAGTTTGATGATCCATATTCATTTTTTGATTTTGGTTGTGATGTTTTGTAATGTATACCTGGTACAGGACAGCAATGCAGAGACCAAAAACACAGAGAAAAGTAGGGAATAGGATCAAGTAGGAACAAAGATATTGAGTTCTAGGGTATACCCAAGAGTAACTCTGATTTTCTGGTTTATTATTGATAAAAGACTGCCTATAGAAATCCCCTTAATAGTCTATTTATACTAGAACATAGAAAACCCTAGATGTCCTAATCCTTATTTATTAAGAATTCTAAAGTGATTAGGACTTACCTAATTAATCCAATTCCTATCAGAACTACATAAAACTTAAAATAATTGTCAAAATCCTAAAGAGCACTTAGTCCTCTTAGTTAACGTATCGTAGACTTAGTGGGTTTATTAGATGCTCCTGCATCAACTCCACTGGGTTGGGAAGAACTTGACTCCGGCGAGAAAGCTTTGACAACTTCAGCATATATCTCTGGATCATATCTCTTCAGATCATCTTCAGCCATCCAAGTGCTTTCACTAGCATGCTTACCCAACCATTTCACCAAAAATCGTCTATACTGGTGGCCTTTCCTTGATTTCACCTCCTTAACATCCAATACATCCTTGATAATGTCCGGTTGAGTTTTCCGCAGTTGCTGAATCTGTGCTTCTGTTGAAGCTGGCTCTTCATCAAAGCCCCGAAATAGATACAGGTCAGACACATTGAAAATTGGGTTAATTTGAAGGTCTGGTGGCAGCTCTATCAAATAAGCATTTGAGCCCATTTCTTTAAGACCTTGCACGGCCCAAACTTCCTCGATTTTACTTCCTCGATTTTAGTTTATGATATGTTCCCTTTGGGAATCTTTCTCGCCTTAAGTGCACCAAAACCATATCACCCTCAAACTCCTGGACTCGCCGATGTTGATTAGCTGAAGCTGCATAGGATTCATTACTAGCCTTTATTGCTGCCTTAACTTCCTTGTGCACCATTTTGACATGGTCTATGAAGGCCTCACCGTCATCACTCACCCTTGCCTCTTACGGCAGCAGGACTAAATCAAGTGCGTGCTGTGGTTTGAGTCCATAAGCGGCTTCAAAGGGTGTCTTCTTTGTTGACCTGTTTACAGAGTTATTATAGGCAAACTCAGCTTGAGGAATTACTGTATCCCATGATTGCACATGACCCCTAACAAGGCATCTCAGCAAGTTGCCCAAGCTCCGGTTGACTACTTTAGTTTGACCATCAGTTTGAGGGTGACAAGTGCTAGAATATTTCAGATCAGTTCCCAACTTTCTCCATAAGGTTCTCCAAAAATGACCTGTAAACTTGACATGTCTGTCAGAAACAATTGTAGTTGGCACTCCATGTAGGTGCACCACCTCTTTGAAAAATAAGGCAGCCACATGTGTAGCATCTGTAGTTCTGGAACATGGTATGAAATGGGCCATTTTGGAAAAAACGGTCCATTTCCACAGAAATTCTATCATATTCCCTTGCCGTCCTCGGAAGATCCAACACAAAATCCATGCTAATATGCACCCAAGGAGCTTCAGCCCCCGGTAATGGTGTGTATAAACCTGTGTTTTGTGAAGTCCCCTTGCCAAACTGACAAACGTGACACCTCTGGACCAATCTATTCACATCCTTATACATTCCAGGCCAATAATAACGATCAGCCACCATTGCCATTGTTTTATCCCGTCCAAAATGTCCTCCTAGCCCATTGCCATGTAGCTCTCGAATAATTTGTTCACGTGGCGACCCTTCTGGAATACATAACAAATTCCCTTTGAATAGATATCCATCATGCATTTGAAATGGCAACATCCTCCATCCATTGGGACCTTGGAGTTCAGCAGCTATGAAATTGAAATATGGGTCTGTGACATATTGCTTTTTCAACTCCTCAAACCCAATGACTTGGGTACTTATCACGGTCAACAATGTATATCTCCGGCTCAAAGCATCAGCAATTCTATTAGACTTACACGTCTTATACTTGAGGCTGAAGTTGAACTCTTGAAGATATAAACTTCACTTGGCATGTCGGTTCAACTTCTATTGAGAATTTAAGTACCTTAATGCTTGATGATCTGAATAAACCACAAACTCCCGATAAGCAAGATAATGTTCCCAATGTTGTATTGCATGAACTACAACATAAAATTCTAGATCATAGGTGGAGTAATGACACTTGGCGCCTGCCAATTTCTCACTGAAAAAGTCCACAGGTCTGCCTTCTTGACTCAAAACAGCCCCTATACCCACATGTGATGCATCACACTCAATAGTGAATAGTTTTTCATAATTTGGGAGTGTGAGTATTGGAGCTTCTGTCATTCTTGTTTTCACCTCTTCGAATGCTGTGTGAGCTGATTTTGACCACTCAAACCCAGTTGCTTTTAAACATTCGGTTATCGGGCTTATGAGGGAACTAAAATTGCGAATAAACCTCCTTTAAAACGACACCAACTCATTGAAACTTCGAACAGCTTTTATAGTTTGTGGGGTTGGCCACTCATTGATAGCTTGGACTTTCTCAGGATCAGCCTGCAACCCCTCAGATAAAACAATAAATCCAAGAAACACAACTTTGTCGCATAGGAAAGAGCATTTTTTCAGGTTGACATATAACTTCTCCTTGCAGAGAACCTCCATGTCTTGTCGTAGATGGGCCAAATGTTCTTCCTGTGTACGACTATATATTAAAATGTCATCAAAGTAAACAACCACAAATGAGTTTAGTAAAGGCTTGAGCTCGGTCATAACTCGCATAAATGTAGTAGGAGCATTGGAGAGTCCGAAGGGCATTACTAACCACTCATAGGGTCCACTTGGAGTTTTGAAAGTTGTTTTCCACTCATCACCACTTCTCATACGGATCTGATGATACCCACTTCTCAAATCTATCTTTGAAAACACTTTGGATCCCGCCAACATATCCAACACATCTTCTAAACGAGGGATATGGAACCTGTATTTTATTGTAATTTTGTTAATGGCACGACTGTCTACGCACATTCTCCATGTCCCATCCTTCTTAGGTGTTAATAAGGCCGCACAGCACAAGGACTTTTGCTCTCACGCACAAGACCCTTAGCAATTAGACCCTCTACCTGTTTTTGAATCTCAGCTCGGTGTGCAGATGGCATCCGATAAGCAGGGAGCTTTGGGAGGGCAGCGCCAGGTACCAAGTCAATAGCATGTTGAATAGTCCTCATCGGTGGTAAACCCTGCGTTAATTCCTCACCAACCAACTCCTGAAATTCTTCCAACACCTGTTGTACTTCTTTTGGATACTCACTAAACTTGACTGGTTGGTCCTTCTGTACCTCTCTTGCAACAAGAGCATACATAACTCCCTTCTCGTTACTCTCAAGCTCAGACTGATGGCCTGTCAATAGACCACTAACTTTGGCATCAATGGGAGTGTTACGTGATTCTTCTTTGAGTGGGTACAAGGTTACCTTTTTGCCGTCTTTATAAAATGTATAGGTGTTAGCTTTAGTTGAGTGTATCATGTCTCTGTCAAATAGCCATGGTCTTCCCAATAAAATATGACATGCATCCATCGCAACGATGTCACACCAAGCTTCGTCGTCGATTGAATTACCCAAGGTAAATTTAACTAAGCACCGTGAGGTAATCGGAACCTTATTACCTTTTCGGAACCGTTGGACCTTATAGGGGTCCGGATATTTCGCTATTGGCAACTTAAATTTGTCCATTGCCTCCTTTGAAACAATATTTTTCAGTACTTCATCAAGAATCAAGTTACAGACCTTCTCATCACAAAGAACTCGGGTTCTAAAAATACTCTATCGTCTCGAGTCTTCTTCAACCTTTGGAACCTTAGGAGCTGTCAACACACGCTTGACGACCATAGACTCTCCTTTGACTGGGAATATGTCAATAGCTTCTTCATCTTCATCGTATGTATCATAGGTTCGGGATTCAAACTTTGTTTCTTCACATTTGAATTCTGCCAAGTTCACCCTTCTTTGTGGACATGTGTAGGATGTATGCCCCATCTACAACTAAAACATCAGATTTGGGAAGTGCTACAGCCTTAGGGTGGCTTGTACCCTCACCATTGGGAGGACCGAAGTTCACTAGTTCTTTCCCTTTTTCACCACCTAAATTTCTCCCACTAGTTCCAGCGCTTGGAATGGACTGCTGGAAACTACGAGCTCCCCGGGCTGCAGCTGTCTTCCTTTGCCAATTACTATCCGGACGACCAGAAATAACCCTTCAGCTACTTCGCCGTAATATTCTTTTTCCCCTGTTAATGCATATTGGCAAGCGTCCTCTAAATTGAACAAACGGACTACACCCATCTTGTCTTTAATGGACTCATTCAAGCCGGAAAGATAATGGGACGTCATTTATTCATTAGTCTAGTTCAAACCAACTCGGATGGACAGATTATTAAATTCAGCTGTATATTCTTCCACGTTCATCCCCGTTCCTTCAAGTTATGAAACCTTTCGTACAATTCCATTGTATAGTCAGCTGGCAGAAATTTTTTTCATAACTTTTCTTTCATATGCCCCCATGTGTCAATTTTTTCCTTTCCTTGTCGAGCACGTGTTCTTCAACTCTCTTCCAGCATTGAAGGGCAGCACTCTTCAACTTGAGCTTGACAAACTACACCTTCCTGTCTTCAGCCATAGGTTTCCACTCAAAATAATTTTCCAAACTTGCCTCCCAGTCTAAAAAATCTTCAGCGTGCATCTTCCCAAAGAATTCGGCGAACTCAATTTTAACGCCTCCACCACTCAAGTCCAATGCCCGAACCAACCATTCTTCTAATCCTGTATGTTCACGATCTGCATGATTATGAACTTCATGTGCATCTTCGTCTTCATTGTCTTCATCCTTTAGGCTACCTTCCGGAATGCCAAAGGGGTTGCAATTGCCTTCCGGAATCTTCATATGGGTTCTCACTTGCTCTTGTGTTTGGAGAGCGTGCACCGCTCTTGCCAAATCTTCAACCAGATTCCGCAATCCATTCATCTCTTATTCAGCTTGGTTCTCTACCACACCTTCGACCACCACCAGCCATGGGCTCAGATACCCACTTGGTACAGGCCAGCAATGCAGAGACCAGAAACACAGAGAAAAGTAGGGAATAGGATCAAGTAGGAACAAATATATTGAGTTCTAGGGTAAACCCAAGAGTAACTCTGATTTTCTGATTTGTTATTGATGAAAGACTGCCTACAGAAATCCCCTTAATAGTCTATTTATACTAGAACATAGAAAACCCTAGATGTCTTAATTCTTATTTATTGAGAATCCTAAAGTGATTAGGACTTACCTAATTAATCCAATTCCTATCAGAACTACATAAAACTTAAAAGAAAATAACATAACAAAATAATAATAATTATCAAAATCCTAAAGAGCACTTATTCCTCTTCGTTAGCGCATCCTAGACTTAGAGGGTTTATTAGATGCTCCTGCATCAATACCCTTCTTTCTCTGTATCTTGTTTACGAGTTTGATTATATTTTTGATGAAATAGGTTTCAGACACATTATTCACATGGGCCGACTTGCAAGCAAAACTGAACAGTGAATTGCTGAATAATTTGGGCAACTTCATAAATCGAGTTTTGAGTTTTGTTGCCAAACCTTCAGGTCAGTCAGCCTTTAGTTTCTGATTGTATTGACCAGTCAACTGATTAGTTTTTGAAAAATTAATTGCATGAGGAATGTTAGTAAATTAATTATAGAAGGAACCATTATATTGTTAGTTATTTTTCACTTCAATTTTTGCTTTTGTCGGGGGCTTTAGCTTCAGTCGTAAAGCCCTTACCAGCACATTAACCACCAGAGTTCAACTCTCTCCCTTTGCCTTCCCTGAATAAATTAGAAAGGAAGCTGTTTTTGGATTTAGATTTTTCCTTGAGATGTTCTGCTACCATGTACGAAAAGGTTATATTAATAGTTCTTGATAAAGATAATTATGGTTATATTAATAATTCTTGATAAAGATAAACATAATTTCTTTATAATGCAACATTGCATTATCAAGGTTGTATATAGCTCCTATATAAACCAATTACGCATGTAATATCACAAATGTAGTCAGATGATAATTAAATTGTTCTTTGCTATATTTTCATCATTACTTACTTTATTATGCATGTTTTCTGGTTTAACAAATAAGCATGGTATATGTAAAATTTTGCAGCATATAAACTAACAAATTCCATGTTCAGATCAAGGATATGATTCCATTATTCCAGATGCTCCGCGTGCAGACTCAGATCCTTTGACAGAGAAACTAGCTGAAAAAGTTGGTAAATACGTGGAGCAATATGTAGAAGCAATGGAGAAGGTGATTGATATTCAGAAAAATAATCTTGATGCAAATGACTGGAACCTTCTCTTCCCTACCTTTCACAAATCTCTTGCATTTTCATGACCTTATTATCTGCATCTTTTGTAGGTTAAACTGAAACAAGGACTCAAAACAGCAATGAGCATTTCTAGTGAAGGGAATGCATATCTGCAAGTAAGCATGTATTTTTTATATCTCTGTTTGATAGCCTTTTCTATGGATATGATCTTTCCTTAAGTGTATGGCTTTGAGACAGCTGCAAAACTGATAATTCAGCTGCTGCTAAGTTGCACCATCTACAATTACTCTGCAGGAAAGCCAGTTCTGGAAGCTTTACAAGGAGGACCAACCTCGTTGTGCTGTTGTTATGAGAACTTCAGTTGGATTAGTGCATCTTCTTGCTTGCTTGTTGGAACCTTTTATGCCATCATTTTCTCTCGATGTAAAATTCTGTTCACAGATGATTGTGTTACTGTGAAGTATTTTTTTGATCATGTGAGATTACTATCCATGCTGAGATTTGTTTTATTTAACTGTATTCAAGGTATTTAAGCAGCTTAATTTGCCTCCTGAGACGTACATATCACTTTGTGATGATAAAGGAGATATTCACAGGGCAAGACGGCCTTGGGAGATTGTACCTATTGGTCACAAGATTGGGAAACCAGAACCATTGTTCAAGGAATTGGTATGTTTTCTGTGTGCCCTGTTTTTTTCCTTTATTTTTCTGTTACACCTATTATTATTATATGAGGAATAGATGATTGACACCAATGAGCGGCAAGTGAGGAAGAAACTACCTGATCCTATTGGATTTAAAGTGATGGAAAATTTCTAACTTCCAATTCTTCTGCATGAAGAAGATACGAGTCAGCGAAGTGGCCGCAGTATGTCATTGCTAGTGTTTAGGAGAGTTTTGAAGAATAGAAGAAACACCCTGTTGAGAGTTGTAGCAAAATAGTGGAGAAACCTGCTGATATTATCGAAAGCAAAAGGTTATAAATACAAAACATAGGAGAAGGAAACCGGATAGGGGGGATTCAAATAGCTCTTGAATAAAGAGTGCAAGATATAAAGCCTTAAACTAGCATAATCTATATATTTTTTTAGCCTTTGTAAGTGAGTGGCCGTAAAATTAAGCCAGCTTCAAAGCAAGTTTATAGGCTACACTTCAAATTTTGGTTTAGATTTATGTTAACTCTCTGCTTGCCATGATATGATTGCTGCATACTTGCTGTTAGTTGATTCTCATTTCGTGAAACTTTTACACTTGAGCACAGAAAGATGAAGAAGTGGAATCCTTAAGGAAGAAGTTCGCTGGAAGTCAAGCGGATAGAAAGGAGAGGGAGGAAGCTGAAGCAGTGAAGGTGGCTGCGCAACTCAAGAAAGCAAAAGTTTCAGGTTGGAATTTCCTAACGTCCATCCATTTCAATCCACAAGCTTTTGATATTAGCAAAGTTAAATTAATAATATACTATCCCTACTTCATTGGATGTTTACAACTTTACATTAACACATGGTTTTTCCTTGTAACCGGAACAAAAGGACATAGCTTTTCCTGAAATGTGGGATTACCTCATAACTTAAGTTCATGTTTAATGGGCACTCGTACTTGAAAAGAATACTAAACCCTTTATTACTTATTACTACCTAAATATATTTATTCTAATAGACTACTGTTGTAACAGACAAAGGTGGAAAGAAAAAGCAACAGGCCATGAAATCTTCAGCTGAAGCAGAGATTACCATTTCTAGACTTGATATTCGTGTTGGTCTTATCACAAAAGCTCAGAAGCATCCTGATGCTGATTCGCTTTATGTAGAAGAGATTGATGTTGGTGAAGGACAGACTAGAACAGTTGTTAGTGGACTTGTCAAGTATATACCTATTGACGAAATGCAGGTTAGTGTTTGCATCTACAGATTTTATTAATGAAAAATTCGAATTAATTTCCGTAGACTTCTTGGAATCACTTACTAATCCATTACTTTATTCATTTCTGTGGCAGAACCGTAAGGTCTGTGTTCTTTGCAACTTGAAGCCAGCAACCATGCGGGGTATTAAATCACAAGCAATGGTTCTTGCTGCTTCAAACAGTGACCACACCACGGTAAGCTTACCTTTATACCTTTAATTAGTTTTTGCATCTTATGCCACTCATTGTTGTAATGGTATGCTTTACGGATCTTGATGATAGCTAATTTGAACTTTTTGTCTTTGGTATTTGTACTAAGAAGATTGTGAGGATAGACATATAAATTGCTGCTAAAAGGAAATAGTTTGTGCACATGTTTATCAGCGTTGTCCTTATTCTGCATAAGGTTGTAGCATAATATTTGGGATTATATGTTTCTGATTAAGTGCTGTGGGTTTGACTTTCTGAAATGAATTTAACAATAACAAACTTAAGTCACAGTGATCTCCATTTGTCTCTGATTAGTCCAAGTTTGGAAGAATTGCGCCTTCATAACTTCTTGAAATCTTAGCTTTTGTGCACACTATTGCAAACTCTTATTCATTCGCAGAGCCTTCCTCAAGCATGCAGTAATCTAAAGTTGTTTATATATGTGCAATGATTCTGAATAATCCTTGATTTCCAGTCATGGATGGACATATACAGTTACTAATGTTTTGCTGATAAATGATCTTCAATGTTGGGGGCACTCTCAGGTTGAATTGGTTGACCCGCCAAAAGATGCTCAAGTTGGTGAGAGAGTCACATTTCTGGGGTTTGTAGGTGAGCCTGATGAGTTGTTGAACCCCAAGAAGAAGGTGTGGGAGACCTTGCAAGTAGATCTGCACACCAACACTGAACTAGTTGCCTGCTACAAAGATATTCCGCTCACAACATCAGCCGGGGTTTGCACTGTATCTTCTATTTCTGGTGGGTCAATTAGATAGAAACTCAATAATTCTCTTGAGATTGAAAAGGAAAAGAGAAGAAAAATTATTTGACTTTTTGTTTTGCACTGTATCTTCTATTTCTGGTGGGTCAATTAGATAGAAACTCAATAATTCTCTTGAGATTGAAAAGGAAAAGAGAAGAAAAATTATTTGACTTTTTGTTCATGGTTTTGTCATCAGTGTCGGTAGATTTAAGAGTAGTTTCATTTATCCTTTTTTTTTTGGGTGTAAAATGGTAATTTGAAAGAGTATTACCTATGAATTTTTGCTCATGGATGGGAACATACGAATATATGGGATTTGAAATTGAACTGCTGGAGCTGAAATCCTGAAACGGTTCAGAACAAAAAATTGATGTCGTAGGTGTTAGATACTTGATTTACCTCTAGACATTTGATACTTGGTAAAACCACTGGACTTTTTTTGGTGATTTCTAATTGTTCCTAATTTTTTCTTACATTTCAAACAAATACTAACATATTTGAAGAGTGGGCGGGGATGTCCCAACTCTACTTTCATTATGCCTTTGCAATGTTACTTCTATTGTTGGATCAAAGGTTTACCCGTTGGGATTGGGCACAGGCGAGCCTACTAAAAAGCCGCTCTTGCAAGCGGTGTTTTTTCTTGCTTGTTAGCACTTTCGTTTCAAATAAGGGCGTTTTGGATCCTTTTCCTTGTTTGAGAATCTCTTCCCTGCTTTCATTCCGTTCAGTCTTTTGTTTCTTTTTCGTTTGTTTCAAGAAATATATCTTTTGTTTCTTTTTCGTTTGTTTCAAGAAATATATCGATCAATTCCAATTCTTTCTTCTCTCAAATTCCATTTTTTTCATCGACAAATATGGTGAATTCCAAGGTTGGTTCATATTAGAAAACATAAGTAAACGCCTCCGTTTGGCTCAACATGTGCATGTTGATAACAGGTAATATATTTTTCACAAACTAATATAACTCTAAATACTTATCCCATGCTTTTCCTCATCATGATCAATCCTATTTCTATTGTTTTAAACCTTGATATTCCTTTTCTACTAAAACTTTCGTCTGCAGTGTGTTCTGATATCAGAATTGGGGCCAATTTTATTAACTGGCAATGAAAGCAGGTATCAACATTTTTCCTGTTTGTAAAGCCTACCAACTCTTTTATATGAACAGATCCAACATGTCAAAGATCCAACATGCCTTAATGAAATCATATCCTTAAAAGGTCCTACTAAAATCCTACATTTCCTTAAAAAGGCCTCCCTCTCTAATTTAGGAAATAATTAGTATTCTAATGGCACAGAAGCTAGATAAGTTGTTAAATGGACTAACAAAAAAAATTAAAAATTACTATGCTACTCTAGAATTGAGATGCAAGTTCCCCAGAGATGAATTCAGAGGGTTGATGAAGAAAGAGGAAAAAAATAGATGAATATTGCAAAGTTATGTCAATGCCAAGTTCCCTTTAATTTTATTTTGGAGAGTTATCCTACGGAAGTAGGGGGCGGAGTTAGGAATCATCCCCAATAGGAGTTATGAGGAACGGAAAAAAAAGAAAAGGATGATACTTACCTCCCACCTTGGTGGACCGTACCTCCTTATACCACCCTTTCAATTTATCGAATTATTTTTGTACATATATTAAAATCGAAACCGTTCTCTAAATTATCATTTCAACATCATCTCCGTGTAAAATTAACAAAATCGGATGTCATTTAGTTATTCATATATATCAAATAAATCAATGGTTTCAATAACAATTAAGATTTTCATGACGAATCAATAATTTAGTTGATACATACGAATAACTAAATGATCTCCAATTTAGTTGATTTTTTGCGTAAATGATCTAAAAATGATGATTTAGGATTTGAACTGTATATGTATAACGACAATTTGATAAATAAAAAAAGGTGATACCTCTAATACCACCTAGTTGGAATGCTATCCGAAATAAAATTCCAGAAAAACGAAAATCAATTTAGAGGTTTATTAGTTTTTGGTTAAGAACAAAAAAAATGTAAAATTTACGAGTTGCAATTTAATAAAGCTTGATACTTTCTTTTCTTCAATTCTTAGAATCCGAAACTAAGCCATAAAACATAGGCCATTACTTGTATTTCCTCCTTGAGATGCCTACTTGTTCTTCCTATTGTGATTAACGACAGATCTCTATACTGATGGAAGGCGAGGCAAAAGAAGTGCTATCAAACTTTTATCAAAACTATGAACATCAGTTGTAAGCCTGCTAGCAAATTTCCCAAATACACCGCCATTGGAGTCGACTTCCAAAAATTTTGAACAGGCAATACTGGGCACAAAATATACCATGCCATGATTGGAAAGTATATTAATCAATCTTATTGAAGTATACATGGGAAAGAAAAGGAAATGATATTCTGATATTGATGGATGATGAAAAGAACATAGAAATCATAGAGACTTCGTACTAAACATACCAAGTCATGACTCTCAGATAACACAGCACCACTTAGACAATTTGGAAATTAAATGGACTCAAAGGGGTGTAGTATCAACGATGGCTTCTAAAATCTTCTTTTCCAGTTCTGTTTCGTCGACCCACATGGAACTCTTGCGTCGCAACAGTTCATTATTCTCCTTTTTCTTCTCTTCTCTCATTTTTTCCTTCATCTTCCAGTTCTCAAGCTTCTCTGCTCTTTCTTTCAGCTGTGAATTTAGCCAAAACAAAACATGTAAGACAAGCAAGTGAAAGATACACTGAAGAGAAATTAAAAAGAAAAGAAAAGAAAAGATATTTTCATTTCTATTTGCGGGGGTAGGCTCACAAGCAATAGTTAGACACATGAGTATGAGCATCAACTCAATTTACATTATATTTTACATGAGACATTAAACAATTTGCATACTTAATAAAGAACAAATCCTCAATGTTACTGCAAAAACCAGGTGAAAAGAAATTAAATCCACAATATGTACACCTTTGTTAAGCTAACTAGTGAAATCTTGATTACACCAGGATGAGAGGCGTCAAAAAAGGAGTAGTCTAGTCCTAGAGCCCGCCAAGAAAACTTAAAACAACTACTTAAGCCCACACCATTTCGACTATTCTTCTTTAGATGATCAACGTAATCTTTGATAATTGAGATAGCTTATTAAAACTTTGTTAAGAAGACACCACCATCGACTATATATTTTTAGTTCATGAAATCAATGATTATGAACATTTACTCCCTTTAGTTGGTAAATAATTGCTTACTAGATGACATTCTAATATTTCAAACCAGAATTTCAATCAAGCTTTAACAATACGAAAGCAGTAAGGGCGAGGAGAGCCTGGTACCCCTTAGGATTGCAAAACTGAGGAGCTACATAGGAATGCTCTAAGGTCACCACTTTCTATCACCTCCTCATTCATTAAGCCCTTGTGCTGTCAAGTTTGTAACTCAAAGACAGTATTAAAATTTATTTATTTGCTTTTATGAGAATATTTATTTAATTCAAACTCATTAAAAGGCACAGAGTGGATAATTTTTCCGCTAACAGGAAAACAACAAAAGAAATATACAATTGTGTTAGATCAATACACCCAAAACTAAAATTTAAGGATCAGACCTCCAATCCGCACAAGTAGAGAAAACATTATCCCAAAAATCTGAAGGAACCATGGTCCGGGATGATGTCCAAGATCAGACTTAACCCCACAATGCCTCCTCCTCCCATCCCACTATAACCTACAAGCATCTTTTTATTTTTTCTCCATCCACACCACCCCATAAACAGCCAGAACACTAGATTCTATAAGATTCGTGCCTTCTTTCCTCGACCAAATGCATTGTGATTCTCAGTTAATAGCACAATGCAAGATACTGAAATTTCTCAACTCATTTTGGCTTCCAATAAGCCATTTTAACCATATTGAAGGCAATATGGCAGTGAAGGAACTCCTCTGTATAAATAATATACCATTGAGGATATATGATAGGTCTTCTCCTACAAATCAATGACAATTACTGACCATACCATGAGCAATAATCCAAGAAAGAATTCGTATCTTGGATGGTACTCTAGCCTTCTAAATCGAAAAACTCAAATTGATCATTATGAGAGTCATGATTTTCTTATGCTTTTATGTGTCTACGTTTCCCCATCAGTAACAAAGAAGCTCAATATCAGGCTGTGCTAAGTCCTAATTACAGGATCCGTACTTCAAAAAAGTATGTTCTGAAGGTATTAGCTTTCGATCTGCGTCAGCATTTAGATCTCAATTCAGTAAATGAAAACTTCTCGGACCCCAAACTCTGCTCTAGCTTTCTCTCTTTCACATTCTTTCTCAAAACCAAAACTCTAAATTAAAATATCCAAGAACTCAAATTTTCCTTTTCCCTACATATCAAAAATCAAAACAGAGAATTGAAACAAAATAGAAGGGTAAGTTTGAAGGAAAACCAAAATAGATGATAAAGTTTCAAGCCAATGCCAAGAAAAAGAAACAAACCGAAGAACACACCTTTCCCCTTTCCAATAATTTCCCAGTAAACAGGAAATTCAACTTCAGCAACTCAGAATCTCCCATTTACCTATCTACCAAAACTTTGAAAACAAGAAAATCCGCGTACTAGGTCTCAAATCGATTCCAAACCCAACAAACATTCCTAACATTTCCCACACTTTCTCAGCAACCAAACATCGGCACAAAATCAAAAGCACAAAGAGAGACAAAGAGAGAAAAAAAAAGCACAATCCACATACCAGGGTTTGTCGGAACTCCTGCTTTTCAACTTCACGCTTTTGAGCGCGGACCTTAGCAGCCTCAGCCTTCAGTCTCTTGCGCTCCTCATTTTGGATTCTAAGGGCTTCTTTGCGTGCCTCGTCCTTTCGAAGCTTCTCGAGCCTCATGAGCTCGACCTCCTTGATATATTCCTTTCGGACCTCCTTGACCTGCTTGGCGTAGTCTCTACGGAGCTGCGCAAGCTTGGCCTCGGCCTCCTTGGGGTCCTTAGGGGCCTCCCAGCACCCGAGGAAGGAATTGGGTTCCATGTAATCATGATTCCGCTGGTGGCTGTTGTGGTGCGATGGCTTCGTGCTTGTGGAAAATGACCTCAGGCGCAGTGTACGGTACAGCGAACGTGAGGTGATCGCCATTGTTGTGTGTGCTTGTGTCACTATGCCAGAGAGGGTTTAAGAGACGAAAAATCCAGGAACCAGAATTATAAGAAAGGATGTTTTTGGGTTGGGTTGGAGCATGAAACTGAAGGCCCACTGAGATTGTTGTTGGGTTGGGTTGGAGCTTGACATAACTCAACCCCCAAGTTGGTTTTTACTTTTCAGTGGAAATGTGGTATTTTGAAACAAAATATTTCAAATGTGGGTATTTTAGTCAATTTTCCTACTTATAAATATCCAACTGGATTATTTTTAGTGTATTTTTTAATAATATAATATGAATTTTTTAAAATTTGAAAGTCTTGATCTAAACATACCCTTAGAAAAACACTTTTAATAAAAGACCTTTTACAATTTTTTGCACTAAGCGTGATTTTCATGGTAAAATTTTAACGAAACCCCTCTATTTGCCCAGAGTCCATATAATTCTTTCTAGCTCAATAAAGCTTTTATTCTGATTAAAAAAAATGTTCATGATAAAATGTGTTTACGAGAAAATAAGTTTTACCTCTGTTGAAGCCCTCATAAGTGAGTCAATCTAGTTTAAATGAATTTTTGTTTACAAAACTTACCCCGCTTTATACATATTTTTTTACAAAATTTGCCCCAAATTTTCTTTCCTCAATCTCCGACCCCTTTCTCACTCTGGTTGTGGCGGCGTGTTCAGAGACTACCACCACCGCAACAACTAGCACTGGTACTACATCATCTCTCACTCCTCTGTCTTTCTCTCTCCTCCATCCCCACTCCTTTCTCTTTCTCTATCATCGGATTTGGGGACTGATTTTAGGGTTATAGTGACTAATTGTAACTCTGATGGTTTTCCGGATGAAGAATTTGCTGGCTTGAATTGATGTTGGCGTTTAGAGCCTCATGCAACGATGTATTAGTGCAGTTGGTTGCGGTGGTGGTGGCCTCTCAACACGCTGCCGAGATGAGTGAAAGAGAGAGATTCTAGAAACAGTGTCCCAGCTTTTAGTGCCGAAGTGGTGGACGGCGCAGGCGAGGAGGCGACTTTGATCTCTCAGTTTCTGTATTTTGATATTTTCTTATGAATTTGTTACCCGCTCTGACTCAGATATTTTGTATCTTATCAAATTGAGAACTCCATCAATTAACTTTGGTTTATTATTTAAAATGGTTTATTATTTAAAATACACTCAGCACAAGAAAACAACGTCTCACTTTATATTTAAAAGAGAGACAATGTTAATTTCGTTGCACCTCGAGTAATAATGCTACTAGCACTGTTAAGGAAGCCTATGTGGCATTCATGTAGTAACAAAGGACTGGGCATTTTAGCTATTTTATAGAAGAGATGTTTTATATTTTTGGTTGTTTGCTGGATATTTTGTTCTTATTTATTAAATTTTGAACTAGATTGTCCTTCTTGGTAAAATATTTTAAATTGCGTCCTTCTATATGAAAAAAGGGTTGTGCCTACAATCAGATATGTTGCAATCATAAGTTGGGCTCGGATTCTTATATTTAGAGCATGTCTAGTGGATGCAATATTGAGTGGGCAAGTCCAATTCTAGCCCACATCCAATGCGAACCCACTTCTAACCCTTCAAAAAAGGACTAGAAAAAGGCTAGCCTTGCCTCCTTGAATAATGGGGCAAGCTCATGGGCCCAATGCTGTGAAAATAACAGCCCACTTGCATGGTTGTTCTAACCTAACAGCTACATTTTGGTAGCCAATATAAACATACCACGTGGCACAGCAGTTCAAAAAACTAGCTGTTAGTTTCTTTATTTTTTGGAGTTTTTTTTTAATGTTAAAAAGTGCCGTTGGGATTTTTTTTTGGAACTTATTTTTTACTCCTATAAATACTCACCATATAATAATAATTTATTACACATTTTATCCTCTCCAATTCAAACCCAAATTCTTCTTACTTATATTTTTTACATTTTGCTCAAACTTGTTATTCTCAAATATGGCACTGAACCAAAAATGGTCAAATGATGAATAAATGTTGTTATGGAAAACTTGGACGGCCGTCACTTCAGATGAAATTGAAGGAGCCGATCAAATAAACATCGCATTTTGGGTATGCGTTCGAAACCACTATGCAGAAAATTGGGAGGGTCATACGGAAGATATCCTAATAGTCTAGGCGTTTTCAAATAGGAGGAAAAAATAGCGACTCTTGCTGGAAGAGTGGTAAAGGGCTTCAAAAAATGTTGCGGATTATCATCGCAGTGGTTCCAATCAGATGGATGAGGTGAGAATTTTAGTGAAAGCTTCAGTTTATTAGTTTATAAATGTATTATCATTTTGTATGATTTATTTTTTTAATTGATTAATAAATGATTCTTCAATATATGTTTAGATGATACAAACGGAGGTATATTATAAAGTAAAAATGAATTCGCAATTTAAGTTTCAACATTGTTGGGAGATATGCAAACATTACGAGTGTTTCAAAAATCCACAGCGCATAGAGCCTGAAGTAAGTCAGCCTTCTGCAATTGGTTCATCAGCAGTTGAAACTCCAATTAATCTGGATGAAGATGGGGAAAAGGCACATCCTAAAACCAATGTAGGTTCCTCTGTAAGGCCTTGGGGAAGGAAGCAATCAAAAGAAGCTTGGAGAAAGGGAAAGTCATAGATGGTTGATAATAGTCGGTTTATTTATGCCATGGAGGCCATTGTGATGCAAAACTTAGAAGATGCGACACTAAAGAAGAAGAAAGATGAAGATTATGTAAAGGCGGTGAAATATCAACAATCATTGGCATTGCGAAAAGAGGAAGAAAGACGGACATAACGAGAGCATAGAATTATGAAGAATGATACTAAAAAGATGAGTCCAAACTGTTCAGTCATTATTTCATACATCATTTTGATATCATTTTAGGCCCTTTTACTTGTCTTTTGACTAATTGTGTGTGATCCATAGTAGAAAATGATCAATCTTATGAGGTGCATGCAGATTTAGAAAGATAGGTTCATTCTGAGAAAAATGCAAAAGAATGTCTCAATTCGGAATTGAGACGAAGGAGATGGCTCAAGTTCATTATCGAGTCCTGAAAAGGTGTCCTTGACATGCCCCAGACGAGCCCTGCAGCGAGTCCTAGAGACATCCTAACCGAGTCCAGGACGTGTCCCTGACATGTCCCTGGACGTGCCTTTGAAGATGCCTTCACGAGCCAAGCCAAGGAAAGCTTAACCGTGTCCAATCCCATATTAGGGCATGCCCTTGGAATTGTCCCTAACATGTCCAAGAAACATCCAAGTAGTGTCGAGATATATCGATGGCGTTCAAGATGTGCTCTTAGGATGCGGCCCTAGCATGTCCTCTGACTTGCCAAAAGTGACCAAGACGTGCCGTTTTGAGTCAAGTTGAGCTTTCACCCAGCCAGTGAAGGAACCAAGTGAGACATAGACCAGAATTGAACTTCAAAACATATTTTCAACCCAGAGAAGTGCGAAGGCGTGCTCAGAACTGGCCAGGACTTGTCCATGGCCTGTTCTGCCCTAAAAGACCTTCCCGAGTGTCCTGATTTGAGCCAGATTTGGCCCTTGACCTTTCAATCAGCTGTTGACTAGAATTGTAACGACCCGGATTTAAATTTAAAGTAAGTTTGTAAAATTGATTAGGAAATGACGACTTTACCCTTAGGTTTAGGAGGGGTTCGAAAGTTACTTTTGTTCAGAGAGACTTTTGGAATTTTTTTCTCAAACCATTACGTACGTCTCGAACTCTTGAGTGTGTAGACAGGCGGCACTCGGGAATTAGAGTTCGTACAAGGAAGTTATGGGTCTAAACGATGAGGACGTAATGGTAATTTTTGAGAAGTCCAAAAATATGAATTGGGATTTTCTCTCTCTTCCCTCATTATGGATCAGTCTCTTTTTCTCTCTTCTCCCGCACTCTCTCTTTCTCCCTTTACGATCACCGCACCTCACCACCATCATCGAACAATCTCCAGGTCGTTTCGACCCAAACCAAGGCCATCAATGCCTTCCCCTTGACATCACGAGTCGTTTGGTACCAAGATCGAAGCGAGGGAGCTGCCACAGTCGGTGAATCGAGAGGGAGAAGATGATCGAAACTTCTCGGCCATTTTCCGACCAAACCAGGTATGATCTCGAGTCTTTTACCCCATTTTTGAGTTCCTGGGAGTGAGGAGATGGATTTCGGTGTGTGGATTACGTTTTTGGTGCATAAATGAAGAAGATAGGAGCTCGTCTGAGATGGCGATTTCCGGTCGTCTTCTCCAGCGAGTCCTGACATACCGGTTCGACTAGTGTGCTGACGTGGCGTGCCACCTGGCAGTCACGTGGTGCCACCAAGCAGTCACGTGGAGCCATGTGGCAGTCCAGTCAGCAGCACAATCAGCAACCAGTCAACCGTTATGTCAACTGACGTCGTTGATGTTTGACGGAATATGTTGACGGCGTTAGCATATTCCGTTAAAGGTTAACGACATCGTAACGAAGTCTTGAAACCGTTAACTGGACGAAATATTCCGATTCCGTTAGAATATTCTGTCAGAGCGACATAATATTCCTCCGTTACTGTGCAGGCGCGTGAGACGTGCGTGGGGGCGTGTGACTACGCATGGCCGGCGCGTGGGGTGGCCGCTGGTCTTCCACCAGCTCGTGGCACCACGTGGGGCCGATCCTTGGCCCACGACGGTACGTGTCAACTTTTTTTAAAAGTTTCAGACCTGTTGGCGCAGGTTTCGGGTTCATCGGAGTTCATTTATGGGGTATTTCAGTAGTTTAAAGCTACTTTGTACGCGTTTAGGACGAGCGTGTACTCCTGAGATTTAATGGTAGGACAAATTTTGGGTTGATAATTGTGGTTTAGTAATGCCAAGTAATGTTCTTGACAAGCGTAGCGGCTCCGGGTGTCGCGTGGGACCGAATAGCTCAGAGTTGGATTCGAACGGACATTGTGGTGAGTGGACTCGGGTTCTTAGGTTGCAAGGCATGCATAATTCTATGTTTAAATGTACCATAATCTTTTAGGGCTCGGAAACTAAGGATAAGGGTTTAATTGGATTTATCGAATTTCGTCTCGTATGCATTTTCTGAAAATAAGAATGATTTATGATAAATAGTGATATTCGGGAACTAAAGTTAGTTGGGTTATTTGGTTTATTATTGACTAAAGGTAATGATTTGGATGTGGATTTTCAATAATGGATTTGAAAATAAGGTTTTGGGCTTAGGCCCGGGATATCAGTTTTATTGGATTTTTGGGCTCTTGGCCCGGATTTTCTATGATTTTGGTTAATACTAGGAAATAAGGATTTTAAAAGTGGATTTTGGATTTACGTTACTATTTTCACTTGTATACCATCCTCGGGTATCATGATTATTACTCCGACACATGACTTCGAGATATTATCGGTTATGTGCTCGTTGAGGGTTGTTTCTCCTACGTTTGGCGTTGAGGTATTCTCCGCCATATGATCATTGATGTTGTCTATGCGTAGTACAGGGTTACGTCCGTATATTTGAGGTATTATCGGATGTGTAGAGAGTAGGTCCCCGGGTTGGACCTCTCGATTCCTAGCCATTGCTTGAGGCATTATCGGCGATGGTTAGGAGGGCTTGTTCCCGTGTTAGGGGATGGTGGGATATTTTACAGTATTTTGTATCCAGTCTTTCTTAAGCTTTTTAGCTCCTTTGAGGAGGGTTTTAAAAGCAAGGTTGTGACTCTCGGGATATTTTTTCATTTTTCGTATTTTCGTGGGTCCTGTCGGGTTTTTATTCTATAAATGGCTTTCCGATAAGTTCTTTATAACTGTCTTAATTTAGTTAACTATTTTTAAAAGGATTTTACGTTCAACATGCATGGTTTTACTTATGGAAGGGAAAATGTATGTTTTCCTCGGAACTTGTGGTTAAAATTATTATTAGGTTTGACCGGGTTATTAAGATGGCAGGTACAGTTGGATTTGGCGAGGGTTCCGCCTTCGTAATTAAATGGTACTCCGGTAAGTTGTAGGAATATATATGTGTATGGAGGGCCTTAATATAATTTGATTCACCATAAGGTGGGTTGTCCGGATTACCCTTATTTTATTTATAATATTGTTATCGTTACTTTATTAGTGTGTCTACGCTTCAATATGGTTTATTGTCCACTCACAGTTGTTTTGGTTTGATGCTCTCCAGGCCGTAGCAGAACGAGGCAACGAGACTAGGAGGAGGCTTCATCTTTCGATGTGCTACATCCACGTAGGACTTTCATTAGTTTCTGTAATTAAAGATTACCTAGTTGCACTGATCCTCTTTTGGGTATTGTAAATTGTTCCAGGGTTTGGTAGTTTGGGGTGTAGCTGGCCTTTTCAGTTTTGTTTTTTGTTTTTGTATCCTTCGTCTAGCAGGTGGAAGACGGTTTGATCAAATTACACGGGAGATTCTGCCAAATTTTTGATAGAATTCTCATAGAGTAATTGACAGGACCCTTATCGAATTTCCCCTCGAAACCCGGGAAAAACCCTACTCCCGTCTGACAACTTAAAGAAATTCCCAGAATACCCATAAGTCCTTACAATTAATTATGAGAATTCTGGCAAAAAACCAGCAAAATCTCCCCTTAAGGACTGGTTAACCGTCTTCCACCTGTCAGACGAAGGATCAGATAACACTCCAAATTCCAACAACACTAACCATCCAACGATGTAACCACAAATTTACAATCAGTCCAAAAGACTTACCAGAGCATCTACGTAGGATAAGTAAAATACAAAAATAAATATCCTACTCGATAGTCTAGGTAAAGGCGCAGCTGAAAATTTAATGCCTCCGCCTTTAGATATGTCCACGTCAACTCAACGGCCTAGAGGGGATTTAAAACACGAAAATTGTGAGTGGACAAAATAATCATTTAAAAATCATTTCCGAGGAAAACATACATTTCCCCCCCTCCACGAGTAAAACCACGCATGCAAAACATAAAATCATTTTTCTATATAAATATAATATATAGATAATCCGAAAACCCACCGGAAAATCCATCTTTTGTTAAAACACTTGGTGGGACCCATGAAAGTCTGTATAATGAAAACATACCGTGGTCCACAACCCTGCTTTGAAAACCCTTATCAAATGAGTTTAAAATCATGTAAACCGACCTGGACACAAAATATATATCAAAACATATCTCACTGCTCCCCGAATGGAATCCCGTGTCGTAGCTCGATATCCGAACTGACTGACCCGGGTCCAACCCTCCACACACCCGATATACCTCGAGTTGTGCAGAACCTTGTACTACGCGTAGACAGCCTCAACGACCTGGTGGAGAAATACCCTTCGACACCAGTGTCGGAGAAACCTCAACGATCTGGCGGAGAAATACCCTTCGACGCCAGTCGGAGAAAACCTTGACCCTCGGGGACAAAATTCAGTGAAAACCAAATCCATGTTTTGAATTCCTTGTTTCCTGGCCTAAGCCAAATTCATTGAAAAACTGGGTTTAAACTCAAAATCATGGACTCGACTGAAATCCCAAAATGAATCAAGTCAAACCATAAAAAACCCAAAACCATAAAGCCAGGCCATAGCCCAAAACGTCATTTCTAAATAATTATTGAAAGCCCGTGTCCAGTAATAATTTAATAATATCCAGAAATTTGTCAAATAATACGTAATAAGCAATTATAGTAAATATACCTTTATGCATGCATTATACTTTACAAAACCAAAGTCCACTCACCCCACGTCCAAATAGTTCAATCTCGAGTCGTACGCTCTTCTGAAGTTCCCGGAGCAGTATCGCCTATCAAAAGTAACAATTGGAATTACCAACTATTATTAAAACTCTACATTTATACTCCCTAAACCTCGGGAGGTCTGCTTGCGTCACACTAAAAATGCAGCCACTTCAGACGCCCAAAACTACTCCTAAACGACATCCGATCAATCTAAAACCTGTGCCAACATGTCCGAAACATTGAAACCTTATCTACACTCGTCGCCATGACCCAAGGACTAGTCCCACACACCAACGGAATGTCGTACCACGCGCTGGCCACACACTGCCACATGCCGGCTATAGTGTCTCACTCACTGCTACAATGTCTCACGCGACTACTACAGTGTCTCACGTGCCTGTTATAGTGTCTCACGCGCCTGACTCGGCGCTGACTCAACCACCAGGTGGCATCCATGTGGCTGCCAGATGGCATGCCACGTCAGCCCCCTTTGACCGAACCAGTCGCCGGAATGTCACCGGAGAATTACCGAAGAAGACGACCGCTCCGTTGTGCACCGCCGTCGCCGAAAAACTCCATTACCGGCCGACCTTGAATTTTTCCTAACTTCTTCAAATCTCAACCATTTTTCATAGATTTTTAGTCAAAATCCATCTACATGAAACCCATAAATGTGTCGGCCAAAAAATCGATCAAAAGTTCTGATTTTTCCTTTCCTCGGTTTGGTGTCTCCCGCGGCTACTTCCTGCGACAGTTGGTACGTTCTTGATCGTCGGAAGGAGGAGAATCCGTTGAGTGGAACCAAAACGAATGAGCTTGCCTCGAATTGGAGTTTGAAATTGTGGGTTTTTTGGGTTCGATGTCACGGGTTAGGGTGAGTCGCGAAGAGAGAGAGTGAAATGAAGGAGGATCTGATCTGCTTGAGATTAAAATATATACCCAGGGGAAATTACCAAAATGCCCCTGGACATTCTAGACCCACAACTCTCTCACATGAACTCCGTTTTTTTCGTGCCACTTGTCTACGAACTCGTGAGTCTGAGACTTACACAACGGTACTCGAAACACAACCAAAAGTGTCTCGAAAAAAAATTTGACTTTCAAGCCCCTTAAACAACCAAGGGTAATTTCGTCATTTTGTAAATTAATTTACAAAAATTCACAAATAAAATTTTCGGGTCGTTACAATTCACCCCCCTTAAAGAAATTTCATCCTCAAAATTCATACATGTCACTGGAACAAATGTGGATGCTGCGCCCGCATCAGTGCTTCGGTTTCCTACGTTGCCTCCTCCACGTTATGATTCACCCACAGAACTTTAACCAGAGGAATAGTCTTTATGCGCAATACTTTTTCCTTCCAATCTAGAAGTTGCACTTGTTGCTCCTCAAAAGTCAAATAATCTCTCAGCTCAATTGGTTGTGCCTCCAATACATGAGATTTATCGAATATATACTTCTGGAGCATGGATACATGGAATACATCATGAACCCTTGATAGTTCTGGGGTTAAAGCAAGCCTGTAAGCCACTGGCCCTATCCTCTGAATAATCTCATGAGGTCCAATGTAGCGAGGACTCAATTTCCCTCGTCTACCAAAACGTACAACTCCTTTCCAGGGTGATAATTTAAAGAAAACCTAGTCTCTGACCTCAAACTCAAGATCTCTGATCCGTCGGTCCGCATAGCATTTCTAGCAGTCCTGAGCTGCCTTCGACCTTTCCCTGATGATTCTAATCTTTTCCTCTGTCATTTCCACTAACTCTGGTGTTAACAGTCTTCTCTCACCTACCTCAGTCCAGCATATCGGTGTCCTTCATTGTCTCCATATAGTGCCTCAAAAGGAGACATTCCAATACTAGACTGAAAGCTGTTGTTGTAGGAAAACTCCATCAAGGCCAGGTGTGAATCCCAGTTTCCTTTAAACTGCAGTACACAAGCTCTCATCATGTCCTCCAGAATCTGAATTGTCCTCTCAGACTGACCATTAGTCTGAGGATGAAAAGCTGTACTGAAATGCAGTGTAGTTCCAAAGGCTTTCTGCAAACTCCAACAAAACCTCGAGGTAAACCTAAGATCCCTGTCTGACACAATCGACTCTGGAGTTCCATGTAACAGTATGATCTCATCCACAAACAATTTGGCGTACTGGCGCATCCGATAATCTTCCCGTACTGGCAAGAAATGTGCTGACTTCGTGAGTCTACCAACAATTACCCATATTCCATCATGTCCTTTTTGAGTTCTAGGAAGTTTATAAACAAAATCCATAGTAATGTGATCCCATTTCCATTCCATAATAGGTAATGGTTGTAGTGCCCCGTATGGTTTCTACCTCTCTGCTTTTACTTGTTGACACGTCAAGCATTTACTCACAAACTCTGCTATTTCCCTTTTCATCCCAGTCCACCAATAGTGTTCCTTAAGAGTACGATACATCTTGGTACCGCCTGGATGCATAGCATAGGCAGAACTATGAGCTTCCTCAAGAATTTCCCTTTTCAACTCTAAATCATTAGGTACGCATAATCCTGCCTATTCCCAGCCTCCAACTCCATCCTAATAACACACAAAGTAAGATCCTGGAGCTAAGCTTCAATGATTCGATCAATCAAGACAAGTCTCACATGGAAACTAGCCAACAGAGTCCTCTGGCTATCCATGTCAAGTATAATTCCCGCTCTTTGGAATTCCACCAACAACGGTAGGTAAACAGTATGCAAATGTTCCAAGGAACCCATGGACTTCCTGCTCAAGGCAACCGCCACAACATTAGCTTTTCCTGGGTGATATTTTATGGTACAGTCATAATCCTTTATTAGCTCAAGCCACCTTCTCTGTCTCAAGTTCAGATCTTTCTGGGTAAAGAAGTATTTCAAACTCTGATGGTCAGTAAAGATCCGACACGTTTCCCCATATAAATAATGTCCCCAAATCTTCATTGCATGCACCATTGCGGCTAAGTCTAAATCATGTGTGGGGTAGTTCAACTCATGAGGTTTAAGTTGCCTGGAAGCATATGCTATCATCAACACGCAGCCTATACCTCGTAATGATGCATCACTGTACACCTCAAATCCTCCGTTACCATCTGGAAGGGTTAACACTAGGGCAGAAATCAACCTCCTTTTTAGCTCATGAAAGCTTTGTTCACACCTATTATCCCAGTCAAACTTGACTCATTTCCTTGTCAACCGAGTTAACGGGGCAGCTATCGTAGAGAATCCTTCTACAAATCACCGATAATATCCCACTAAATCCAGAAAACTTCTCACCTCTGACACTGTCTTCGGTTGTTCCCAATTTTTCACTGCCTCAACATTTTGGGGATCCACGCTGATACCCTAACCAGAAATCACATGACCTAAGAATCCCACATTGGTCAACCGAAACTGACATTTACTGAACTTGGCGAACAGTTGCCTTTTCCTCAGCAAATTCAACACCAACCTCAAGTGCTTCTCATGTGTCTTAGCACTCTTTGAATATACCAAGATATCATCAATGAACAGAATCACAAACCGATCCAAATATTTTCGGAACACCCTGTTCATCAAATCCATAAATATTTCCGGTGCATTAGTTAACCCGAAGGGCATCACCATGAACTCATAATGCCCATAACGTGTCCTAAACGCCATTTTGGGAATATCCCTTTCCCTGATCCTTAACTGATGGTACCCGGATCGAAGGTCAATTTTAGAGAAATACTTTGCCCCTTTTAATTGGTCAAACAAATCATCAATTCATGGAAAATGACACTTATTCCGCATCGTAACCCTGTTTAATAGCCAGTAGTCAATACATAACCTCAAACCACCATCTTTCTTCCTTACAAATAACACCGGCGCACCCCAAGGTGATACACTTGGTCGAATAAACCCCATATCCACCAAGTCCTGCAATTGAGTCTTCAATTCCCTCAATTATACCAGTGCCATTTTGTACGGTGCTTGTGATATAGGTTGTGTACCCAGAAGAAGCTCTATGGTGAACTCAATCTCCCGATGAGGTGGCAATCCCGGAAGATCTTCTGGAAATACATCGGGAAACTCATTCACCATAGGAATAGCCTCTACTCTCACCGGAGTATCCCGAGAATCGATCAAATGAGCTAAATAACCCTCACAACCTATCCACAATAATTTCTCATTCGCTAAAGCTGATATCACTCCCGAGGGAAGTACCCTACGATCATCTCAAAACGTAATTCCTATAAGCCTGGACTCCAAAAAACCACCCTCTTGTTGAAACTATCTATGGAGGCAAGGTGCATGGTTAACCAATCCATTCCCTGAATCACCTCAAAATCATAAATATCCATGGAGATTAAATCTGCCTCTAACTCATGACCTCCCACTACTACCAGACAACTACATATCATGTGGTTCGCCACTAACATAACTCCGGTAGGAGTGCTAATGTAAGGACCCTGTTGGTAAAATTAAAGAGCAAGAAATATGCAATTCAATTCTAACAGTTATAAAATCCTTGCAAGTGCACAAATCGATAAGAATAGTATAGTAGCACAGCAAGAGTCGATCCCTCGAGGACTTGTATCAACGTTATGACCACTTTAGTTCAAATTTATTAACTTAGTGAAAACACACACACACACACACGCAGGGGGGTTTATGATGTGAGAACTGAAATTTAAAGACAAGTAAAATAAAATGCAAAAAATAATAATGCAGGAATTAACGGTTGATTGATTATTAACTAAGGCGAATTAAGGCTTACTGTCCACTCTAGCCAATTATAGTTACTCATCAGATTTCCTTGACCTAATTACTATGCATTTTCTGAATTAGGTGCCCGTGCCTAGGACCTGGCATTGGTTCACTAGACACATCTTATTCCCTCTTACTTAGCATGTTCTAAACAGGGCATATGCCTAGAACGTCTATCACCTACCTTTTAAGATGATGCATGAAGTTTAAAGAGAATTTAATGACACCACATTAACCTAGCAAAGTGACATGCAATCCTCGGTCGTTATGAGTTAAGATTACAAGTAAGAATACTTTCGATGCTCCAAATCACAAGATGATATGACGGTCACTCAAGCAATTACATCTATAATTATATGCAAATAAGGTAGCTAATCTTATAGGCATAAATTAAGGTCATTAAGCATAGTAATCCAACTTATTCAGCATGCATAGCAATCATAATCAAGAGCCAGAAATCCAATCAACAAGCTAACATGGCTAGGGCTTCAAGCAGCCCTAATCCTAATGACTACTCACATATAACTGAAATTGAAACAAATATAATTGAATTCATAAGTAAATTGCAATAATGAAAATAAGGGTACAGAAGATATTGTGAAGAACAGGTGCAACAGAAGACACGACAGAGCCTTCTTCTCCAAGCTTCACGTCCAACACACTCTACTTCGGGAAGAACAAGGCTTTAACGTAAAACTCTAAAAAAACCAAAATACTATCTGCGGCTAAGGTGTCTCTTTATCTCCCAAAAACACCTCTAGCTAATTATCTCCTCCTGATTCTCCCCCTTTTAAAACACTGAACAAAGGCTCCCTTTTATAGACAAAGGGAAAACCTTGTCCTATAAGGATTGGTAAAACCTTATTCTATAAGGATAGGGAAAGTTATTGTACTTTTAATTAATTAAAAAGTCCTTAAATCTATTAGAACCAATCAGAACACGGCTGGGAGTGTGAATGCAAGCTGGCAAGTGGGAACGCAAGTTGGCCAAACTTGGATTTTGGATTGTCTTCGTAATCAGGATCTGGGACTGCGCTTTTGAAGCACATCATGAGTATAGTAGAAGCGCATCTTCGTTCAAACTTGGTGCAAACGTTGTCAGGCTTAGCGCAGAGGGAGAACCTCTGATCTACCACTGGCGGAACAGGGACCCCGGCTTAGGCGCACATCTTGGCTCGGATGGGAGTTCTTGGGACATGTCCTTGACCTGCCTTGGCGCGACCTTGGCACTTCTAGGACTTGACCTTGATGTCATGAAACACAGGTTTGAGACCCGGAGGGCCTGGTATGAGGTATTTGGCCGATGGCCCAAAATTGGCGCACTGGCGCACTGGCGCACTCATGACTCCGTTCAGGACCTGATATTGAAATGAGGATATCTCCTTCATCTGGACTCCGATTTGAGTCATTCTTTTTGCGTTCTTTCCAGATTTTACCTATATTGCTAACTCTACACAAGTCTCACAAGATTGATCATTTTCTACTATTGATGGCACGAAATCATTCAAAAGACATGTAAGAGAGGCATATAAAGACATCAAAATGATGCATAAATAACGACTGATCAAATACCCCCAAACCTATCTTTTGCTAGTCCCTGAGCAAAACAAAATGCTAACAAAATGAAAGGACTCGATTTTAGTTAAGATAGAACATTTAAACCCCTAGGTTCACCTAGTAGGAGGAGTTTTGTCTCCTGAAGGTTATAACAGCACGATACCCACAAACGTTTTACTTAAACAAAAAGATGCTAGATATAGTACTCTTAACAAGCTAATAAGAATCAAAATAAGTAGACATGCTTTGCAGAACTAAAAGGAATGCCATAGCCGCGAGTGTCATGTGAAGGTGTATGTGTATAAATGCCAATATTTTCAGGTGATCAAGTTTGAAAACAATTTCATCTAAGTGCCCTAGAAAGATTTCGCCTCGACTCTAATCCTCACTAGGCAAATCTCAATTCGCACAAGAATCCTAGGCTTACACTATTTTCAAGCATATGTGATGAGTTTATGTTATGAAATTCAAATTTAATCACATATGAGTAACAATGAAGAATAGCACTTTATGGAAATAAAGATCTCATGAAAGGAATTGAACTTTAAGAACATAGATACGTACCTTAATCCTCAGCATGATTGTCCATAAGATCAGTTAGGTCTTCCTTTTTAGGTTGTAATGGGGCTAAGCTTTGGGGTTTAGCAAGGAAGGATGGGATTCAAAGAACCTGAGTTGTGCCAAGGCATGAGAAGTCATGAATTGAACTTGGAATTTCTGAACTGAATCCTTTCTTAAGGCCCACGGCATTGTGATTTCTTGATGACTTATTTTGAGGCTCTTGTGGCTTATTTTGAGGCTCTTGGCTCACTTGGCTGAATTTACTTTGTTTTTCACTTATTTTTTCCTTCTTTTTCTCAACGTTTCTTTCTTTCTTTTGATTTGAACGTTTTTTTTCTGTTCTTTGAATTGAGTTTGAACCAAGATCATGCAATGATTTCCTTAAACTTTCGTGCAGCTTGCAACTTGTAAAGCTTTTCTTTAATTTTGAACTTTGAATTGACGCCAAAGTCCTTTGAATTGGGCAGCATCTTCTTTCACCTCTCATTCTCACCATGAATCTCATTTACGGCAACCTTAGCACAAACTGAGGTTATAGGGTATGGCTGTGAGGAGTGGCTAAGTATTTTGGGTTAGGTTATACTTTGGGTGATGAAAGAAAAGGCAGAATGTTTGGCTTCAAAATTGGCTTAGGGAGCATGCAATTGGGTAGGATAAGGCCTTTAGAGGTTAAAGCACACATAGCCTACATCACTTCTTATGGAAAAGCATACATTAAATAAGAGTATCTAAATGATGTTAGTTCTTTAAAATTCAATGCAAATATGATGTAATGAGATCAACAATTAAGAACAAAAGCGATGAGTGTTTAAGAGTAGAAACATGTATATCCTTTAGAAAGAATGGCAATTAGGCTCAAAGATCTCACATGGAAGTCTCCACTAATTTTCTAAGGTTCACTCAAATTCAGTTATTTCGTTCACTTAATCACTTAAAACATGGCATTGTGAAGTGCAAATTATGAACTACTTGACCATGGCATGACTCTTAGTAAAGCAAGATAGTTAAATTTGCATATACATCCCTATTAACAAGTTATCATACTAATCACAAGCAGAAATTTAAATGTCCTGGCCATGTATCACCCCCAAACCTACTTGTTTCTATATGCAAAATTTTAAATCCACACCCCCAAACCTAAACTAAACATTGTCCTCAATGTGATAAGCAGTAAGCATGACAATAGGAGAACGGTTTGAGAGATATAACGGGCAGAAAACAGCAAAGGAAAAAGAGAAATACAAGCCAGGGCTAGGCTGCCTCCTAGGAGCGCTTTATTTAACGTCTAGGCAAGACGGGGCTGGCATGCTAGGAGTTGGGCGCATGCGGAGTTGCAGGGTTGACTGCGCTTGGATTAGAGAGGTCCTTGAAGTAGTGTTTGAGGCGGTGGCCATTTACCTTGAACGAATCCTGCCGTTTCGGGTGCTGGATTTCAACTGCACCATGAGGAAAAACGTTGGTAATAATAAATGGTCCAGTCCATCTTGAACGCAACTTACCTGGCATTAGTCTGAGCCGGGAGTCAAAGAGGAGGACTTCCTGTCCGATGTGAAAGTCCTTGGGCTGACTGCGCTTGTCGTGGAAAGCTTTGGTCTTTTCCTTGTAGATACGAGCATTGTCGAAGGCCTCGTTTTGCAACTCCTCTAATTCACTTAGCTGAAGCTTCCTATGTATTCCAGCATCATCGAAGTTCAGGTTCATCTGCTTAATAGCCCAGAATGCTTTATGCTCTAATTCCACCGGTAGGTGGCAGCCTTTTCCAAAAACAAGCCGGAAGGGAGACATGCCAATCAGGGTCTTGTATGCAGTCCGATAGGCCCACAACGCATCATTCAATTTGCTGGACCAATCTTTTCGGTTAGGATTTACCGTTTTTTCCAATATGGCCTTTACTTCCCGATTGGACACTTCCGCTTGGCCACTCGTTTGAGGGTGATACGGTGTTGAGACCTTATGCGTGGCGCCATACTTCTTCATTAGGGCTGCATACGAATGATTACAGAAGTGTGCCCCCCATCACTGATGATTGCCCTAGGTGCGCCGAATCTGGCTAAGATGTGACTCTTTAAAAAACGCACCACTACTTTGGCGTCGTTAGTGTTGGTAGAAATTGCTTCCACCCATTTGGAGACATAATCAACTGCAAGCAGAATATAAAAATTGCCAAAGGAATTCGGAAAAAGCCCCATAAAATCAATGCCCCATACGTCGAAGATTTCGACCACAAGAATAGGGTGTAATGGCATTTGATTTCTAGGGCCGATGTTACCTAGGCGTTGGCAGCGGTCACATGTGAGTACAAATTCATGTGCATCCTTGAAAAGTGTGGGCCAGTAGAGTCCACTTTGTAGTACCTTGAGGGCTGTCTTCTTAGCTCCAAAATGGCCCCCACATGCCAAGCTATGGCAAAATGTCAAGACGGATTTCATCTCGTCTTCTGGGATGCAGCGCCGAATGATTTGGTCTGGACAATGCTTCCATAGGTACGGCTCATCCCATATGAAGTACTTAACTTGTTTAGCCAGCTTGTCCTTTTGGTACCTGTTTAAAGATGAACGAATTTGCTTAGTGACAAGGTAATTAATGAAATCGGCATACCATGGATCAATAGCTTGGATTGCGAAGAGCTGTTCGTCAGGAAAGGTCTCGAAGAGGGGCAACTGATCGGCCTCTTCATTGGAACTGTGAAGCAATCGGCTCATATGGTCAGCGACCACGTTTTCGCTGCCCTTCTTGTCTCTGATTTCAAGGTCGAATTCCTGGAGCAGTAGCATCCAACGTAGCAACCTTGGCTTGGCGTCCTTTTTAGTGAGCAAATACTTCAAGGCAGCATGATCCGTGTATACTATGACCTTGGTTTGAATTAGATATGAGCGGAACTTCTCAAGGGCAAAGATAACAGCAAGGAGCTCCTTCTTGGTGGTGGAGTAGTTCAGCTGGGCATCATTCAGGGTTCGACTTGCGTAGTAAATGACATGAGGGAGCTTGTCAACATGCTGTCCCAAAACCGCTCCTATGGCGAAGTCCGAGGCATCACACATTAGTTCGAATGGTAAGTCCCAATTCGGTGGCATGATGATGGGTGATGCCATGAGTTTTGCCTTGAGTGTGTTGAATGCCTCACGACATCCCTTAGTGAACTCAAATGTGGCGTCCTTGGCTAGAAGATCACACAAAGGTCTTGTGATTTTCGAGAAATCTTTGATGAATCTGCGGTAAAAGCCAGCTTGCCCTAAGAACGATCGAACCTCTTTGACTGTAGTGGGGTACGCAACCTCTCTACTATGTCTAACTTTGCTTTGTCCACTTCTATGCCTCGGCTAGAGATCACATGACCCAAGACAATTCCCTGTTGTACCATGAAATGGCACTTTTCCCATTTCAGCACTAAATTGCTTTCTCTGCACCGTTCTAGTACTCGAGTTAGGTTAACTAAGCACAATTCGAATGAATGTCCAAACACCGAGAAGTCGTCCATGAATACTTCAATTATATCTTCCACCATATCGGAGAAGATGCTCATCATGCAACGCTGAAAGGTAGCTGGGGCATTGCACAATCCAAACGACATTCTTCTGTATGCAAAAGTGCCATATGGGCATGTGAATGTTGTCTTTTCTTGATCTTCGGGTGCAATAGCAATCTGATTGTATCCTGAGTAGCCGTCCAAGAAGCAATAGTGGGAGTGTCTAGCCAGGCGCTCGAGCATTTGATCAATGAAGGGCAAAGGAAAGTGGTCCTTGCGTGTGGTTATATTTAGCTTTCGATAGTCAATGCACACTCTCCATCTTGTTTGAATCCGTTGAGGTACAAGCTCATCCTGCTCGTTTTTAACCACTGTGATCCCACTTTTCTTTGGTACGACCTGGACTGGTCTCACCCACTTGGAGTCACTAATTGGATAGATGATTCCAACGTCCAAAAGCTTTAGGACTTCTTTCTTCACGACCTCCTTCATAGGTGGATGCAATCGCCTCTGCGCCTCCCGTGATGGTTTGGAGTCTTCTTCCAGCAGTATCCGATGCATGCATTTTGTGGGACTTATGCCTTTGATGTCAGCTATTATCCATCCAATTGCCGTTTGATTAACCTTAAGGACGTGAACCAATGCCTTTTCCTCTTTCGTACTTAGGGTAGATGCAATGATGACTGGAAGGGTTTGATTGTCGCCCAAATATGCATACTTTAAGTGCTCGGGCAAGGGCTTCAGCTCGAGTTCAGGAGCCTTTATGATGGACGGCAGGGTTTTCTGACTTGTGAGTGGTAACGCTTCAAAGGGAGGCCTGTGAAATGGGAGGGCTGGCATGATGTCAAGGGCTCGTACCTCTTCGATCACGCTATCTGTAAGTGAATCCACAGTGTGTGGGTTACTAGTAACGGCCTTCTCAAGGTCATCCGTCATACAAGACTGAGCAATTATCTCCCGTAGCAGTAAGTCCATTGTGTTTAACGGAAAATCTACAATAGGCTCGTCAGGGTACTGGATGGTGTCATGGATGGAGAATGTCCGAAGCTGGTCCAGGACCTTGATGGAGACCTGGCCCTTTCTGACATCGATGAGGCACTCGGCTGTGGCTAGTAAGGGCCTTCCGAAGATGAGGGGAGGTTCCTCACTTTTGTCAATTCTATCCATTCTTAGTACGTAGAAGTCTGCAGGGATGCATGTATCTCCGATTTGTACCAGTACGTCCTCAAGAACCCCCATTAGGTTGGTTACAGAAGCGTTAGCTAATATGACACATAGGTGCATGGGTTTGAGTGCGCCTAGGTTGAGTGACCTGTAAATGTGGAATGGCATGATGTTCACTGATGCTCCCGTGTCGCAAAGGCAATGTTCGAATCTTTTTGACTGAATGACACATGGAAGGGATGGCGGCCCAGGATCGTTGGCCTTAAGGGGAATGCGCAAAAGGGCAGCCGAGCAGGCCTTAGGGATGTCAATGGTGTCCGTGGAGCTAAAACCACGCTTTCCTGCAACTAAGTCCTTTATCAGCTTCGCAAAGATAGGCATGTGCTTGACAATTTTATGGAAAGGCAGTGTGATTTGAAGCTTCTGCAACATGCTGATGATTTCTTCCTCGAAGTCCTCCCTTTGCTTATTCCTGTTTTGGAACCTGCGAGGAAATGGATAATCAACATTATTAGCTAACTCAAAAGTGACGTTTTTAGAATTGGAATTCTGAGGTTTAGAGTTAGAAGTATTCGAGTGCTGCGACTTGGGCTTAGGAGCAGGTTGCAAGCCAGCCGTGGCTGAAGTAGGCGCAGTGTCAGGTCCTCCTTGCGGTAGGGCACTTGGTGACTCGTTGGACTAGTTCTGCACCAGAGGTGTTGGCCGTGGCATGTTTTGCGGCGCGCCCTAGTCAGTGATCCTTGGCAGAGTAGGTTGAGGCTCGGTTTGAGGTCCTGCGAGGGTGGCATATGTGGGGTCTTGAAGTGGTGTTTCCCTCTCCAGCGTGATGGCATTAGTTGTAGGATTGTGAAATCCTTTCAGATTTACCAGGACTTGACTCGGTAGCTTGCCCTGCTCTCGCTGATTTAGTTGGTTCGCCACCTTTCCCATTTGACGCTCCAAGTGTGCAATTGCATTTTTTATGTCTCCCGTCTGACTCTGGCTATCTTGCATGAATTTTATGAATTGAGCATGCTGTTGAGTCAGGATATGGAGGGAGTCCTCAAGAGACTTGCTTCCGCCATTCTGATTTGAGGAAGGACCGTGATAGTTCCCCTGAGGGCCTGCGGCTTATTGATCAAATCCAGGAGGTGGCAAGGGATTTGCGGCTGCTTGATTGTTGCTCCAACGGAAATTTGGATGATTTTTCCACCCCGGATTGTAAGTGTTGGAATATGGGTCATTCCGGGGTCGAGAATTGTTGTTGAACCCTCCAGCAAAGTTGGCATCTTCCACAACCGGGCAGTCCTGGGATTTGTGGCCCTGAATTGAACATACCTCGCAGATGTGAACTTCTTTGGCTTTCTCGCTACACAACTGTTTCACCATTGCCGTGAGCTGAGCAATGGAGTCATCTTTGTATTTGGCGGATGCATCACCCGTAGCTCTAGAGGAGGGACCCCTGTAGCTGAACTGTTTTTCCCTTTGAGCAATGTTCTCAAAGGCGGTCCTTGCTTCCTCGGCTGTGCCTTCTAGAATCCCTTGGGATTGAGAGTCCACCATTGTCCGATCGCTAGTCTTCAAGCCTCCATAGAAGTATAGCATAAGATGATGGGCATTAATATGGTGGTGGGGGCACGCCCGTAGCATCTAATTGAATCGCTCCCAAAACTCGTAGAAAGACTCCTCCATGTCTTGCCGTGGGTTCATGATCTTGGACTTTAACTCATTTGTCTTTTCCACGGGAAAGTACTGTGTTAAGAATTTGGACGTCAAGTCCCTCCAAGAGTGAATGGAAGCCGGCGCCAGTGAATGAAACCATGTCTTGGCGCGATCCTTGAGACTGAAGTGAAAGAGCCGCAGGCGGATTTCAGATTCTGTCATACCATTGATGCGCAGTGTTGAACAAACCTGAACAAATTCCTTGATATGAAAGTGCGGGTCCTCGCCAGCAAGGCCGTGGAATGTAGGCAGCATGTGAATTGTCCCCGACTTCAATTCGAAGTTTGCCACTGTTGACTCGGGAAAAACAATTGGAAATTGATCCTCCGAGACATGGGGCATGGCAAAATCCTTAAGGCACCGTGCGGCTTGTGGTACTAGGCCACGTTCCAGGCCTTGCTCTTCTCTATGGTCCGCCATCCTCCTTGGGCTTGGTGGCGGGGATCCGTGGACTGAAGACGCTTGCGATGATGGTCCACTTGATGACCCGTGCACTGAACCTTGGAATGACATACACGGGTACCTAACAAAAAGAAAAACTAAGTTACAAATCTATCAGCATATTCCATCAAACCCTTGACGGCGTCAGTTGACTCAACGGTTAACTGACGGCTGACGTTAGCAACCGCCGGCCGAACCAGTAACCGAAGAAGACGGCCGTGCCGCCGTCTACCACCGTCGGTCGTCATCGGAGTCTCTTCGGTGACTCCCCGGAGAAGACGACCACGTCACTGCGCGCAGCCGTCGCTGGAATCTGGAAATTCTCGCCGGAAATCGCCATTTTCAGCGAGCTTCCAACTCCTTCATTTCTTGACCGATTTTCACGATCTACACTTGTAACTTAATCTATTTTTCACCATGAATCTGAATATGAGGTCAAAGTTCTAAGATCATACCTGGTTTGGCTGGAAAATGGCCGAGAAGCTTCGGTCCACCTCCCTCTTCCGTCCGGCGTCTACGGCGGTGCTCCCACCTCGATGATGGCCCCAAACCACCCATGGATTCAGAGGGAAACCTTCCATAGCCTTGGTTTCGGTTGATTCGATCCGGCCATAGTCCGATGAGGGTGGGGGGGTTCGATGATCGCACGGATGGGAGGGGGAGTCGGGCAGGAGAGAGGGGAGGGGTGTCATGGCTTGTCCGGGCAGATACCGAAAAGGGAGAAGAAATATCCCTTATTTTTGGACTTTCCCAAAATGACCAAACTGCACCTGAGGCTTCTAGACCCGTAATGTTCTCATCGGGTCTCCATTTTCCGCGTGCCGCCTGTCTATGAACTCGTGAGTTCGAGACCTTCGTAACGACCAAAGAAAAATTCCCAAAAGCACTGCCAGTCAAAAAGTGACTCTCAAACCCGTCTAAAATCGAGGGTAAAATCGTCATTTCTTTAAATATTTTAAATTCCTAGTCCCGGTCGTTACAAATTCCCCTCCTTACAGAAATTTCATCCCTGAAATTTCCTAACTCAGGTCAAAGAACCAACCTCCTGTTTCAAGTTCTCTCGCGTCACCACCGACACGAACTTGGCCACAGACGCGATTCCCAATAGAACCCGTGCACTCTGCACATTTCTTTATTCTAGTCTCGACAACAAACTGTAGGCGAAAACTACATCCATGAGACATCCTGGAGGCACCAGTATCCATTCAACCCGGAACATACCTTGAAACAAGTCTCTGAGCCTGAAAATTCCACCGCGGGCCCTACTCTCAACATGACTGCCATCACCTCATATCATGACTTTACATGCCCAAAAATACCTCGAAACTAGGTGTTGGATAGGGGTACGTGTACTA
The DNA here is from genome assembly GCA_037349345.1 of Oemleria cerasiformis. Classification (NCBI taxonomy): domain Eukaryota; kingdom Viridiplantae; phylum Streptophyta; class Magnoliopsida; order Rosales; family Rosaceae; genus Oemleria; species Oemleria cerasiformis. Next base: position 3,389,554 of record JAZGTL010000008.1, read on the forward strand.
CATGCAGTTAGCCTCAACGATCTAGCAGAGCACAACCTTGCAACGCCAGCATCGGTGAACTGTCAACGATCTGGCGGAGAAATACCCTCCTACGCTTATCGGAGAAAACCTTCACGATTTCGTGATGGAGAAGACCCTTCATCATGTATAAAATAATTCATGCATACACAACATTTCTTTTCAATCAACTTCATGATAATAAAAACCTCATCTGGAAATCACCGGAATTCCATTTCTCTTTAAAACCACTTGGTTGGACCCACGCAAAATCTGTATAATGAAAATGCATCGTAGTCCACAGTTTGGTTTAAAAATCCTCCGCAAAGGAGGTTAAAATCATTTAATTCGACCTGGACACACAATATATCAAACCCGACATATCCACCGCACATCCGATATACCTCGGGGTGTGCTGAAACCTGTGCTACGCATAGACAGCCTCAATGACCAGACGGAGAAAACCCTCGACACCAGCATCGGAGAACCCTCAACAACCAGCAGAGCAAAACTCCTCAATGCCAGTCGGAGAAAATCTGACCATGCACACCCGATATACCTCGAGTGGTGCAAAAACATGTGCTATGCGTAGACCGCCTCAAAGACCCGGTGGAGTAAACCCTCGACACCAGAGTCGGAGCCCTAAAAGATCTAGCGGAGCAAAACCCCTCAACACTAGAGACCTTAACCGTCGGGTACAGAAAACTAGTGAAAACCAAATCTTGTTTTGAAATCCTTGTTTCTTGGCCTAAGAAAATTCATTGAAAAAGCATTCATGGCCAAATCCAGTAAAATCACAAATATGGGTCTAACAAAAAACATGGACTCAATAATTTCCACGTCAAAACGATATCAAAACCGAGTCAAAAAACCAGGCCATTTCACCAAAACACATTTTCACTGAAATGTTGAAAACATGTGTCCAGTAAGATTTGTAAATTCCGGAAATTGTCAAAAGCAATACATAAAAGAGTTTAATACAAATATACGTGTATGCATGCATTGTCATCTACAAACCCAGGGTCCACTCACCAGCAACAGCGACGCCTACCTCGCCCGTGCATCACATGACCTCCGCCTCCCTCAGTTCAAGGTCGTTGAAGAGATAAACGTCTCGGAGGCATCTTGTTAAAAGGAATCATTAAATAATTTTCACACAAAACGAACTTCTATGGCCTCAAAACCATCAAAATCTGATTCGGAACGACCAAAAACCCTAGCCATGCGTCGTCGTGACCCCGAAATCGGTCCCACGCATCGGTAGAAGGCCGAAACACTCGCTACGTGCCGACCACGTGCCCTCACGCGCCACCATGCGCCCTCACGCGCCGCCATGCGCCCTCACGCGCCGCCATGCGCCCTCACACGCCGCCATGCGCCCTCACGTGCCGCCATGCGCCCTCACGCGCCGCCATGCGCCCTCACGCGCCGGTATTGTTCACAGTAGAATATTCCTTCAACCCTGATGGAATATTCCACCAAACCTCACAGAATCTCCTAACGTATTCGAAATATTCCGTCAACCCTAACAGCGTTAGGGTTCAGTCAACTCCGTTAACCTTGTATGGAATATGCTAACGCCGTCACCATATTCCGTCAAACCTTGACGACGTCAGTTGACGCAACAGTCAACTAACGGCTGACGTCAGCAACCGCATGCCGAACTAGTCGTCGAAGGACACCAGAGAAGACGGCCGCGCTGCCGTCTACCGTCGCTGGAGTCTCACCGGTGACTCAACGGAGAAGACGGTCGCGTCGCCCCGTGTCTCTGTTCGCCGTCTCTGGAATCTAGAAATTCTCGCAGGAAATCGCTATTTTCGGAGAGCTTTCAACTCCTTCATTTCTTGACCGATTTTCACGATCGACACATGTAACTTCATCTACTTTTCACTAGGAATCCGAATATGAGGTAAAAGTTCCGAGATCGTACCTGGTTTGGCTGGAAAACAACCGAGAAGCTTCGGTCCGCCTCCATCGTCCGTTTGTCATCTACGGTGGTACTCCCACCTCGATGATGTCCCTAAACCACTCGTGGAGTCACAGGGAAGCCTTCCACGACCTTGGTTTTGGTTGATTCGGTCCGACCATGATCAAATGAGGGTGGGGGGTTCGATGATCACATGGGTGGGAGGGGGAGTCGGGCAGGAGAGAAGGGTGGGGTGTCCTGGCTTGTTCGGGCAGAGATCAAAAAGGGAGAAGAAATATCCCCCATTCTTGGACTTTTCCCAAAATGACCAAACTGCCTCTGAGGCTTCTAGACCCGTAACGATCTCACTGGGTCTCAGTTTTTCGCGTGCCGCCTGTTTACGAACTCGTGACTTCGAGACCTACGCAACGACCTAAGAAAAATGCCCAAAAGCACTGCCAGTCAAAAAGTGACTCCCGAACCCGTCCAAAACTGAGGGTTTTCGTGATTTCCTTAAATATTTTAAATTCCTAGTCGGGTCGTTACAGCTAATACCCATGTCCTAAGCAATCAGGGACAATTCTCTCTCATCCAGAAGTGTGAAACCCCGAGAAATAAAAGAATATGTAGCCCCGTGATCTATCAAAATACGAGCATCATGATTAAAAATAGACAACCTACCAGTAACCACCTCTGGTGCTGATCGAGCCTCCTACTGAGTCATAGCAAAAACTCGGTCCTGTGTACCAGAAGATCGACCACGATCCCCCCCTGTCTCCATCTGGCCCTGTTGGCCCCACTATACTTGGTCTGGCTCCCTGCTGCAGTACCTGATGTCTGCGTTGCTTTCTGACTAGGTTCAACAGCATCTCAGCCCAAAGAATTACTGGCCGGACGACGATGTAAACAATACCTCTTAAAATGATCCATCTCCCCACAGACGTAACAACCGGTGTCGCCCATCTGTGAGGGTATGCCGCTCTGTCTTCCCGTCGACTACACTGAAGGCCCGCTAGACTGAGCGGATTGTTGTTCCTGACTGGCTCCGCCACTGCCTGATCCGGATCTTGCACCCCCAGAAGATCCAGAGCTGAAACTGCCTCTCTTAGATGGTCCTTGAATAGAGGCCCCGAAACTCTGGCGATCCCGGCGTCGCCTGGAACCACTAAACTGGTGTTGAGCTGGTAAACTCAACTCTACTCTAGCAGCAGCGTCTGCCAAAGCCATCAAAGAAGTATGAGCCACAACAGTTATTGCTACCCGAACCTCATTTCTCAGTCCATACTCAAATCGTCGGCACTTATCTATCTCAGTTGCCACCAGAGCTGGTACAAAGCGTGACAACTCAAGAAATTTCTGTTCATACTGGGCCACCATCATATCCCCTTGCTGTAGCTGCAAGAACTCAGCCTTTCTAGCATCACGACATGAGCGAGGATAAAACTGCTCAAGAAAGCGCTCCAAAAAAGTTTCCCAAGTAAAAGTACGGACATCCCAGCCTATCAGCTGCAAAGCATGCCACCAACGGTACGCATAGCCACCCAGAAGAAATGTAACTAGTCGTAACCTATCCTCCGGAGGGCACCTCATAATAGCAAACACTCGTTCCAAACGAGTAATCCACTCATCCGCATCATCTGGGCCTAACTCGCCCGTAAACACTATCGCCCCCAACCTTTGGGCTCGCTCAATGTTTGAAACTTCAGACGTAGCCCTACCCTGAAGTATTGTAGTCAAAGCCCGACCCAATTGATCCATGGTCTTCCTCATATCAGGCTCTACGATGGGTTCATGTGTGCCCTCACAGTTTCTAGACCACTGACGTGACTCGCGTCTCGGAGGCATTTCGCTGAAAAGAACCATAAATTATCAATACCACAATCAGTCAGTTGTATACTAGGTGTACAGTCTACAGGAATTTAAACCTAGTGCTCTGATACCAAGTTGACAGGACCCTTCTCGAATTTCCCCTCAAAACCCCTGCTCCCGTCTGACAACTTAAAGAAATTCCCAGAATACCCCTAAGTCCTTGCAATTAATTATGAGAATTCTGCCAAAAATCCAACAGAATCTCCCCTTAAGGGTTGGTTAACCATCTTCCACCTATCAGACGAAGGATCAGATAACACTCCAAATTCCAACAACACTAACCATCCAACGATGTAACCACAAATTTACAATCAGTCCAAAAGACTTGTCAGAGAATCTAGGTAGGATAAGTAAAATGCAGAAATAAATATCCTACTCGATAGTCTAGGTAAACGCGTAGTCGAAAATTTAATGCCTCCACCTCTGGATATGCCCACGTCAACTCAACGGTCTGGAGGGAATTTAAAACACGAAAATTATGAGTGAGCAAAATAATCATTTAAAAATCATTTTCGAGGAAGACATACCTTTTTCCCTCTCCACGAGTAAAACCATGCATGCATAACATAAAATCCCTTTCTATATAAATATAATATATAGATAATCCGAAAATCCACCGGAAAATCCATCTTTTGTTGAAACACTTGGTGGGACCCACGAAAATCCGTATAATAAAAACATACCGTGGTCCACAAACCTTCTTTGAAAACCCTCCTCAAAGGAGTTTAAAATCATGTAAACCGACATGGACACAAAATATATATCAAAACATATCCCACTGCTCCCCGAATGGAATCCCGTGCCGTAGCTCGATATCCGAATTGACTGACCCGGGTCCAACCCTCCACACACCCGATATACCTCGAGTTGTGCAGAACCCTGTACTACCCGTAGACAGCCTCAACGACCTGGTGGAGAAATGCCCTTTGACACCAGCGTCGAAGAAACCTCAACGATTTGGCGGAGAAATACTCTTAGATGCCAGTCGGACAAAACCTTGACCCTCGGGGACAAAATTTAGTGAAAACCAAATCCATGTTTTGAAATCCTTGTTTCTTGGCCTAAGCCAAATTCATTGAAAAACTGGGTTTAAACTCAAAATCATGGACTCGACTGAAATCCCAAAATCAATCAAGTCAAACCATATAAAACTCGAAACCATAAAGCCAGGCCATAGCCCAAAACGTCATATCCAAATAATTATTGAAAGTCCGTGTCCAGTAATAATTTAATAATATCCAGAAATTTGCCAAAAAATACGTAATAAGCAATTATATCAAATACACCTTTATGTATGCATTATACTTTACAAAACCAAAGTCCACTCACCACCCGTCCAAATAGTTCACTCCCGAGTCGTACGCTCCTCTGAAGTTCTCGGAGCAGTATCGCCTGTCAAAAGTAACAATCGGAATTACCAACTATTATTAAAACCCTACATTTAGACTCTCTAAACCCTACGAGGTCCGCTTGCTTCACAATAAAAATGCAGCCCCTTCGGACGCCAAAAACTACCCCTAAACGACAATCGATCAACTTGAAACCTTCGCTAATAGGTTTGGAATGTTGAAACCTTACTGACGTGCGTCGCCATGACCCAAAGATCGGTCCCACGCGCCGGCAGAAGGCCGGAACGCGCGTCGGATACAGTCTCTCACCCGCTGCTAAAGTGTCTCATGCGCCTGCTATAGTGTCTCACGCGCCTGCTATAGTGTCTCACGTGCTTGACTCGGTGCTGACTCGTCGCTGACTATGTGCTGACTCAGCCGCTAGGTGGCACCACTTGGTTGCCTGGTGGCCTCCACATGGCTCAATGTGGCTGTTAGGTGGCATCCACGTTGCTCCACGTGGCCGCTAGGTGGAATGCCACATTAGCCCCTCTGACCTAACCAGTCGCCTGAGTGTCGCCGGAGAAGACAACCGCTCCTCCGTCAGCCTCCGTCCGCCGTCACCGGAAAACTCCATTACCGGCCGACCTTGAATTTTTCCTAACTTCTTCAAATCCCAACCGTTTTTCACAAATTTTTAATCTAAATCCATCTACTCAAAGCCAAGAACTCAAAAAGGAAGTCTAAACACGAAACTCAAACCTATGTTGGTCGAAAAATCGATCGAAAGCTTCGATTTTTCCTTTTCTCGGTTCGGTGTCTCCCGCGGCTGCTTCCTGCAACGGTTGGTACGTTCTTGATAGCGTGAAGGAGGAGAATCCGATGAGTGGAACCAAAACGGATGAGCTTGCCTCAAATTGAAGCTCGAAATTATGGGTTTTTTGGGTTCAATGTCACGGGTTTAGGTGAGTCGCGAAGAGATAGAGTGAAATGAAGGAGGATCTGATCTGCTTGGGGTTAAAATATCTACTCAAGAAAATTACCAAAATGCCCCTGAACATTCTAGACCCACAATTCTCTCACACGAACTCCGTTTTCCACATGCCGTCTGTCTACGTACTCGTGAGTTCGAGACCTACGCAACAGTTCCCGAAACACAGCCAAAAGTGTCTCGAAACAAAAATTGACTTTCAAGCCCATTAAAAAACCAAGGGTAATTTCATCTTTTTGCAAATTAATTTACGAAAATTCACAAATAAAATTTCCGGGTCGTTACAGTAATTACGAGAGAGTAAGGATGTGTTAGGAATTAGTTTAAAATATCAGGGGTTGTCAGACGGGAGCAGGACTTTTCAAGGATTTTGAGGGGAAATTCGGGAAGGTTCCTGCCAAGAACAAAGCCCAGAACCAAGCTAGATACATCATGTGGGTATGAAGTGTTTTGGCGTAGTTGAATATGCCCAGGACCTACCTAGGGCTCGCCATGCCATATTTGGAGCCCAAGGATGCCAAAATGGGGTCCTGCCATGTCATTGAAGTCTAGGGTTGGCCCAGTCCATACCTTGCCGTCCAAGAAACCCTTGGAGACTCTCAGAAGTTGTCTTGCCGCACAAGAAATCCCAAGGAAAATCAGAGATGGATTGCCGCACTTGAAGGTTTCCTTGTCGCCGAAGGAATATCCAAAAGTCCTTGATTTTTGTACCAAGTCCCTGCAGATTTAGGAAATCAGTTTTAAAGTCCTTATTTAGGTCAGATTGTGTCCTAATTTTTCTCCTATTTTCTAGTGGTTTAGGTCTCCAATTTAAGGGAGCCTAAACGTCAAAGAAAGGGACCTTAGAAACCCTAGCTGCATAAACACTTTTATTTTCTGTTTTTCAATTATCAATTAGTTTGGTTTTCAGTTTTGAGAGAGAGAGCTGAGTGTGGAGACCCTTGGAGCTATCTTGGCGTGTCCTCGAGTCCTCCATTGTTTCTTTCTTTCGGTTATTATTACTTTGATAATGAATTTCATTTTGTTTGTGATTTCAGTTATGTGTGAGTAGTCTTTTTAGGATTAAGGGTTCTTTAAGCCCTAGCCATGTTAGTTCGTTAATTAGATTTTGACCTTTGATTTATATTGTTATGGATGCTGAATAAGTTGGATTACTGTGCTTAATGAACTTAATTTATGTTTATGCGATCGATCACCTTGTTTGCATATAATTATTGATGTAGTTGCTTGACGGACCACTTTATCATCTTTTGATTTGTTGCAATGAGGGTAGGTGGAGTGACACCTATCTGTAATCTAAACTCATGACAACCTAGGACCGCACATCACTTTTCTAGGGGTAGTGTGATATCATTAAATTCTCTTTGTACTTCATGCAGTGTAGGTGATAGACATGCTAGGTACTAATCCGGCTTAGAACATGCTAGGTAAGAGAGAATAAAATATGTAGAGTGGGCCTTAGTTGGACCTTTGCATGGGCATCATATTAAGAGAATTTATAGTAATTTAATCAAGAAAATCAGGTTAGGAACTTTAATTGGTTAGGGTGGATAGATAGCTTTAATTAGCCTTACTTAATAAATTTAATCAATCATCATCTTTGCTGCATTTTAATTACTTGCATCTTTAATTTACTTGTTTTAATTTCAGAATCCAAAACATCAAAACATTTCCATGTGTCTTAGTTTGTGTCCTTGTTTGATTCTTTATTTGATTCTTGCGTCACAAGTTGAGTCTAGGTCTAGGTGTGTTTAACTTGATATCTTTTGTTATTTCTTAGAGTTTTTAATTGAGTTAATAAATCTGAATTTAAGTGGGATTAACTATTGAACAAGTCCTTGAGGGATTGACCTTTGCTTGTCCCTATACTTGTCTAGATCGATTTGTATACTTGCAAAGTTATAACTGGATAGAATATGCCTCATTATTGTTGCTTGTTGTATTTCACATCAAGATTTTGGCGCCATTGCCGAAGACTTGTCCCTCAATCGTGTCCATTTAATTCAGAATATATTAACTTAGTTTCGTCTTTGTTTTGTCTGGTACATGTCAAGTGTATTCACTACTGAACAACTTGTCTCATCCAAGAGAAGTGCATTCCAGTCCTTGCATGCGTCACGACCAACTCCATCTTCCCCAACTTCCCCACCAGTTCCACTGCAAGTCAAGTCGCCATCTCCATCATCCCCAATGTTTTCACAAGCTTCACCAATGCCAAGTCCACCACCATCTCCTAGCATGGCTGAGGAACGTGCCCTTGCTGACCCAGCCCCTAGACTCCTTAAGGAGTATGCTACACCCTATGTCTTAGAGGACCAGTTCCCCATCGTGTTTCCAGCATCCACGGTGGAGAACTTTGAATTAAAGTCAGGAACTATACACAAGTTGCCTAAGTTCCATTAACTGTCCGGAGAGGACCCTAACTTACATATCAAAGAATTCGTTGAAGTCTACTCCATATTGTGCATCAATGGGATGACTGAAGCTGAAATCAAGCTAAGGCTTTTCCATTTTAGTCTCAAAGATAGAGCCAAGGCCTGGTTTCATTCACTGGCACCCGCTTCAATCACGTTCGGGAGGGACTTAGCATCCAAATTTCTCACGCAGTATTATTTTGCTGAGAAAACAAACAAGTTGAGGAGCGAGATCATGACACCACGTCAAGCTAAAGATGAATACTTTTCAAATACCGGGATAGGTTTAACTAGATGGTTCAGGCTTGCCCCCACCACAACATTGACAATTTTCACCTAATGTTGTACTTTTATGGTGGATTGAAGATGAGTGATCGGGTGATGGTTGACTCTCAATCTAAGGGAGTTATGGACAACACAGCTGAAGAGGCCAAGGAAGCCTTTGAGACCATCGCTCAAAGGGAAAAACAATTTAGCTACAAAGACAATCCCTCCATGGCTATCCATGCCCTGAGTAGGGACAAGGCTGATTCCAATGCCAAACTCACATCCATGGTAAAACAGTTATGTAACGAGAAGGCCAAAGGTGTCCAAGTGTGTGACATGTGCTCAATTCAGGGACATAGCTCTCAAGATTGTCCAATGGTCGAAGAAGCCAACAAGGTTGGTGGATTCGATAATGGTCCAAGGCCCCGGAATGATCCTTACTCCAATACATATAATCCGGGGTGGAGGAATTATCCAAACTTTCGTTGGAACAACAACCAAGCTGCTCAAAATCCACCACTTGGATTCCAGAACCAAGTTGTGACTCCTCAGACAAACCACCAAGGCCCTCCACCAAATCAAAACGCTAGGAGCAATTCCTTTGAAGACATAGTCAATGCCATGGCTCAGCAGAACTTTACATTCATGCTGAACAGAACTCGTTCATGCAAGAGAGCAGGAGCCACATAGCAAAGACTGACAGTGCCATCACTAGTTTGGAGCGTCAAATGGGGCAAATTGTAAATCAACTGAACCAAAGGGAACATGGAAAGTTGCCTAGTCAATTGATGGTGAACTCCAAGGGATTTCAACACCCAACGGTCAATGCCATCACCCTAAGGAGTGGAACACAAATTCAAGGCCCTCAACTTGCTACCTATGAAGAGGTCGTGGAAGAGATGGATGTTGATGAAGTTAGCCTACCCGTGACATCCCCAAGGGACCAGTAAGCCGTGCCCCTACAGGGGCTACTGTAAGTATCATGCCCTACCATGTGTTTCAATCCTTGCACTTAGGACAATTAAAACCTACTGAGTTATGCATCAGATTAGCTGAATCATCTGTGACTAGTCTAATGGGTGTGATTGAGGATGTTAGTGTGTAGATCGAGGATATTTGCATTGCTGTAGGGTTTTATATTCTGAGGATGGAAAAACCTAGCCCAAGTGACGATCCACCACTGATTTTTGGCATACCACTTTTAGCCACAATGGACTGTGACATCAACGTAAAACGAGGGATAGTGGCTCTCAATGTTCGAGAGAAGCTGAGAACTTTCAACAGCGATGATATCATCCAATACCATATTGAACCCATTGTTGACGTCCCCTTATAACTAATGAATAATTTGTTTCAGGATATAATAGCAGGTTCAACCATAGAGGAGTCTATTTACTACGCCATCTCATGGCCTCAAGAAGCTCTTGATGCCAATGTGAGTGCAGAAATTAGAAATGCTAAATGCCATGCCTTCCCCACCACAGTGCAAACAATCCCCTTCAAATAAGGAGCCTTCTCCGACTGCATTCGGGACCCCCTAGGACATCTCACCTCTGCACGTCTAGGTAAGCACCAAAAAATTCAACTCATACTTTTTGCTAACTTGGACAAGAGTAATTTTATGCAGGTGTTCAGGAGAAACTAAAGACCGGTGTTCATGATGTGCCACTCATAGCCAAAGAACCTTGTCCCAAAGAACCCTGTCCCAAAGAACCTTGGCCTTCCATCGAGGAATCCCTTCCACTCCAGTTGAAACTACAGCCAACAAGGCAAGCCACGGATGTTCAGCACCTTTAGCAAGTGCCAGTGTCTAGCCTGCTAGCTTCGTCTTGCTCAGATGTTAAATAAAGCGCTCGTAGGAGGCATCCTAGCCTTGGTATGTGTTCTCTCTCACTCTATTATTTCTGCCTTATTGCATTCTCTGAACCCTCATTATGTCTTTGCTATGCATATTGTTTATCACATTGAGGACAATGTTCAGTTTCGATTTGGGGGTGTTGAAAGTTGGATACCAATTCTATATCAACCACAAGAACAATATGCAGCTCACTAGTCACATAGTATGACTAGATGTACAAAGACACTCAATCAATCTACCACTTGAAACAACCACACACACATCAATCCCACATGCACCCTGCAGAAACAACAATCACATAAGTGACAACCTATGCACTCAGAGGCTTTGTCAATGTAGGCAGCCTTGTGCTAGTTCTATGTGAACATGATTGTGCACATACATTCTCATCATTCAACATAAGCATTCATGCATCGTAACATATATGACTCCAAACAGCGATTTCATATAAACAATAAAAACCAAGAAACCATCAATAAGAACACAAAGAGATTGATACCCAGAAACCTTCCTTAAGGTAAAAACTGGGGGTTGATCTACTGACCAAGCAATCCACTAAATTCAGAGTTCGTTACAAGGTATATCAATGATCAATCCCTCTAAGTCTATGCTATAGAGATATACATACCTTGTGCAACCTTGAATTTCTTCACAACAACTGTGCTCCCAAGTGAATCTTCATTCATAGCAGCTCGATCTTCTTAATTTCATTCATCGGTTAACCAAACTCATATAATATTGAAGGACAAACTCAATAAAAAATCAAACCGATTTCATCAAGCCACAATCCTTAACGAATCCAGATGAAGAAACAATGTTTCAAAACTTTCACAAAGAAGCAGATTTCGAAAAATAGATTTTAGAAATCAGCAAACCATCTTTGATAAAAACGTTTAATGAATCAGCTCAGGTCCATAAACACCATCTTTACTCATCTAAGGTTTCTTCACAAAACCAGTTTTGAAAACGCATTTATCAAAACCCAAAAAATTTTCTCACCATGGTTCAGCTACCTCAGCTGAAGCTCGGGATCAAGAAAACCCAAAAATCACACACGCACACCCTGAATGCGATTTTCCAAAGAGAAATCCCCAAAACCGTTACACCAACACAAAACACACACCTTGACAGTTGCTTGTCAAGAGTGTGACAAAAATACCTTCAAGTAAAATAGAAAACTCAGTAAAAAAATTTTTAGTAAACAGTAAAAAGTAAACGACTAGTCATCAGTCATACAACAGCCACTTGGAAATACCTCTTTCATATATAGTCCTTATCAACAAGAGAGACATAAGAAAATAGAGAACTAAGTTCTAGAGTTTGAGCATGATTCAATATTCAAATTACAAAGGGCGAGGCAAAGCCAAATATATCCATCCTAGAAACAAAAACTAATAGGTGTGGATTGAAATTTTGCATATAGAAACAATTAGGTTTGGCGGTACTCAAGGCCATGAAAATGATAAGTTAACTATCATTTTTCGACTAAGAGTCATGCCATAGTCAAGTAGTTCATAACTTGAACTTCACAATGCCATGTTTTAAGTGATTAAGTGAACAAAACAACTGAATTTGAGTGAACTTCAGAAAATCAGTGGTGACTGCCCTGTGAGATTCTTGAGCCTTATTTCAATTCTTTCAGAGGGATATACATTGTTTATACTCTTAAACACTCTTCTATTTTGTTCTTAAATGTTGATCTCATTACATCATATTTGCATTGAATTTTAAAGAACTAACATCATATAGATACTCTTGATTTGAAGTATGGTTTTCCATAAGAAGTGATGTAGGTATCTGTGCTTTAACTCCTAAACGCCTTATCCTACCCTGTTGCGTGCTCCCTAAGCACATTTGAAGCCAAACACTCAGCCTTTTTCTTTCATCACCCAAAGTATAATCTACCCAAAATACTCAACCAATCAATTAAACCACACCCTATAACCTAGGGTTGTGCTAAGGTTGCACCAAATGAGAATTCATGATGAGAATGAGAATTAAGAAGAAGTGTTGCCCAATTCCATGAAAATGGCGTCATTATCAAGGGACAAATTTCAAAGTTAAGCTGAGTGAAAAGCCTTACAAAGGAAGCCTTACTAAGAATGAGAAAACCATTGCATGATCTTGGGTCAATTCAAAAAGAAAAAGAGAAAAAAATGAGAACAAAAGAAAGAAAAGAAATCAGAAAGAAAAGTGAAAAAGAAAATAAAAGAAAGTGAAATTGAATTGAACCCAAGTGAGCCAATGCATTCAAGAGAACCTCAAGAAGACACAATTGCCGTGCCCCTTAAGAAAGGATTCTTATCAGAAATTCTAAGCTCAAGCCGTGAGTTCGCATGCCTTGGCACAACCCAAGTTCTTTGAATCTCAATCATTTCTTTCTTTTAGTTCTGCAAAGCATGTCTACTTACTTTGATTCTTATTAATTTGTTAAAAGACTGTCTCGAGCATTGTAGTTGTCAAAGTAAAGCGTTTGTGGGTATTGTAGCTACTATAACCCTCAGGAGACAAAACTCCTCCTACTAGGAACACCTAGGGGTTTAAATGTTCTATCTTAATTATGATCGAGTCTTTTCATTTTGTTTAGTTATGTTTTCCTTTGTTTTGCTCAGGGATTAGCAAAAGATAGGTTTGGGGGTATTTGTTCAGTCATTATTTCATACTTCATTTTGATGTCATTTTAGGCCCTTTTACTTGTATTTTGACTAATTGTGTCTCATCCATAGTAGACAATGATCAATATTGTGAGGCGTGTGCAGATTTGGAAAGATAGGTTCATTCTAAGAAAATGCAAAAAGAATGGCTCAATTCGGAGTTGAGACGAAGGAGATATCTTAAGTTCACTATCGGGTCCTGAAAATGTGTCCTTGACATGCCCCAGACGGGCCCTGCAGCAAGTCCCAGAGACATCCTAACCGAGTCCAGTACGTGTCCCTGAATGTGCCTTCGAAGATGCCTTCACGAGTCAAGCCAAGGAAAGCTTAACCAAGTCCAATCCCATATTAGGGTGTGCCCTTGGACGTGTTGTCAGGACCCGTCCCGAATTTCCCCTCGAATCCCGGGAAGAACCATGATCCCGTCTGACAACCTAAGAAAAGGTTCCCAAAATACCCTTTAATCCTTACAAAATATAATAATAATAATAAATACTTCCACTTGTCAGACAAGGGATTCAAGCACTCAATAATTCCCGTAAGTAATGACCAATCAAATACAATATAATATCAGAGCGTCTAAGTAAGATCAAGAGTAAAATTTAGATATCCTACTCAAATATAATTACACAGCGCAGTCCAAGTACTAATGCCTCTGCCTCGAGATCAGTGTTCGCGTCAACTCTACTCAACAACCTGAAGGAGTTTAAACACAAAAGTTGTAAGTGGACAAAAATAATCATTTATAAATTCTTTTTCGAGGAAATACCTTTCTCCCCCTCCATTTATAAAACCATGCATGCATCACATAAAAAAAATTATGATACTAAAACATTATATGTAAATCACCCAAAATTTCTATTTCTCTTTAAAACCACTTAGTTGGACTCACATAAAATCTGTATAATGAAAATACCTCGTGATCCAAAGTTTGGTTTGAAAACTCTCTTCAAAAGAGTTTAAAATCATTTAAATCAATCTGGACACATAATACCTCAAATTCACAATTCAATCTGGACACATAATATCTCAAATTCACAATTCAATCTGGACACATAATATCTCAAATTCACTGTTCCCGATATATCCACAACAACACACCAGGGTATCCCTTGAGATTTGTTAAAATCTGTAGTACAACTCTCTGTACTATCTGTACTATGCATAGACAGTCTCGCGACCCGACGGAGCAAGACCCCTCAACACCAAAGTCCGAGCCCTCAACAACCAGCGGAGCAAGACCCCTCAACACCAAAGTCCGAGCCCTCAACAACCAGCGGAGCAAGACCCCTCAACACCGGTCAGAGTAATAGTAACCATCGGGACAGAAACCAGTGAACCAGATCCATACTTCGAAATCTTTGTTTCTCGGCCTAAGCCAAATTCTTTGAAATATCATATTATGGCCAAAACCAATAAAATCATAATTTCGGGTGTAAACCCCAAATCACATATTCAAATAGTTACCACGTCAAAACAATATCAAAATCGAGTACAAAAACTAGGCCATTTCTCAAAACACACTTTCATTGAAATATTGGAAAACATGTGTCCATCATCATTTCTAAAATCCAGAAATTCATTGCACCCATACATAACACTATTTAAATCAAAGATACATTTATGCATGCATTATAGTTTATAAACCAAAAGTCCATTCACGCGCCTGCTACAGTACCCACGCGCCTGGACCGGTCTAACCCGGTCCAACTCGACCTGACCCGGTCCAACTCGACCCGACCGGTTCACTCAACCCGACCGGTTCAACTCGACCCGATCGGTTACTCGACCCGATCGTTTTACTCGACCCGACCGGTCACCGGCGACTCGCCGGAGAAGACGACCGGCAGCCGGCGCCGCCATCTGGTTTCCGCCGGAATCCTCTATTTCCGGCCGAAACTTCAAGCTTTCCTAACTTCCTCAAAACTCAACCATTTTTCACAAATTTTATGTCTAAATCTATCTACTCGAACCCAGGAATCCAAATATGACCTTAAAACAACAAACACGTACCTGTGCTAGCCGAAAAATCGATCGGAAGTTCTGAAACTTCCTACCCTCGGTTCGGCTTCTCCCGTGGTCCTCTCCTTCGATGGTTGGTACGGTTGTGATCGTGGGAAGGAGTAGAATACGATTAGTTGATCAAAACTGGAAGTTGGAGCCTTGAATCAAAAGTTGAATTTGTGGGTTTTTGGGTTCATTTTCGCACGGTTTCGGGTTCGATGGTTTGTGTATGTTTCAGAGAGAGAGAGGACTGTTAAAGGAGATGAAGATGAAAATGAAATGAAGATGAGACAATGATTGGGTTAAAATATCTTCTCCCAAATCAAAATTACCAAAATGCCTCTTGCACATCTAGACCCATAACTTTCGTCCACGAACTCCGTTTCCTGCGTGCCGCCTGTCTACGAACTCGTGAGTTCGAGACCTACGCAACGGTATCCAAAACACCACCAAAAATGTCTCGAAACAAAATTTGACTTTCACGCCCCTTAACAAGTAAGGGTAAAATCATCATTTTACATAAATAATTTACTTAAATCCAATAATTGAAATTCCGGGTTGTTACAATCTACCCCCCTTAAGAAATTTCGTCCTCGAAATTCAACTCTACCCTTGAAACAAATGAGGATACTGCGCCCGCATTAGTTCCTCGGTTTCCCACGTGGCTTCCTCCACGTTATGATTCCTCCACAACACTTTAACTAGAGGAATACTCTTCCTGCGCAGTACCTTCTCTTTCCAATCCAAAATTTGTACCGGTTGCTCCTCAAAGGTCAAATCATCCTTCAGCTCAAGTGGCTGCTCTTCCAATACGTGAGACTCAACAAACAGATATTTCCGGAGCAAAGATACATGAAAAACATTATGAACTCCGAATAATTCCGATGGTAAAGCAAGACGATATGCCACTGGTCCTATCCTCTCCAAAATCTTATACGGACCAATGTAGCGAGGACTCAGTTTTCCTCGTCTACCAAAACGTACCACTCCCTTCCAAGGAGAAAGTTTCAAGAATACCCAATCACCTACCTCAAACTCAAGGTCTCTGGTTCGACGGTCTGCATAACTCTTCTGGCGATCATGAGCTGTCTTCAACCTTTCTATGATGATCCTTATCTTTTCCTCAGTCGTATCCACCAACTCTGGTGTTAACAGTTTCCTTTCACCCACTTCGTTCCAGCATAACGGTGTCCTGCACTGCCTCCCATACAGTGGGGCATTAGTCAACACGAAAGGCATCACCAGGAACTCATAATGACCACAACGAGTCCTGAAAGCTGTTTTCTCAATATCCCCTTCTCTGATCCTCAACTGATGATATCCGGATCGAAGGTCAATTTTCGAAAAATATCTTGCCCCCTTAAGTTGATCAAACAAATAATCTATCCTTGGCAAAGGATACTTATTCCGCACTGTAGCCCTATTTAGCTTCCGATAGTCGATACACAACCTCAGACCACCATCCTTTTTCCTCACAAATAACACTGGTGCACCCCAAGGTGAAACACTTGGGCGAATAAATCCCATATTCACCAAGTCCTGCAACTGAGTCTTCAACTCTCGCAATTCTGCTGGTGCCATTCTATACGGTGCCTGTGAAATAGGTTGAGTACCTGACAAAAGCTCGATGGTGAACTCAATCTCCCGGTGAGGTGGCAATCCCGGAAGATCATCTGGAAACACATCAGAGAACTCACTCACAACTGGAATATCCTCCACTCTCATTGGAGTATCCCAAGAATCAAACACATGAGCCAAGTAACCCTCACAACCTTTCCTCAACAATTTCTCAGCGGTCAAAGCTGATATCACTCCACAGGGTAGTACCCTACGATCTCCCCTGAATGTAAGTTCCGGTAAACCTAGACTCCAGAAATCCACTCTCTTATCATAACAATCAATAGAAGCATGGTGCATAGTCAACCAATCCATCCCCAGAATCACATCAAAATCAAAAATATCTAAGGGGATTA
The DNA here is from genome assembly GCA_037349345.1 of Oemleria cerasiformis. NCBI lineage: Eukaryota > Viridiplantae > Streptophyta > Magnoliopsida > Rosales > Rosaceae > Oemleria > Oemleria cerasiformis. The sequence goes on from JAZGTL010000008.1 coordinate 3,406,815, forward strand.
AATCTGCCTCTAATGCATGACCTTTCACTAACACTGGACAACTACGAATCACGAGATTCGCCACTAACATATTCCCAGTAGGAGTACTAATACCCATGTCCCAACCAATCGGAGACAATTCTCTATCAGCAAACAATGTAAAACCCCGAGAAATGAAAGAATGAGTCGCCCCAGGATCTATCAAAACATAAGCATCACGGTTAAAAATAGATAACATACCCGTGATCACATCTGGTGCTGCTCGGGCCTCCTGTTGCGACATAGCAAACACTCGGGCTTGTGTATCCAAAGATCGACCACGACCCCACCGTCTGCCTCTGGCCCTGTTGGACCCACTAGCCCTGTTCGTCCAATTGGCCCGGTTGGCCCCACTGGATTGACTCTGGCTTCCACCTGCAATACCAGACGTCTGAACTGTGCTCTGGCTCTGTTTAATAGCACCCTGCCCCCAGGAACTACTGCCCGGATGAAGATGTGGGCAAAATTTACTTATGTGACCAATCTCACCACATAAATAACATCCAGTGCCACCGGGGCTGCCACTCAGTCTTCTAGTTGACTGCACTGAAGCACCACTAGAACGAGCGGATGACTGCGGTGCCTGTCTGGCTCCGCCACTGCCTTATCCGGATCCCGTACTCCCAGTAGATCCAGAACTGAAACTGCCTCTCTTGGACGGTCCCTGACTAGAGGCTCCAATATCCCAGCAATCCCGGTGTCGCCTGGAACCCCTAAACTGCTGCTGGACTGGCACACCCATGCTCAACTCTACACGAGCTGCGGCGTCAGACACTTCTCTCAATGAAGTATGGGCTGTAGCCGTTACCGCTGACCGAAGTTCGCCCCTCAGCCCATTTTCAAATCTGCGTCGTTTGTCCCTCTCGGTTGCCACTAGAGCCGGTGTAAAATGAGCCAACTCTATGAACTTCTGCTCATACTGAGCCACTGTCATATCTCCCTGCTGTAAGTGTAAGAACTCAGCTTCCCTGGCATCTCGGTACGAGCAAGGATAAAATTGCTCAAGGAACTTCTCCAGAAAAGTCGCCCAGGTAATTGTACTGACTTCCCAGCCTGATAGCTCTAATGCGTTCCACCAATGATAAGCGGAACCACCTAGCAGAAAAGTGGCTAACAACACCTTGTCCCCCTGAGGACATCTCATAACTGAGAACACTCGCTCTAAACGAGTAATCCCCTCTACTGCATCATCTGGGCTAGAGTCGCCTATAAATATTGTAGCCCCTAATCTCTGGGCTTTCTCAATGTCTGAACCTTCAGTAGCAGTCCTACTCTGAAGTATAGAAGTCAAAGTGTGACCCAATTGTTCCAGTGTTTGCCTCATATCAGGCTCCACTGCAGGTTCAGGTGTGTCCCCAATGTTTTCAGACTGTTGACGGAACTCGCGTCTCGGAGGCATTACGCTGAAAAGAACTATAACTCATCAATACCAAAATAATTATACACGTAGTGTACAGTCTACAGGAATTTAACCTAGTGCTCTGATACCAATTGTCAGGACCGTCCCGAATTTCCCCTCGAAACCCGGGAAAAACCCTGATCCCGTCTGACAACCTAAGAAAAGGTTCCCAAAATACCCTTTAATCCTTACAAAATATAATAATAATAATAAATACTTCCACTTGTCAGACAAGGGATTCAAGCACTCAATAATTCCCGTAAGTAATGACCAATCAAATACAATATAATATCAGAGCGTCTAAGTAGGATTAAGAGTAAAATTTAGATATCCTACTCAAATATAATTACACAGCGCAGTCCAAGTACTAATGCCTCTGCCTCGAGATCAGTGTTCGCGTCAACTCTACTCAACACCCTAAAGGGGGGTTAAACACAAAAGTTGTGAGTGGACAAAAATAATCATTTATAAATTCTTTTTCAAGGAAATACCTTTCTCCCCCTCCATTTATAAACCCATGCATACATCACATAAAACAATTTATGATACTAAAACATTATATGTAAATCACCCAAAATTTCCATTTCTCTTTAAAACCACTTAGTTGGACTCACATAAAATATGTATAATGAAAATACCTCGTGATCCAAAGTTTGGTTTGAAAACTCTCTTCAAAAGAGTTTAAAATCATTTAAATAAATCTGGACACATAATACCTCAAATTCACAATTCAATCTGGACACATAATATCTCAAATTCACAATTCAATCTGGACACATAATGTCTCAAATTCAGTGTTCCCGATATATCCACAACAACACACCAGGGTATCCCTTGAGATGTGTTAAAATCTGTAGTACAACTCTCTGTACTATCTGTACTATGCATAGACAGTCTCGCGACTCGGCGGAGCAAGACCCCTCAACACCAAAGTCCGAGCCCTCAACAACCAGTGGAGCAAGACCCCTCAACACCGGTCAGAGTAACAGTAACCATCGGGACATAAACCAGTGAACCAGATCCATACTTCGAAATCTTTGTTTCTCGGCCTAAGCCAAATTCTTTGAAATATCATATTATGGCCAAAACCAATAAAATCATAATTTCGGGTCTAAACCCCAAATCACATATTCAAATAGTTACCACGTCAAAACAATATCAAAATCGAGTACAAAAACCAGGCCATTTCTCAAAACACACTTTCATTGAAATATTGGAAAACATGTGTCCAGCATCATTTCTAAAATCCAGAAATTCATTGCACCCATACATAATAGTATTTAAATCAAAGATACATTTATGCATGCATTATAGTTTATAAACCAAAAGTCCACTCATAAACCTGTCCAAGCAAGCTCAATCCCGAACTGTACGCTCCCTTGAAGTTCCTGGAGCAGTATCGTCTGTCCAAATCAATAATCGGGATTACCAGCTAATAATAAGAACCTTAAATATAAACCCCCTAAACCCCGGGAAGTCTAACTATGCTGGCCTAGAAAACGCAGCAACTTTATAATGCCCAAAACAACCCCTAAACGACGTCCGATCGACTCAAAACCTGCGCCAACAGGTCCGGAACGTCAAAAACTAGCTGTCACGCGCCACCGTGACTTCAGACTCGGCGCCACTCGCCGACGGAAGTTCAGAACACGCGCTCACGCGCCCTCACGCACCGGTCACGCGCCTGCTACAATACCCACGCGCCTGGACCGGTCCAACCCGGTCCAACTCTATATGACCTTAAAACAACAAACACGTACCTGTGCTAGCCGAAAAATCGATCGGAAGTTCCGAAACTTCCTACCCTCGGTTCGGCTTCTCCCGTGGTCCTCTCCTTCGATGGTTGGTACGGTTGTGATCGTGGGAAGGAGTAGAATACGATTAGTTGATCAAAACTGGAAGTTGGAGCCTTGAATCAAAAGTTGAATTTGTGGGTTTTTGGGTTCGTTTTCGCACGATTTCGGGTTCGATGGTTTGTGTATGTTTAAGAGAGAGAGAGGACTGTTAAAGGAGATGAAGATGAAAATGAAATGAAGATTAGACAATGATTGGGTTAAAATATCTTCTCCCAAATCAAAATTACCAAAATGCCCCTTGCACATCTAGACCCATAACTTTCGTCCACGAACTCCGTTTCCTGCGTGCCGCCTGTCTACGAACTCGTGAGTTCGAGACCTACGCAACGGTATCCAAAACACCACCAAAAATGTCTCGAAACAAAATTTGACTTTCACGCCCCTTAACAAGTAAGGGTAAAATCGTCATTTTACATAAATAATTTACTTAAATCGAATAATTGAAATTCCGAGTTGTTACACGTGTCCCTGACATGTCCAAGACACGTCCAAATGGTGTCGAGATATATCGGTGGCGTCCAAGACATGCTCTTAGGATGCGGCCCTGGCGTGTCCTCTAACGTGCCAGAAGTGCCCAAGACGTGCCATTTTTAGTCAAGTTGAGCCTTCCCCTAGCCAGCGAAGGAACCAAGTGAGACAAAGACCATAATTGAACTTCAAAATATATTTTCAAGCCAAAGAAGTGTGAAGGCATGCTCAGAACTGGCCAGGACTTGTCCATGGCATGTTCTGCCCTAAAAGACCTTCCCGGGTGTCCTGATTTGAGCCATATTTGACCCTTGACCTTTCTATCAGCTGTTGACCAGGACAAAGTCCAGAAACAAGCTAGATACATCATGTGGGGTGTGAAAGAAGTGGTTTGACCTAGTTGAATATGCCCAGGACCTACCTAGGGCTTGCTGTCCCCAATTTGGAGGCCCAATGATGCCAAAATAGGGTCCTGCCGTGTCATTGAAGTCTAGGGTTGGCCCAGCCCATACCTTGCCATCCAAGAAACCCTAGGAGACTCTCAGAAGTTGTCTTTCAGCACAAGAAATACCAAGGACAATCAGAGATGGATTGCCGCACTTGAAGGTTTCCTTGCCGCCCAAGGAATATCCAAAAGTCCTTGATTTTAGGACCAAATCCCTGCAGATTCAACAAATCAGTTTTAAAGTCCTTATTTAGGTAAGATTGTGTCCTAATTTATCTCCTATTTTCTAGGGGTTTAGGTCTCCTATTTAAGGGAGCCTAAACGTCAAAGAAAGGGACTTAGAAACCTTAGCCGCATAAACACTTTTATTTTCTATTTTTTAATTATCAATTAGTTTGGTTTTCTGTTTTGAGAGAGAGTGCTGACCGTAGAAACCCTTGGAGGTGTCCTGGCGTGTCCTCAAGTCCTCCATTGTTTCTTTCTTTCGGTTATTATTATTTTGATTATGAATTTCATTATGTTTGTGATTTCAATTATGTGTGAGTAGTATTTTTTGGCTTAGGATTGCTTGAAGCCCTAGCCATTTTTGTTCGTTAACTAGATTTTGGCCCTTGATTTATATTGCTATGGATGCTGAATAAGTTGGATTACTGCGCTTAATGAACTTAATTTATGTTTATTAGATTGATCACCTTGTTTGCATCTAATTATTGATGTAATTGCTTGATGGACCACTATATCATCTTGTGATTTGTTGCATCGAGGGTAGGTGGAGGGACACCTATATGTAATCTAAACTCATGACAACCTAGGACTGCGCATCAATTTTCTAGGGGTAGTGTGATGTCGTTAAATTCTCTTTGGACTTCATGTATCATCTTAACTAGTAGGTGATAGACGTCCTAGGTACTCATCCGGCTTAGAACATGCTAGGTAAGAGAGAATAAAATATGTGGAGTGGGCCTTAGTTGGACCTTTGCATGGGCATCATATTCAGAGAATTCATAGTAATTTAATCAAGGAAATCTGGTTATGAACTTTAATTGGTTAGGGTGGATAGATAGCCTTAATTCGCCTGAGCTAATAAATTTAATCATTCATCATTTTTGCTGTATTTTAATTGCTTGCATATTTAATTTACTTGTTTTAATTTCAGAATCCAAAACATCGAAACCGTCCTTTTTGCCATGTGTCTTAGTTTGTGTCCTTGTTTGAGTCTTTATTTGGTTCTTGCGTCACAAGTTAAGTTGAGTCTAGGTCTAGGTGTGTTTTACTTGTTTTCTTTTGTTATTTCTTAGAGTTTTTAATTGAATTAATAAATCTGAATTTAAGTGGGATTAATTGTTGAACAAATCCTCGAGGGATCGACCTTTGCTTGTTACTATACTTGTCTAAATCGATTTATATACTTGCAAAGTTATAACTGGATAGAATAGGCCTCATTATTGTTGCTTGTTTTATTTCACATCGCAAACAAACAAACCTACTAGAGAAAGGGGCAATGGGCAATCACAAATGATTAACGGAGCAATCTTAGTGACAACTCTCATGAGAGTCACGAAGGTGATTATCATCCTCAAAATGATCAAGATTGGTTCAACCCTCCTCACTAGTTTGGTTTTATTCATCAAATTAAATAAATTGTTGTACTTCTTTTAGACTTGCACTATTATTTATGTAATTTAAACTTGATAAAATAAATCTTCTTTGATGTCATCATGTTAATTAATTTATTTTTATTTAAAAAGTATACCCATATAAATTAAGTAATACGTAAAGGATAAGAGACAAACAAAAATAAAGAATATGTGACAAAGAAAACATACCACACAAATTTATTCTTTATAATCAGAGCTAAACATACAAAGATAACCTTACCATTAAGCCAAGCCACACATACAAAGATAATTTTACAATCAAAGCAAGACACACATACAAAGATAAACTTACAAATTCAAGTAAACCACACAAATGAAGATAACATTAAATGCTTCTTTCCGTTACTGAAATGTGCTCAACTAGATTATCTCGGAGTGCTTTATGAACAATATCAAAGTGAATTTATTCATACCGATCCACAAAGCCCTCAAAATTATCCCCATCTCTTCCCATAGGCTCTAAAGCTTCCAATGGTTGCTAATATATTCTTGCTCTCTTTGAATTCAATGGTTCAGGCTCGTCGTCCTTTGATTCATCACCATATTCGTCTCGCTCATCCTATACAATCATATTACGTATAATCATGCAAGCCATCATGATGCTTCGTAGGTAGATTTACTCCATATACGAGCATGCCCTCGAATGATGCCAAATCGACCTTGTAGTATACCTAAACATTTTTCAACGTCTTTACGGTATGACTCTTGTTACTTAGAAAATAATTTTTTCTTCTCATAGGCCTTGGAAATGATTTGACAAACGTACCCCATTTTGGATAGATACAGTCAGCCAAGTAGTAGCCCATATTATAGTCACGGTTGTTGACATTGTACACCACATGTGGTGCTAGTCCTATTGTGAGTTCATCGATCAAATATTGGTGGTGCCCATACAATAGTGATATCGTTATGTGATCCTGGAGTTCCAAAGTAGGCATGCCAAATTCATGTGTCATATGAAGTAACTGCCTCTACGATTATAGTAGGAGTCTTTTTGTAGCCACGCTAAGCTCCTGCCCAGCCTATTGGGCAATTCTTCCATTGTTAGTGCATACACCGTAAGCCTTTGCAAGTCTGTGTATTTCGGAGATCATATGTACTTGTTGGTGTAAACATCTTCAATTGCTTTGCAAAAACGTGTCATGGATTCAATTGCTATTTGGACCCCCAACCTGCATACTCATTACATTGATCTACTGATGAGCCATCTGCTAGCATTCTAAGTGCGCATGTAATCTTTTGATGAGGTGTCAACCAAGTATGCCGAAGGCATCTGGTTTTTGTAAGAAGTAATTGTCATGAGTGACAATATCTTGCAATATGCGGTCAAAGAGGTGATGTTTCATTCTGTAGCGTCTACGAAAATTGTGATCGGAATACACCGGTCATGGCACAAAGTAATCCATCATGAGCAATGGGGCAATGCATATGCCTACACCGATTGACGACTTCGCGACCAGGTTGTGAACCTGGTTGGGTGGGTGGATTGGAAGATGAGCTTTGATATCCCGCCAAAGCGCCAACGATAAACATGTTTCTTTGACGTCTACTTTAATCATCTTTCTCGCGATCTTGATTTATTTTTTTCAACAAACGTTTCATGGCTGAATTTAGTAAGAGAAGTATCAAATTGTTGAATTTTGATTTGAAGAAAAGAGTGTTGTGATAAGAAGATGAAGAATGAGTTTATTTATCGAGGTTTAGATGTAGATAGGATGACACATGTCACAAATTTGTGGAATGAAAATCTAGTATAAGATAAGATAAGATATCATTTTAGATTGTAGATAAAAAGAATAAGATAAGATTAAGTGCAATTAAATAATATTTTAGAGATATAATATAAAATTTTTATAATATTATATTTAAGAAAATAATTCATAAATTTTTTAAAGACCCTCTCTATAAAAACAGCAAAAAACTGCATTAGATAAATGGTATGAATAATGTTATTTGAGGGGTAAAACCTTACCCTTGCCCCTTGTCTGAATCCCAACTTCAACTCGAATTGTGAAGATAAAAGACAGCAAAAAAACTTAAACTAAACTCGCCGAGTCGCAGCCCTACTTCTTGAAGATACATACATAGATAGATACGAGCTAAGCAACATTAACCTAATAGTAACTGGAAAAACATCCATCGACAACAAAGGGTTTTCGCGCCTCCCTTAAACCCTCTCTCACATTCAATCGTCAACTTCCTTCTGGGACCACGAAGTGGAGAGTCTGGACTGAGATGCTTTGCTTCTTGCTGGGTATTGAGTAAAAACTGGTTGCTTTCAAACTCCGAAACCCATCTTTTTTTCTTCTATCCCTCTGCTTCTTCCTCCCCATGTACGGACGCCCTTCTCGCTCCTCCGGTGGTGCATGGGGTCAGCCACCACCACAGCAACCGCAAAATCCTAATTTCTCCCTCCAAAACCCCATCAATTCATCATATATCTATCCTTCAAACCCTGCCTTTATAAGTCACAATGTCCACAACCCCTACCAAAACTTCCCTCCAAATAATTTTCCAATCCAAAACCCTAATTTCCCTCTCCAAAACCCTAGCTTCACTCCTCCTCCCCAGCAGTTTTCGAACTCGGCGGCTTTCCGGCCTCCGAACTCGAGAGAGATGCTCGAGAGAATTGACCGCGCCGTGGGGAAGGCTCGCGACGAGCTTGCGGCCGCGGGTGAGAATGTCTCCGCGTGGAAGGTCTCGCAGTCTGCGCTTCTGATGCTAAAGGTTGAGTCCTGGAGTTCTCTGGGGTTTCAAATGCAGCAAGTGCCGTCTTTGCACCGCCTCATGCTCACTGAAGGGAAGGTAATGACACTCTCTCTTCTGTTTTGTACTTTTTTTTTTTGTTTTTAAATCGAAGTTTCCTTAATGCTTTTTTTGGTTGCTGAGAAAGTATGGGAAAATAATTGTAATTGATATAATAAACCTTCAATTGTGATTAAAAAACACTTGCTTTGCATGTTATCAATATACTGAAAACACATTGTATTGAGAAAAACATGCTTAAGAGATACGAGCTAAACTTGTGGCATCATTAACACTGAATATTAAACACAAATTGAAGGTAATGTTATGGTAGGGATCTGGTTTTGTACTTCTACTGTAACGTAAATGTACTAACCAGCTACTGGAGCAACTAAAAGGCTCGAATGTTTTTGTTATTTTTGTAGTTGTGAAAATCCGAGAAGGCTTGCTTTCTATATTCAATGGTAATCTACCATTAGTTGTCAAGGTTGACTAACCATTCTGTCTCGCTTGTTTAAATAGGATATTCCATTTGTAAAGTAATACAATCAAGAACTAGGAACATGTGTCTATTCCCTTTCTCTTATTATCTCAACAACCAAGAAAAGCAAAGGATACAATATTTAAATTTTTTGTCTTTTCTGTATTTTATCTTAGAAGATCTGTGTCTCTGTGTCTTAAATCCCATCAATCTTTACTTGTTTTCTTTTGGAATTTAGATAAATGCGTTTATCCATTGTTTCGTTGGGGTTCAAAGCATTACTTCATTGTATGATTTGGAAGTAGCAGTCTGCAAGAGTGAAAGAATTGAGCAGTTTGAAGAGCTGGGATTGGGCCCTTTGTTGCGACACCCACTTGTTTTGCATTATTTCTCGGGGCAGGATGATACCAATAAAGTGTTTAAGATAACTAGTAGGGAGATAATATCTCTACTTTCTGAGTTTATGGATATGTGTACAAATAAAAAATTGAGTGCTGAAGAAATTTTAGATTTCATTGTTAAGAAGCGATCAGCTGCAAGCAAGGAAGAGCTTGGAATACGAATTAACAGCATCGGGTATGGCACACATTTTTTGCTTCTTTTGTCACTCTTCCTTAATTTTAAGGATTTAAATCCTGCTGTAAATTGCTTAAGTATAGGGATTTAATTCATGCTGTTTGTCAACTATTCTAACTGTAAATTCTCTTTGTGTTTTTATGTGTATCAATCTTAGCCTCTCAATTGGTAAATTTTATAATCTGGATTTAAATAGTGCTAAATTTACATTATGTTTTAATTTTCAAGGGTCAAGAAAATGTCATGATTATGTTGTCATCTCATTTATTCTTTTTAATTATGTATGAAATTATAGAACGGAATTGATTGAATTAAACTTTTATCATCACAGGAATTATATTTCTGCCATTTGGAAAGCCAGGAGATTAGAAAAGAAATCTGAGAAGGCATTTAACCAAAAAGAAGATAAAAAAAGTAGGATGCGTCCGCTTTTTTCCGCACAGAAAAATCTGATAGACCAACGTTACAGTGCCATTTCTCAGCGTATTGAATCATTTTGTGGCAAGCACATTAGATTTGATCCTTCAAGCTCAGAGGATGAAGGTAGTGATGATTGTTTATCTGAAGATGACCATGAGAATAATGACCATGCCACAGGTAGTCAGGTGAACCTCTCATCACAGTCTGTTAAAAGTTCTGACCGAGTAAGTAGCTGTCCTTACCCATCTGCAATTGAAGAGCGGACACGGCTTGGATTGGGCCAGCTTTCTCCAGCCAGTGGCAGCGCAAAGCACAATGAGAGTAGTGGGTCAGTTAAAAAGAAAAGAAAATCTGATAACATAAACAGTGCAATCTCCACTGCGCACAAGTTGCGCAAGAGAGATAAGTTACCTGGTGCCCTTCAAGTGGAAAATGGCAGGGAAAGCAATGTGGATAGCAATTTGCATGAAAATGATCTTTCAATTGACAATAACGATTTGAGGATGTTCATTACAACCTGGAAGGAGGCCTGCCGAGAGCATACCATGGCTGAGGTATGTTTCTGCTCTTGTTTTGGTTTTTAAACGACTGATTAGAAATGAGTTTTACAGTATGGAGAAAACATCTGTCAACAGTTTGGTATCTACTTCTGTAATGATTTTAGGTTGCTGCTTTTTTCATTTCTTTGCAGAGTATTTAATGAATTTTGTTTTAACACATAGATGATACCAAAAGTTCTGATTTGCTCATAAATGGTATCTACTTATGTAATGATTGTGTTTTGGAATTTGCTCCATTGTCTGGCTAGAAGTTCTGATATCTTTTATGATTGATATTTATAGTGAATTGTACTTTGGGGAAGGTTGTGGCTATAAGTCTTTATTTAAATTATTTGCGTTACATTTGCTAAATTTCTTGTCTTACAAAATTTGCGCCTTGTTCTTTCATCATTATTTCTTCGTGGTTTTAAATCAGCCTTAGCACGGGTGCTATAAATATTTCTGTCAATTAGTTAGTATTACATGAAGTTGTAGCCAAGATGGGACTGACACACAAATCTTCTGATAACATGTTGATAATTGCTGCAGAAGTTTATATATTGAAATGCAAGGCTTAGAATTCTTGATGTGGGATTTGACATTCTCAACAATTTGACTAATGTTTGCTGTTTTAACAATTTTGCTTCTCTTGTTTTCTCCCTATTGTTTCTACAAATATAGGGTTTCAGAAAATATCTTCTGTTTGTGTAGGTACTTGATAGGATGCTGCACTTTAATAATACTAAAGCTCAGAAGAGGGAGAAAATCAAGTCAATGTTTTCTTTATATCCTTTAATTGGATTACTAAATGTTGCTGTAAGTCATCTTGGTCAGTTTTATTATCAGTTTACTAACCTCACATATATTTAGTTATCAGTTTAGTCGTTTGATATTCAATTTCTGAAGATGAAATATGGAGATGCATATATGTTTATTGTATGTCAGTGTTTTGGTATTACTCTTGTTATAGATGTACACACAAGATCGTGGGACTTTCGTTGTTTTTTAGATGTCTGATGGATTGTGCGTCTGTACTTATTGTATATTATTTGCTTTTTCTTAATAAAGCTTGTCTGTTATAAAACTAAATGTTTGTGTGCATATACGTTCATAAAATATCGAACTCCAATCTTTATGTATGCATATGCTTTCAATATGCTTTTCCTATTGCGGATCGATTGATTACCTTGAATCCTCTAAGGTAAAGATTGAGCTGAGCCGTATTTGTGCGAAAAGGGGCTGCTCGAGAGTATGGGAAGTATTCAAGAAATGAACATAGAGTAGCTAAAAATGGTTTTGAAATGATTATTATGCTTATAGATGGCATACATGTTAGTGGTCCTGTATATTATGTTAGATTCTTTTTTATGTTATTCTATCAACCTTTCACCTCTATTGTGAGGTAACTATTTCTGATCACTTATACCGAAGTTGATACTTCCATGTTACAGGTCTCATCTATCAAATGTGGTATGTGGGATAGCATGTATGATACATTCCAAACAATTGGTCCATATGAGTTAGGTGACAGCCTTACTGATGCCTCTCCTGAATATGTGAGCATAGATGTTAAACCAAGCACTAAAGATGAACTAAGAATGAAGGATCCATCGGTCATCACTGCAGATATTGTTGATCGTTCGGAGAGTAAGTATTGTTTTTATTTTTTGAATGACAAAAACAGAAACTGAATTATGGCATGGTTACTTACCTGGAATGGTATTTGAATTATTCTGATTTCTGACTTCCCATACCTTTACCCATAGATATCGTTCTAATTCCTGATTTCCCCTGTGTTTACTAACAAATTCAGAATTTACAATCTGTAATTCAATACCTGAAAACCATGAAGTAGATGGATTACAAGGTTAGTTGATCCTGTACCCTTTCCTTCTCTCACATATTTTGGACTAACCTGATTCCCTGTTATCTCATTCCAAGTAAGTAAACATGCCATTATAGTAAATAACAAACATCTTACAGTATGTGGGCAAGGAGTCCACATCAATAACATCAGTAATAGCTACAAGTACAACATAACTCCTAAAAATACAAAGAAACTGCATTGAACTCTAGAGAAAAAGTGAAAATCACAAAGTGATCTGCAACCACCTGTAATCCTCATAGATAATTCTTTGAATCTGCAAGCCACTGAAAACCAAATGGAGGCCGAAAATGAACCTTTCATCCACTGTTGATCCCCACTTCCACCCCTTCATTGTTCATACGCCTCAAATATTGTCCTATTTTACCCCATTCTGATAGTCTACAATAGATCTAGTGTCAAAGAACCCAACCATGTCTTACTTTTTTACCTTTTCCCAAAACAATATGATCGCCAGCAAGCAAATGGGATGATCCTGCTCATATTAGCCTCGCTAAAAATGCTGCTACCAGTCTTGTTTAACTGGACTGTGTAAGAATACATTGTGCGCACTTTCTCCTCCTGCTTTGCACTAAACTCACGAATGAGGACAAAAGAATGCATAAGGCCTCCCCTTTTGGATCATATCATGGGGATTAATCTTCCCACCACTATCCATTCCAAAATCTTGGCTAATCTTTCTATTTAGTGATTTCATCTGACAATTGAAAAATGGATTCCAGTATCAAGTTTGTCTTGTAAAGATTATCCAATTGTATAAATAGTTGGGGGAATACAAGAATTCTACCTTGAGCTCACACAATCAAGTAAAATGCAATCCATGAATAATTTGATCTATGGACAGCTGATATTTTGTTTCTTCTGAAAAAGAATGATTCAATTAAATAAGATAATTCTTTTTATTTTTTATTTTTTTATATATTTCTCCCATGAAACCTGTAATTATATGATGTCTGTGATTATATTTCACAGGTGTTCCTGTTGAGGACATAATCAGGAAAGTTACTATGTATTTTGAGAGTGATCAAGGAAGACATGACAATGGGCAACCACTTCAGGAGAGGATATATATCTTCTTGAAAAAGCTTTGCAATTGCGAGCTTTGGTTAATGAACGAATTTTGTGTTGTGGAATTTAAATCCCTCGGTTATGGGGAGTTTTTAATGTTCTTAGAAAAATATGCTTGTCTACCACAGGAGCTGTGCAAGTTCTTGACTGGAGATGCTATTGGGAAGTGTCCTTTGGATGTTTGCATAATCCAGCACCATTTGGTTGCTTTAGTATCTCAAGCTTTACATAGTTTATGGGAGGATGAAATAGTTACCAAGCAAAACATATTGCTGCTGCTTAGGAAGCAGTTCCCATTGGTTAGTTTTAAAACTATTGGGAGTGGCTCGGTGGAAGATTTCTTAAACATAGTGGGAAAGCATAAAGACGCTGCGATTTCCAAATGTGTTTTATATTCAATGACTCTATGTGGAACGAGTTATTCTAGAGGGTCATTAGCAAACGTTGAGAATGTCCTATGGAACAGCACTTTGGCCAATACTGACAGCGGCCAGAAAGCAAAGTCCCGTGATTTTATTACATCCAATAAAGCAATTGAAGTCTTACTTAGGGCACCCATGATGTCTGATCTACACTTATGGTCACATTGGGACGTTTTGTTTGCTCCCTTTCTTGGCCCTCTTGTACCATGGCTACTGAATGAGGTCAACACAGATGAACTGTTGTGTTTGGTGACGAAAAGTGGAACAGTGATTCGGTTAGATCATTCAGCTACTGTGGATTCATTCTTGGAAGCTGCACTTCAAGGATCCTCTTTTCAAACAGCAGTGAAAATGTTATCTCTGTTTTCACTAGTTGGGGGAGAAAAACATGTCCCTGTGTCCCTTTTGAAAATTCATATAAAACATGCGTTTGAGGTAATTGTGAAGAACTATCTCGACGATATGGAAGTACATGGCTGTAAAAATTCTGTGAATTGTGGAAAAGTACTCTCTGGACAAGAAATTGTTGGTGAAGTTGCTACTGATAGATTCCGTAGTAAATTACAAAGGGACTTGAGCAACATGAATATTGCAACGCCTGTTATTTCAAGATTTGTCCTTGAATGTCTTGGGTATCTACCAGCAGAGTTTCGTGAATTTTCTGCTGATGTATTGCTCTCTGGAATGCAATCTGTTGTCAAACATGCTGCTTCAGCCATTCTAGGTGAATGCAGCCAATTGGAGCAGCGGCTCATGCTTCACGAAGTTGGGTTGTCACTTGGTGTAGTGGAGTGGGTTAATGATCACAATGCATTTTGTTTCAATGAAAGTACTGAAGGTTTCACATCTGGGGCTTCATGTTTCGATGCTGTTAGGTACGATTCGGGGTCAACCTCAAAGAATATGCAAGATGTGTCAAATACGTTTTCCTCTTCTGAAGGGAGGATGGGTGCATCTGTTAAAGAAGATGAGCAAAAAGTTGGTTGTGCTGATATTTGTCTAAAGATTGGTGGTGCAGAAGCTTCGGATTCTAGAGTTGGCAGTGGTTACACAGAAGGTTCTACTGAGCTTAGTGAAAATGAAGATGCCGCCCAGGTGATTGAGTCAATCAGGAGAGATGAATTTGGCCTTGATTCAAGCCTATCAAGTGGTGAAAGCATCATGTTAAAGAAGCAGCATGCTCGCTTAGGGAGAGCTCTTCATTGTCTTTCACAGGAATTGTATTCTCAGGATTCACACTTTCTTCTTGAGCTGGTAAGGGTGCTTTTTCCTTTTCCTTTCATTGTCTTCAGTGCAGTCAACTATGCAAGGTCTGTTGTTTTCCATGTTTTTGTTGTTGTCCACTCTTTCACTTATCATATTACCCAATGTGGTCTGGTACCCAAGGCTTAGAATTCTCAATGTGGGATATACTCTCAACAGTTTTCATTTATAATATTTATCCTTATAAAAATAATATATTGTCAACGCTATAAATTTCATTTTGTATTTTGTATGATCTGTATATGTTTGATACTACAGTTGAGTTTAAAACAAGCCTTTGATACCTTTGTGATGTTTAAGTTAATTTTATACTTCCAACCTTTGTATGTATTTATTCTTCTTTATTGCCTCAGGTTCAAAATGCTGATGATAATACCTACCCAACAAATGTAGAACCAACTTTAACGTTCATTCTTCAAGAGTCAGGTATCATTGTTTTAAATAATGAGCGAGGCTTCTCTTCCCAGAACATTAGAGCACTTTGTGATGTTGGAAGCTCAACCAAGAAAGGATCTAATGCTGGATATATAGGCCAGAAGGGCATTGGTTTTAAATCAGTATTTCGGGTAGGTAGCGGAAACACAGTTCTCTCCCTCTCCTCTCTCTATCTCTCTTATTTCTGCTATGAATTGTTTATTGTAGTTTTTATTGAAATTTCTCATCTTCATTATGCTGTTGAAGGATTCATTACCAGTTTGGAGGAGCCTTGGTCCACTGGATACATGATGCTCCGAAAATACATGGGTTATATGCTTTATTAATATGTGCGCATTATCCTGCAGGTCACAGATGCTCCTGAAATTCATTCTAATGGTTTCCATATCAAGTTTGATATAAGTGAGGGCCAGATTGGTTTTGTTTTGCCAACAGTTGTACCTCCTTGCAGTATTGACCTGTTTAGTAGGCTTACTTCTAGTGACAGTGATCAACCAGATCGTAACTGCTGGAACACTTGCATTGTTCTTCCTTTCAAATCAAAATTATCAGATGGAACTATCATGAAAAGCATTGTAAATATGTTTTCAGATCTTCGTCCATCTTTATTACTCTTTCTGCACCGCCTCCAGTGTATCAAGTTTAGAAACTTGCTTGATGACTCACTTACCGTCATGAGAAAAGAAATTGTGGGAGATGGTATTATTAAGGTTTCACATGGGAAAGAGAAAATGACATGGTTTGTAGTTTCTCAGAAATTGCAAGCAGAATTTATTCGTAGTGATGTACAAAAAACAGAAATTTCGATAGGATTGACATTGACGGAATCATGTAATGGCGATTTTAGCCCAGATTTAGGCCAACAACCTGTTTTTGCATTTCTTCCTCTGAGGACTTATGGCCTGAAATTTATTCTACAGGGTGATTTTGTACTTACTTCATCTAGAGAGGAAGTGGATGGAGATAGTCCCTGGAACCAGTGGCTATTGTCAGAATTTCCTGGTTTGTTTGTGAATGCAGGGAAATCTTTTTGTGCTCTTCCATGTTTCAGTGAGAATCCAGGAAGAGCTGTGGCTGCTTATATGTCTTTTGTTCCACTTGTTGGGGAGGTGCATGGTTTCTTTTCTTCTCTTCCTCGATTGATTATTTCTAAATTACGTATGTCAAATTGCTTACTCCTAGAAGGAGGACGTAATGAATGGGTTCCTCCTTGCAAGGTCCTAAGAGGTTGGAATGAGCATGCTTATTCGCTTCTTCCTGGCAGTTTAGTTCATGAGCATCTTGGCCTTGGATTCTTAGATAGAAATATAGTTCTGCCGGATTCACTTGCAAGTGCTCTAGGTATTGCGGAGTATGGACCCAAAGTTCTTCTTCAAGTTATGGTCTCTATATGTAATATGCAAAATGGTCTCAAATCAATGGGGTTGGATTGGCTGATCTCTTGGCTGAGGGAACTTTATGCAATGTCATTCAATTCTTCTGTTGAAGCTTCATTTGGTTCGGGAATGCAGATGGAGCTCATAGAAAACCTTCGAAAAATTCCTTTCATTCCTCTTTCAGATGGTACATATGGTGCAGTGGAGGAAGGCCCAATTTGGTTACATTTCGATGCCTTAAGCACTTGGCTTGAGGTTCAGCATGACCTTGAGTCTTTTCCAAATTTGTATAAAAAACTTAGGATCGTAAGCCCTTCTCTCCTGGCTGCACTGTCTGCAGATATATCATCCATGGATGTGACAGTTGAAAAACTGACATGCATGCTTCGTAGAATTGGTGTCCAGACATTGTCCGCACACGAAATTGTGAAAGTGAACATCTTGCCAGCTATATCTGATGACAGAATTACCGATAAGGATAAGAATTTGATGACTGAATATCTCTGTTTTGTAATGGTCCACGTACAGTCGAGCTGCTCTGATTGCCATGTGGAAAGGGAATACATAATCTCAGAAATACGAGATAAAGCTTACGTATCAACAAATCATGGCTTTAAACGACCTTCTATGGTGTCAATCCATTTCAGTAAGGAATTTGGAAATCCTGTGGACATAAAGAAGTTGATTAATATGGGGGATATGAAGTGGCATGAGCTTGACATCTGCTACTTGAGACATCCAGTCACAAAATCACTCCCATGTGAACTGAAGAATTGGAGGGAATTTTTCCACAAAATTGGGATTATGGATTTTGTCAAAGTAGTTCCAGTAGAGAAGGAAATTGCTGATATTTCTGATGGATTAGCTAAGAAGGTGATATGGGACAAGAAATTAATTTCCCTTCAATCAATTGTCAGAGATTGGGAGTCCCCTGAATTGCTCGACTTATTGTCAATATTGACGAGAGACGGCAACAGAAAAGGCTCTGAATATCTCTTAGAGATTCTTGATAGTTTATGGGATGATTGCTATAGCGAAAAAACTACAGGTTATTTTGTTTCTAAATCTGAATCAGAAAGGAGGCCCTTCAAATCATCATTTATGAGTAGCATCTGTGATGTGCAATGGATGGTATCATCGATGGATGATGTACTTCACTATCCTAAAGATTTATATCACTATCGTGATGCGGTGCGATCAATTCTGGGGGAATGTGCTCCGTTTTCTATTCCAAAGGTTAGTTTGGTATGCCCACACAGGAAATTACTTCCCATTTTTAAAAGTTATTATTCACCCGATACTACCTCTCCAAGATTTATCAGATTGCAACTTAATCTAATACAATCTATATGTGAATTTGACCTGAACAGAAGCAGCAATCCTATTATGTTTTTCCTCTCCTCCCCTTTGTACATGTATGTCATCCTTATGACTATGTTTGACGAGGAACTTTAAACTGCCAAGACATTTAGGCTATATTACTAAGAAATGCGTAACAGAAAATTGAACGGAGGGATTAGCATGATAAAACCACTAAACAAAGGGTTTCCAAATTACTCCTATCAAGTAGTTACTTAGATAGGAGTTACTTACAAATCTCTCTAAGTGCATTGCATCTAGTCATTTGCGGTGTATTTCTAACTAATTTAGCCTAATCCCTTGATACTTTGAAGCTGCTCATCCAAACATAGGCTAGAAGTTTGAATATGTCTAGAAAGAAAGTAACAAAGTTTATATATGGTATTATGGTAATTTAACTGGATGTTTCTCTCTCTTGATTTGTTTTTTTGTTAATTCCTAGAAGTTTTTGCTCACCGCTACTCTCTCAATAAAGTGGTGGAAGGAAAAAAGAAAAGGAGTCCGTACTTTAATTATTCTTTTTTCATGCTTTGTTTATGGCTCCTTGTTGCTTGATTGATTTTTCTTATCAAGCTTTATACACTATTTAAATAATGTCAATAGAGCTTATACAATAATACTGAATCACTCTGGCATGAAAAGCGTTTGGATGAATTGAATCCACAATGATCATAAATATTGAACTCTAAATCTTTGTCCGGATAAAATTAATAGATATCTCCAACTTTGACTTCTTGTTATATAACAATACATATGTTTTGAGTGTATACTTGTACAGGATTATTTATTTGTCAAGTTTGTTTTCTATCATCTAATTCCTTTATCTTTTGTTTTTTATCATTTTATTCTCTAATTTGCAATGCCTTTTCATATTCACTCAGATTTTTATTAAAGTTTTGAATTTAAAATTTTGAAAATTATACCACTGTCACTTGATTTGGTATGATTGGATGGTTTTTTTTTTTTCCTGTTTCTTAATTGAAGCTTACATCTTTCTTTTTCTCTCTTATCTGTTTTTTTTTGTTCTCTATAGTGACTCTAAAGTTAGGTCTACATTCCACTCCTTTGTAGCAATCCCTACCCTTTCTTCCATGTTACAGCCTTGCCTTTGAAAGGCTTACTGTTTGATTTGTTTGTGTGTTATGTAACATGCATGTGAGACAATAATATACTTTGGATATGGCAATTATGATTTCATATGTATAAAAATTTCAATTTCCTTTGACGTTTCTGCTTAATCTGTTTTGCTTTTTTTCTGTTGAAATAGGTGAGAAATGAGAAGTTTGTACATGAAATTGGGTTTAAGACAATTGTTTCTCTCAAGGATGGTCTGGAGGTTTTGAATCTATGGCGACGTGAGGACCCATTCAGGGCCAGGTATGATTATGATTTTGACCTCATTTATTCGGGAGTGACATCATTAGCTTTGGTTTCTTACATTTGATTGTGGTTCGCCAATATTTAAGAATACTAAAGAGCAAAGAAAATAAACAGCTTAAACCAAAAGCACTGGTTCTGCGTTAGTTTCCTTTTTGGGCATTAGATCCTCGTTATTGGAGTGCTTATCAGGAGAAAAATATAAGCCTTACTGTATATTAAGAACCTTGCAAAGATTTCGAAGAACTAGTGGTCTCTTGGACTATTTTGCCATCTTTGTCAAGGATATATTAATAATGAAACCTGTTTTCTGATGCTTGTGCTTAAATGCTTTCGTTATGTTTGCTATCAACTGTGCTTTTTAACTTAAAAACATATTTATCTTAAGAGTTTTGATAAATGTTTTGTTCTTTTGGGAGGGGGGGACCTTTTTCTTTTCACTCTTAAAGCGTCATATCCAAATTCACTTGTATGTTTTCAGGTTCTTTTCAGAAAAGGTAATTTTCAACTAAAACTAATTGTATGTGAGGGTATCATAGGGGTATCCATGCTATTTGAATAGTTCCCATCGTTTTCCCAAGAAAATTGCACATAGAAAAGCTATCATTAGAAGTGCATCTTCTGGTACCTTGGGCTTGCATTAGCTGTCCGACACCATATGAAATGTTTATGTGTGTTTTATGCTTCTTTATTTCCAGCATATTTTAATTGACATTCTTTTTTTGTCCTCCAGCTTAGCGCAAATGTTCAAATTTTACACATTAATCTGGAATGAAATGGCTGCTTCAAAGGAGAAAATTGCAGAGGATTTCCTTTCAGGGCCTTCTATATTTGTTCCATACCCATCTAGCTTCAGGCATGAGGATGTGGTATCTGGTACATTGTTGTCCCCGGAAGAAGTATACTGGAATGATTCCACGTCCTTTTTACACCAAATCAGGGAGATTCATTGTCGTTGCAGCTCAACTGTTGATATGCACGGCCCCTTAAATAAGACGCTGTGCAAATTCTACCCAGGCCTTCATGATTTCTTTGTTGATGGCTGTGGAGTACATGAGACCCCTCCTCTCCGAAGCTACCTTCAGATTTTGCTGCATTTATCAAGTGTTGCTTTGCCTTCACAAGCAGCTAATGCAGTAAGTAATCAAGTTTAGAGCGACAATACAAAATTCAATCTGCACAGTGACCTAAGTGTTCAGTGTTCCTTGTCACAGGTTTTTCAAGTTTTCTTGAAGTGGAAGGATGGACTAAAATCAGGACTGAGTGCTGAGGATGTTGTTTACTTGAAAGATTCTCTTGCAAAGATTGAATGTACGGTGCTTCCTACTGTTCAAGATAAGTGGGTTTCTCTACATCCTTCCTTTGGTCTTGTGTGCTGGTGTGATAATAAGAAATTAAGCAAGCAGTTTAAGCACTTGGATGGCATTGATTTTCTAGACTTTGGTGAACTGAATAACGATGATGAAGAGATGCTACATACAAAGGTGTCCGTCCTCATGCATACTTTAGGGATTCCTGCTCTTTCAGAGGTAAGATATCTCTTTATGTGTTCTATTATAAATCAAGTATCATACGTAGTCACTCCTAATTAGAAAGAAAAATGGAAAAATAAATTAGAGAAAATAACTTTACACCTGAATCTTCTTCTTACTTGCTCATTCATAAGCAGGTGGTAAGTCGTGAGCCAATATATTCTGGTTTGGAAGACTCTAGCTTTAAAGCGGCATTGCTGGATTGGTCTCTTCCATATGCACAGCGCTACTTATATGGTGTACACGCAGATAAATATAGTCAACTCAAGCAGTCTGAATTTCATATCCTGAACCATCTGCAAGTAGTAGTTGTTCAAAAGCTGTTCTACCGGAATGTTGTAAAGAGTACTGGAAGTGAATCCAAGAAGCAAGTTGAATGTAGTTGTCTTCTGGAGGTATGTTATTTAGTACTTCATACCATGCCTGCTCCGGTGTATTTCATAACTTTTTGAAATATACTAAGAAGTTTAAAACTGTATTTCATTTCTTTTTAAATGTACTTAAAAGTTAAAACTGTATTTCGTAACTTTTTGAATGTACTTGAAATTTTAAAACTGATTTTAGAAGTTCTCTGGAACCACAATCTATTTACAGCCTGCTGGAATACACTCATTGCCCATACTTCTTCTAGCAAACAACAAAATAAAAATATCTATACTCGAGAGTTTCACTTTTCAATCAAATTCTCTTGATAAAGTGTTGTTTCTTACAGTTTTACGATTCTTCACCAACCACTGGTTGTAAGTGGTGTGATGAGGACATATATATTTTATCTCTCTTCCATACTCTTATTCCTTTGGCCTGATAAATACAGGGTAGCATTTTGTATACAACTCAAGAGTCGGATTCTCATGCGTTATATATGGAGCTTTCTCGTTTGTTCTTTAATGGAAGTCCTGAACTACACTTGGCAAATTTTCTCCATATGATCACAACCATGGCAGAATCAGGTTCAACTGAGGAGCAGACAGAGTTTTTCATCTTAAATAGCCAAAAGGTGCCGAAACTTCCTGATGGAGAATCTGTTTGGTGCCTTTCTTCTGTTTGTTCAATTGCAGACAGTGATACATCACTGCAAACAAGTTTTACTTCAACAGAAATGAATGATCAAAACAGTTTGAAATCCAAAAGTAAAGCAAGAAACTGGCCTCCTGTTGATTGGAAAACTGCACCGGGGTTTGGATATGCTCGTGCAAATGGTTATAAGACACAAGCAACAGTTTCACACCGTAGCACCACCTTAGAAAATAAAGTGGATGATGATTCTGAAGATATCGTCAGACAAACAGATAATTTGACACCCATTTCAGTTGACAATAGTTTGAACATTGAAGATTATTCAGCAACAACATCTGCAGCTTTAGTTTTTCCGGACTCCAATCATCTGCTAGAACGTCGTGGTGAGGATGGCAACGAGACTGGCTTTGGAATGCATATTGAGTTTGATCCTATTAGTTCTGGGCTTGTCTCTGACCCTGCTGACTTTGCTTCATCTAATTTTAGCAAGAGAGATCAGCTTAGATTTGGTACGCCCAATTCAACGCAAGCAATTCTAACTGGGAGGCTAGGTGAGTATGTTGCTTTCAAGTACTTTGTTGAGAAAGCTGGCAAGTCAGTTGTGAAGTGGGTTAATGAACATACCGAAACTGGGCTACCGTATGACATAGTTGTAGGGGAGAAGGACAATAGTAGAACGTATATTGAAGTTAAAGCAACCAAATCTCCAAGAAAAGACTGGTTCGAAATATCAATGAGAGAGTTGCAATTTGCGGTTGAGAAGGGTGAAGCTTTCAGCATTGCACATGTTATTTTGGGTAATAATGTTGCGAAGGTCTCAGTATTCAACAATCTGGCAAAATTGTGCCAGCTTCACAAACTGAGATTGGCTGTCTTGATGCTTGAGCAGCAGAGGGAGTTTTCCATTGTGTCCCAGTCGTAAAAGGTACTTCCCGGGCCATCTCTGCTTGTCTGACATTTACTCATGCCCAAAAGGTACAAAGATTATAGCTGAATTGCAGCTCTGCATTTCGGAACTGCATGCCCAATTTCTGTTTCGCAGTTGATTCGTGAGCCGGACGATTTGCCTATTTAGCCGGATTTTATTGCATCAAACTGGTAGGCCAGTCCCGTTGATTTGCAGCCTATTAGCCGGATGAAGCTTAGTTTGCTGTAAGTGATCATGACGGATGCTATGATACGGAAAGCGGATGGAAGAATCGAGTCATGTCGATTGATTCTTATAGGAGAGTGGCCTCTATTGTTTTATGTTGAATAATATTTACTGAAGTTTACTAATTTGTTTCTGTTGCTTAGATGTCGGTTGTTTATTTATCTGCCTTCGAAGGTATTGTACAGCATATTTACAATAATAATATGACAAGTTTTAGGCCATCTTAAGAAGCAAAAATGATTGTATATATGTGTATGTAAAATATACTTTCGTTATTTTGACTATGAAAATAAAGAGCCGTCAACTATTTAATGGTTTAATGATGAAAATGATGGAATGTATATTTTACATGCACTTATATAATTATTATTGCGTAAGAAGAGCCATTGGTCTATTGACATGGTTGGCAGAAATATTTTGTACTGCTAGGTGAAAATATTTAGTGGATTACAGCGTAATACATGCAACAAGTCTAATCATTCTAGAAAATTACAGGTTAAAATTAGTCATTTATATTGTGCCAACAGGACCCGTATCTACGTTACCGAAACTGCCCTACGTTACTGAATAGTGAGTGAATGGAGTGGAGATGTCTTGAATTCGGTCGTTATGGTCGAGATAGGGTCTTCAGTTCACAAGTCATGGAACCTAAAAAAAGTATGATCATGCAGAAGGAGGGAGGCCCACGCAAGCGCGCGCCCCACTCCTATTCAAACCCAGGAAGACAAAAATGTAAAGTTGTACGGTGCTCCACCTCTCTCATCTCCTTGTTTCACTCTCGTGCTTCCCGGTCATGTACCGGCACCCTTATAATTGGGGACAACCGCCGCCGCCTGGACCTCAGTCTCAGCCTCAGCCTCAGCTTCAGCTTCCTCTTCGGCCTCAGCCTCAGCCTCAGCTTCCTCCTCGGCCTCAGCATCAGTATCAGCATCAGCCTCCTCCTCGGCCTCAGCCTCAGCATCCTCCTCGGCCTCAGCATCCTCCTCGGCCTCAGCCTCAACCTCAGCCGCAAAAACTACCGCAGCAACCACCTCTACCTCAGCAGCCATATCCACAATATCTAAACCCCAATTTCTCCCTCCGAAACCAAAACCCCACCAATTCACCATATACTTATCCTCCAAACCCTGCCTTTGTTCCTAACCATGCCCACAACCCCTACCCAAATTTCCGAATCCAAAACCCTAATTTCCCAGTTCAAAACCTTAATTCTCTAGTGCAAGACCCTAATTTTCTAGTCCAAAACTCTACCTTCACACCCCAACAGTTCTCCACTTCATCGTTTCGGCCTCGAGCCTTATCTGAGAACCCAAAACCGAATGTCGGTCCCCAGCAGCTCCCCAATTCAGCCTTTCGGCCGCAGAGCGTATCTGAGAACCCGAAAGAAAAAGTTGATCCCCAGCGCTCTACGAATTCTTCTTTTCGGGATCAGTGCTCATTTGAGGATCCGAAAGAGATACTGGAGAGAATGGACCGCGCCGTGGACAAGGCTCGCTACGAACTTGTCGCGGATGGAAGCAACGTCTCAGCGTGGAAGGTCTTACAGTCTGCCCTTTTGATGCTAAAGGTTGATGTCCGGAGCTCTCTGGGGATTGAAATCCACCAAGTTCCGTCTCTTCACCGCCTCATGCTCACTGAAGACAGGGTAATGACTAATGACCATCAATATCTGCTCCTTCTATAGAATTAAAAAAAGATAATGGTTTGTGTTGATAGTGTCTGGTTGCTGAGAAAGTGTGGGAAAATAGTGTAATTGATAGAAAAGATTAAAGTCCCTTCATTTGCAATTGAAAAGAATTGGGTTTGCGCGTTAGGAGTGTATTGAAAAAAAAAATCTGTTAAGAAAGCATGATTTCCTGTTGATTACTGACGGAGTAAACTTTAGTTCGAGGTAAAAGAGTGTTAGTGATGATGATTGGAGATGTCAGCTGATCTAGGGGCAATAGTGGCTCTTGCAGAAAAAAGTTAAATTTATTTCTGGGCACTCTTTAAGAGCAATCAAAAGGCTTGAATATTTTATGACTCAAAATCCAGGATGTTTATGTCTTTATTCTCCTACTCTTACTTGTATAGGTCCAATCTATTTATTCTCGTGCTTCATTCATTTAAGTCTGAGAATCCATTTGGAAAGAACGAAATGCCAAATGAAGAGTGCAGTTTTGTATTAAAAATTTGTATTAAATCCTACGAAGCTTAATTCATTGCTATTGGTATTCAGGTAAATGCATATATCCACTGCTTTGTTGGAGTTCGAAGAATTGCTTCATTGTATGATTTGGAACTAGCAATCTGCAAGAATGAGAATATTGAGAAGTTTGAAGAGCTAGGATTGGGCCCTTTGTTACGGTACCCACTTGTTTTGCATTATTTTCCAGTGACTTCTGATACAACTGAAGTGTGTAAGATAACTACTGAGGAGATAGTATTTTTACTCATTATATTTGAAAAAAATAAGCAGGAAGTTAAGGACGACTCGGTTGAAGAATTTTTGGATTTTATAGTTAAGAGGCGACCAGTTGAAAGCAAGGAAAAGCTCGGAATTCGAATTTATAGCTTGGGGTAGGTCTCACATTTTGTGCTTCTACTTTGTGATAAATAGGCATTCTGTCGTATAATATTAATGATTTTGGTATGGTGAAAGATGTACAACCCCTTCTGTCTTCACAAATACGAAAATGTTGGCACTACTAGATTGATACACTTTGATGGTTTAAATTGCATGTGGCATGAGTTATTGATTTGTTTTATAAATAATTGATGCACATTTAGGATAACATAAGTTTTCGTTCCTTTGCAAATTGAGGGTGTCTTTGGATGAGGAACTTCAAAGTTCCAAGGGATTTAGGAAAAATTAGTTAAAAATGAGGAACTTCAAAGTACCAAGGAATTTGCAAATGATTAGATGCAAGGCATTTAGATGGGATTTGTAAGTTACTACTATCAAGGTGTTACTTTGGAAATCCCTTGTTTAGTGGTTTTGCTATGCTCATGTGGTGCATGTGCTCCCTTGTTAGTTACTTACAAGCACTCTATTCAATTGTTGATGGTGCATTTCTTAGAGAGTTATAATTTATAATGTTCCTGATTAAAGAAAACTTTATGTTCATAGGTCCCATATTTCTTCTATCCGGGAATCAAGGATGTTAGAACTTTCTGCTCTAAGGAGAGCTAACAAGAGATTGAAACAATACTCCGCTGAAACATCTGGGAGGAAGGAGCCACTGATTCTCACCGGATTGAAAAAGCGTCTAGACAAAAATTTTCATGCCATTTCTCAGCAAGCTGAATCGTTTCCTGTTGTGCACAAGGATTTTTGTGTTAACCAAGATAGGTTTGTTTCTCCAAGCTCAAAGCATGGAGGTAGTAAGGATTATTCACATGAAGAAGATGACAAAAATAGTGATCATTTTATAGGCAGTCAGGTTAAATTTTCATCAAAATCTGCTAAAATCTCTGAAAGAGTGAGTAGCTGTACTTACTTGTCAGCAATAGAAGAGAGGTCTTGGTTCAGATATACCCACCTTTCTCCATTGAGGGGAAGCCAAAAGCATAATGAGGGTAATGGATCTATTAAAAAGAAAAGAAAATACAAAAATCTAAGCCGGGTCTCTGCACCCATCAAGTTAGGTAGGACTCGTAAGAGAGATAGGGTAGAACAAGATGTTCCTCCAAAAAATGGCTGTGGAACGGATGAGGTCAGTGAATATGATCTTTCAATTGCCAATGAAGTTTTGATGATGTTCGTTACAACTTGGAAGGAGGCATGCAGGGAGCAGAGTGTGGCTGAGGTATGTTCACACTGTTATGATATTGATATATGAACAATTGATTGTCAAGATACATATTAGTCTTGATCCAACACTTCTCTATGGGTTTCTATCTATTTGTCTGATGAATTTCAATTCTTTACATGTTTTCGTTGCCTTTTTAGAAATTCTAATGAAGTTTGCATTGGTTGAACTTACTTTTGATTTACCTTTTTCTGAGCTTAAAATAACTGAAGGACTTCCATGCTTGAGGCTTTGCCTCATTAATATGACTGCAAATTATATATGTATATAATCTCATTAATAATCTCTTTGTATAGTTTGGGAATCCTGGTAGTCCTGCCTTTTTAATTGTAGTAGAATGATTTTGAAGACTGGTGTACTTACTGAAGTAAGATTCTTGCTTGGCTTGTGGGAGAAGGAAATCAAATACTTGTGATTCTTGCTCAATTTCTGGTCTTCATTATGGGCCTTGGTTTCTACAGAATTCAGGGATTTATCTTTTTCGGGCATTTGCTAGCTTGGAAAGCTGCTATGTGCAAGCTTTAGTGGTCTCATTTGTTTTTAGCTTAAGTGAACTTTTATTTCTCCTCTTTGATTGCTGTTTATGCTACCATTACATGGCCATCTTGTCCACTTCATTTGTATTGTATTGCTATCAGCAATAAATTTGTGTCTTTTTGAAACAAATGCTACCCAAAATTCAATAAAAAAAAACTATGTACTTCCTTATCTCCGAATTGGTGTGTCTTGCGCAAAGAATCTGGTGGGATTGCTGACTATGTGTTTTCATATTGCCCCTTCCTTCCCGAATTGGAGTAGGTTTTTGTATGTATTTGGTGTGGTGTTTGTTTGGCCAAGAAACTCTCATTCTCTGTTTTTTTTTTGTTCAAAAACTATTATTAAATGTTTATTGAAGTTTTTCTGGGAATTGGGGTGCAAATTAAGACTACTTGTTTGTGGGTCCGAAAATATGAATACTACAATTTGGCATTGTGCAGTTTTTGCTCTGTTTGCATCTTTTGGGTGGGGGAGGAATAAAAGAATATTTGACGATCATTATTTGGGACAGTATTAGATAACTAACTTCTCTGTGAAAATCTGTGTCTAAAAAAGTTAGGGACATTCCATTTCGTGTATTTATCTTAGTTGGGGTAGATATATTTAGTTATGTAACCTTATTACTTAAAATATGGGAGTAGTTTTTGCTTGGACTTCTTATCCATATTTCATTTTTCTTGCCCTCATTTATAACGATTTTCGTTTTCTAAAGAAAAAAGAACCCTTTGTTCTTGGAGCCTTGGTGTTAAGTTGTTCACTTATGGTTTCCATTTATTGCTGATTTGCTATAGTAACTTGAGCAATAAAATATTTTATTTTTTGAGTGATGCTCCTCTTTTGATTTCTACAAATATGGTTCTCAGGAAATGTCTCCTCTTACTTGTAGGTACTGCGGAGCATGACTCGTTCCTATTATACACCATGTAGGAGAGCAAAACAAATCATGTCAATGTTTTCTTCATTCCCATTGATTGGACTACTGAATGTTGCTGTAAGTTGTTGCTGTAGACTGAATCTCAAAATCCTGTGCATGTAAAATGGATATGATTAAGTCGAAATAACAATTTATATTGTCTAAGATATCTATTCTCAGTCGATCTCTATAATAATGAGATTTTTGTATGTCTTAGAGGTATTAAATATTGTGAATTCATATATCAATTTGGATTAAATATTATATAATGGAAAAAATACAGACTTTACAATCAGATATAATTCTAGCAGAATTTTTTCTTCAATGCATAGGTTTTTAGGAGTTCTGTCATGTATATACATATAGTATACCACCTAATTACCTTATTTCCTCTCTATGGATTTTCGCCCCTCCAAAACAAATATGTTTTGGTCCGCCCGCCCTTGTTAGTTGTTTGTCACGTCTGTTTAATGTACTTGAGTCACATCGACTTCTAGGCGATAAAATATATTCAGGAACAAACAAATCATAATTCAGTTTGATCGTTATTTTTTCCTTGAATAATTTTTTATTCATCATTTTCGTTATATGATATATCTTGATAAATGCTTTCCAAAAATACGAATTTTATTAAAATGATAAAATAGTTAGATCATTCCTAATGTAGGTGTTTTTGTAGGGATTATTCTCAGAATAATACCTAAATTGGACCATTCAGATTATTGGACAACATTGCAGAGTGGTGTCCCCATATTGTGGATCCTTCATTGAACTCCCCTGAAACTATTATATCTTTCACTTTTGGTTAATTATAACTATTGTATTTACTTTGAATGTTTAATATATATCCTACATTGCTTAGTACGGTTTCCAGAGTTCGATAAAAAATATGTATGCATGGCAGTTTTTGTTCTCTAGTGAACAGAATATAGTGAAGAAACGGTCTTCTAAAATTCGTTGTGCGAGGAAAGTTATAGGTTATATCTTTCATGTTTCACAATTTCCATTTTTCTGTTTTATTTATCAAACGTGTTTTGGCATTATTGACAAATAACATAAGAACTTAATGCATCTGCAGTTTGTTTTAGTTCCTCCATATTATTGTTTGTTGGTTAAGTTGTATATGTGGACTAATTTTGCAGGTCTCGTCTATCAAATATGGAATGTGGGATAGCATGTACGATACATTCCAATCTACTGGCCAGCAGGGGTTGACTTACACTTATACTGATAAGTATTCTAAATATTTGAGCACGGATGTTGAACCAAGTATCAATGCTGCACCACCAGTCAGTACGAATCACTCTACTGGGTGTAGGCCGAGTGAGTCATGTTGCTTCTTGAAGTCGGGTTTTCATTACTAATTGTGATATTCTAGTGCATTATTGTTAGTAATGAATTATATAGTTTTGTATTTTGGTTCCATGTTTTCTCTCTTTTTCTTTTACCAGACCTGAATTAAAAATAAAACTAAAAGGACTTTAGATCAAGAACATTTAGAAAATGAAATCTTGAAGAAGAGAGTACCTGAACGATTAAAAGTGATTGACTGTTTCAAAAGGGCGTTTGAAAATAGTTTCTAGATCATATGATTTGTTCATAGTCTTATATCCCTTGGTGTTTGTAATCAAATACCAGTGCTTAATCTATATACATTTGTTTATTTTTCATATTTTTGCTCTTATCATTGATTTAATGTTAGGACTACTAGCATGGCTGCTTGAGCACATAAAAAGAAATGCTGTGCAGGAGGAAACCTTTTTTTCCTAAGTTTTCCATTGGAGATTTAACAGAAAAGGGATAGGAAGCAATAAGATCGAATATTGAACAACTCATTTAATTTCTATGCCAAGAGATCCTAGACAACTCTATATTCTGTTTATATATTCCTTGAAAACAAAATTTAAAAATCTTTCAACAAAGATTTACAGTACAATACTCTTAATAAAAGTACGATACTCATAAGACAGTGATTATGACGATGTTGTAGCAGAGGAACATGTGCAAAGGGTTATCTGGAGGATCTCAGCCTGAAGCAAAAGTCTGCTATCTGTGCGGTCAAGTTGGACACATTCGTAAGTTCTGCTCTCATTTGGCTGGATCAGCATTGGCTACAAATGATCCCCAGAAATTGGCCCAATTTCCTGCTCAGCTGCTTCCAGTCCAGCCCCAGCCGCAGCAGAGCATGAACAGAGAACCAATACCTCAGAACAATGGACAGGGCTTTATAGCATGCGGACCTGCAGGTAGATGTGAAGTCATCACCGTCACCAGTGGAGAAGCGAGGGAAGAGAGAGTCAACTCCGTGATCGATGGTAAGATTCTTAATCCAGATGTTAGGGCTACAATAGATACTGGTGTGTCACAATGCTTTTCTTTCTGCATTGTAATTGTGATTAAGACTAGATATTCTGGAGCCACCAATGCGTAATCTGCATTTGAATGCTCGTTTAAGATGGGTGAAGTGTCATGGTGTACCAGTCCTGTCAACTAGTTGTTCTGGGACAACGGAAGCCGATCTCATTCGTTTAGAAATGACTGAATCTTTTATCTCATTTTGGGAATGGTGTGGCTATCTAAGTATGACCCTGGACCCTACTTAGGGCCAGTTTGGTATTGCTGTGCTTTTATTCAAAAGTTGCTATTGCCGTGCTTTCATAGAAAGCAGCTGTATACTAAAGCTTTTAATCGTTTGGTAAAATTTGTAAGTGTCGTGAGTGTGAAAATAGTGCAAAGTGTTTGGTGGATTATAATGTAAAATTGAGGTAGAAATGGATAGGACATGGTGTTGAAAGAGTAAGAGGTGTCGGTGGCAGAAGTGGAGGTAGGAGATGGTGGTGGTGGTGGTTGTGGCGATGAAGGTTGAGGTAAAGATAGGAATAGAAGGGTTGTTGGTAGGTGGTAGAAGTGGAGGTAGGTGTAGATGAGAAAGTGGTGGTGGTAAGAATAGATGTGGTGGTTGTGGTGGTGGTGGTAAGGATAGATGTGGTGGTTGTGGCGATTGAAGTAGAGGAGGTGGAGTTGGATGTGGATGTGGAGGAGGTGGTGGAGGTAGGGGTGGTGGTTGTGGCTGTGAAGGTGGAGATATAGAAGGTTTTGGTGGTGGTGTATGCAGTCATGACAGTGAAGGTGGGGTAGAAAAGGTGGTGGTGGTAGTGGAGATGTTGGTGGTGGAGGTGGTTGTGGTAATGAAGGTGGAGGTAGAGAAGGCGGTGGTAGCGGCGGCGGTGTCAGTGGTGATGTGGTGAAGGAGGTGGTGGTGGAGGTAGAGGAGGTGGTGGAGGCGGTGGTGGTGATGGTGGTGGAGTAGGCTTGGGTGAGAGGTAGTGGTTTTTGTTTTGTGTGTGAGAAATATAAAAGAAGGGTAAATGATGACATTTTAGAAATTAATTAAATTATTATCAGAAGTGAAAAAATTCATTAAATGCTCGTATCAACTTTTTATGATAGCAGCTTTGAAAAGCAACCTGCATGCTGCTTTTAAAAGATGTTGTGCTGCTTCTAAAAGATGCTGTCAAAGTCCATTGTTTTTAGAAAAAGCAAGATTTTTTAGTTTTACCAAAAAAATTGCTTCACTTTCAAATAAAGCAGCTTTTTAAGAAAAAAAAAAAGGAATACCAAATGGTGCCTTAGCTTCTGGTTTGAAGGCTGAAGTGTGATGTTATCCGTGCTAGATTCACCATTTAGTTTGATTACCCAGTTAAAATAATTATTTCTGAATACATTCAAGAACAGATAAGTCTAGGGGAGTCTGTTTGTTTTTCCCACACATTTCCAATACAATTAGTCCACTACCAAGCGAATTAAACAGTTAGCCAGCATTTATAAGAAAAATAAATCATTACTCATGTGTGACTAGCTAAGTCCTCGCTGCCCTAACTGCATAGACTTGTCCGTCAGTAGCAAGTTTGATGTGTAACATGATCCGATTATATGGATTAGTATTTGTCTTTTCTCAGTCACCAGTTCTCTTCATTTAGTTTGAGGATCCTTATGGTCTTTCACATGATCATTCTCTCATGGAACTGGTGTGGCTTATTATAATTTGCGATTAGACTTCACAGGTGTTTCAGTTGAAGACATAATCAGGAAAGTTGCTACTTATTTTGAGATTGATCACGGAATGCCTAGCAATGGTAAAACACTTCAGGAGAAGCTATTTATTTTCTTAAGAAAGCTTTGCAG
This sequence comes from Oemleria cerasiformis, assembly GCA_037349345.1. Taxonomy (NCBI): domain Eukaryota; kingdom Viridiplantae; phylum Streptophyta; class Magnoliopsida; order Rosales; family Rosaceae; genus Oemleria; species Oemleria cerasiformis. The sequence goes on from JAZGTL010000008.1 coordinate 3,439,733, forward strand.
TTGTGAGCTTTGGTTGGTTGAAGAATTTTGTGTCAAGGAATTTAGATGCCTTGGGTTTGGGGAATTTCTGATCTTCTTCGAAAAATATGCCTGTCTACTGCCACATGAGGTTTGCAAGTTCTTGACTGGTGACAGTACTGGAAAGTGCCATTTGGAAGTTTGCATGACCCAGCAGCATTTAGTTGTTTTAGTATCTCAAGCTTTAAATAGTTTATGGGAGGATGAAAAGGTTACCAAACTGAATATTGCTTTACTGCTTAGGAAGCAGTTCCCATCGATTAGTTTCCAAAGCATTGAAAATGTCTCTGTAGAAGATTTTCTAAGTAAAGTGGAGAAGCTTAAAAACACTTCTATTTCCAAATGTGTTCTATTTTCAATGACATTATATGGAACTAGTTACACTATAGAAAAAGTGGAACCGCATGAATCGGTTACATCTAAGGATGCAATTCAAGTCCTACTCAGGGCACCAATGATGTCAGATTCAAGCTTATGGTCACATTGGGATCTCTTGTTTCTTCAACATATTGGTCCTCTTGTACCATGGTTATTGAATGAAGTCAGCACAGATGAATTGTTGTGTTTGGTGACCAAAGATGGAAAAGTTATTCGGTTAGATCATTCAGCTACTGTAGATTCATTCTTGGAGGTTGCACTTCAAGGATCCTCATTCCAAACCGCAGTGAAAATGTTATCTTTGTTTTCACTATTTGGGGGAGAAAAGCATGTCCGTGTGTCCCTTTTGAAATTTCATGTACAGCATGCATTTGAAGTTATTTTGAAGAATAATCTAGACGATTTGGAACTACATACAAAGAAGAATTTTCCTAGTCAAGGAAATGCACTGTGTGGGCAGAAAATGGTTGGTGAATGTTCCACTAGTACATTATTTAATGAATTACACAGAGACAAGCCCTGGATGAATATTGGTGAACCTATTTTATCAAGTTTTATCATTGATTGTCTTGGCTATCTACCTGCCGAGTTTCGTAGCTTTGCTGCTGATGTATTGCTTTCAGGGATGCGATCTGTTTTCAAACATGCTGCTTCAGCCATTTTGGGTGAGTGCAACCAAGTAGAGCAGCGCCTCATGCTTCATGAAGTTGGCTTATCTCTTGGTGTAGTGGAGTGGATTGATGATTACTATGCGTTTTGTTCATATGAGACCATTGAATTGTTCATGTCTGGGGCTTCTTGCTTCAATGCTGTTAAATATGAAACCAGGTCCGGCTCGAAGTATATGCAAGATGTGTCAGACAAGTTTGCTGCTTCTGAAGGGAGTTTCGTGCATCTGTTGGAGCAGATGAGCAGAAAGGTGAATGTACTGAAGCCTGTCTAAAGATTAGTGGTGTAGAAGCTTCTGAAGCTAAGCATTCTACAGATGTTAATGAACTTGAAGATGGAGCCCTGGTAATTGATTCAATTAGGAGAGATGAATTTGGTCTAGATTCAAGCCTTTCAAATGTTGAAAGTATCATCCTAGAGAAGCAGCATGCTCGCTTGGGGAGAGCTCTGCATTTCCTTTCACAGCAATTGTATTCCCAGGATTCTCATTTTCTTCTTGAACTGGTGAGGATGTTTTCTTGGTTTCTTTCACTGCGCTTAGTGTAATCATCTTTTGTAAACTAAACCGTATAGAAGGTATGCTGTTGTTTTCCCCTTTTATTTTATCTTTTATGTGGTTGCTTTTGTCCTATGCATTTTCCGTGCAAACTTTGGAAGTTTTCATCGGTGCTGATCCTAGATTACAAGGTGAATTTTTTTTAAGATTTATTACTTTAGCAAAATCTTATTATTGCAGATTTAACCAGGACGCTAGAAAATCTGAAAGTATTGTTTCCAGGTGGCGATTTTCTTAGGTATATTTACAATTGCTTAACAGGGTAGTCTGATCGATTATGGTACATTTTCAATGAGTCCCTGAAGTGACTTTGAAAAAGTTATTGCATGTTACATTTTCTGTAATATATTATGATATATCTTGTACTGTGGGTAGGCTGTGACCTTTTCGAGTGGGGGTAATTGTTTGGGTGGGCTAGTTCTTTGGGTTTTTCTATTTCTTTTCCTAATTCTTAGAGGTACTCAATTTTCCAGATTTTTTAAAGGCTGAAGCCATGTTAGCCGCTTTCTATGGTCTGTCCCTGCACCTGGTGCATATGCTTGGACCTTTGACATTTGGATTTCTTACTGTATAATATTACATATGTCTTATAGACTTTCTTTTCTGCTTTACTGATGTTGTTAATGGACTGAAATCAACAATATATCTGCAAGATCACTGTTGTTTGTGTTTGGAAAATTTTACCTGTTTGCTGTAGCTCAGGTGTGACCTGCCTATGGTCTGTCCTGGAGCCTGGCTCATATGCTTGGACCTTTGACATCTGGATTTCTTATTGTAGAATTTAAATATGCCTTACATACTTACTTTTCTTTTTGACTAATGTTCTGTTACATATAATGGACTGAAATTAATATCTGCAAGACCACTGTTGAGTATCGAGAATTTCTGTTTATCTTTGTCCCCTATTTTTTTTTATAGATTGTTGATACGATTACAATTTGATTTTCTACAATCTTCATATGTTTGATGCTATTATTAGAGTCTGGAGTAGAAAACAATCCTAAGTTTTTCAATGTTTAAAATTAAATGCATCTAATTATTCTTTATTGCTACAAGTTCAAAATGCTGATGATAATACTTACCCAACAAATGTAGAACCAACTCTAACATTCATTCTTCAAGAGTCAGGTATTTTTGTTTTAAACAATGAATGGGGTTTTTCTGCCCAGAACATTAGGGCACTTTGTGATGTGGGAAATTCAACCAAGAAAGGATTTAATGCTGGATATATAGGGAAGAAGGGCATTGGTTTCAAATCAGTATTTCGGGTAGGTTGTAAAACACTGTAGCTCGCTCTCCAAGTTACCAAGTTCATTCAGCATACTTTATTGGTAGGAAAAACTGTTGTCAACGTCCTTGAACTTTACACTAATTTTAGCAATCGTCACTGAACTTTATTATTATTAGCAAACGCCCCTGAACTATGCCTAAACGTGCAAGGATAGTCCTTCCGTTAAATTTTTCAACTATTTCTGTTTAGAATAAGGGTAACGTTGTCCTATTATGTTTGTTTTTTTAACAGAATTCGTTAAGATATTTAACGGAAGGACTGTCCTTACACATTTATACATAGTTCAGGGACGTCTGCTACTATTAATAAAGCTCAGGGACGATAGCTAAAATTAGTGTAAAGTTCAGGGACGGTGGCAACAATTTTCCCTTATTGATAATAAGGTTTCATGAATATGTGGTTATCTATTTGCAGGTTACAGATGCTCCAGAAATTCATTTTAATGGATTTCATATCAAGTTTGATATAAGTGAGGGTCAGATTGGTTTAATTTTGCCCACAGTTGTACCTCCTCGCAGTATTGATTTGTTTAGTAGCCTGACGTCTGCTGATAATGATAAACCGGATTGTAACTGCTGGAACACTTGCATTGTTCTTCCTTTCAGATCAAAATTATCAGATGGAATTGTCATGAAAAGCATAATGAATATGTTTACAGATCTTCATCCTTCTTTGCTACTCTTTCTCCACAGCCTCCAGTGTATCAAATTTAGAAATTTGCTTGATGATACACTTACTGTCATGAGAAAAGATGTGGTGGGAGATGGTATCGTGAAGATTTCACATGGGGATGAGAAATTGACATGGCTTGTGGTATCTCAAAAATTGCAAGCAGATTTTATTCGGGGTGATGTACAAACAACAGAAATCTCAGTAGCATTTACATTGAAGGAATCAGATAATGGTGAATACAGTCCAGATCTGGTCCAACAGCCTGTTTTTGCATTCCTTCCTCTTAGAACATATGGACTAAGATTTATTCTTCAGGGTGATTTTGTTCTTCCTTCATCTAGAGAGGAAGTGGATGGAAATAGTTGCTGGAACCAGTGGCTATTGTCTGAGTTTCCTGGTTTGTTTGTCAATTCGGAGAGATCTTTTTGTGCTCTTCCGTGTTTTAAAGAAAATCCGGGGAGAGCTGTGACAAATTATATGTCCTTTGTTCCGCTTGTTGGGGAAGTGCATGGTTTCTTTTCTTCTCTTCCACGGTTAATTATTTCAAAATTACGTGTGTCGAATTGCTTACTCCTGGAAGGAGGAAATAAGGAATGGGTTCCTCCTTGCAGGGTACTAAGAGGTTGGAATAAACAGGCTCGTTTGCTTCTTCCCGATGCCTTACTGCACGAGCATCTTGGCCTTGGGTTCTTGAATAAAAATATAGTTCTGTCTGATCCACTTGCAAGAGTTCTAGGTATTACGGACTATGGACCCAAAGTTTTGCTTCAAATTATGGACTCTTTATGTCATACACAAAATGGCCTCAAATCAATGGGATTGGGTTGGCTGGCCTCTTGTGTAAGTGCACTTTATACAATGTCATTCAATTCTTCTTTGGAAGCTTCATTTGACTCGGGTGTAGAAATGGAATTTATAGAAAACCTTCGAAAAATTCCATTTATTCCTCTTTCAGACAGTACATATGGTGCAGTGGATGAAGGCCCAATTTGGTTACATTTTGATGCGTCAAAGACTGGGTTTGAGGGTCAGAATGGACTTGAGTCTTTTCCAAATTTGTATGCTAAACTTCGGATTGTAAGTCCTGGCTTCCATTCATCAGGTGTTCATATGTCATTCATGGATGTGACAACAGATGACAAAGTTACAAGCATGCTTCGTAGGATTGGGGTCCAACAGTTGTTCGCACATGAAATTATCAAGGTGCATATCTTGCCGGCCATATCTGATGAAATGAGTACAGATAGGGACAATAATTTGATGACTGATTATGTTTGCTTTGTAATGGTTCACCTACAGTCAAGCTGCTATAATTGTCATGTTGAAAGGGAACACATTATCTCAGAACTACGAAATAAAGCTTATGTACTAACAAATGATGGCTTTAAGCGACCTGCTGAGGCATCAATTCATTTCAGTAAAGCATTTGGAAACCCCGTGGACATTTATAATTTGATTGATGGGGTTGATATGGTTTGGCAAGAGGTTGATATCTCCTATTTGAAGCATCCTGCTACTAGATCACTCCCAAATGGACTGATGAAATGGAGGGAGTTTTTCCAGGAAATTGGCATCACGGATTTTGTGAAAGTAATTCAAGTTGAGAAAGGAATCACTAGTTTATCTGATCCTTTGTTGAATAAGTTGAGTTGGGACAAGGACATCATTTCACTTGGACTGAATGCCACAGATTGGGAGTCACCTGAATTAGTCCAATTGTTATCCCTATTGTTGAGAGAGGACAATAGAAAAGGTTGTCAATATCTCCTAGATAAACAAAGGATTGGCATCACGGCAGGTTACTGCACTTCTAAATCTATGGCAGATAGACAGCCCTTCAGATCTTCATTTATAAGCAGCATCTGCGATGTTCAATGGATAGTATCAACAAGGGATGACGAACTTCATTATCCTAAGGATTTATGTCACGACTGTGATGCAGTGCGCTCTATTCTGGGTGTATCTGCTCTATTTTCTGTTCCAAAGGTTAGTTTGATATTGTACGCTCAAAATTACCTTCGTTTAACGATTTGAAAAAAAATAATAGGTCGGTCAATATATAGTGCATATGAAAATTTTTGGATGTTAAGTCCTCATTGCATCTTTATTCTTCTGTGCATGAGATCTAAAGTCTAAGATGTTAAAGTTGGTGTATCCAACCCTGGATTAATTGTAGATGATCACAGAAACCTGTCATTTTATACATTGAGATGGAAAAGTTGGACATTTGAATGGCAGATGTGAGAGTTTATTGTCTGAACACGCCTCCTCTCTTGTGGCCAGATTGAACAAATCATATGCACATTAGTGAAGCGCCTATGGTTAAGATGAGCCTCACACATAAATCAAATGTTTGCAACGATGGATTATTAGCACTAAATCTGAGTGGTTACCACTGTTCTAAAATGTTTAAGCTGTTGGAATGTTTAATTTTGGCTGTCAACCATGACACAGATCTGATTATTTTCCCTCTCTTTTTATATGCTACTGATTCTGTAGAATAAAATAGAATTTTATAATCAGATTCTGGTTATTTTGTTAGGTTTACAAATACTTTACTGTTATATCTCCTAATATAATGCAAGACATATATCATACAACATGCTTCAGACCAAATAATAGCAACTGGCTTTTAAACTATACAACAAGCTTTACTGTCTCTGGCCTATAAGACTCTTTCATTTTCTGTGATTTTATTAGATTGTGGAACTGCTGTGCGGTAGATATAGGTAGTTCTTATTTATTGTTAAACTAGATGATGGAATTGCACTTTTAGAGTCTGGTTTAGTACCTTGCACCTCAAACTATGACGTTTTGTTGCTTGAAAGACAATATTACCGTTTGGTTGTGTCTTGTTATGATTTGAAAATACGTTTTAGTTGTCCATTTCTTATCTCACTATTGTCGAACCCAGTTTCAGCTTTATGAAATTCTCAAATGTCGTTTTAAATTTCTGCATAGTCCATCATATATCAACATTTCTCTTTCTGAAACAGGTGAGAACTGCGAAGTTTGCAAGTGATATTGGGTTTAAGACAAGAGTTTCTGTTGATGATGCTCTTGAGATTTTGAAACTATGGAGATATGAGAACCCATTCAAGGCGAGGTATTGCTATGTTTTAGCTTCTTCCTCATTTATCTGGAAGTGAGATCATTAAGTTTTTTATGTACTTGATATCTTAATCTACCTTTTTTGGGGTTCACCAATATCATCAATACAACTGGATAAAATTAAATAGGAGGTTCTTAAACTAAAAGCAGTTCTACAATACCATTTTCATGTACAAAAGCTTTTTGCTTCCATATCAGTGTATTTCATCATATTACAGATCAGTTACAAGTTAGCCAGCTCTGTGCATGCATTATGTTTTCTTAGATTTAAATGAGCAAAGGTCACTAATCTCAGCCATATGTCTCTGGGAAAGGTCACTAATCTCAGCCATATGTCTCTGGGTTAATGTTGGATAGGAATTCTTTGTGGCATTTAAGCAGATTATATTTGTACTCTCTTGGAGTTTTTCCATCTTGTAAAATGGATGTATTCGGTTTCAAAGAGACTTATTTTTTTAGTGTCCCTAAGATTCCTTTCGTTATGTTTAAATTCAGCCTATCTATTTAGTATCATCTACCTGGCTGTCCTTAAGCATGCAGTTGGTTATTGGGAAACTTCTCTCAACTTCATTTCAACTTTAGGATTTCTAAACATAAAGGAATTTTAGTAAATGGAGTTAAATGGTAGTTTGAACCATTTTTGCTCATTAGAGATGAAAGCTTTGTTTGAGATGAAACCTTATTGCCTTCTGCTTTTCTCAACAAGTCATCGTATTCTCTAGATGTAGTTTTCTAAATGATTTTCATGAGGTATAAGGTTTCTTTTTCATTGTGAATAATTTTAACTTTGCAGTGCAAAACTCTGTTGAATTAAGACTTGTGAGATTTAATGCTATTTGATACTGCTTCCTTGGTGTGTTTGAGGTGATTCCACCTAAAAAAAAAACTTTCAATATCTGCTAATGTTGCTTGCCCTTTGAAGTTTTGGTGTTTGTGTGCATCATTTGACATGGTTCTGCTCATTTTGAATTGCACATTTTGAATTGCACTTTCTTATCTTCTATTTCAGCCTAGCACAAATGTTCAAATTTTACTCATTGGTCTGGAATGAAATGACATCTTCGGAGCAGAGAATTACAGATGAGTTCCATTCCGGACCTTTCATATTTGTTCCACATGAATCTAGCTTCAGTCATGAGGATGTGGGGTCTGGTATATTTTTGTCCCATGAAGAAGTATATTGGGATGATTCCACTAACTTTGTTAACGAAGTGAAGGCGATCCATCCTCAGTGCAGCTCAACAGGTGTTAATCATATCCCCTTAAATAAGATGCTGCGTAATTTCTACCCTGGCCTTCATGACTTCTTTGTTGGTGGGTGTGGAGTAAATGAGACCCCACCTCTCCGTAGCTACCTTCAGATTTTGCTGGATTTATCAAATGTTGTTTTGCCTTCTCGAGCAGCTAATGCGGTAAGTAATCAAGTTTAGAGAAATATTGTAATTAGTGCAAGCAGCACAGTGATCTAAGTGTTTCTTCCTTGTCATAGGTCTTCCGAATTTTCCTCAAATGGGCTGATGCACTGAAGTCAGGGTTGAGTGCTGAGGATATTGTTTACTTGAAAGGTTCTCTTACAAAGCGTCATTGTACGGTGCTTCCTACTGTACAAGATAAATGGGTTTCTCTGCATCCTTCATTTGGTCTTGTTTGCTGGTGTGATGATATGATGTTAAGAAAGCAGTTTATGCATTTGGATGGCGTTCATTTTCTGTACTACGGTGAACTGAGTAATGATGATGTGGAGATGCTATTTACAAAAGTTTCCGTTCTCATGAAAGCTTTAGGGATTCCTGCACTTTCATAGGTATGATATCTTTTTGTCTGTGTGTGGGAGAATGATCAGCAACTTTCTCTGCAGTAAATGAACTTTAATAGGTTATAATGATCTTTACATTTTGCAAAGGTCGTTACTATGTTATATGAGATTGTGTATTGTAAAAATCTAGTGTCACAAGATTAGGATGCCATATCTTGCAATTATAAAAAGTATGCTGATAAATAAATACGAAGCTGTACACCTGAGAGAAATCTAATTGTCATCTTTCCACTTTGTGCATTTATATGTAGGCTGTAACTCGTGAGGCAATATTTAATGGTATGGCAGATCGTAGCTTTAAAGCTGCATTGCTTGGTTGGGCTCTTCCCTATGCACAGCGGTACTTACAAAGTGTACACCCTGAAAAATATACACAACTCAAGCAGTCTAGATTTGATATCCTAAATCGTCTGCAACTAATAGTTGTTGAAGAGCTGTTTTATCAGAATGTTATAAAGTGTTCTGGCAGTAAATCCAGTAAGAGGCTAAAATGCAGCTGCCTTCTGCAGGTATTTTTTTCATCTTTCATTTAGTGGCGTGGGTGTTTCTTTCCTAATGCGTATAGGCTTAAACAAAATGAAAACTGGCATAATGTTGGTTGGATCGCTATATTTACTAATGTTTTCAGAAGCGAGACCTTTTGCGTTCCACAAGGAGCGTTGTTGAGGCATAAGCCTTCTGGACCTGAACTAATTAAAATTGAAAGTTTATTGAATTTAAGATTGATATACCACTTTATCCCCTGAATTATATGGCTATTGTCAATTTACCTCCTCAACTATATAGAACTGGTCAATTGCCCTACACCATTAATTCATAGCAACTTCATCCATGGTTCCGTCAAATTAAGTCACGCATTGAACCCATGCGGATATGATTCAATACATACAAGTATTGAATACATTCGCCATCGGACGGTGAAAAAACGAAAAGCTCACCATCCAATGGTGAATGTTTTCAATACATGCATGTGTTGAATCTTTTCCGGAACCCCTCACTCACTTAACGGTCTTGGTCATTTCATGTTCTTTACAAAAAGTGGCTCTAAATGTCATTTTGAAAAGTCTGTTTTGGTAGGCACTTTTGATGACATTTAGGGCCACAGTTTTCAAATCAAATGACGTGAAACGACCAAGAGGCCTCAAAGTGAGTCATGTATTCAATGCGACTTTATTTGACAGATTCTTGTACGCAATTACTATAAATCTAACCGTTGGGGGTAAATTGACCAATTTTATATAGTTCAGCCTGGTAATTTGACACTGGCCCTATAGTTGTGGGGAATATGGCTGATTACCCATTTAAATTTTGGCAGTCATATAGTTCAATATTAAAACAAACACTGGACTGAATCATATAGTTAATGCGAAAGCTGGGAGCTTAAGAAACAGTGGCTACAATATTAGCTTTAACATAAAATTTCCCAGTTGTTGAGACCAAGTACCAAGAACAGAGGATGGGACCTCTACTATATAACAAAGATAACTGAGCAGACGCAGGTAGGTGTAGAGTATAGAGGAGAAGGAAGATTGTTGAGGTGGATCAAACAGAGAAGAGAAGAGACATATTGGAATAATGATACGTATAAGCCTTAGTTCTCCGGTCATAAAATAAAATGTAAATAAGAATTGTGTCTTCCAAGAGTGCAGACTACTCTCTTCATCAAATTTTCTTTCTACATAAATGCTAGTTATGTTTTTAGAATTGAGGAAATAATTTTCACCAAGCACTTGTGCTAGTTGCATGATAGGGACATGGATACTCTCTTCATAACGATATTTCTTTTCATCTTATAAATACAGGGCAGCATTTTGTATACAACCCAAGAATCAGATTCACACACATTTTTTGTGGAGCTTTCTCGTTTGTTTTTTGACGGAAATCCAGAATTACACTTGGCAAATTTCCTTCATATGATCACAACTATGGCTGAATCTGGTTCAAACTCAAAAGGGAGAAAATTCAATCTTTCTCCAACTCATAATATCAAACGTTAGAGTTCATATTAGCCTTATAATTTCAAAATCAAACCTCAAAATTTTGAAAAAATAAAATTGAATTTCGAAATCCTAATCTCATATTGTGAGAGTTCACATCAACTTTATCATAGGAAAACCAAACTCAAAATATATGGAACAAATTCCAAATTATTTCTCTAATCCATAATATCAAACGCTAGAGTTCATATGAACCTTATAATTCCAAAATCCAAACTCGAAATTCTGAAGAAAAAAATTGAACTTCGAACCCCAATCTCATATTGTGAGGGTTCACATCAACTGCTTACCATGGAAAAGCCAAACTCAAATGGAAGAAAATTCAAAATCATATATCCAACTCGTAATATCAAAATAGAAAAAATGGAAAAACCAAATCAAAATGGAAAAAATTTAAAATTCTTTCTCCAATCTATAATATCAAGCGCTAAAGTTCATATGAACCTTAGAATTCAAAATCCAAACTCGGAATTTTGAAGTAAAAAAATTGAACTTTGAATCTCCGATCTCATATAAATTGTGCAAATTCACATCAACCTTAACAATAAAAAAACCAAACTCAATGGGGACAAAATTCAAAATTCTTTCTCCAACCGTAATATTAAATGCTAGATTTCATATTAACCATATTATTCGAAAATCAAACTTCGAAATTTTGAAAAAATAAAATTGAACTTTAAAACCTAATATCATATTGTGAGAGTTTACATCAACCTTAACATAGAAAAAGCAAACTCAAAATGGAAAAGATTCAAAATTATTTATGCAATCCGTAATATAAACGCTAGTGTTCATATGAACCCTTACAATTCCAAAATCCAAACTCGAAATTTTGAATAAAAAGAGTTGAACTTCGAAACTTCAATCTCATATTGTGAGAGTTCACATCAACCTCACTATATAAAAACCAAACTAAAATGGAAAAAAATTCAAAATTCATTCTTCAATCCACTATATCAATGCTAGAGTTAATATAAACCGCATAATTCCAAAATCCAAACTTGAAATTTTGGAAGGAAAAAAAATTTGAACTTCGAAATTTCAACCTCATTTGGATAACTCACATCAGCCTTACTATATCAAACATTCAAACACTTCATATAAACCTCATAATTCCACAATCCAAACTTGAAATTTGGAAAGAAAAAAAAAATTGGACTTAACTATGGTTATGGAGGGACAAATTATAAATGTTACTTCATCGAACCTACTTTCGTATTAACCATAAATCACTCTTGGTCATACGTTTCTTTCAAATTTTTAATAACATACATAATTATATATAATATATGTAGTTTTAAGTTTGGGTAGAGTATATCGTATTCGTATTATCGTATGGGTCCCATTAGGGGTAGTCATAAATCAATTGACACCAGAAATCGATTCAATTCAAACCGGTATTGGCACTCCGATTTGGAATTGACTGAACGATTTGAAAATTCATACCATTACGTTAATATTTATAACACTCCCCTTTGAATGTCCAGCATGCATGAGATATGCCTCATTAAAAACCTTGTTAGTAAAATCCAGTGGGATAAAACCTTGGAAGAAGGAGAAAAGAGTACAATCCATGTACAACTTTATCAAACATATGACACTGCCTTGGATGTCAGTGAAACAATAATAAGTTGTCTTATAAAACCTTTGCTAGGAAAACATAGTGGGAAAAACAGTAGCGACAGGAAAAGAGTACAATCCTGTCTAGATTATTGACATCACGTTGGACACATTTAATACTGCCTCATTAAAACCTTATCAAGAAAAACCCAATGGATAAAACCTTGGATGAAGGGAAAAAAAGTACAATGTGCGTTGTCCTATGTAGCATGCTTCTGGATACTTCCCCTGATCACAACAAGTGTCAATATGAATGCTTGTAAAATCAAAGTATCGTGATGCCGTACAATAACTTCAAAAATGTCAACTTTGGTAGAGCTTCAATAAGGGCGTCTTCTAGATCATCTTGAGAAAACTTTTGTTTGACTTCCCAAAACCTCATGATGTAGAAAAGCTGTTGATGTGTAGTTTTGTCTCTCTTGATGAAAATTCTTCGATTTGAACTATGCAAGTAGTGTTGTCGTCATCCATGTAAGAGACAATACTTGTTATGGAAGGTAGATCAAATGTTCTCCCAATATAAAAAGACCAAAGGTCTTAACCAAACGCATTCTCTGCGGGCTCTATGAAGCTCAAGAATTTCTAAAATGATATAGCAATCAAAGTTTGGTTTGGTAAATCGTTATGAGCTTAATGTATTTCATAAGTAAACACATCCATGGTTTAGGAAAAAAAAATTTGTAGATTGGAGAGATATTAAGAATTTGCATATCCAACTACATCGATTCATTAGAAGATTCACTTGAATAATATGACATCAAGACTATTATTTCACGAAGATAGCATAAGATATTCTTTACGTCATTCCAATATTGATTTATGAGAGTATAGCTATATCTTGTTACTGAATAATGCAATATTATTCAGGTCTACTACATGAGACTGAGTACAAGAAACTCACAACGCACTAAGATATAGTACTCCGAAAGATCGACAAAGAGTCTTTTCATTATATTTCTTTGGATAAAACAGATCTTTCTTAATTTGAGACACCGAACAACCATTAGGTGCTTAGTGGGTAGGATTTCTTTTGAACTCTTTCGTATAAGTTGATTAATGGTATAAATTCCACTACTTCAGTACTCAATTCGCAACTCGAGACAATGTTTTATTTTTCAAATGACTCTTATTTCAACCCATTAAGTATTGAACTCTTCACGAGTCTCATGTATTCATAACTTCTTTCAAGTTTGAATATGTAGCAACTATTGCTGAAGCTGAATCAAGGTACTCATTGAGCAAATTTTATCAATTTATATACCGGTAATCAAAATATATTTGAGTACATAACTTGAGCTTTAGGGTCTCAATTTGGTTTGCTAATTCAGATTTTCATGGCACTTTATATCTTTCATGAAATTGTTTTGGGCGAAATACCTCGAATATATCATAAGCTCATAAATGTCTATCCTTGTAACTATACATTAATAAAAACGTGCTATAAGCCTCACGTTGAAATAACAACAATACTTATAGAAATGTGGATGTATCTATGACGGGAGACTATGTTCATATATCAACGCCAGGAAACTTTATGCCACTATAGTGATTTTACTTCACTTTATTACAAACACCAATTTGTTGCCTTCATAGCTAACCAATTTGTTGCCTTCATAGCTAACCAATTTGTTGCCTTCATGGCTAACATTAATAATTTTGGCATTCTGACTATAGGTTCATCTTTACACGCTTGTCATTAACATTATTGGAATCCTATCTTTCCATTTTTTGGCTAATAGCATAATTTATCGACATTCACAAGCGTGTCTCAATTTCATCACAACCCTTGACGGTTTAGTAGCTACTATAAAACCAAAATGATCATTTATCATCATCAATCAATTCGTGATCCCACAATTCTCATGTGCATGTGCATGTGCAAGTGCATGTGCATGTGCATGTGCAAGTGCATGTGCATGTGCATGTGCAAGTGCATGTGCATGTGCAAGTGCATGTGCATGTGCATGTGCATGTGCATGTGCATGTGCATGTGCATGTGCATGTGCATGTGCATGTGCATGTGCATGTGCATGCATATATTATAAGCATCTCATTGCTTTTGGGGGTACCATGCCTCTTCACGGGCTTTCATTGTCTTTTCTAAGATAGACATCTCTTCTAAGATGAATTGTGTAGACAATATTATGTGGATCATAACCTCCTATGGCAGGAGCGTTATCTAAATAGGCTTTAATCAATCTCCATTTCTACGGAGTTAAAACTTGGGAACTAATAATTAATAGATCTGTCATGCTTGAGGCATGCAACGGACTAGTCATTAATAGTCACTTAATCCATGTTGCTAGATTATGCTACTGAAAAATCAATCCAAGCTAGCAGCATATGTATAACCTCTAATACATTATTGTGATGAAATAAAAGCGGATGTATCTCACGCTAATTCACGCCGTTCTTTCGTAACTAGCATTTCTCCCTCAGCGGTAAGAAATTTGACTCATCAAAATGACAATCCGCAAAACATGCGATAATTGCAGACACCTCATCAAGGTGATAATCTGTAGAACATTTGATAAATTTCGTTCACATCACCAAATAATGACCTTTCATTTTGAATTGATAACCCATCTTCGTATATTGTGGCGGTGTAATAGGTACACAAACAACACATCAAAAACTCGTAAATGTGAAATGTCACATTCAGCTGGTTGCCATAAATGAGTTGTTCGGGGGATTATTGATCATGAGAGACAAGCCTCGATCGAGTGATGATGGTGCATAGAAAATTTCATTCGTCCATGCAGAAAACTAGCCACTTTGTCAATATTGATACCGCAAAGTGCGAATAATTCAATATTGTTTATAAATATTTCTGCAAAATTATTCTTCAGGCATGGACAAGATGAATTAGAAGTGTTACTTCAATTCAAACAATAATCAACAATGTAAGTTCAGCAGCATTATCGAGTCAATTCAACCTCATTAGATAATTTGGGAATCGTGCTTGTCATATAATTATCTAAGCAAGAAGCCTAATAATGCAACTTTACTAGTTGACAAAAGACAACCTATGACCATCTTATAAATGCGTCTAATAATTGGAGAAACGATTAATTATTAGATTTTTAATATGCTCACAAATATTCTCTTGAGTTACATCTCATAAAGAGGGTTCAAAGTCAATTTTTGACTGAGATAGACTTAGAATCAATTTTCCTTGTGCACATTGCAGGCTTTATTGTTGTACAAGACAATATATATGTTGAGCCTCTGAAAATTGTCCATACGATTTTGTAATGATCATATGCATCATTGTGAATTCAAAATCATTGGGTCAATGAACTTCAGGTTCATGACACAATATGCTCCAATCGTTTGCCTCTCCAATATACACCTCTGGCTATTAATATTGGGGCAAGTGAACTAACTTGAAATGTTATGTACATTGACAATAAAAATCCGAGAAAGTATCTCATAGCAGGCCTAACCATTGAATTGGATTTGTACAAATTCTCAAAATCAATTTTTGATTGAGATTGTCTAATAATAAAATTCCACACAAATAATAATAATGTTGCGCCTCATAATGGATCCAAGACGACAAAATAAATTCATGCCAAAACATATAAACAAACTTTGGGTCAATGTACTTCAAGTTCATGGCAATATTAATATGGAGTACCGGCTGCAAACATTGGTGGAGTACCGAACTTTATAATCGTAGCTGGGATTAAAGGCCCTCAACTCATAAGTTCGCAGTTGGGACTACATGCCCTTAACTCATAAGTTTGCAGTTGGGACTACAAGCCCTCAACTCATGTATTTCATATGGTAATTAAACTCAAAATAAAAATAAACGATAAAAAAAATTCACATATTAAATGTATAAAATAAATATCATGTAAAAAATTTAATTAAACATAAAAATGTAAGTAAAAATAAGGCTTATTATTCAAAATGCTCCCCGAATCAGATCTCGAGTTTCAATTTGCTCTCCGAATGCGACATCGTAACAATGTGCTACCAAAACCACCCTTCTGTCAGCTCCGTTGCACCAAGTTATACTCCGTTCCTAACGGCAGTTAGAAGAGAGGTATTTTATCAAAAAATTAAAACAATTACCCTAAAAGAAAAAATTATTCCCCAATCCACCCCAACCGTCCACAACCCTCCCAATTCTCGCCTTCAACCAAATTACCCTCTTCACCTTTGATCCCATCGCCATCCTCTTCTCACAAACCCAGCACTACCATCATCTTCATCTCGCTTCGTCTCCCTTCTCTGTCAGTGCCGAAGAGCAACCTCAACCACCATCTCAAAGCTTCGAACCAGGACCATCGTTACGAAGAGCAACCTCCAATTACAAAACCTATGTTCGACACTTCGATGGCCATGGCTTTTCCTCTCCAAAAACCCTTTGAAATGAGCCCTTACCCTTCCAATTCTCTCACTTTACCACATAAAAGAGAACACCTCACCAAATGGGTTTTTCAATTTTGGGGGGCCACACTCGCTGTACGCAGCCGTCTACCCCCGCCGAAGTAGCAGCACCACTTTGTACCCGGCGGAGGTCCTCGTCACTCCACTGCGGAGAGCCTGAGTTCATGGAGAGGATGGAGACTAAGTGCCATGACAAAACAGTGGAGACCAGTTCTTTGGTGGTTTCGGCATGTGGGTTCGACTCAGTTTCGGCTGAGTTGGGCTTGATGTTCAATTCGAGGCAGTGGGTCGATCTGGTTATGACGAACCGGGTTGAGGCATATCTGAGTTTGGAGTCGGATAAGAAAATTGTTGGGAACTTCGGGACGTATAAAACGGCAGTCCTGGGTGAGGCCAATGCCCACGAGTTGAAGGAGCTTAGGCGGTCCATACCAAGAAGACCTAGGCTTGCCGTAAAGGATAATCAAATATATCTCAATTTTTTAAAATATTAAATTTTTGTTTGCATTGTGTTTTAGAATTTGCAATTTTGCTCTATTGCTGGAAAAATGTATGGGGAGAATGAAGATAACTTGAAATCAGTGAACTGTTCATTGATCTTATGCCTTTATATTATGTATTCCTTCCAATTTCTGGGTTGTTTGATTAACCAAACATTACAAATTCGTAACGAAAAGTGCAAGGCAGTGGCTGAGATGGTGGTTGAGGTTGCTCTTCGACGCCGACAGAGAAGGGAGACGAAGCGAGATGAAGATGATGGTGGAGCTAGGTTTGTTAGAAGAGGATGGCGATGGGATCGAAGGTGAAGAGGTGGTGGGTTGGGTAATTTGGTTTAAGGCGAGAATTGGGAGGGTTGGGGAATAATTTTTTTCTTTTAGGGTAATTATTTCAATTTTTTGACAAAATACCCCTCTTCTAACTGCCGTTAGTAACAGAGTATAACTTTTGATGCAACGGAGCTGACAGAAGGGTGGCTCTAGCGGCACATTGTTAAGATTTCGCGTTCGGGGAGCAAATTGAGACTCGAGATCTGGTTCGGGGAGCATTTTGAGTAATAAGTCTAAAAATAATAAGATGGGAGGAACCTCAAACCCGCTTTTCAACATATAAAACCGATGAACTTATAATCCTCTTTTGACTTTCAAAATCAAATGACTGAAGGTTATGATTTAATCATATGCTTCAAAACACGAGGTTCTATACGGGTTAGAACTATATGTTCTCAACAAAATTTCACAGAACTTAGGTTCCAATTAATTTCAATTATTTCATATTTAGAGTGAATGATTTTACCAATGGAACCAATGATTTCACATCAATGTCGGAAAAAACACTCAAAGTGGTGCATCCAGTGACTCCAAAACAACCAAGTTCAACATAGAGCTATAAGCTTTCAATTGCTCACATGTGAACTTTAATTTGATACGGAGTTGCAAGCCCTCATATAATCATAAGATAAATTCATCAGGATCAACAGATTAATCGTACTTGTTCAAGAACTTTGTTGCATTATCATAAAAACACCTACCAATACTTCTTTTCGGGATGTGTATGCAACAAAAAAAAAAACCGAGGAATTTCTTACCCTCAAGATTTTAGGATCAAAGAATATGAGATTCTGATCCGATTAAGAAATTTCAGGTCCTGATCTAATTATATGATGATGATCACAAAACATCAAGTTCGGATCTCTTGTTTCATACAAACTTATCATAAGTACGGTAATCATTAAATTCTTTAGAAAAAAAATGGCGAGTGATTATTATATAACAATGATATCAATATCAATATCAATGGATTGAATATGAACAATTAAGGAAGTAAATTCGCCCGAATAAAGAATGAATAGTAATGACCAGAAACAAAGAACAATTTCAAAACTAACTTCTGATTTTTTTTTGAGAGAAAGTACGGAAAATGTGAAATAAAAGTTGTGGGAGAATTCTACCAAGTAAAACCGGACCTCATAGCACCATGATTTTCCAAAGCATCCGCTACACCATTACCTTCACGAAAAATATGAGATATCTTAATCGATAATGTTGCGGAGATGATCCATGCAATCCACCCTAACCGACACTCTTGTTCTTTCTTCTTTCTTTATCTGTGCTAGAATCACATATTTATAGGCTTACGTGATAGGGGGAATTAACTACAAATTTACAGCAATTTTATAGGATACATAGACTTAAGTATGCTAATTATAAACTATTCAAATGGTGGTCGTTCACATTGCTCGTGTTTGTAACAATATGATATGTAGTAACAATATTATATAGACGCATAAAGTGGTGGGTTGGCTGATCACGTTATTTCAATTACAACTGGTCAAAGATGAAAAACTACCTAACAATGAAATAAGTAGGTCATATAATCATGTTCTTCTTGGTGATCTGGCAGCAAAGGAGAGCTCCACGAGGAGCAAGACCAAGAATGCAGCTCCAATATCACCTTAATTAGTACGTTCTGGCCATATTCAAACTTCAAAACCTTAATGTCCATATATTGGCTAAGATTAATCTTGAGAATTGTGTGATAATGTTTATGCCTTGGTTCAGACTTGTGGCTTGTGAGTGAAGTTTCATGAGAAACCAATATACTCTTTAATTGTGAGTGCGCAAGAGGGTTAAAATAGGTTCCCCGCTCAGGGTCGCCTAGGCTCCTCCGTCTAGCTAGTAGGCTACCCCTTTGGGAAATCCGTCTAGGTGTCTCAAGCACCACCACTTAAGCGGCTGACTATAGGCTAAGAAAGGTAGACGGTTAAGCATAAATATTTTATTTTATTAATGTTTTCTATTTCTATCTACAAAATTATAATTTTTAGGTTTAAAATTTACTCAAAACTCTCGACATCTTCCATTTCATTTTTCCATTTTGCAGGTCTATTTTTATGTTCATGATTTTAGAACTTCCATTTTGCACATTTATGTTTCCTAATACAATTATTTTGTCTTTCCAAGTACTAATTATTTTAGAATTATTTTTAAAAACTTAGCATATGATTAACTTTCAATATTTTTTAGTAAAAACAAAAATCCGCCTAGGCCTCCAAGCACTGGGCCCCATCCTGCGGCAAGTTACTGCATAGCGAGTTTTTGAACATTGAAAAAACGAGACTTAGAACGCCCTCTTTCTCTTGGCCACTGGATCAAATCCAATAACTGTAATTTCACCTCTGGCCCCGATTGAGCATCCAAGAACTCCACCTTCTGTTTCAGTCGTGACTGCATTCTCAGATTCCGGAAATAATCATCTTAAAAATACGAGTTCTTGGGAAGAAAAGGACAAACCATTATGAGAATGCGGTACTTCACCTTTCAGCCTTTTCTAGTTGTTAGAAGTACATAATGAATGCATTCAAACTATCAACTAGTGAGATTCATCAAAAAAAGTTAAAAAAACACTGGTTCCAGTTCCACGTCTGATAAAAAAGATAAAATAAAACTTGGTCCCTGGTTGAACAACATATGCAAAACCCAAATTCATGTACAATGTACCAAGTACTAACAAACACACATGTTTTAGACAAATTGCCTCAAAAACTCTGTTGCCACCAGCCTCCCCCGGGTGTTCACCGACATCTTTAATTCACTAATCTCTTTATCAATATCCTGCAACCCAAAGAAGAGCAATGGGATAAATTTTATGAAACTCCATCAGTCAATAAAAGACCCAACTTCCTAACACTGACCAATTCTCGTGTAAAGAGTAAAAGGTGTAAATTTGAGCAACCATTTCAAGCACACAACGAACTAAAACATGAAATTTATAGGGTTTGGAAAAATGCTTGCCTCCATGAACTGTACAATAAAATCAATGAGCTTGTGTTTCTGCATGTCCTCACAGTGGTAGTTTGTTACAAGAAAACTAATATCATAGCCCTGCATAGTAAAGTATTGAAGAAAGTAAGTAAATAAGGCTGACTTAACTGCTGGGACTTCATATAGTGACTTAACACAACCTAGAAAATTTACATGAACATTATATTTTTAGAAATACAATTCTTCGAGTCAAGTTAATGCCACCCACTTCAGTTTGTCAAGCACTATAATATTACAAAGTCTAATTTGAACTCAACGAAAGAAACTACATACCTGCACTGGCTTTCTCCTCAATACCTGAAATGCTTCTGCCCTCATCGACAAAAATCTAAGAAACTTTTTAGTTAGTATGTTTTCAAGTTCATCTGCCTGCTTTACCTATACAAGAGAAAAACCCAAAAAAAAAAGATATAAAGAAAAAAGATCTGGGATACTGATATAACAATGCAGGTGAAAACTGTAAGCAATCTGTAAAATTAAAGGGACAGTGTACATACTACAACCTTGGGACCCCAATTCACAGTATGTATGCTCTAACTTTTTGTATGAGATACAAATCGATATCAAAATCAAAATGGTAAGCAAAATACAGCAGCATTGTCAGTGCACAAGCAATCCACCAATAGTACAGTAATAATCTTAATCAACCAGCGATCCAGCTAGCTAGAGGAAACTAACACAACAAAAATGTCAATAGACAGCAACTTCCCAATCTTTATGCAGAAGATCCAATGGAACGTGTCTGAAGTCTAACTGTCATATATCGATGCCCATAATGAAGGCCAAATCTCACAAAAACTCCACCTCCTCCTCACATTAAGAATTTAAAATCCTAAATCCTAATTCATTCCAACGAAGGGCCCAGAAGGTCTCCAACAGACAGGACCTCCAAAACACTTCTGCCTCTTTTGCATCACCAAAAGCACAATGCTCTCAATAACTGGAGGCCAGAACCACTCAAGCTTGCCTCCCATAAAAGCTTATGGACATCATGGTGTGCAATCGGTAAGCATATTAAGGTTACTTGACTTTATGTACACTGCCTCTTTATGTGTGACAAGTAATAATGAGAAAAGTATGTTTTGGATATGACTCTGCCAAAACCTTTCATATCACTTATGTAGTTATACACACCATTAGTTTCCCTGACTAATTAACTATTCACATATTACAGAATTCTTAAAGCATTTAAACTAATTATCTTTCACAGTATTCTTAAAGAAAAATTATCCACAATAAAAGACTTCTATCAACTAAGTGGAGATATAGATTGACGGTTGTTTGCAAAGATAAGAAATTAAGAGAAAAGTAGTAATTAAGTAATTTCAAACTCAGAAAGCTTAATTCCAACCACTTAGAATTGGCTTCTTGCAACCAATTACCTCTAGCAAGTACCAATTACCTCTAAAAATTCAATAAATATCTTTTTTATATATGAAACAACTTTTTTGTTATCAAAAAATACATGAATACAAGAATAGTCCAGGACCACCTCTAAAAAAACATAATTTGAAGCCACCAAAAAAATTACCAAACAAGTGCTATTAAGCACAGAAAAACCACCACATATACAATAAAATATACCCAAACAAATATATTCACCTTGAGGCTTATGCGAAGAGAATTAATAGATGCCTCTATTAAGCATTTTTCAGCCTCATTCCGACATATCAAAACCTGCGACAGCAACAGTACAAAAAAAATAATTCAAATCAGAAAAGAAAATAAAAAGCTTGGTAACATGAGCTTAAGATCTCCATCATATTCTTTTTAAGAATATTAGACCCATCAGAGTTCTATGTGTTCATTGACAACTTTAACATCCAGTAACTAAATTATTTAGTCTTGAAGTTTGACTTTGAATAGGCATAAAAAATAGAGCTAAGATCTTGTGGAGCTATCAAGAAAGCTGTTTCCTATCATTTGGCATGGAAAAGAAAAGTATATGTATACCAAATAAAATTAAATTAAAGGCGAGAGGATGGAATTACTCAGAAATCTATGCTCAGGATGATGTCCACATTGTAAGATAAAGCCTCCAATTTTTTATATTCATTTTTCTTAAATACAATAATCTCCTGACACAACCTTTGTCTCAGAAATGGTAAAAATATTACTAATAATGTTTAGGAATGAAAGGGAACCATCCTTGCCCAAACTCTTACAACAAATTTACAACTTCTGGCATCTTTAAAGTAGGTGTCAAAAAAAAAATTCAGGAGAAAATATTATGCAAACAACCAATTGTGTTTAACATAACCATTACAATACGGGGAAAACAAAAAGAGGGAGGGGGGAGACTCTTCATTATTATGTCAACAAGATGGTTCTCACAGGATTTAGCAGAAGTTCTGAGCTGGTCCTGCAAAATATGAAGAGAAGGTTTAACTATCTTGATAAAAGACCAGTCAGTATTTCTAAATTGCATTTATACATTGAACACTAATCAAGCGTCTAAAATGAGCAACAAGATTGTTCCAGAAGTTATGGTTCCCCACATTGTATCGCCTACAGAGCCTTAAAAAGAAACAAAATTTCCAAAAAAAAACCAGATTCCCAATCTAAAAGAATATCAGATAGAGAAAAGCATTCTCTAGTAGCCACATAACTAGAACCTGTTTGTTTTTCTGTACAACTTAAAAATTTTAAAAATAAGAGTAAGGCACAGAAAGTGCAGTAATATTAAGATCAAAGTGCAACTCAAGAACATACTTCAGCTCAACTTCCGGCTTGTTATGCCTTTCAACTTCTTGACAAGGAAAATTCTGCAAGCAGAATATGGCATAAGAAATCAAATCAATCAGGCATTATAAGCATGTGTATTTCGTCTTTTTTCTTATTTTTTGTTTGTTAGAATAAGCATTTGAACAATAATTGCGTGAAACAATGAAAAATTAGTCCCTTGGTCTAAGCATTAAGATTGCATGTGTACGCTTAAAAAAATCAGTACCCAACAATCTTTTTCAAGAATTACGTTGCCATAAACCATAGTAAAAATTTAAAGAAAACAACTTATCAGGCCTCAGCAAGACATATTTTAGCCATAAACTATAAAAACTGTTTTTTTAAACGGTCTACTAGCAACAAAACATCATAATAGTCTTCAATAAGTGCTAGACTATGAAGCAGGGACTGCTAAATTTACCCACTTAATATGTTTGTGTAGACCAATTCCCATATGAATGTTGATGAAAATGTAATCATCCAAATGAAAAACAGACTTAGACTCATGATTGTTCCCAATCTTATATGATTAGCACCTAGAGATATGTCTAAAGGGTTTGGCTTGTACAGAAAGAGACCAAAATTACTTCAAAAATAAAATACCTGTAGGCACATTGCGGCATCAAGCGTGTTCCGTATACACGTCAAGTACAATCGCAATGTATTGGCCTGAAAATAAAAAGGGAAAAGAAAAACATAACTCATCACTGAAATCAGCTCAATTGAGTTTAATTCAAGCCACAAGTTACAAGTTATAAAGAATGTAATAACAACGTCAGTGCACAACATTTTGCAAAGTAGGAAAAATATGCCCTAGAGATGTAAATTTGGTTCAACAATCTCAAATTTTCTGTAGGTTTGTTTGGTCACCGAGAAACAGAATGTGAAAAGCGACTCCTAAACTTTCTCAGCAACCAAACAGGAAGTAGAGAAAGTAACCAAATTATAATGAAGCAAATAAAAAGGATTAAGGAGGAAAGATCCGATCGGTTTACCATTTTAGGAGTAGACAATGTGGTGAGAGATTTTGGTGGAAATGATGGCGGTAGCAATCAGCAAAGGGGTTCGGTGCTATTGTGCGCTTGTGAAGTGTAATTTGAGGAAAGTCAGTGCTAAAGTGCGCGTGTTTGATAAGGAATTTAATAAATAAAAAATAAAACGTCGAAATGATAAAAATCCGACCTGCCGGATTCGAACCAGCGACCTAAGGATTTCTGCTTTCTACAAAGTAGCACAAACTACAGTCCTCCGCTCTACCAACTGAGCTAAGGTCGGATTGTTGATATGATGACTAATAGAATTTTATTTAACATTATAAATCTTATAAGAAAATACTTACTAGTTGACTCTTTATTTAAATGAAGGCAGGGTTAGTAATAGAGGAATAAAAAAGTAGAGGTTTTTTATTTTGACTTATAGCAGGTGTCTCAACACACAAGTTACGAGACTAATCCCTACATTTTATGGAACTCCGGGCATCCACATGAGGCATTGGGTAGGGAATTAATCCATGCCCCTCATGGAACCTCGACGCCAACATGAGGTCGATATTAAGTCAAAGACACCCTTTCTGTCATCTAGTGACCATAAGAGACCGCCAGTAGGATTCAAACACTACATCCGAGAACAAATAAGATTGGTGCTTAGACCACTAAACCACCACTTGTAATTCGTTGAGTTGATTCTTATAAATTAGAAACAAATTTATATATAAAAAATTAACTTCCATACAAACCTATCTAATTATTAATCATGTTATGAATTAAAGGAGAGATGAAAATGAGGGGTGTACTTGTTCTTGGTGAGATTTTGGAGACAAATTTTGTTTTCAGTTCCTATGTAGTATAAGGTCTGAGGTCTCAAGTTCCACGTTCTTAATCCTGCTTAGTTTTCCATTACTCATATTATTGGTTAATAAGCAATGCCCTTAATAGTTATTGTAAATTGTACAAAGTATGCAACAAACACATGGTTGTAAAAATACAAGGAGTTAACTAGAAATACAGACAAATAAGAACAAACCCAATCGGAAGCATCTAATAGGATCACTGTTTACGGTGATGATTCCATGGATGCATCCATCCAATGGAATCACCATTTGTTCACATGCACAAATCCCTTCCAAGAACAAACCCTTGTAGAACCTGACAATTTTCCCGTCCATGAATGCTTTTGACCACATGTACAAATCGCTCCCAAGAATATTGCCATTTCAACAATGTAATTAAGAAAACTTCAAGGTGATTTCCTGGAGAAAGATTGTGTAGCAACATATGATACGTAAGTACTATCCTCCGGCAGAGCTTAAATTTCATCCTCCTCGAATGGATCTCGTTCAGGGTAGTTGATTAGTCATTATTTATGCATCATTTTGATGTCTTTATATGCCTCTCTTACATGTCTTTTAAATGATTTCATGCCATCAATAGTAGAAAATGATCAATCTTGTGAGACTTGTGCAGATTTAGAAAGATAGGTAAATTCTGAGAAGAACGCAAAAAGAATTACTCAAATCGGAGTTCAAATGAAGGAGATGTCCTCATTTCAATATCAGGTCCTGGATTGGATCCTGAGTGCGCCAGTGGGCCAGTGCGCCTATTTTGAGTCCTTAACCAAGTATCTCAGATCATGCCATCCGGGTCCCAAACCTGTGTCTCATGACATCAAGTTCATGTCCTAAAAGTGCCAAGGTCGTGCCAGGACATGTCGACTACATGTCCCAAGAACTTCCCATCCGAACCCAGCCTCTGCGCCTAAACCATAGTTCCTGTTCCGCCAGCGGTGGATCAAAGTTCCTCATATGCGCTAAGCTTGACAATCTATGCGCCTAGCCTGACCGAAGATGCGCTTCTACTATGCTCATGGTATACCTCAAAAGCGCAGTCCCAGACCCCTATGACGAAGACATTTGAAGGGCCAAGTTCTAAGTTCCAGCGTCTGACCGCAGCCAGCTTGTGTTCCCACTGGCCAGCTTGCATTCACACTCCCAACCGTGTTCTGATTGGTTCTAATAGATTTTAAGGACTTTGTAATTAATTAGAAGTGCAATAACTATTCCAGAACATTATAGGATAGGGTTTTTAATACCAATCCTTATAGGACAAGGTTTTCCCTTTGTCTATAAAAAGGGAGCCTTTGTTCAGTGTTTTAGAAATACCACATTATTAGAGAGGAGATTATTAGAAGATCATTATTTCGGAGATCTAGACACCCTAGCCGCAATTTACATTGTAACTCAGTTCAAAGTAAACAGTTTTTTATTTTCTGCACTTTTTGGGCGTGGAGCTTGAAGAGGAAGGCTTTGCCGAGTCTCTGCTGTGCACCATTATTCATTAGTGTTCTTTACTCTAAACTTTTATTTCATTGCAATTTAATTATGAATTCAATTATATCTGTTTTAATCCCGGTTATGCGTGAGTAGTTCTTGTTAGGATTAGGGCTGCTTAAAGCCCTAACCATGTTAGTTTGTTAATTAGATTTTGGCTCTTGATTTTGATTGCTATGTATGTTGAATAACTCTGATTACTGCTTTAACTGCAATTCCTTTATGCCTATGAGCTATGCTACCTTGTTTGCATAAATTATTGATGGAATTGCTTGAGTGACCACTATATCATCTTGTAATTCATGAGCATCAAGAGGTTGAGGTTAAGAAACAGTCTTGTAGTCGGAATTCACAACGCTCCAGGAATGCACATCACTTTTCTAGGCTAGTGTAGTGTCATTAAATTCTCTTTATACCTCATGCGTCATCTTAAATGGTAGGTGATAGACGTTCTAGAATACACATCATGCTTAGAACATGCCAAGTAAGAGAGAATAATATATGTGGAGTGGGCCGACCATCGGGACCTTTGCATGGGCACTTAATTCAGAAGTTGCATAGTAATTAGGTCAAGCAAATCTGGTTAAGGACTATAATTGGTTAGAGTGGATAGTAAGCCTTAATTCGCCTTAGTTAATAATCAATCAATCTACCATTCGTGCATTTTAATTTACTGTTTTACTTTCGTGCGTGTTTCTCAAAATCATAAACCCCCCTCCTTTGGCGTGTGTGTGTGTGCTTTTATCTAAGTTACTTAAATCTGAACTTAATTGGATTAATCGTTGAGGCAAGTCCTCGAGGGATCGACTCTTGTTGTGCTAGTATACTATTCTTATTGATTTGTGCACTTGCAAGGATTTTATAACTGTTAGAATTAGATTGCATATTGCTTGTTCTCTAATTTTACCAACAAGTTTTTGGCGCCGTTGCCGGGGACTTGTCCCTTAACGGTGCCCATTTACGTTTGAATTTATAACTTAGTTTTTCTTTCTTTTTAGGTACCCGTGTATGTCATTCCAAGGTTCGGTGCACGGCTCGTCAAGTGGGCTGTCTTCGAGAGAATCTTCCGTAAAAGGCTCACCACCACCAAGTCCCAGAAGGATGGCGGATCAAAGAGAAGAGCAAAGACGAGATCGTGACCTAGTACCACAAGCCCGATGGCTCCTTAATGACTTTGCCATTCCCCATGTCTCAAAGGATCAATTTCCCATTGTTTTTCCTGAGTCAACAGTGGCAAATTTCAAATTAAAGTCTGGGACGATTCACATGCTGCCCACATTTCATGGACTTTCCGGCAAGGACCCGCACTTTCATATCAAGGAATTTGTTGAAGTCTGCTCAACGCTATGCATTAATGGCATGACGGAATCTGAAATCCGCCTACGTCTTTTTCACTTCAGTCTCAAGGATCGCGCCAAGGTATGGTTTCATTCGCTGGCGCCGGCTTCCATTCACTCATGGAGGGACTTGACGTCCAAATTCTTAACACAATATTTCCCTATGGAAAAGACGAACGAATTAAAGTCCAGAATAATGAACCCACGACAAGACATGGAGGAGTCCTTTTATGAGTTATGGGGACGTTTCAACCAGATGCTATGGGTGTGCGCCCACCACCATATCGAAGACCATCACCTTATGTTATACTTCTACGGAGGCTTCAAGACTAGTGATCGAAAAAGGGTAGATTCTCAATCCCAAGGGATTCTAGAAGGCACGGCCGAGGAAGCAAGGACCGCCTTTAAGAACATCGCTCAAAGGGAAAAACAATTCAGCTACAGAGGTCCTTCCTCTAGGGCTACTGGTGATACGTACACAAATCACAATGATGACGCCATTGCTCAACTCACGGCAATGGTGAAACAACTGTGTAACGAGAAGGAAAAAGGAGTTCAAAACTGCGAAGTATGTTCAATACAGGGCCACACATCGCAAGACTGCCCAATGGTGGAAGACGTCAATTTTGCTGGCGGTTTCAATAACAATTCACGACCCCGGAATGACCCATATTCAAACACTTACAATCTTGGGTGGAAAAATCATCCAAACTTCCGCTGGAGCAACAATCAGACTGCCGCCAATCCTTTGCCGCCCCCTGGATTTCAGCAGTAAGCCACTGCCCCTCAAGGGAACTCTCACGGGCCTTCCTCAAATTAGAGTGGAGGTAGCAAGTCTATGGAGGATACCATCAATAACTTGGCTCAACAGCAAGTCCAATTTATGAAATTCATGCAAGACAGCCAGAGTAAGACGGCAAACACAAATAATGCAATTGCCCATTTGGATCGGCAATTGGGACAAATTGCAAATCAACTAAATCAGCGGGAGCAGGGAAAGCTTCCAAGTCAAGTCATGGTCAATCCTAAAGGATTTCACAACCCTACGACCAATAACATCACTCTACGGACTGGAACACAACTTCAGAGTCTTACATCTGCTGCCCTCGAAGGGAATAACGAAAGACTTGACACTGAGGATGATGACTTCCCCATGACATCCTTGAGGCACAGCACTGCGCCGCCAACCATGTTCTAGGCTCCACCGGAGCCCTGCCACAAGAAGGACCAGACCCTTCACCTCAATCGGCTCTGCCAAGAACCGCTAACCAGGGCGTGCCACTAAACTCGCCACAGTCGAAACAGCAGGCGCAGAGCCTGCCGAGCGACTCAATAAGCACCTCAACAAAAGAAGCCTCTGAACCTGCGCCTACTTCGGCTTTGTCCAGAGCCATGCCCCAGCTGCTATCGCAAGACGCATCAAGGATCATGTCCAAGGCACTGTAGCAGGCCCTGACTGACATCCAACTTGCTCCTACGGCCCATTCGCAGCATCCAAATACTTCTAACTCTAAAACTCAAATTTCCAATCTGAAACCAACTAAAAAAGTAATGTTTGAGTTAGCTAATAATGTTGAAATCCCATTTCCTCGCAGGTTCCAAAACAGGAATAAGTAAAAGGAGGACTTTGAGGAGGAAATCATCAGCATGTTGCAGAAGCTTCAAATCACACTACCTTTCCATAAGATCATCAAGCATATGCCTATCTTCTCAAAGCTCATCAAAGACTTAGTCGCAGGAAAGCGTGGTTTCAGCTCCACTGACATCATTGAAAAATCTAAGGCATGCTTTGCTGCCCTCTTGGGCATGCCCCTTAAAGCCAACGACCCGGGGCCTCCCTCACTTCCATGTGTCATTCAATCAAAAAGATTCGAGCATTGCCTCTGCGACACGGGAGCTTCAATGAACATCATGCCATTCCACATTTACAAGTCACTCAACCTAGGTGCACTCAAACCTACGCACCTATGTGTTAGATTAGCTAACGCCTATATTACTAATCTAATGGGAATTCTAGAAGACGTACTTGTGCAAATTGGAGACACATGCATCCCAGCGGACTTTTACGTACTCCAAATGAACAGAATTGACAAGAATGAGGAATCCCCACTCATCTTGGGAAGACCTTTGCTAGCTACGACTGAGTGCCTTATCGATGTCAAAAATGGCCAAGTCTCCATCAAGGTCTTGGACAAACTTCGGACATTCTCCATCCATGATGCCATCCAATACCCTGCAGAACCAATTGAGGACTTCCCGTTAAACACCATGGACTTACTGCTGCAGAAGGCACTCACCAATTTCTGCATAACATATGCTCTTAACACAGCCATCACTTCACCAACTACTGAGACACTTGACGAGAAGGTGATGGAGGAAGTCAAAATTCTTGATATTGTTCCTGTTTATTCATGGAATAAACAGCCAGCTTTTGAGGCGCTACCTCTCATGGACCACAAGACTCTGCAGTCCACCATCCATCCCCCTGAATTAGAATTCAAACCACTGCCTGCTCAATTAAAGTATGCCTACTTAGGCAAGAATCAGACCCTTCCGGTCATCATTGCCTCTCACTTAAGTGTGGCCGAGGAGGAGCAGTTGGTGCGAGTCTTGAAGGATCATCATACGGCAATTGGATGGACCATAGCCGATATAAAAGGAACCAGTCCTACCAAATGCATGCATCAAATACTTCTTGAGGACAATACCAAACCATCAAGAGAGGCGCAATGAAGATTAAATCCACCTATGAAGGAGGTCGTAAAGAAAGAAGTCCTTAAACTCCTAGACGTGGGCATTATCTATCCTATAAGTGACTCCAAGTGGGTAAGCCCGGTCCAAGTAGTTCCAAAGAAAAGTGGGATTACTGTGGTAAAGAATGAGCATGATGAGCTCGTACCCCAAAGAGTTCAAACCGGATGGAGGGTTTTCATTGACTACCGGAAGCTCAATACCACCACCCGCAAAGATCATTTCCCCTTGCCATTCATCGATCAAATGCTTGAGTGGTTGGCTGGCCATTCACATTATTGCTTCTTGGATGGCTACTCAGGGTATAATCAGATTGCTATCGCCCCGGAAGACCAGGAAAAGACTACATTCACGTGCCTCTATGGCACATTTGCCGACCGAAGGATGCCTTTTGGTCTGTGTAATGCCCCAACCACCTTTCAACGCTGCATGATGAGCATCTTCTCTGACATGGTGGAGGATGTAATTGAGGTATTTATGGATGACTTCTCTATATTTGGCCATTCATTCGAACTGTGCTTAGCTAACTTGTCCCGAGTACTAGAACGTTGCCAAGACAGTAACTTAGTGCTGAATTGGGAAAAGTGCCACTTCATGGTACAGAAAGGAATTGTCTTGGGCCATGTGATCTCTAGCCATGGAATTGAGGTGGACAAAGCTAAGTTAGACATAGTGGAAAGACTGTCGTACCCTACAACAGTCAAGGAGGTTCGATCTTTCTTAGGGCACGCTGGTTTTTATCGCTGCTTCATCCAAGACTTCTCAAAGATCACAAGGCCGTTGTGCACTCTCCTAGCTAAAGAGGCCGCATTTGACCTCAACAAGGACTGCCGTGAGGCATTCAATACTCTCAAAGCAAAGCTCACAGCATCCCCCATCATTATGCCACCAAATTGGGACTTACCTTTCGAACTTATGTGTGACGCTTCGGACTTCGCTGTAGGAGCTGTTTTAGGACAGCATGTCAACAAGCTTCCTCACGTCATCTACTATGAAAGTCGAACCCTGAATGACGCCCAGCTGAACTACTCCACCACCGAGAAAGAGCTCCTTGCTGCTATCTTTGCTCTTGAGAAGTTCAGATCATACTTGATTCAGACCAAGGTTATCATCTACACCGATCATGCGGCCTTGAAGTACTTACTCACTAAGAAGGACGCCAAGCCAAGGTTGCTGCGATGGATGCTACTTCTCCAAGAGTTTGACCTCGAAATTCGAGATAAAAGGGGAAGTGAAAACGTAGTGGCTGGTCATATGAGCCGCTTGATACATGGATCCAACGAAGAGGCTGGCCAATTGCCACTCCTGGAGACATTCCCAGATGAACAACTCTTCGCACTCCAAGCAATCGATCCATGGTACGCTGATCTCATTAATTACCTTGTCACTAAACAATTTCCTTCCTCTTTAAGTAGGTATCAGAAGGACAAGCTAGCTAAACATGCCAAGTACTACATCTGGGATGAGCCCTACTTATGGAAGCATTGTCCTGATTAAATCATTCGACGATGTATTCCTAAAGCTGAGATGGAATCTGTCCTAACATTTTGCCATAGCTTGGCTTGTGGAGGCCATTTCGGAGCTAAGAAAATGGCACTCAAGGTCCTTCAAAGCGGATTCTATTGGCCTACACTGTTTAAGGATGCATACGAGTTTGCACTCACTTGTGACAGATGCCAACAGCAAGGTAACATAGGCCCTCGAAATCAAATGCCACTACACCCTATCCTCGTGGTTGAGATCTTTGACGTCTGTGGCATTGATTTCATGGGAACTTTTCCGAACTCTTTTGGCAATCTCTATATTTTATTAGCTGTCGACTATGTGTCTAAACGGGTGGAAGAAATTCCCACAAAAACTAATGATGAAAAAAGTAGTTGTGGCTTTTTGTAGAGTCACATCTTAGCCAGGTTCGGAGTGCCTAGGGCTATCATCAGCGATGGCGGAGCGCACTTATGCAATCGTTCATTTGAAGCTTTAATAAAGAAGTATGGTGTAACCCACAAGGTCTCAACACCTTATCACCCGCAAACGAGTGGCCAAGCTGAAGTTTCCAATCGAGAAGTAAAGGCTATATTGGAGAAAACGGTAAGCCCTGGCCGCAAGGATTGGTCCCATAGATTGAACGATGCATTATGGGCCTATAGGACAGCATACAAGACCCCAATTGGCTTGTCTCCATTCAGGCTTGTTTTCGGAAAAGGATGTCACCTACTAGTGGAATTGGAGCATAGAGCATTCTAGGCAATTAAGAAGATGAACATGAATATCGATGATGCTGGAGTACATAGAAAGCTACAGCTAAGTGAATTGGAGGAGCTCCGAAATGCGGCTTATGAAAGTGCTCGGATTTACAAGGAAAAGATAAAAGCTTTTCACGACAAGAACATTCAGCCCAAGGCCTTTCAAATTGGACAGAAAGTCCTCCTCTTTAACTCATGCCTCAAGATGTTCCCAGGTAACTTGAGTTCACGGTGGGCTGGTCCTTTTATGATTACTCATGTTTTCTCTCATGGTGCAGTTGAAATTCAGCACCCAGTAAAGAGGGAGCCATTCAAAGTGAATGGTCATCACCTAAAAGCCTCATTCAAGGTCCTCCCCAGTCTAATCACGGGCACAATTAACCTTCCACCAGCGCCAAGTGCCCCGCCTGCGCCAACTACATAAAGACGTTAAATAAAGCACTCCTAGGAGGCAGCCTAGCCCTGGTTTGTATTTCTCTCCTCCTTTGCTGTTTCTGCCCATTATATCTCTCAAACCTTTCTACTGTTGTCATGCTTACTGCTTATCACATTGAGGACAATGTTCAGTTTAGGTTTGGGAGTGTGGATTTAAAATTTTGCATATAGAAACAAGTAGGTTTGGGGGTGATACACGGCCAGGACTTTTGAATTTTCAGCCTTAGTTTTTTTGTGTTTTGTTAGTTACTTAATTTTTTCCTTTTGAATAGTATGATAACTTGTTAGTATGGATGTATATGCTAAGTTAACTATCTTAGCCTTACTAAGAGTCATGCCATGGTCAAGTAGTTCATAATCTGCACTTCACAATGACATGTTTTAAGTCATTAAGTGAACGAAATAACTGAATTTGAGTGAACCTTAGAAAATTAGTGGAGACTACCCTATGAGATCTTTGAGCCAAATTGCCATTCTTTTTGAGGGATATACTTGTTTCTACTCTTAAACACTCATCGCTTTTGTTCTTAATTGTTAATCTCATTACATCATTTTGCATTGAATTTTAAAGAACTAACACCATTTAGATACTCTTGATTTAATGTGCGGTTTGCCATAATAAGTGATGTAGGCTATGTATGCTTTAACCTCTAAAGGCTTTATCTTACCCTATTGCATACTCCCTAAGCCAATTTTGAAGCCAAACACTCAGCCTTTTCTTTCATCACCTAAAGTATAACCTAACCGAAATACTTAGCCATTCATCACAGCCATACCCTATAACCTCAGTTTATGCTAAGGTTGTCGTAAATGAGATTCATGGTGAGAATGAGAGGTGAAAGAAGATGCTGCCCAATTCAAAGGACATTGGCGTCAATTCAAAGGACATTGGCGTCAATTCAAAGTTCAAAAGTAAAGAAAAGCTTTACAAGTTGCAAGCTGCACGAAAATTTGAGGAAATCATTGCATGATCTTGGTTCAATTCAATTCAAAGAAGAAAAGAAAAAAATAAAGAAAACCAAAGAAAGAACGGAAAAAAAAAATGTTCAAATCAAAAGAAAGAAAGAAACGTTGAGAAGAAAAGAAAAAAAAAAGTGGAAAAACAAAGTGAATTGAGCCAAGTGAGACAAGAGCCTCAAAATAAGCCTTCAAGAAAGTACAATGCCGTGGGCCTTAAGAAAGGATTCAGTTAAGAAATTCCAAATTCAAGTCATGACTTCTCATGCCTTGGCACATCTCAGGTTCTTTGAATCCCATCCTTCCTTGCTAAACCCCTAAGCTTAGCCCCATTACAACCTAAAAAGGAAGACCTAATTGATCTTATGGACAATCATGCTGAGGATTAAGGTACGTATCTATGTTCTTAAAGTTCAATTCCTTTCATGAGATATTTATTTCCATAAAGTGCTATTCTTCATTATTACTCATATGTGATTAAATTTGAATTTCATAACATAAACTCATCACATAAGCTTGAAAAGAGTGAAAGCCTAGGATTCTTGTGCGAATTGAGAGTTGCCTAGTGAGGATTAGAGTCGAGGCGAAATCTTCCTAGGGCACTGAGATGAAGTTGTTCTCAAACATGATCACTCGAAATTTTGGCACTTATACACGTACACCTTCACATGACACTCACAGCTATGGCATTCCTTTTAGTTCTGCAAAACATGTCTACTTACTTTGATTCTTATTAGCTTGTTAAAAGTATTATCTCTAGCATCTTATTTTTCTAAGGAAAACGTTTGTGGGTATCGTGCTGCTATAACCCTCAAGAGACAAACCTCCTCCTACTAGGTGAACCTAGGGGTTTAAATGTTCTATCTTAACTAAGATCGAGTCTTTTCATTTTGTTAAAGTTTGTTTTGCTTAGGGACTAGCAAAAGATAGGTTTGGGGGTATTTGATCAGTCATTATTTAGGCATCATTTTGATGTCTTTATATGCCTCTCTTACATGTCTTTTGAATGATTTCGTGCCATCAATAGTAGAAAATAATAAATCTTGTGAGACTTGTGCAGATTTAGAAAGATAGGTAAATTCTGAGAAGAACGCAAAAAGAATGACTCAAATCGGAGTTCAGATGAAAGAGATGTCCTCATTTCAATATCAGGTCCTGGATTGGATCCTAAGTGCGCCAGTGGGCCAATGCGCCTATTTTGAGTCCTTAACCAAGTATCTCAGATCATGTCATCCGGGTCCCAAACCTGTGTCTCATGACATCAAGTTCATGTCCTAAAAGTGCCAAGGTCGTGCCAGGACATGTCGACTATATGTCCCAAGAACTTCCCATCCGAACCCAGCCTCTGCGCCTAAACCATAGTTCCTGTTCCGCCAGCGGTGGATCAAAGTTCCTCATATGCGCTAAGCTTGACAATCTATGCGCCTAGCCTGACCGAAGATGCGATGGGTCCTAAGTGCGTCAATGCGCAGTGCGCCTATTTTGAGTCATTGACCAAGTACTTCAGATCATGTCATCCGAGTCCCAAACCTGTGTCTCATGACATCAAGTTCATGTCCTATAAGTGCCAAGGTCGTTCCAGGACATGTCGAGTACATGTCCTAAGAACTTCCCATCTGAACCCAGCCTCTGCACCTAAACCCTAGTTCCTATTACGCCATCGGTGGATCAAAGTTCCTCCTCTGCGCTAAGCTTGACAATCTGTGCGCCTAGCCTGAGCGAAGATGCGCTTCTACTGTGCTCATTGTATACCTCAAAAGCGCAGTCTCATACCCCTATGACGAAGACATTCGAAGGGCCAAGTTCTAAGTTCCAGCGTCTGACCGCGGGAAGACCGCGGGCTGCCCGCGGCCAGCTTGTGTTCCCACGGGCCAGCTTGCATTCACACTCACAACCGTGTTCTGATTGGTTCTAACAGATTTTAAGGACTTTGTAATTAATTAGAAGTGCAATAACTATTCCAGAACATTCTAGGATAGGGTTTTTAATACCAATCCTTATAGGACAAGGTTTTCCCTTTGTCTATAAAAGGGAGCTTTTGTTCAGTGTTTTAGAAAGACCACATTATTAGAGAGGAGATTATTAGAAGAGCATTATTTCGGAGATCTAGACACCCTAGCCGCAATTTACATTGTAACTCAGTTCAAAGTAAACAGTTTCTTATTTTCTGTGCTTTTTGGGCGTGGAGCTTGGAGAGGAAGGCTTTGTCGAGTCTCTGATGTGCACCATTGTTCATCAGTGTTCTTTACTCTAAACTTTTATTTCATTGCAATTTAATTATGAATTCAGTTATATCTGTTTTAATTCCAGTTATGCGTGAGTAGTTCTTGTTAGGATTAGGGCTGCTTGAAGCCCTAACCAAGTTAGTTTGTTAATTAGATTTTGGCTCTTGATTTTGATTGCTATGCATGCTGAATAACTCTGATTACTGCTTTAACTGCAATTCCTTTATGCCTATGAGCTTTGCTACCTTGTTTGCATAAATTATTGTTGGAATTGCTTGAGTGACCACTATATCATCTTGTAATTCATGAGCATCAAGAGGTTGAGGTTAAGAAACGATCTTGTAGTCGAAATTCACAACGCTCTAGGAATGCACATCAATTTTCTAGGCTAGTGTAGTGTCATTAAATTCTCTTTGTACCTCATGCATCATCTTAAATGGTAGGTGATAGACGTTCTAGAGTACACATCATGCTTAGAACATGCCAAGTAAGAGAGAATAATATATGTGGAGTGGGCCAACCATCGGGACCTTTGTAACAACCCGGAATTTCAATTATTGGATTTAAGTAAATTATTTATGTAAAATGACGATTTTACCCTTGGTCGGTAAAGGGCATGGAAGTCAAATTTTGTTTCGAGACACTTTTGGTGGTGTTTTGGATACCGTTGCGTAGGTCTCGAACTCACGAGTTCGTAGACAGGCGGCACGCGGAAAACGGAGTTCGTGGACGAAAGTTATGGGTCTAGATGTGCAAGGGCATTTTGGTAATTTTTGACCTGGGGTAGATATTTTTAACCCCCCAAATCAGAGTTTATCTGATCCACCTCATCTTCATTTCAACTTTATCATCTCGTTCTTCTCTATCTGTGACAAAACAAACAAATACAAACCACCAACCCGTGCGAAAATCATCCAAAAACCCACAAAGTCAACTTTGATTTCAAGGCTCCAACTTCTAGTTTTGATCAACTAATCATATTCTACTCCTTCCCACGATCACAACCGTACCAACCATCGAAGGAGAGGACCACGGAGGAAGCCGAACCGAGGATAGGAAGTTTCGGACCTTCCGATCGATTTTCCGGCTAGCACAGGTACGTGTTTGTGGTTTTGAGGTCATATTTGGATTCCTGGGTTCGAGTAGATAGATTTAGACATAAAATTTGTGAAAAATGGTTGAGTTTTGAGGAAGTTGGAAAGCTTGAAGTTTCGGTCGGAAATGGAGGATTCCGGCGAAACCAGACGGCGGCGACGGCGCTGCCGGTCATCTTCTCCGACCAACTTCCGGCGACGGCAGCCGGTCGTCTTCTCCGGCGAGTCGCCGGTGACCGGTCGGGTCGGTGAATCGGTCGGGTCGAGTTGAACCGGTCGGGTTGGGTGAACCGGTCAGGCCGAGTTGGACAGGGTTGGACCAATCCAGGCGCGTGGGTACTGTAGCAGGCGCGTGACCGGCGCGTGAGGGCACGTGGCGGCGCATGTACCGACCTTCCGTCGGCACGTGACGGCGCGTGGGGCCGAGTCTGAGGTCATGGTGGCGCGTGACAAGTAGTTTTTGACGTTTCGGACCTGTTGGCGCATGTTTTGAGTCGATCGGATGTCGTTTAGGGGTTGTTTCGGACGTTTTAAAGTTGCTGCGTTTTCTAGGAAGCATAGTTAGACTCCCGGGGTTTAGGGGGTTTATATTTAAGGTTCTTATTATTAGCTGGTAATCCCGATTATTAATTTGGATAGGCGATACTGCTCCAGGAACTTCAGGGGAGCGTACAGTTCGGGATTGAGCTTGCTTGAACAGGTTTGTGAGTGGACTTTTGGTTTATAAACTGTAATGCATGCATAAATGTATCTTTGATTTTAAATACTGTTATGTATGGGTGCAATGAATTTCTGGATTTTAGAAATGATGCTGGACACATGTTTTACAATATTTCAGTGAAAGTATGTTTTGAGAAATGGCCTGGTTTTTGTACTCGATTTTGATATCGTTTTGACGTGGTAACTATTTGAGTATGTGATTTGGGTTGAGACCCATAATTATGATTTATTGATTTTGGCCATAAAATGATATTGCAAAGAATTTGGCTTAGGCCAAGAAACAAAGATTTCAAAGTATGGATTTGATTCACTGGTTCCCGTCCCGATGGTTGTTGTTGCTCTGACTGGTGTTGAGGGGCCTTGCTCTGCCAGTTGTTGAGGGTTCGGACCTTGGTGTTGAGGGGCCTTGCTCCGCCAGGTTGCGAAGCTGTCTATGCATAGTACAGAAAGTACAGATAGTACAGATGGTACACAGAGTTGTACAGATTTGAACACATCTCAAGGGATACCCTGGTGTGTTATGGATATGTCGGGAACAGTGAAAATTTGAGATATTATGTGTCGGATTGAACGAAATGATTTGAATTTGAGATATTTTGTGTCCAGATTAAATTAAATGATTTTAAACTCCTTTGAAGAGAGTTTTCAAACCAAATTGTGGATCACGAGGTATTTTTATTATACAGATTTTATGTGAGTCCAACTAAGTGGTTTTAAAGAGAAATGAGAATTTTTGGTGATTTACATATGATGTTTTAGTATGATAAATTGTTTTATGTTATGCATGCATGATTTTATAAATGGAGGGGAAGAAACGTATTTTCTCGAAAAGGAATTTATAAATGATTATTTTTGTCCACTCACAACTTTTGTCTTTAAAACCCCTTCAGGCAGTTGAATAGAGTTGACGCGAATACTGATCTCGAGGCAGAGGCATTAGTACTTTGACTGCGCTGTGTACTTATATTTGAGTAGGATATCTAAATTTTACTCTTGATCCTACTTAGACGCTCTGATATTATATTGTATTTGATTGGTCGTTAATTACGGGAATTATTGAGTGCTTAAGTCCCTTGTCTGACAAGAGGAAGTATTTATTATTGTTATTATAATTTGTAAGGATTGAAGGGTATTTTGGGAACCTTTCCTTAGGTTGTCAGACGGGATCAGGGTTCTTCCCGGGTTTCGAGGGGAAATTCGGGACGGGTCCTGAAAATTGGTATCAGAGCACTAGGTTAAATTCTTGTAGACTGTACACTACGTGTACAATTATTTTGGTATTGATGAGTTATAGTTCTTTACAGCGTAATGGCTCCGAGATGCGAGTTCCGTCAACAGTCGGAAAATATTGGGGACACATCTGAACCTGCAGTGGAGCCTGATATGAGGCAAACACTGGAACAATTGGGTCATACGTTGACTTCTGTACTTCAGAGTAGGACTGCTACTGAAGGTTCAGACATTGAGAGAGCCCAGAGATTAGGAGCTACAATATTTATGGGCGACTCTAGCCCAGATGATGCAGTTGAGTGAATTACTCGTTTAGAGCGAGTGTTCTCGGTTATGAGATGTCCTCAGGGGGACATGGGTATTAGTACTCCTACTGGGAATATGTTAGTGGCGAATCTCGTGATTCGTAGTTGTCCAATTTTAGTGGAAGGTCATGCATTAGAGGCAGATTTAATCCCCTTAGATATTTTTGATTTTGATGTGATTCTGGGGATGGATTGGTTGACTATGCACCATGCTTCTATTGATTGTTATGACAAGAGAGTGGATTTCCGGAGTCCAGGTTTACCAGAACTTACATTCAGGGGAGATCGTAGGGTACTACCCTGTGGAGTGATATCAGCTTTAACCGCTGAGAAATTGCTGAGGAAAGGTTGTGAGGGTTATTTGGCTCATGTGTTTGATTCTCAGGATACTCCGATGAGAGTGGAGGATATTCCAGTGGTGATTGAGTTCTCTGATGTGTTTCTAGATGATCTTCCGGGATTGCCACCTCACCAGGAGATTGAGTTCACCATCGAGCTTTTGCCAGGTACTCAACCTATATCACAAGCACCGTATAGAATGGCACTGGCAGAATTGCGAGAGTTAAAGACTAAGTTGCAGGACTTGGTGAATATGGGATTTATTCGCCCAAGTGTTTCACCTTGGGGTGCACCAGTGTTATTTGTGAGGAAAAATGATGGTGGTCTGAGATTGTG
Source organism: Oemleria cerasiformis (assembly GCA_037349345.1). NCBI lineage: Eukaryota > Viridiplantae > Streptophyta > Magnoliopsida > Rosales > Rosaceae > Oemleria > Oemleria cerasiformis. Next base: position 3,480,101 of record JAZGTL010000008.1, read on the forward strand.
TATCGACTACCGGAAGCTAAACAGGGCTACGGTACGGAATAAGTATCCTTTGCCAAGGATAGACTTAAGGAGGCAAGATATTTTTCGAAAATTAACCTTCGATCCGGGTACCATCAGTTGAGGATCAGAGAAGGGGATGTTGAGAAAACAGCTTTCAGGACTCGTTATGGTCATTATGAGTTCCTGGTGATGCCTTTCGGGTTGACTAATGCCCCAGCAGCATTCATAGATTTGATGAACAGGGTGTTTCAAAAGTATTTGGATCGGTTTGTGATTGTGTTCATTGATGACATCTTGGTGTATTCGAGGAGTGCTAAGGCACATGAGAAACACTTAAGGTTGGTGCTGAATATGCTTAGGAAAAAGCATTTGTTTGCCAAATTCAGTAAATGCCAGTTTTGGTTGACCGAAGTTGGATTCTTAGGTCATGTGATTTCGGCTGAGGGTATCAACGTAGATCCCCAAAAGGTTGAGGCAGTGGCAAACTGGGAGCAACCGAGGACAGTGACAGAGGTGAGGAGTTTTCTGGGTTTGGCAGGATATTATCGAAGGTTTGTAGAAGGATTTTCTACGATAGCAGGGCCGTTGACTCGGTTGATGAGGAAAGGAGTCAAGTTTGACTGGGGAGCTGATTGTGAACAGGGATTTCAGGAGCTGAAGAGGAGGTTGACTTCTGCTCCAGTATTGACCCTTCCTGATGATACTGGGGGATTCGAGGTGTATAGTGATGCCTCATTGCGGGGTATAGGCTGTGTGTTGATGCAGCATGGAAAGGTGATAGCGTATGTTTCTAGACAACTTAAACCCCATGAGTTGAATTACCCGACACATGATTTGGAGTTAGCTGCAGTGGTGCATGAATTGAAAATCTAGCGACATTATTTGTACGGGGAGACATGTCGGATCTTCACCGACCATAAGAGTTTAAAGTACTTGTTCACCCAAAAGGACCTGAATCTGAGGCAGAGAAGATGGCTTGAGCTAATAAAGGATTATGATTGTACTATAGAGTACCATCCAGGGAAAGCCAATGTTGTGGCAGATGCATTAAGTAGGAAATCCATGGGTTCTTTGGCCCATTTGCTTACAGTCTACCTACCGTTATTGGTAGAGTTCCGTAGAGCAGGGATAGTACTGGAGATGGATTGCCAGGGGGCTTTGTTGGCTAGTTTCCATGTGAGTTGGAGGCCTACATTGTGCATTATCAGGATGGAGTTGGAGGCTGGAAACAGGCAGGACTATGCGCTTAGGGATGATGGAGCCTTGGTTAGGGATGGCCGATTATGCGTACCGAATGAGCTGGAACTAAAAAGGGAAATTCTTGATGAGGCTCATAGTTCGGCTTACGCTATGCATCCAGGAGGTACCAAGATGTATCATACCCTAAGGAAATACTATTGGTGGACTGGGATGAAAAGGGAAATTGCTGAGTTTGTGAGTAGATGCCTGACGTGTCAGCAAGTGAAAGCAGAGAGGCATAAACCATATGGGGCACTTCAACCATTACCTATTCCGGAATGGAAGTGGGATCACATTACGATGGATTTTGTGTATAAACTTCCAAGGACACAGCAGGGACATGATGGAATATGGGTAATTGTTGATAGACTCACGAAGTCTGCACATTTCTTGCCAGTGCGGGAAGATTTTCGGATGAGTCGGTATGCCAAATTGTTTATTGGTGAGATCATACGGCTACATGGGACTCCAGAGTCCATTGTTTGGACAGAGATCCTAGATTTACCTCCAGGTTTTGGCGGAGTTTGCAGAAGGCTTTTGGCACTACTTTGCATTTTAGTACAGCTTTTCATCCTCAGACGGATGGTCAGTCTGAGAGGACAATCCAGGTTTTGGAGGATATGATGAGAGCTTGTGTACTACAGTTTAAAGGGAACTGGGATTCACACCTGGCTCTGATGGAATTTGCTTATAATAATAGTTATCAGTCGAGTATTGGGATGTCTCCTTTCGAGGCACTGTATGGGAGGCAGTGCAGGACACCATTATGTTGGAACGAAGTGGGTGAAAGGAAACTGTTAACACCAGAGTTGGTTGATACGACTGAGGAAAAAATAAGGATCATCAAAGAAAGGTTGAAGACAGCTCAGGATCTCCAGAAGAGCTATGCAGACCGTAGAACCAGAGACCTTGAGTTTGAGGTAGGTGACTGGGTATTCTTGAAACTATCTCCTTGGAAGGGAGTGGTACGTTTTGGTAGACGAGGAAAACTGAGTCCTCGCTACATTGGCCTGTATGAGATTCTGGAGAGGATAGGACCAGTGGCATATCGTCTTGCTTTACCATCGGAATTATCCAGAGTTCATAATGTTTTTCATGTATCCTTGCTCCGGAAATATCTGTTTGATGAATCTCACGTATTAGGAGAGCAGCCACTTGAGCTGAAGGATGATTTGACCTTTGAGGAGCAACCGGTGCAAATTTTGGATTGGAAAGAGAAGGTATTGCGCAGAAAGAGTATTCCTCTAGTTAAAGTGTTGTGGAGGAATCATAACGTGGAGGAAGCCACGTGGGAAACCGAGGAACTAATGCGGGCGCAATATCCTTATTTGTTCCAAGGGTAGAGTTGAATTTCGAGGACGAAATTTCTTAAGGGGGGTAGATTGTAACAACCCGGAATTTCAATTATTGGATTTAAGTAAATTATTTATGTAAAATGATGATTTTACCCTTGGTCGGTAAAGGGCATGGAAGTCAAATTTTGTTTCGAGACAATTTTGGTGGTGTTTTGGATACCGTTGCGTAGGTCTCGAACTCACGAGTTCGTAGACAGGCGGCACGCGGAAAACGGAGTTCGTGGACGAAAGTTATGGGTCTAGATGTGCAAGGGCATTTTGGTAATTTTTGACCTGGGGTAGATATTTTTAACCCCCCAAATCAGAGTTTATCTGATCCACCTCATCTTCATTTCAACTTTATCATCTCGTTCTTCTCTCTCTGTGACAAAACAAACATATACAAACCACCAACCCGTGTGAAAATCATCCAAAAACCCACAAAGTCAACTTTGATTTCAAGGCTCCAACTTCCAGTTTTGATCAACTAATCATATTCTACTCCTTCCCACGATCACAACCGTACCAACCATCGAAGGAGAGGATCACGGAGGAAGCCGAACCGAGGATAGGAAGTTTCGGACCTTCCGATCGATTTTTCGGCTAGCACAGGTACGTGTTTGGGGTTTTGAGGTCATATTTGGATTCCTGGGTTCGAGTAGATAGATTTAGACATAAAATTTGTGAAAAATGGTTGAGTTTTGAGGAAGTTGGAAAGCTTGAAGTTTCGGCCGGAAATGGAGGATTCCGGCGAAACCAGACGGCGGCGACGGCGCTGCCGGTCATCTTCTCCGGCCAACTTCCGGCGACGGCAGCCGGTCGTCTTCTCCGGCGAGTCGCCGGTGACCGGTCGGGTCGGTGAATCGGTCGGGTCAGTTGAACCGGTCGGGTCAGTTGAATCGGTCAGGTCGAGTTGAACCGGTCGGGTTGAGTGAACCGGTCAGGCCGAGTTAGACCGGGTCAGGCTGAGTTGGATTGGGTTGGACCGGTCCAGGCGCGTGGGTACTGTAGCAGGCGCGTGAGGGCGCATGACGGCTCGTGTACCGACCTTCCGTCGGCGCGTGGCGGCGCGTGGGGCCGAGTCTGAGGTCACGGTGGCGCGTGACAAGTATGTTTTGACATTTCGGACCTGTTGGCGCAGGTTTTGAGTCGATCGGATGTCGTTTAGGGGTTGTTTCGGACGTTTTAAAGTTGCTGCGTTTTCTAGGCAGCATAGTTAGACTCCCGGGGTTTAGGGGGTTTATATTTAAGGTTCTTATTATTAGCTGGTAATCCCGATTATTAATTTGGATAGGCGATACTGCTCCAGGAACTTCAGGGGAGCGTACAGTTCGGGATTGAGCTTGCTTGAACAGGTTTGTGAGTGGACTTTTGGTTTATAAACTGTAATGCATGCATAAATGTATCTTTGATTTTAAATACTGTTATGTATGGGTGCAATGAATTTCTGGATTTTAGAAATGATGCTGGACACATGTTTTACAATATTTCAGTGAAAGTATGTTTTGAGAAATGGCCTGGTTTTTGTACTCGATTTTGATATCGTTTTGACGTGGTAACTATTTGAGTATGTGATTTGGGTTGAGACCCATAATTATGATTTATTGATTTTGGCCATAAAATGATATTGCAAAGAATTTGGCTTAGGCCAAGAAACAAAGATTTCAAAGTATGGATTTGATTCACTGGTTCCCGTCCCGATGGTTGTTGTTGCTCTGACTGGTGTTGAGGGGCCTTGCTCTGCCAGTTGTTGAGGGTTCGGACCTTGGTGTTGAGGGGCCTTGCTCCGCCAGGTTGCGAAGCTGTCTATGCATAGTACAGAAAGTACAGATAGTACAGATGGTACACAGAGTTGTACAGATTTGAACACATCTCAAGGGATACCCTGGTGTGTTATGGATATGTCGGGAACAGTGAAAATTTGAGATATTATGTGTCGGATTGAACGAAATGATTTGAATTTGAGATATTTTGTGTCCAGATTAAATTAAATGATTTTAAACTCCTTTGAAGAGAGTTTTCAAACCAAATTGTGGATCACGAGGTATTTTTATTATACAGATTTTATGTGAGTCCAACTAAGTGGTTTTAAAGAGAAATGAGAATTTTTGGTGATTTACATATGATGTTTTAGTATGATAAATTGTTTTATGTTATGCATGCATGATTTTATAAATGGAGGGGAAGAAACGTATTTTCTCGAAAAGGAATTTATAAATGATTATTTTTGTCCACTCACAACTTTTGTCTTTAAAACCCCTTCAGGCAGTTGAATAGAGTTGACGCGAATACTGATCTCGAGGCAGAGGCATTAGTACTTTGACTGCGCTGTGTACTTATATTTGAGTAGGATAACTAAATTTTACTCTTGATCCTACTTAGACGCTCTGATATTATATTGTATTTGATTGGTCGTTAATTACGGGAATTATTGAGTGCTTAAGTCCCTTGTCTGACAAGAGGAAGTATTTATTATTGTTATTATAATTTGTAAGGATTGAAGGGTATTTTGGGAACCTTTCCTTAGGTTGTCAGACGGGATCAGGGTTCTTCCAGGGTTTCGAGGGGAAATTCGGGACGGGTCCTGACAACCTTTGCATGGGCACTTAATTCAGAAGTTACGGTCAAGAAAATCGGGTTAAGGACTATAATTGGTTAGAGTGGATAGTAAGCCTTAATTCGCCTTAGTTAATAATCAAACAATCTATCATTCGTGCATTTTAATTTACTGTTTTACTTTCGTGCGTGTTTCTCAAAATCATAAACCCCCCTCCTTTGGAGTGTGTGTGTGTGTGCTTTTATCTAAGTTACTTAAATCTGAACTTAATTGGATTAATCGTTGAGGCAAGTCCTCGAGGGATCGACTCTTGCTGTGCTACTATACTATTCTTATCGATTTGTGCACTTGCAAGGATTTTATAACTGTTAGAATTAGATTGCATATTGCTTGTTCTCTAATTTTACCAACAGTAGTCACCAACCTGAAATTGAACAGGATTTGTTGCTTCAGTCACTCATAAAGAGCATTCAGTTTAAGAGGTTTCAGATGGAAGCTGTTTTTGCATCAGAACAATTTGTTAAGAGTTCCCAAGCATTTAACATGCATTTCACAAGAATAAACTGAGTGTTAGTGATAACTTATACCACTTCGAGAAAATGTGTATTTTGCTGGTTTTTGGTCGATTATCTAATTTATCTACAAGATGGCTTCATTAACTTTAACAACAATGATGACTTATACCACTTTGAAATTTGTATTTCTCCACATAGAATACAAAGTTAGTCAATAATAAATTTGTCACGACACACAGAAAACAGAGATTCTTAAACAAATAAAAGCTAAATGAAGACAACCAATTAGGTCAACAAAATGTGCTCAATTGGTAAAATGATGCATCTGTTTTGTATTTCAAATAGGTAGCCTAAAGTACTGAGAAATGCATAGAGTACTAATAAATCTTTGAAAATCTATTCTGTTTTACAGTGGAAATGCTAGTACAAATATTTTTTTTTATAACCAACCGCAATGGCGTTTAAAATGACATGCCATGTGTTTCACAATATTCACTACTCATGTATTCAGCAGCATGCGTACTGCCTATAGAATTTCATAATATATGCGGCATTCCCATATTAGTTTGTATGATACTTACTATCAAACAACACCCTTTTAATTCATACTTCTTCCACAAAGTGATAAATAATATTCCATGAAATTATCTTGGTAAGACGATTAATATATATCACACTAACTTATATGACAAGGAAAAAAAAATGTATTATTTACTTCCTAACTTTAGAACTTGACCAAGTCATCTTTGATGTTTAAATTTCTAAATTTGGCTCCACAATTTCCAATTAACCAAGTCATCAAAGGTGGAACAATTCCTAAGCTGACTCCACAATTTCATCAGGACACGTCTATAGTCATAAATAATTTATTGAAAAATACCCGAACATATCCTCTCCTACAAACACTACGAATTTGTCTTGAAACAAAATTACTGAGATATATCACTTAGTTTTCCCAGTGACATTAGTTGCAGAAAGACATAGTTATCATAATTAAGTTAATGGAACATTTAATTAAAATGATGGTCTAAGGAAAGAAGGGTGGTAGGTTAAAGGTTAACCAGCCTATCCAGGGCTCAAGGGCGAGCCCCAAAATATAGCTTTGGTCATGAAAAGGTTGAACACCACAGGTGGTGGCAACTTTAGAGCTAACTGGCCATGTTAAAGTCAAAAATTTCAAAACAAACACATTCTTATAACTGGTGAAACAGCTAAGGCAACCGAACTATAGTAACTCTGCATATTTACAGGTAAATCAAGTCAAATAATTCATTCTATAGAGTTTCGCGAATTAAATGTAAACAAAACTTTACTTTTCCTGGACAAACAATTCCACTATGAAGTGGGGGGCAACTACTAAAATAACGTGTTCCTTTGACCCTAGAATATGAAGTAGAGGAATCTCAACCACAGAATATGCGCAAAACAGCAATGCAAATTTCAATAAGACATTCAAAATGTCTGTTCATGATACAACATGTTGATGTCAAATATGGACCAACTTAGAATTGTCCCTTCAAGCTCGCTTTACTCACTTCCTGAGTGTAGGGAGACCTGCAATAAGGGAAGGTAGAAGTAAAGGAGCACCGGTGGGCTGCCGGCCAAATAGTCTCCGATGCTTAAGTTAATTAAGTGTTTAGAGGGATTTGACAGTGTAAGGTCAAAGATGTCATTACCTATTTTGAGGGGAGGTACCCTTGTATTTATAATGGCATTGAATGTTGTTGGTGGAGTATTTCGATGTGGGATAAATATCCCCATTCCGGGAGCTGACGCGTGTCCTGGTATTTTGACATGGTCGGCCGAGGGGTAGGCCAACCAGATACGGTCGGCGTAATGGGTTGTTGTCTTTGTTTAAGGTTGTGCGTCTTGGTGAGCTGAGGCTAATTATGGTTATGAACGGCTTTGGTCGGCCTTGACCAGGTTGATCAATTTAGGTGTAAACAGGAGTCCCCAAGTCATTGACTGAGGTGGATTTCCTCGGTTGAGGGCTTGTTCCTCTTTGTCAACCTGTGGGGGTTCCTGTACTAGTCCCCAGTCCCCCAAGCCCTTAGCCGAGGCGATATGCTGTGTGTGAATCGCTCAAAAGAGAAAGATTTTTTTTTTTTTTTTTTGCGTCGAAACTCGGACGACATCGTGGCCGATCGGCTTTGGAGGGTGTCCATGACCGACCGAGTGCCACTCCAAGGTCGATTGTATGTCACCTTGGTCGGCCCGCTTGTGCGGACCCTCGCACGATCACGTGGCCGATCGGCTTGGAGGATGTCCTAGGCCGACTGAGTGCCACTCCAAGGTTGATTATATGTCACCTTGATCGGCCCGCTTGTGCGGACCCTCGCACGATCACGTGGCCAATCGGCTTGGAGGATGTCCTAGGCCGACCGAGTGCCACTCCAAGGTTGATTGTATGTCACCTTGGTCGGCCCGCTTCTGCGGACCCTCGCACGATCACGTGGCCGATCGGCTTGGAGGATGTCCTAGGCCGACCGAGTGCCACTCCAAGGTTGATTGTATGTCACCTTGGTCGGACCGCTTATGGGGACCCTCGCACGATCACGTGGCCAATCGGCTTGGAGGATGTCCTAGGCCGACTGAGTGCCACTCCAAGGTTGATTGTATGTCACCTTGGTCGGCCCACTTGTGCGGACCCTCGCACAGTCACGTGGCCGATCGGCTTGTAGGATGTCCTAGGCCGACCGAGTGCCACTCCAAAGTTCATTGTATGTCACCTTGGTCGGCCCGCTTGTGCGGACCCTCGCACGATCACGTGGCTGATCGGCTTGGAGGATGTCTTAGGCCGACCGAGTGCCACTCCATGGTTGATTGTATGTCACCTTGGTCGGCCCACTTGTGCGGACCCTCGCACAATCACGTGGCCGATCGGCTTGGAGGATGTCCTAGGTCGACCGAGTGCCACTTCCAAGGGTGATTGTATGTCACCTTAGTCGGCCCGCTTGTGCGGAACCTCACACGATCACGTGGCCGATCGGCGTGGAGGATGTCCTAGGCTGACCGAATGCCACTTCCAAGGGTGATTGTATGTCACCTTGGTCGGCCCGCTTACGCGGAACCGCGCACGATCACGTGGCCGATTCACGTGGAGGATATCCTAGGCCGACCGAGTGCCACTTCCAAGGGTGATTGTATGTCACCTTGGTCGCCCCGCTTGCACGGAATCTCGCACGATCACGTGGCCGATCGTCGTGTAGGATGTCCTAGCCAACCTAGTGCCACTTCCAAGGGTGATTGTATGTCACCTTGGTCGGCCTGCTTGTGCGGAAATCCCAAGTGTCGCGCAATAAATGGGTTACATGTGGCATGACAAGCGGCGCCACGTGTCATACAATAAACGCCTAGGGTCTCGTGTTTCGACCTTTCGCTTGGCCGAGTAGGTGTATAAGGTCTTCGACTTCGCAATTTTTTTCTCACTTTTACTTTTGAGAGATATTTTCGAATTTGTGAGGCAATTTCCGGCGAACATTTGATTCCAATTTAGGCGATTCACGGCGAGGAACTTGCGGCGGTTTTCACGGTGGAAATCCCAGAAACAAGGTATGGTCCCTTTTTTCCTCTTTTCTTTCGATCGAATCGTCTGTTTTTGCATGAACTGTCTATGAACTTTATAGTTAGATCCTTGTTTGTCCATAGTAGTTGTGTCAAGCATGTTTCCTTAGAATTTTTGTATTATTTGTAGATGTCAAGCTCTCGTGATGATTCAGAAAGATCCGAATGTCGGTCCTTTAATGCATTTGATGGAGAATCGGACGCTAGTTCTGCTAACTCCGATTCTCGGTTGAATGCGTCTGAATCGGCCTCTGGCTCCCCTCGATCCAATCTGAGGGTAGAGGCAGAGGTGGATCCAATCGTTACCGGGCTGATCCTTAAGGAGTCTCAAGTGTTTTCGGGCTAGGAACTGCAAGATGAGCTCGAGAGGGCATTCAGCTTTATCGATACTCGTTATGTTTTGGCCGTTGATGGGGCCGAGACCGCTAACGCCGAAGTATCGTCAGTTGGGCAAAGCGAGTTGTTGAGGTCGCCGGTTGATAAGGGTACGGCGGTGGCTTCAACATCGAAATCGACGAAGATGGTGTCGGTGCCTGGGCCCCTATAAATTGATATTGAGGAGGATATGGAGCTAGTAACGGTCGCCAGCTCGGTTTATGAGGTGGACCGACAGGTGAATACGTTGGATGACGAAGACCTTCTGGCGTACCTATGGGTATTCAACATCCCCGACTAGGTCAAGATGAGGCTACTGGGCATGAGGGAAAGACCGAGCAGTCCCCCAGTCGGCTGGGCCACCTTTCACCCGGACAACTTCAGTCACAGGGTAGTACTGCCTCTTCACCCATGGCTGCAAAGAATGGCCGTGGAGGTGGGTGTAGCCCTCGGTCAACTTAATCCCAACTACTGGATTATGTTGACCGGGGTCTATACTGCCTTTAGGCTTTGTGGGAAAGGGGAGCCGACCTGGGGTCATCTTTGCCATCTCTACAAGTTTGTAAAAGACAGGACCGGCTGGGTCTACGTGGAGTCTCGGACGAAACGGGATAGCGGACCCTTCATTGAGGACATACCGACCTCCCAAAAGGCTTGGAAACACAAGTTTGTGTTTGTGTCTGGGAATTGGGAGGGCGTAGAGTTACCCTTGTTCGGCCGACGCATGCCTCGTGTGTATCAGTCGAAAGGTGGTGGCCGTAGGATACTTATTGCCTGTCATCTTTATTTGTTACTTTAATAATGTTGTGACCGATAGAGCTTACCTCATTGTTTTATTTTGTACAGAAGTGTTTAAGCGGCCGATCATTAGCGAGCAAGAAATTGCAGATTGTGCGGAGGTCTTCCAAAGGCTCAGCCGAGTGGAGAGAAGCAGGGACTACCTCCGTCTGCCTGCGCACCTGCTGCAAGTTGGCCTAATCTCCTCCCTGCGTAAGTGTTCCCGTATCCGTACCTGTATATTAGAAAACTTTTTAAGTATATAACATGTGTTTGTGGTGCAGCCAACCCAGACTTCGTCGCAGCCGCCGTCGACCAACTGACAAAGAGGATGGAGAAGATAGCTGATGCGCTAAAGAAGGCGACCGAGATGAGGGTCGAGCCCGAGAAGGCCGGGGCCTCCGTTTCCAAGGGGGATTACCGAAAGTCGATCCGGGGTAGGCCGGCTTTGAAGGTAATTCTACGGGTAGAGGTGCCCGTGGCCGAGGAGGGTGGCCAGAATGTTGTGGACACAGTCACTGGGGAGGTCTTGGCTCTTCTCTTCTCTAGTGCCTCGGAGTCGATCGGGGTGCCGCCCGTTGAGTCATCGACGTCATCCGCTAGTCGGCCTATGCCGACCATCATCATTGACGTGGATGATGCGGCCGATGAACACCGTCGAATGATGACCAAGGAGAGGAGGAGGAAGTCGAAGAAGCGGAAGGATGTCCCCGCTGATGTCGACACTGTACTGCAGCAGAAAAGGCAAGGGAAAATTGAAGCCCTAGAGACCGTATGTCAGATCGTCTGCCCGAACATCAGCTCAGACCTGAAGGGCCGAAGGGTCACCAAGAAAATGAGGAAGCCTTATCTGGATGCTTCCCTTCGGTCGTACTTTTTGAAGACCGACGAGGAGCCAGATCTGGTTAGGACTCACGAGCCAGACGACACATGGAGGCAGCTATCGATGGCTTTCCATCCCTCTCAGCTGGACTTTATGAACACCGTTGTTCGTGGATCCCAGTACGAGTTGGATGAGATATCGACTCTGAAGGCGAGGGACTTCGCTGACCGGTGCGACAAGACAATGCGGATCGGGGCCCATGTAAGTATGCTGCCTATCAATTTTAATCATGTTGTTTGGATTCGGTTTTCTGAATGTGTTTGTGCGTTGCAGTTTCTGGGTGAAGTCTTCACCACCCTCCAACACCCAAGCCAGGTCAAGGAAAAAATCACGGAAGAGCGCCAAGCTCTAAAAATGAAGATGGAGGCTGTGGTCGAGAATGAGAGGATGGCCGAGAGGTCAATCCAAGCGAAGGTGGATGTTGAGCTAAAGGTAAGGGAGCTGGAGAGGTAGCTTGTCGCTCAGCGTGAGGCTACCGAGGCGAAGGTGGCTGAGCTGGAGGCTAGAGCCCAGCAAGCAGAGGCTAGGGCCGAAGAAGCAGAGACGGCTAACGTAAAGCTTGCCGATCAGCTAGTCTCAGCAAAGAGGGTGGGCGCCGAAGAGTACAAGTCCTCCCAGGCGCACCATCTTGACCTGCAATGATTCGGGGCCCGGTTGGAGGATGGACTCTTCAAACGGATCCTCCTGGCGAACACTGGTGTGGCCTTCCAGTTACCATGGTTGAAGCATCCACCCCAAGTGCGGGATTATCTCGATGAAGACGGAAACCCGCTGCTAGATGAGGAGGAAGAGGCCGATGGGCAGGCCGAGGTGGCAGAAGATGAGGTTGTTGTTGAAGACCGAGGGAATGCCCCTTAGTTTTGTAGTTTTACTTGTACTTTGTATTCTTCTTTTAGGCTGAAAGGATGTGTACTTATACTCGGTTTATGATATAAAAGTATTTTTCATTATTTAAGTGTTTGCCTAACTGAAAGTTGTAGTTTTAAATTAAACTATAATGAGTTGAGGCCGTTGACCAGAGAGTTGTAACAAACACGTAAAAGATGTAAATGACACTTAAGAGGGATTGCCTCGTAAATACATGCATTGATAATTACTGGGAGTGCCAGGATGTGTACAAAATGGTCGGCCAGTTGCTTAACATGTTTGTTTGGTCGTTGGCCTGCTTTACTTGTAATAGAACTTTAGGTGGTCGACATTCCAAGGATGTGGTAGTGTTTTTCCGTTCGTATCTTTGAGATTATAGGTTCCCTCTCGGCATATGCGAGAGACTATGTAGGGTCCTTCCCATGTAGGGGCGAATGTGCCAGCCGATCGTTCTTTGGTTGCCGGGCTGACCTTCCTCAGGACTAGGTTGCCTACTCTGAAGCTCCTGTGGCGGACCCTTGAGTGGTAGTATCGTGCAACTCGCTGCTTGTAGGCAAGCTGCTTTACGTTAGCAGTTTCCCTTCGTTCTTCTAGGAGATCTAAGCTAAGAGCCATTTGGTGATTGTTGTGTTTTGGGTTGTAAGAGATTACACGATATGATGTTTCACTGATCTCGACTGGTACGACTGCTTCGATGTCGAAAGCCAATGCGAAGGGGGTTTCGTTGGTGGCAGTCTTGAATGAGGTCATGTGAGACCATAGCACGTCGTTGATGATGTCGGCCCATTTGCCCTTGTCCTCGTCCAGTCTCTTCTTCAAGTTGTACTTAATGCATTTGTTGACATCCTCTACCTGGCCGTTGGACTGGGGGTGTGAGGGTGAGGTGAAAAGAAGCTTGGTGCCGTATGTCCCGCAAAAGGCGCGGAAGCGGTTACAATCAGATTGTTTCCCATTGTCAGTGACGATTGTGTGGGGGATCCCAAAGCGACATATGATGTTTTGATAGACGAACTGCTCAATTTGTGCTGCCGTAATGGTAGCAAATGGTTTCACCTCGGCCCATTTTGTGAAGTAGTCTACCGCGACGATGGCGTAGTTGACCTTCCCCTTCCCCTCGGGCATTTGACCGATTAGATCGAGTCCCCATTGGGAGAATGGCCATGGACTGAGCATAGAAGTGAGGGGTTCTGCTAGAAGGTGAGGGATTTGTGCGTGTCGCTGGCACTTGTCGCACCTTTGTGTGAGTTCGACTGCATCGGATAGCATGGTGGGCCAGTAGTAGCCCTTCCTGAAGGCTTTATGTGCCAATGTACGTGCCCCAGAGTGAGCTCCGCAAATGCCTTCATGCATTTCCTGGAGGACATAATCGCCCATACCGTGTGTTAGGCCTTTGAGTAGGGGGGTTGTGAAGCCGCGCTTGTAGAGATGGTCGTGTTGGATGGTGTATCGAGCTGACTGTCTCCTAATTTTCTTGGCTCCCATTCGGTCACCTGGGAGAGTGTCGTCCCTAAGGTATGCCTTGATGGGATCCATCCAGGTCGGGCTGGTGTTGATAGTGCAGACGGTGATTTCCTCGTACTAGGCACGTGTTGGACTTCCACGATTACTTGTCGCTTTTCCTTTTCATCCAGTGAGGATGCGAGTTGAACCAAGGCATCGGCATGGATGTTCTCTGACCTTGGGATTTTGTGTATTTCGTAAGTTGAGAAGTCGTGTAGGAGCTGTTTTGCCAAGTCCAAGTATAGCGACATGGATGGGTCCTTTGCCTCAAAGTCCTTATTAATTTGGCTTACCACCAATTGCGAATCGCTATATATTCTCAACTGGTTGGCCTCGAGGTCTTTGGCTAAGCGTAGGCCGGCTAACAGTGCCTCGTACTCAGCCTCGTTGTTGGATGCCTTGAAGCTGAAGCGGAGGGCGTATTCTAGCTTGACCAGTTCTGGGGAAGTGAGGACTAATCTTGCCCTGGACCCACTGTGGCAAGCTGATCCGTCCACATATAGTGCCCAGTATGGGCGTTGGTTGTCGATTGGGGGTGCCTTCGTGGGATTTGCTGGTGGTGGGTGCTTGTGGAGGGCTGCCTCTAGTGGTATGCACTGTGTGGGTTGGTACGAGTAATCGGCTATGAAGTTTGCCACCACCTGCCCTTTTCCGGCTATCCTTGCTACGTAGGATATATCGAACTCGCTTAGCTCGAGCACCCATTTGGTGAGGCAGCTAGAGATGTCTGGCTTCTGCAAAACTTGTCTCAAAGGTCGGTTGGTGATGATCTTGATTTCATGGGCCTGGAATCATGGTCTGAGCCTCCGTGCTGTGACTACAAGGGCCAAGGTAAGCTTTTCAAGGTAGGGGTACCGCGTCTCTGCATCCTGGAATGCTTTGCTGAAATAATATACGGGATGATCGACCCCGTCCCGTACTGTGATGAGAACATAACTAACAGCCAAAACGGATACCGATAAGTAGATGAAGAGTGGCTCGCCGCTTTCGGGTTTGGCTAGCAATGGTGCTCTACCAATTTATTGCTTAAGCTCCTCGAATGCCTTGGTGCACTCTTCCGTCCAGTCGATGTGTCTACCCTTGCCTTTGAGGGCTTTGAAAAATGGGGCGCACTTGTCGGTTGCCTTGGAAATGAAGGGCGTTAAGGCCGCCACTCGTCCTGTTAGGCGCTGGATATCCTTGTGAGTTTTTGGAGCCTGTATGTCGAGGATCACCTTGATCTTCTCTGGGTTTGCCTCAATCCCCCGCTGGCTGATCATGTAGCCCAAGAATTTGCCCACTTCTACCCCGAAGACGCATTTTGTAGGATTGAGGCGCATTTTGTACGTCTTCAGGACGGTGAACATTTTTTCCAGGTTGAGGATGTGTTCCTCGTCCGTCTTGCTCTTGACTAGCATGTCGTCAACGTAGACCTCCATTGTTTTGCCTATTTGGTCGGCAAACATGAAGTTAACCAGTCGCTGGTATGTAGCCCCTGCATTCCTCAGCCCGAAGAGCATAACATTGTAGCAGTAGATACCCAGGTTAATTCTAAAGCTTGTATGTATTTGATCACCTGGGTTCATAAGGATCTGGTTGTAGCCCGAGTAGGCGTCTATGAAGATGCACAGTTCATGTCCTGCAGTGGCATCCACGAGCATGTCAATTTTGGGCAAGGGGAAACTATCCTTGGGACATGCCTTATTGAGATCGGTGTAGTCGATGAACATGCGCCAAGATCCGACAGGTTCCTTGACCAGTACCATAATGGCCACCCAAGCGGCATAAATGGCCTTCCTTATGAAGTGTATGGTGCTAAGTTTCATGATTTCAGCCTGCATGGCCAATTGCCTTTCGGTGTCGTGGCAACGCTGCTTCTGGGTGATCGGTGGGAATGACGGGTCAATGGTGAGCCGATGGCAGATTATGTCCAGGAGATGCCTGGCATATCCGCGAAAGACCATGCGAAGACTTCAACATTGGCTTGTAGGAAATCCACAAAGGCTGCTCGTATGGAGGGTTTGTGCTTAGAGCCGATCCAAACCGTGCACTCTAGGTGTATGCTGGACAGAGGTATTGCCTCTGTCTCTTCCACAGGTTTTGCTTGTGGCATATTTGCAATGTCCTATGGGTCTTCCAGAGGGTTGTCTCGGAATTCATGCATGAGCTCAAGGTTGACGGGGTCGTCCCCCAGGGCCGTTTCGGGGGTGAATAGGGTCTTCGTTTGGTCCGGTGCAGTCGGTACACATGTCTTGGTTAGGGTCGTGGCATAGCAAGTACGACCAGAGAGTTGGTCTCCCCTTACCTGTCCCGTTCCCGTAGGAGTTGGGAATTTCATCAGGAGCAGGTGTGTTGCTACTATGGCTTTCGTCTGATTGAGCAACCCACTTCCGAGTATAGTGTTGTAAGTCGTGGGGCAGTCGACCACGAGGAAGGTTGTGATGACCGTGGTCACTGCAGGGGTGGTGCCCATAGATATCGGTAGAGAGATGACGCCCTTAGGCAAGATCGAGTCACCAGAGAAACCTAGAAACGGGGTAACCTTTCGGTCGAGCTCCTTCTCGTTGATGCCCATTTGTTTGAAGATGTCCCAGAAGAGTACATTGATCGAACTTCCGGTGTCGATGAGTATTCTCCCCATGTCGTACTTAGATATCTGGGCTCGGATGATGAATGGGTCGTCGTGGGGGAACACGATGCCCCTTTCTTCCTCCTCTGAAAAGGCGATGGGTTGCCAACTTTTCTTGGTCGACTTTGTCATTCGACCGGAGTAGATGCTGAAGACTTGATGGATGTCGCGGGTTGCACGGAGGAAGCCCTTTTTCGCTCGGTTCGAGGTCATAGGGGTAGATAAAGGGTGTCCACCGCTGATGGTGTTAATCTGCATGATTGCTTTTGATGAGGTGGGGTGCTGTAAGAACTGATTGAGTCTGCCTTCACAAACCATTTGCTCGATAATGTCTTTGAAAGCAATGCATTATTCGATCGTATGGCCATTGTATTTGTGGTACTGGCAGAAGGCCTCTTTGTCGTGGGTGGGCCGGTAGCTGGGGTTTCTTGGCTTGGCTTTAGGGATCATGCCTTCCACGTTGAGTAGAACATGATCCAAGGGAGTGTTCAAGATAGTGTAAGTCTCAAATCGGATTCGCGGTTCGGAGTTTTCACCTACCAAATTTCGTGGCTCCTGGTGATGTCTGTCGTTTTGCTTAAAGCCTTCGCCACTGTAATTAGATCTGCCCTTCTTGCCCTTATGGTGGCCATCGTAGGTGAGCTTTCTCTTTCCCTGTTGAGGATGATGGGAGTCATGATTGCAGCTGCCACTAGTATGGCCGGTTTAGCCCTGGCTATTGTTTCCTGGCGGAGTCGAGTATGAGGGCGTCCTGGTTTCCTTGGTAGGAGTGTGGAAGAACTCCGCCTTAGCATGGATTGCCGCTCTTCGCATGATCTCATTATAATCCTTCCAGTCCTCGGTGTGGGCAGCATACTTGAAAGGTGATTACTTAAGGCCGCTTTGGAAAGTGTTGAATGCAGCCTTGTCGTCAGTGTCCCGGCAGCGGCAGTACTCAAGGCTGAACCTAGCAGCATATTTTTGAAGTGTCTCCTCTTCCTCCTGTCTAAGGGAGAAGAGATCTTCTGTGGAGATCAACCTGTCCGTTTGGATCATGAATTGGTTCAGAAAAGTTGTCTGAAGTTCATCGAATGAGTCGATGGTGTTGGGAGCCAAGCGGTAGAACCAGTTGAGGGCTGCATCGGTAAGAGTGGAGCTGAAGATGAGGCATTGGACCTCGTCCATCACATTTTTGTATGCCAAGGCAGAGACATAGTTGTTTAGGTGGGTGACGGGGTCCCCCTTTCCCGTGTAGGGAGTTATCTTTAAAGGTTTTACCTCTGTCATCCGCCTTGATCGAAGGATTCAGTTGGTAAAGGGGCCAGTGCTGGCTTTACCCCAACTCGGGGCCTTGCCCTTCTCCTTTTCTGCCTCAAGGTTGTTCACCCGTCGTAAGAGGCTTTCTACTAGAGCATTGCCTTGTTAGGGCGGGTTAGGCTGGTGCTCATCTTCACTATTACCTCTCGCTTGGCGATCCCGATTTTTTCGTCAGTCGTGGGAGTAACTCCCTGCGGTTGAGCCGGTCTAGGGACAACGAACATTGATATTCACACACAGGTCTTCCATATGGTTGTCTGGTATCTACAAACAAAATTCCAGTTAGAAAACTTGTTAACATATCTAGTCACTTCAACATGCAAGGCTGACTAACAACAAAAGTTCCTAAATTGATTCATTATTAGTATAGCACGAGTAGAAGGCAATGGTGGACAATTTGATTTTACAGTCAATATGAATCATAAAGGGATATATAGAATAGGAGAATCTTACTTTATTCTCAAAAGTTGATGGGTTCTCATAAGGCAATTTTTCCTTCAATTTTTTGTAAGTGCCTGAAATAAACCCGCAACTGTACGGATTCGTCGCCTTCTATCTTCTGCAACCGAGACGTCATTTTCGTCAAATATGAAAAGCTGTAGCAGTGGGAGCAGGCCGCGAGAATTTATCAACCATATAGCCAAAATGTGCCCTTCAATTTAAAAAATGTCACTGTTTTTAAAAAACTTTCAATTATAACAAAAGTTTATAAAAATAAACTCAAATACTCTCAAACAAAATTTAAAAACTTTTTTCTTTTTGATACAATGAATGGGGGTGGGGGATTACAATATCTATAATATAAACCTCGGGGATCGATAGGGGTGAGCACGGTGCGGCTCGATAAGAATATTTGTAATATCCAAATTCAAACCGTTAAAACCTTTCAGGTATGGATTTTCTTAAATTATAAATGAAACTGTTTCAATCTAAACTATGTCATATATCCCTATAATATAATACAAACTCCTCCAAAATAAGAGATTTTAACTCTACAATGTTGTAAACAATTCCACCTTTCAATGATGAAACTAATAATTCACTAGAAAGTAGTTACTCAGAAGCATGGTAGCCGCGAGTGTGGCAGCAACACCGGTAGTAGTGCTAGTACTAGTCTCCATTTGAGTCCCCTTGTGCATAGAAATTTCTTTGATAGTTTGGCTTTGAAGTTTTCATTCAGCAAGATGTTTGTTGACCTCACATCCCTGTGGATTATAGGTGGCATACAACCAAAGTGCAGATACTCCAATCCTGATAAATTCAGAAATTATATTCAAGAATCAAGATCATGATATATACTATATATAGCAGCGTACAACTAGAAAAAAGAAACTGTGAAAATTTGTTGCAAACCTTGAGCAGCATCTATTGCCATTTGAAGTCTACCTTCCCGAGTCAGGACATTATCAGAGTTTCTGCTTGGAATAGTCAAAAAGCTTGTGATGGTAAGCATCTCACAATTAATCATTCATTGAGTGATAAATAATATTTAAAAATAAATAAAAATTAATCATTGATTTTGGATTCCAACGGATTTCCAAAATAAAATAACGTGTGAAAAGGAATATTACTAAATCATAGCACTTAAAGTAATAAATTTAAAAAAACTTAATAAACCTAAAAACTCTTGCCATACCACATCAAATAACTTCGTTCGCTCAACATCAACTCCATAACTTTCAAATACTATTGTTGCATAAACCCATATAACCAAATGACTACGTATTTGCATAATTCCTGGCTCTTTGGCATGGTCTGTTCTTGGCCTTTGTTGCTTTTATTCTTTTTTCGTTTTTTTTCTTTCTTCATTATTTCTTTTAATTTTCTCGTCCTCGTCACCTCACCATTATATGAGCCATCATCATTATCATCTTCTATATCTTCATATCACCAAGAATGATCAGTAAAACACAAGAATTGATCATCATTAAGGCAAGAACGATACAATTATACTCGGAATTAATAATCTTCCGTAGAAAAAAAGTAATAAATCAAACAATAC
Organism: Oemleria cerasiformis; assembly: GCA_037349345.1. Lineage (NCBI taxonomy): Eukaryota > Viridiplantae > Streptophyta > Magnoliopsida > Rosales > Rosaceae > Oemleria > Oemleria cerasiformis. Next base: position 3,499,618 of record JAZGTL010000008.1, read on the forward strand.
CAAATTATCATTGAATTTACAAAACAAAGAAAATTGGAAAAATCAAAAAATTCCAAAACGCTGTTGAGGAGAAAAGACGAAAAACAGAATAAGAGTTAAAGAAATTTACCTTATGGATAGAAGAACAATGATGTAAGGTAAGGTTTGTCATTGTGTTTTTTCAAGAACACTTTCCCGAGCATGATTAACGTGGAGCCCATTTATAGACGATACAGTTTCTCAATTTTAATGTATTAGGGTTTATGTGGTATCTAGGTTTATTAAGTTTTTTAAATTTTGAGGGTCCTTTTAATAAATTCTCTTGAGGAGCTCTCGCATTTGGCTTTTTGTTGCTTGACTCTTTAGTCATTTCTTCGTCCCGGTCTAATAATTCAATCAAGGGTAAAATACATTTTTGGTTATTGTGTCTATGGAAAAATGGTTGCGTGGAATTTTACAATTTCGGTTAAGAATAAGGATCAAGCTGTCTTATAAGATGTTTTTTTTTAACCGAAATCGAGAAATTTAATGGAATGACGGTCCTTACACGTTTAGACATCATTAGGGACGTCTGATACTAATAATAAAGTTTATAAACGATAGCTAAAATTTGTATACTATTAAAGGACGCTAACAACAGTTTTCTATTGTGTTTATATCTAAAATACAATTTGATTTTAAATTTAGCCAATTTGATTACTGTTTTTAAATTTAGCAAATTTGGTTACTATGTTTTACATCATTTTCCATTTAAGTCGTCCCTCATTAAAAAAATGGGAAATTGGCCAAACTGACCTAATTCACAATCCTTAATTCATCTCAGCCTTAATTTTCATTTCATTCTAAACTAACCTTAAAGGACTAAAATACCCCTCTATTAAATACTAAGATACGAACCGAATCGACAAAATTGACTCCTTCAATTTCAGTCTCCATCCTTTTTCGATCTCTCTCTCTATGAAACTTAGCCAAGAAAACCTTAATTTTCAGAGCTTTCCGAAAGCTCATCGGCTCCTTCAATCTCAGTCTACATCCATCTCCAAAATTCTCAGAGCGTTCCCAAAGCTCATCGGTGGCTTTCCAACCGCACCCCACCGAGAATACATTAGCCAGAACTATTCCTCTCAATCCCCTTACCTACAGAGACACTATCTTCCTCGATCCACACCTCATCCTTCCTCGTAATCACAGAGAAAGGAATAAGAGTGATTTTCAACGAGTCACATTTCGAGCGATGTTACTCGGTCTCGGCTAAGTCCATAATTTTGATTCTGGGTACCAAACCGATTAGCTTCTTCTTCATCTTCCCCCTTTTCTCCTCTCTCTCGTTTACGGTATCGATAGAGTGTCGAGCCTACACATATGATGTACATATGCTTCCATCTTTACCAGATTATATCAATATAGTGTCAAGCTTAAACACATGATGTCTATATGGTGTCGAGCGCAAAAATATGCTGTATTTATGGTGTTACTTTCGGAGAACCGATTTGCTGTCGATATGGAATCGATAACTACAATATGATACCGATATCGTGTCTAGCTTATACATTCCAGCTTTAATATGTTATATCTATACGGTGCCTAATATAAACATATGATGTGGATATGGTGTTACTTTCAGGGAAACATAGTTGTTGTCGATATTGAATTGAACAATACAATGTCGATATCGTGTCGAGCTTACACTCTGAACTGAAGAAAGAGAGAGGAAGATGAGGGGGAGGAGGAAGAAGAAGCTAATTGGTTTCGTACCTAGAATCAAAATCATTGATTTAGCCGAGACCGAGTAACATCGCTCCAATTATGACTCGTTGAAGCCGCCGATGAGCTTTGGGGCATGTATTTAAGCCGTCGATGCCCCTAGTTCTGGCCAATCTATATATTCTTGGTGGGGTGCTGTCGGAAAGCCGCCGATGAGCTTTGGGAAATATCTGAAAATTTTGGAGAAGGATGGAGACTGAGATTGAAGGAGTCGATGAGCTTTGGTAAAGCTCTGAAAATTAAGGTTTTCTAGGCTGGGTTTCCCCAAAAGAAAGAGAAAGATCGGAGAAGGATGGAGACTGAAATTGAAGGAGGCGATTTTGTCGTTTCGGTTCATATCTTAATATTTAATAGAGGGGCATTTTAATCCTTTAGGGTTAGTCTAGAATGGAATGAAAAATAGGGGTTAGATGAGATTAAGGATTCGAAATTAAGGTCACTTTAGCCAATTTCCTTAAAAGTATTTAAAAAATGATGCAAATGCATGGACCTACCGTCATGAGCCTACCTTGGTTGTTGCATGAAGGCCTTTCAATTTCCCTAGATTCAATATGTGCTTAATCCTTTAAATGTTATCATTTAATTTTCTCTATCTTATTATTATAGTGTATCCTTATTTAAACGGCATCAGATGTAAGTTACAATTAATAAATGAGTAAATTTTAAAGTTATTTAAGAAGTTAGTGAGTTCTCTTTCTCAAATCAAGCGTTTGGCTTGCTCGTGTTGAGTGAATCAACTATTAGCAACGTCAAGTGAATCTGCTGCTTCTGGTTGGGTGATTTTCCAAGTTATTTACCTATTTCACTAGTCTTGCATCAAGTGGTATCAAAGTTTGTCGGCCATGGCTGGGCATCGTGGTTGTCATCTTCACCCTCAAAGCGATGATGGTTGTGTAGAGTGTGAGTGTGATCTTTGTGACATAGAGATGACTGATTATGGTTTTTTGACTGTAATGCAGGAAAAAGATCGAAGACGTAGAGATAAAGATAAATTACAGAAGCATCAAAGAGAATTCCTGACAAAAGCCCTGCTCTCGTCTAACAACACTTGAAACCTTAAAATAATTCCTGAAATACCCTTACTACACGAACCAAATGTTAAGAGAATTCTACTGAAATTTTGGCAGAATCTCCCCTGTAATCGGTTCAAACCGTCTCTCACCTGTCAGACGAAGGATTCAAATACTAAACCAATAATCCAAACAGTCCATATCAAATCACATCCACTCAACTTAAACAGTCGAAACCAACTCCAAATCCAAATCATCCAACTATCGAGATAATCTACAATTAAATCCTCAAATAGGTTAATCTAAGCAACTACATTGGAAAGTTAAATTAACAAGTCCACAAACCCTACGTAGTGGTAGGATCGGTAGTAGTGCATATGAAGGATGGTGCCTCCACATATGGATGTGTCCTTGTCGTACTCAACGGCCTAGAGGGGACGCAAAATAAGAAAATTGTGAATGGACAAAAAAATTAATTAAAAAAGAAAACAATTTCCGAGGAAAACATATAATTTTCCCCACCGTAAATAAATCATGCATGCTTAAAGATAAATCCTTTTTAAATAGCTACTTAAATAAATATAATTACGAAGAACTTATCGGAAAAGCCATTTTTAACTTAAAACCCCGCACCCATGAAAATCCATGTAACGTAAAATACCTCGTGGCCCACAACCATGCTTGAAAACCCTTCATGCATGAGCTTTAAAATCACAAGAAAATCTGGACACATTACACCATAAAAATATCCCACCATCCCCTAATGTAATCCGAGCCGTAGCTCGATATCCCGGATCGTCGCCTAACATCCAGGGCAATCCAACACGGGGACATGCCTTCCTAACCTCTGCCTAAAATACCTCAAAGCAATGGCTAGAGAACCGGGAGGTCCATTCGGGAGACCTACTCCCAGGCACGCATATCTAAAAATACCTCAAAGATATGCAGCTGCAGACCTGTACTACGCGTAGACAGCCTCGACGAGCGTATGATGGAAAATACATCAACATCACATGTAGGAGAAATAACCCTCAACCAACACATGACGAAAAATACATCGACACCATGTCGGAGAAATAATCCAAATCTCAACGAACACATGATGGAAAATACCTCAACATCATGTGTCGGAGAAAAACCATAATAACCGGGGATGGTACATATAGAGAAGACAATAGTGTGAACTCAAAATCCAAACTGAAATCCTTTTTACATGGCCTAAGCCAAAATCATAGAAAATCGGGGCCGAAGACCAAAACCCAATAAATCCAAAATCCATAAAACTGGGTCGTGGCCCCAAAACTTTAAAAACCAAGCTTAAATACAAATTACATAATCCAAAGTCATTTCAAAAATCATTATCGAGATCTATAATAGATAATAAAGAAACCGTTAAAAACAATTAATTCCCGAGACTCATGAAAATAATAATCATTTTAAAATAATTATACTTAATTTTCGGAATTCAAATTTAATAAGAAATCATTTAAAATATATATTTATGCATGCATTATGATTTAAAAACTAAAGTCCACTCACTGAAAGCTCGAATATGCTCAATTCTCAGCTGTGTGCTCCTCTGCGGTCCCTGGAGCAGTATCGCATGTCAAAAGTAACAACCGGGATTACTAAACGATAATTATAAACCTAAAGTTCGACCCCCTAATCCCCGGGAGTACACACGCGCCCTAATAGCGTTCAAAGTAACATAGGACGTCTAAAACAAACCCTAAACGAACTCCGATCGATTAGAAACCTGCGCCAACAGTTTCAGAACGTCGTAAAACTCGAAACACGAGTCGTCGGGAGCCGAGGAAGGGCCCCACGCTCCCCTAAGCACCTCTCACTCTCTTAGGCGTGTGATTGCAGAGCTCAGCCGCCCCTACCTACCTCTCGCCGGCCAAAGCTGCCATTGTTGGCCGGTTTTGAAGCTTTTCAAAAAACTTCGTTTCTTCTCCAAATCTAACTTTTTAATAGCCTAAATCCATCAACTTAAGCCCAAGAATCCAAATATAAGATCCAAAACCAGAACCTTTATTTGTGGTGGCCGGAAATTGGCCGGGAAGATCGAAAACCTGCCGAGTTACTGTTCGCCTTCGTAGCTCCCTCTCTTGACGCCGTTAGCCTCAGTGGTTAGTACGATTGAGCTTGGAATGAGGTGAGGAAGATGATGGTGGTGTTGGTTTAGCTTGGGTTGGCCGAGAACGAAAATCACAGAGGGTGGGGGACAGGGGGGTTTCGGTTTTGCAGCAAAAGTGAGAGATGTCGAGAGAGGAGAGAGGATTCCAGAAAAAACTGAAGAAAAAAAATAAGAAAATGAAACTTTTATAAATATCTGAAACTTAAATTACCAAATTGCCCCTGAGGTTTCTAGATCCGTGACTCCCTCAAAATAACTCTAATTTTCTCATGCCACCTGTTTACGAATTCGTGAGTTCGAGACCTACTCAATGGTCTAAGAAAAACTTCCAAAGGCATTTCCAAGAAAAAGTGACTTTTGAACCCCTCATAAATCATGTGGTAAAATCGTCTTTTACTAAATTAAATTTCTAAAATTCACTAATTAATCTTCTCGAGAATTTGACACGAACCAAGCTTTTTTTTCTTTGAGTTTGTTGTTACTACCAAAAGGGAAATGCTCTTTCTTCAAATAAACCCAAACAAGGTCACCCTTAGTAAAAGTCTTCACACGCCGATGAGCGTCATCAGCTTCGTTGTACTTCTCGTTATTCTCACCAAGTGTTTTTCGCACATCATCATGAATTCTTGTCATTGTGGCTGCAAAATATTTTGCCTTTATGTTGGTCACTGATGGATTTGGTATTGTAGCAAGGTCAAGGTAGTGACCTGGAGGCTGTCCATAAAAAACCTCAAATGGACTCTTCCAGGTAGAGGGATTCACAATATAGTTATAAGCAAACTCTGCTTGAGAAATACCAAATCCCGCTGCTTAGGTTTCTTTGATGTCATACTCCTGAGTAAATTATTCAAGGTTTTGCTAACCACCTCAGTTTGGCCATCCGTTTGAGGGTGATAGGCACTATTATAAAGCAAGTTAGTACCAATTCTCTTCCGCAGGTGCCTCCAAAAGTGGCTTAGAAATTTAGTATCTCTGTCCGAGACAACGAATTTTGGAACACTAGAAGCTTAATAATTAATATCTTTGAAATAAAGATCGGCAATATAAGAAGCATCCATGGTCTTCTTGCACGAACTAAAATGGGCCATTTTAGAGAAACGATCAACGACAACAAAAATGGAATCATTACCTCGTTGCGTCCTTGGTAGGCCAACTATGAAATCTATGCTTACATCATGCCAAGGGGCTGGTGGGATTGGCAATGGCATGTATAATCCTGTGTTTTGAGTTTGCCCTTTGCAAGTTTGGCATGTACCAAACCTCCTCACATCACACCAAACCTGGTCCTTATAGTTTTTTCCCATAGAAAATGAAATGAGACACCGTTTAGAAACTTTTACCTCATTTCCTTTCCTGAGCCATGAAATTAGGTAAGGTTTTTGGTGAGGTTCATTTTTGAGTCTCAATTTGTCCACCATGTCTTGAGAAACAATGTTTTTGCAACTTCGACCATCAATAACAAAGATACTCACCTTGTCTTGGCACTAACAACGGGTTTTGAAAATACTGGAGCGAAGCCAGCTATCTTCGAATTCCAATTTTTGAGTTGTGAGAACTCGTTGGATCACTAAGCTTTCACCTAGCTTGTTCGGGCCCAATTGCTTCTCGCTCACCATCGTCATCATAAAGTGGAGGAGCCAATTCATCAAAAATATTTTCCTTAGTTTCTTCATCTAGAAAAACTACACGTGCATCTACTAGCCTTTTAGGACGTTCACTATATCGATGGCCAGATTGGCCACACTTGAAACAAGCGCCGAAATTAGTGCGATTAAATTGTGGGGCTGGTTTTGCAATATTTTTTATCACTTTCTCATTTCTAGATTCACCCTTCATAGCCGAAGAAGGTTCACCATTGGAAGATGGATATAGGATTTGCACATCAACAAATCTCTTGGCACCGCGGCGAGAAAGTTTAGCCTTAATTTTCAAGGCTGATTGGTAAGTGTCGATGACCTTCTATACTTGGTGCACTTCTACTTCATCGCGAATCGGAATTCTCAATCTAGCTACCAACAAATCGAGAAACCAATTGTTCTTTGGTTTCTCGAGTATCGTTGTGTGCCAAAAGCTTATAAAACTCTTGAGTGTAGTCCTGCACAGTCTTGGATTCTTGGCGGAGATTGTTAAGTTGAGAGAAGCTATTTTTAACAAAATCCATTGGAAGAAATTTCTCCTTGACTCTAGACTTCATTTATCCCAAGAATTAATCTTAGGCTTACCCTTTCGAAGTCTCAACTCTTGAACTCTGTCCCACCATGCTGAGGCATAACCACAAAGCACCCGTTGAGCTTCAGGCGTTTCTTTATAGTCAAAATACTTCACAATAGCACTAAGCCATTCAAGAAATTCTTCAGGATGAAGACGACCATGAAATTCTGGTAGTTCAATCTTGAGAGAGTCATGAAAAATCCTTCCATTTCCTCCAAAAGCATTCACATCAAACTCACCACTAGAGAACCCACGACTTGACCTACCACGATAATTGCGGGCTTCTTGGCGTTCAAGACACAAAGTAAGATGCTCAATTTGTCTTCGAAGTGCCTGAATCTCTTCATCTCTAAATTCCTCATCTCCCATATGGTTTGCACGCCTTCATCTACCTCTTCTTGCCGCCATGAAATTGATGGAATGGAAGCAACCCAAAGAGCATAGCATGGCTCTGATACCAAATGATGCGGGAAAAAGATCGAAGACGTAGAGATAAAGATAAATTACAAAAGCATCAAAGAAATGAGTCTTTAGGATAGAAGAGCAAATCTCTGTGTTACAACTTAATTGGATAATATCATGAATGCCCTCTAACCACACAAACCACCCACTTATATTCTAAACATATTATATTCGAAAGGAATAAAAATGTGAAAGGACTCGAGATTAATCAGGATGGATCCATCTTCTAATACATGCACCCCGTATTTATTACCGACCCCCACACTAACTCCTTCATAAACTTAATTGACCAATCAATGAACGTGTACACTAATTCACTGCCCTTTATCTCTATACGTCTTCTGTAATTTATCTTTATCACTATGTCTTCGATCTTGATGTAGGACGTACGAGTGAAATAGATTCACTTTGATGTTGCTAATCGTGTACTCAACATGACCAAGCCAAACGCTTGATTTGAGAAAGAGAACTATTCACTTCCTAGTAACTTTAAAATTTACTCATTCACAAATTTTAACTAATATATGGTGCCCTTTAAATAGGAATATATTACAATAATAAGATAGAGAAACTTAAATGATAGCATTTATAGGAGTAAGCAAATCCAATAACCTAATTAATGGAGTCCATGGAAATTGAAATGCCTTCATGCAACAACCAAGTTAGGCTCATGGCTTTAGGTCCATGCACCTGCATCATTCTCCCATTCTTGAAAAGAATTCGACCTTAAATTCTTACCATTAGTTAAAGATAGTTCGAAGAAAAAAGTTTCCATTGGGATGAAAACAAAATTCTTGACCCCTTTGGCTTGATACTGAAATCTTCCATTTCCAACAAAAAGATATCTGGAATATTCTCTTGCTATTAATTTACATAACTCCTCCTTCTTAAAAGATATTGTGTTAAAGAACTTTGTTAGTTCTTTGTATTAGGCATGTCATTGTAATTAGTTTTGCTTGTCATTGTAAACTTTCATACTATGTACCTTAGATCAATGTAGTAAGTTAACATATCTAGATCATGATGGTGTTTTATCTTGAAAATGATAGACGCTGTGAGAATGAAGGTATATTGCATTTCATATGAATATTTCTGCATCATTTCAAAGTGTTTTCTAGAAACACCGGATGACTAGTCATATATCCAGCTTCCCAGAATTATACCAATTCACGTGATTTTCTTTATGTCAGTATTTTTCCTTTATTTATTCTCTGTCCAAGTGGCTCTTTCTAGGTCATTGATTTAGAGGTTGTTATTCCTCTTCTCCTAAATTGGGACATGTGGCTTTTAGATGGCTGGCCATGTGATGGGCATTTAGCAAAACCATTTGGACATTCGAGAGGTAGAGAGAGTGAGAAAAACTTCTAGGTATGAATCTTTGTGTGTTCTTTGATTATTATTTGTTTGTTGAGATGCATTGAATCTCTCCAATTGTTTCATATACATGTCATTCATCTGATATGAAATGATTGAGAACGCTTGTTGTTTTTGCACACATCACCTCACTTAGAACTAGCACAGAGCTGCCTACAGTGATGGATGTTCTGAGTGCATAGGGTGTCACTGCTGTGAAGTGTTTTTGCAGGGAGCATGTGAGATTGTGTTGACTGTGTGTGCACTGCTTGTTTTTTGCTTGCTGTTTCTCAACATGACTAGTCGTAATTTGCGACTGTTGATTGTGTGAGCGACATCTCTATGCGTGTAGGCCTGATATTGAACTTTCAATCTTCCCCTCACTAATTTTCAATCGATTAACTAGATTCACCAAGTTCTTGGGCATCCGCATACTAAAAACATCAACACCAATAAAATCAATATACTTGATATTGGCATCGAACTCATAAATGGCTTCCCCATTTTCAATCACTCCTCCAAGATCTTGACCAATCTCAACATCAAACTCACCGAATTGTCATTAACACTGTTAAGCAACCCAATACTTTCCTTCACGTGACCTTCAACAATAATTGACACTCGTGTTCTTCATTTGCTATGTAAATCTCGTCAACCCAAATGTTTTTTATTTTTAACACCAAAACAAATATCACATTCATCTTCAAAACAAGCATCGAATCTTGTTGGTAGATCTAGATTTAGAAAACCATAATCAGCCATCTCGATGTCACAAAGATCACACTCAGGCTTTTCAAGACCATCATCACTTTGAGGGTGGAGACGGCAACCATGACGCCCAACCATGACTGACAAGCTTTGCTACCACTTGATGCGGGACCAATGATATAGGTAAATAAATTGGGAAATCACTCAATCATGGGCAACGGATTCACGTGACGTTGCTAATCGTGGATTCACTCAACACGACTAAGTCAAAAGTTTGATTTGAGAAGGTGAATTCACTCTCTTCTTAAATAATTTTAAAATTTACATATTCACTAATTTTGACTTACATGTGGTGCCTTTTAAATAGGGATACACTAAATAATAAGATAGAGAAACTTAAATGATAGTATTTAAAGGATTAAGCAAAAACCGATAACCTAATTAAAGTGGTGTCCAAGGAAATTGAAAGGCCTTCATGAAATAACCAAGGTAGGCTCATGACTCTAAAATCCACACACCTGCATAAAAAACTAATAGATCAATATCTCTACTATCAATATTCGACATAAATTTTTATAATTAAAAAAAGATTAGCAAGTATAATACATTTGCATTCAACATGAACAGAACAAAAAATCCCCAAATTCTTTCACAGTGATGAAACACTTCTAATTTTGCAATATCACAATCCACGTGTAAATAAATCAATCTAGTTAGGACCGTTAACTAACAAAGCAAGGTTACCCAATATAATTGATCTAGGGTGCGTTTGGACGAGGAACTTTAAAGTTCCATGAAATTTAAGTATTATTAGTTAAACATCAGGAACTTGAAAGTATCAAGAAATTTACAATGATACTATGCAAGATATATAGATTGAATTTGTAAGTTACACCTATGGAGGTGTTGCTTTGGAAAGTCCCTCGTTTAGGGGTTTTTCTACTCATGTGGTGCATGTACTTCCTTAGAGTAATCATATCAGACTCTCTAAATTTTTGATTAAATTTAACTTGAAATTATCCAAAAATTATTAATAGCTAGCCAATTTTTAATGCTACTAAAATCAGATTTCCTATATTTAACCAATTTTGAATATTAAATTAATTTTTTCAAATTGAATATATAACCCATAATTTTTCTATAATATCTAGTTTTTTAAAATGATGATTCCTTATCTATAAAAAGAAAAAAAATTATTTATATTTCATAGATATCCACTCATATTTATGGAAATATCCAAGGATATCATCCACGGAAATTCGGAGAAAAAAATTTAAAATATAAAATAATAGTTAGTATTGTATTTTCAGTATAAATTGTTTAATTAAAATTAAAATTAAAATTAAAATTTGAATTCAGTGGTTAACTATATATATTTATTTATATCTTATATATATAAACAGTGGTTCAATAAATAAAAATCAGTGGTTAATTAAAAAAATAAGATAATGAAATAAAGAAGCACAAAAAAAAAGGGGAACAAACGCTGAAGATTCCTCGATGAAACCGAGGAAAGAAGAGACGGGAAGAATACAGAGAGGAGAGAAAAAATATAAGCGAAGATAAGAGGAAAGAGGAAGAAGGGGTGGAGGGAGAAAGAGAGGGAGAAGAGATTTCTTACAAAGATTGAAAGGGGTGAAGCAGACGAAGAAGAAAAATGGGTGGAGGTTGTGAAGCACATGCTGAGACTGACTAAGGAGTTGAAAGGATGTGAAGCAGATTCAATATGATTGAAGGCTCTTCCATCAGCTCAGATTTCTTCCCAGAAAAAAGGAATCTGATTTCTTCTTAAATTTCTTTCTCAGATTGAATGTTGTCAAGCAGGTAAAGAATTGTAAGGGAAGAAGCAAACCAATTTCTTCAACTGGTCAAATTTCATCTGAAATTTGTTCTCAGATTGTAATAGACATCTTCATATTCATCTCAATTTTGAAATTAATTTTTAGAATATACCTCTGAGATTACAGATATATCGGGATATCGGCCAATTTCGACGAAATCCTTCGATATATGCTCTTTGAAAAATAATTAGACTCCTGCTTGATTTTTGGCCAATTTGATTATGAGTTGTGTGGTTCTGCAAATTTTGGTTGGATGCAATTTGATTGTTCTTCTCCAATTTTTGTATTGGTAGTTTGGTGGTTGCTTTTCTTTTGTCCCATGGTGGATGCAATTTCATCTTTTGTTCTGCAATTTTCTTTTGGATGCTGTGATGGTTGCGTGAAAGAAACGAAGACGTGAAAGAAACCAGTCTTCGTCGAAGAGGATGAAGGAGAGAGGAGAGAGAACCGCATATGAAGAAGATAGCGAGCAGGAGAGGCTCGGTACATGTAGCGATCTAGATTCAAAAAGTTAAAGGTAATTAAAATTTGGGTTAAATTTAGATAGTCAGGTGCATGCCATTTTTTCAGATTTGGTGAGAATTCTCATATTTTTATTAATTGTATAACAATAGTGAAATTATATATATATATATATAGTGACTAAGAACGTTATTATAGGCCTAATTAGTAGTCTGAGTTTAATTAGGAATATATAGCTCATTGACACTCCCCCTCAAGTTTGAGCATGTATGTCGTCAATGCCCAATTTGCTAAGTGAGCTGTGGAATATTCTGCCTGTGACTGCTTTAATGAGGACATCTGCAAATTGATCTTCAAATTTAACAAATGATACATCAATGATCTTTGCATCGAGTTTCTCCTTGATGAAATGTCTGTCAACTTCAACATGCTTGGTTCTATCATGTTGCCCTGAATTATGTGCGATGTCAATTGCGGCTTTGTTGTCACAATTCAGTTGCATGGCATGATTGGGTTATAACCCCAATTCCGCCAACAAATTCCTTATCCAGAGTAGCTCACATACTCCTTGTGCCATACCTCGATATTCTGCTTCAACACTTGATCTTGCCACTACTTTCTGTTTTTTACTTCGCCAAGACACTAGATTGCCTCCCACAAAGGTAAAGTATCCAGACGTTGATCGCCTGTTAGTAACAGAACCTGCCCAGTCTACATCAATGTGACCCTCAACATCTAGATGACCATGTCGTGAGAACATCAATCCTCTTCCAGGTGCTGACTTCAAGTATCTCAGAATTCAGTTTACTGCATCCATGTGGGCTTCACTTGGTGCATGCATGAACTGACTCACCACACTTACGGCATATGCGATATCAGGTCTAGTGTGTCCTAGATAGATTAGCTTACCCACCAGGCGTTGATATCTTTCTTTGTTGGTGGTACCTGATCAGGATATTCACCAAGCTGATTATTCAACTTCATTGGCATATCTGCTGGTTTGCTGGCTAGCATTCCAGTGTCAGTTAAAATGTCAAGGATATATTTCTGTTGTGATAGAAATATTCCTTGGTTTGAACGAGCCACTTCGATGCCTAAGAAATATTTCAGAGCACCAAGATCTTTCATTTCAAACTCACTCGCCAAGTGGTGCTGCAATGCTGCCTTTTCCTCTGGGTCATTCCCGGTAACTACCATGTCATCAACATATACAATAAGGGCAATGACTTTACCTTTATTATGTTTCAAGAAAAGAGTATGATCTGAGTTACTTTGCTCGCATCCGAAATCCTTCATTGATTTGCTGAACTTTTCAAACCATGCTCTGGGTGATTGCTTCAATCCATAAAGAGACTTTCTCAGTTTACACACCATGTTGCCCATATTGGGCCCCATCTTGCATCTTGGAGGTGAATCCATATAGACTTCTTCTTCTAAGTCGCCATGCAGGAAGGCATTTTGACATCAAACTGGTGTAATGGCCAGTCTAGGTTTTCTGCCAGAGAAAGAAGTACCCGAATTGTGTTGATCTTGGCTACATGCGCAAAGGTCTCCCCATAGTCAATCCCATAAGTCTGCATGTAACCTTTCGCCACCAGTCTTGCTTTGTATCGTTCAATGGTACCATTTTCCTTGAACTTTACTGTATATATCCATCTACAACCTATTGTTCTCTTCCCTTGCGGAAGGATAGTCATCTCCCAAGTGGAATTCTTCTGGAGAGCCTCAATTTCATCATTCATCGCTTGTATCCATTTGGGATCTTTCAGAGCTTCCTACACATTACTTGGAATAGATACAGTGGATAATTGACACATAAATGATGCACATGACGGAGCCAGCCTATGTATGGACACATGATTAGCAATAGGGTATTTAACTTTTGCATTAGGGTCAGCGTCATACTGTTGTCCAGGAATCCCTCTAGTCGTGTGTGGGGGTGACTGATAACCTGTGTTTCCTGTATAACTTGACGCAGGTAAGGTGCTTGAGATAGAGTTTGAATGTTCAGTTACATGTGGGGAATCTTCAAGACCTGATTGGATGAGTGGTGATGGTACTGTAGTAGGAGCTGTAGGGGGGAATTATCTGAACTAGTATCTGGAGTATCTAGGGACCCTTGAGCTCGTTGCACCACTGTAGCTGGTTGCTCGGACACTGACTGCTCTAACGAATGTTGTTGAATTTGGATGATCTGAGTATCTTCTGCAAAGATAGAGCTTGCCCCCTGCAGAGGATGCTCAGAGACTCCCCATGAGTAATAGAAATCACTCTCGTTGAAGGTCACATCTGCGGTAACGTGCATGGTCTAAGTGGGAGGATGGAAACACAGCCCTTCTAAGAGTTAGCATAACCCACAAAGACACAACGCCTTTCACACGGATCAAGCTTGCCACGCTGATGTGGATACACCTGAACATACGCAACACAACCAAAGAGACGTGGTTTGAGATTTGGTGTGGATGGCATGGTGAGGAGAGTAGTCAATGTATGAAATGGAGTTTGATACTGAAGAGTGCTGGAAGGTGTTCGATTGATGAGGTAAGCAGCAGAACAAAGAGGCTCCCCCAAAAATGATGCGACATGTGGGCCTCAAATAAAGAGGCACGGACAACTTCCAAGAGATGCCGATTCTTACGCTTTGCGACACCATTCTGTTGTGGTGTATAGGCGCATGTGGTTTGATGAACAATACCATGTTGACTTAAAAAATTATGTAGGTCATGGTTGATGTACTTACCTCCATTGTTAGACCAAAGTGTCGTGATTTTCTTGTCAAACTGAGTAGCAACGTATTGATAAAAGAGCTTGAATTTGGCGGTGACGTCAGTTTTCTATTGTAGAGGAAAGACCCAGGGCATCCGGGTGCAATCATCAATAAACGTCACAAACCACCTAAAACCACTAATAGTGGGAACTCGTGATGGTCCCCAAACATCAAAATGGACAATCATGAAGGGCATGGAGCTTTTATTCAATCGTAATGGGTAAGAAATACGATGGCTTTTCGCCAAAATGCAAGTTTCATAATGAAAGTCTGATTCATGAAACTGGGAAAACAAATCTGGAAATATAAGTTTCAGATAACCAAAAGAAGCATGCTCTAACCGTCGATGCCATAGCAAAAATTTCTTCATCCTGATGGACTCGTCGCCTTGCACATGATGTGCGTGACTCAATCGCTTACTTATGTCGGCTGTCGAGTCCAGATAATACCACTTTCCCCTCCTAGTACCACATCCAATCACGGCCCTGGTGAGAAGATCCTGAAAGAGACAATACGATGGCCAAAAACACACGGTACAGTTAAGGGAATCAATGATTTGAGAAACAGATAACAAGTCATAGTCAAGAGAAGGGACAACTAAGACATGATCAAGACTTAATGAGGGTGTAAAAGATAAGGACCCCTCTCCCATGACTTGGGACGTGGTTCCGTTGACACTGGTAATCTATGTTTGGCTTAAGGGTTTGGTAGAGTGCAACCCAGTGAAACTAGATGTCATGTGATCGGTAGAGTCAGTGTTAATAATCCATGATCTATTACAAGTAAGTGAAGAAGTGCAAGGGGGTACCTGAGGTGGCCAAGGCCGTGGAGCCAGATGTACATGATGGAGCTTCAGATGCGTTCCCCTGGGATGACTGAGCGGATGCAAATGAGGCTCTGTTCGAATCCGTCTTGCGCCCTTTGTGGACCCATCCTTCCGGATAACCAATGATTTCATAACAGCCCTTAATTGTGTGGTTATCTAAACCACATTTGGTACACTTCATTGGAGGCCGGTGACGAGTAGGCCGGTGACGAGTAGGCCGGTGACGAGTAGGCCGGTGATTGTTGTTTGCCGACCCCTCAACATTGGCCATGATATTGGCTTACAATGGATGAGAAACAGACAAATAGCAAGGTTTTTTTTTTTTTTTTAACGAAACCTGAATTGATATTAATGGATGAATGATATTAAAGCCTAAAAGCAGTGGCTGGAGGCCGTAGCCTTTTCTCGGCTGGAAGCGTAGCCTTTTCTCGGTTGGAAGCGTAGCCTTTTCTCGGCTGAAAGGCGGCAGGAAGCTAGTTGATGATGATCGACGTCCAAGACAAACCACAAGGTGTTGATGAGAACCTGCTCTTTTCGCCCAGCCACGCAATGAGTCTCAGACGAACCTAAACGCAAACAAACTCGAAGGTGACAAACTCGAAGATGAGGTCGAAGACGAACTCGAAGATGAGGTCGAGTCAGACCCGAACCCGAACCTGAACGCAAACCAGGAGATGACGATACCCTGGGCACACGAACTTGAAGATGTGGTCAAGTCGGCGTGGTAGGTCGGTGTGTATGTGGTCTGGGACCGGTCGGTGGGTTTGTGGTTCTGTTTTGGGTAGTGTCTTGCGGGGTTGGTGACTGGGAGCTTTTCTGAGGAGTCACCGGATAATCCGGTGAGCTTCTGGACTAGGTCTTTGAAGGTGTTTGTGTTTTCCTGAACAAAGGTTGTGGGTGATGACGTTGGTGTGTTTGTTGTGGACGGTGAGGACGAGTCGGTGTGTTTGTGGTGGACGGTGAGTTTGTTGCGGAAGATTGGTTCAGTGGGTCAGTGAAGGCGATCGGTCGGTGAGTTTGTTTTAGATGGACTGCTCGGCAAGACTGGTTCTAGGGTTGGTGGTGACGGCTAGGGACTGGAAGTGATTTCTCGGGTTAGGGCAAGAGACAGTCAAGATCGATTGCTCTGATACCATCTCAGATTTGGTGAGAATTCTCATATTTTTATTAATTGTATAACAATAGTGAAGTTATATATATACAGTGACTAGGAACGTTACTATGGGCCTAATTAGTGGACTGAGTTTAATTAGGAATATATAGCTGATTGACACATTTTGGAGTTTTTGGAAAAATTATGGGTTAAATTTATTCAAAAGTTAAATTTAGCTAGTATGCTTATGCTTTTATAATCCATCGTCGAAACATTACCAATTGAAATAGAAATCACAACTCACATGAGTCATGACAAGCAAGGTTACCGGCCTCCCTAGTCACCTATGTGGGTATGTCAGTGTCAGGACCCGTCCCGAATTTCCCCTCGAAATCCGGGAAGAACCCTGATCCCGTCTGACGACCTAAGGAAAGGTTCCCAAAATACCCTTCAATCCTTACAAATTATAATAATAATAAATATTTTCACTTGTCAGACAATGGATTCAAGCACTCAATAATTCTCGTAAATAATGACCAACCAAATACAATATAATATCAGAGCGTCTAAGTAGGATCAAGAGTATAATTTAGATATCCTACTCAAGTATAACTACACAGCGTAGCCGAAAGTACTAATGCCTCTGCCTCGAGATAAGTGTCCACGTCAACTCAACTGCCTGAAGGGGGTTTAAACACAAAAGTTGTGAGTGGACAAAAATAATAATTTATAAATCGATTTTCCAAGCAAATATTACCTTTTTCCCCCTCCATTTATAAAACCATGCATGCATCATATAAAACAGTTTATGATATAAAAATATTATTTGAAACCATCGAAATTCCATTTCTCTTTAAAACCACTTAGTTGGACTCACATAAAATCTGTATAATGAAAATACCTCGTGGTCCACAGTTTGGTTTGAAAACTCTTCAAAGGAGTTAAAAATCATTTAATTCAACTTGGACACATAATATCTCAAATCCACTGTTCTCGACATATCCACAACACACCAGGGTATCCCTTGAGATGTGTTAAAATTTGTACTACAACTCTCTGTATTATCCATAGACAGCCTTGTGACCTAGCGGAGCAAAACCCCTCAACACCAAGGTCGGAGCCCTCAACAACCAGCGGAGCAAAACCCCTCAACACTAGTCAGAGCAACTGTAACCATCGGGACAGAAAACCAGTGAACCAAATCCGTATTTTGAAATCTTTGTTTCTTGGCCTAAGCCAATTCTTTGAAATATCATTTACGGCCAAAATCGGTAAAATCATAATTGCAGGTCTAAATCCAAATCACATACTCAAATAGTTACCACTTCAAAACGATATCAAAATCGAGTACAAAAACCATGCCATTTCTCAAAACACACTTTCACTGAAATATTGGAAAACATGTGTCCATCATCATTTCTAAATTCCAGAAATTCATTGCACCCATACATAATAGTATTTAAATCAAAGATACATTTATGCATGCATTATAGTTTATAAACCAAAAGTCCACTCACAAACCTGTCCAAGCAAGCTCAATCCCGAATTGTACGCTCCCCTGAAGTTCCTGGAGCAGTATCGCCTGTCCAAATTAATAATTGAGATTACCAGCTAATAATAAGAACCTTAAATATAAATCCCCTAAACCCCGGGAGGTCTTCCTATGCTGGCTTAGAAAGCGCAGAAACTTCAAACTCCCAAAACAACCTCTAAACGACGTCCAATCGACCTAAAACCTGCGCCAACAGGTCAGGAACGTCAAAAACTAGCTGTCACGCGTCACCGTGACCTCAGACTCGGCCCCACGCGCCGACGGAAGGTCGGAACACGCACCCACGCGCCCGCTACGTGCCCTCACGCGCCGGTCACGCGCCTATTACAGTGCCCACGTGCTACGAGCGGTCCAACCCGACACAACTAGGCCTGACCCGATCCAACTCAGCCCGACCGGTTCACTCAACTCGACCGGTTCACTCGACCTGACCGACCTGACCGGTTCACTCGACCTGACCGATCACCGGTGACTCGCCGGAGAAGACGACCGGCTGCCGGCGCCGCCGTCTCGTTTCCGCCGGAATCCCCCATTTCCGGCCGAAACTTCAAGCTTTATAATTTCCTCAAAACTCAACCATTTTTCACAAATTTTACGTCTAAATCTATCTACTCGAACCCAGGAATCCAAATATGACCTTAAAACATCAAACACGTACCTGTGCAAGCCGAAAAATCGATCGGAAGATCCGAAACTTCCTACACTCGGTTCGGCTTCCCCCTTGGTCCTCTCTTTCGATGGTTGGTACGGTTGTGATCGTGGGAAGGAGTAGAATACGATTAGTTGATCAAAAATGGAAGTTAGAGCCTTGAATCAAAAGTTGACTTTGTGGGTTTTAGGTGTTTTTTTCGCACGGGTTCGGTGTGGGTGTTTCACAGAGAGAAAGGGAGATGATAATGAGATGAAGATGAAATGATGTGGATTAGATTAATCTGATTTGGGGGGTTAAAAATATCTCCCCTCTATGGAAAATTACCAAACTGCCCTTACACGTCTAGACCCATAACTTTTGTACACGAACTCCGTTTCTCGCGTGCCGCCTGCCTACAAACTCGTGAGTTCGAGACCTACGCAATGGTATCCAAAACACCACCAAAAATGTCTCGAAACAAAATTTAACTTTCACGCCCCATAACAAGCAAGGGTAAAATCATCATTTTACATAAATAATTTACGTAAATCCAATAATTGAAATTCCGGGTTGTTACAATCCACCCCCCTTAAGAAATTTCATCCTCAAAATTCAACTCTACCCTTGGAACAAATGAGGATACTGCGTCCGCATTAAAGTCGCAGTTTCCCCCGTGGCTTCCTCCACAACACTTTAACTAGAGGAATACTCTTTCTGCGCAGTACCTTCTCCTTCCAATCCAAAATTTGCACTGGTTGCTCCTCAAAGGTCAAATCATCCTTCAGCTCAAGTGGCTGTTCTTCCAATACGTGAGACTCATCAAACAGATATTTCTGGAGCAAAGATACATGGGAAACATTATGAACTCTGGATAATTCCGATGGTAAAGCAAGACGATATGCCACTGGTCCTATCCTCTCCAAAATCTCATACGGACCAATGTAGCGAGGACTCAGTTTTCCTCGTCTACCAAAACGTACCACTCCCTTCCAAGGAGATAATTTCAAGAACACCCAGTCTCCAATCTCAAATTCAAGATCTCTGGTTCGACGGTCTGCATAGCTCTTCTGGCGATCCTGAGCTGTCTTCAACCTTTCTATGATGATCCTTATCTTTTCCTCAGTCGTATCCACTAACTCTGGTGTTAACAGTTTCCTTTCACCCACTTCGTTCCAGCATAACGGTGTCCTGCACTGCCTCCCATACAGTGCCTCGAAAGGAGACATCCCAATACTCGACTGATAACTATTTTTCTAAGCAAATTCCATTAGAGCCAGGTGTGAATCCCAGTTCCTTTTAAACTGCAGTACACAAGCTCTCATCATATCCTTCAAAACCTGGATTGTCCTCTCAGACTGACCATCGGTCTGAGGATGAAAGGCTGTACTAAAATGCAAGGTAGTGCCAAAAGCCTTCTGCAAACTCCGCCAAAACCTGGAGGTAAATCTAGGATCCCTGTCCGAAACAATTGACTCTGGAGTCCCATGTAGCCGTATGATCTCATCAACGAAGAATTTGGCATACCGACTCATCCGAAAATCTTCCCACACTAGCAAGAAATGTGCAGACTTCGTGAGTCTATCAACAATTACCCATATCCCATCATGTCCCTTCTGTGTCCTTGGAAGTTTATACACAAAATCCATCGTAATGTGATCCCACTTCCATTCCAGAATAGGTAATGGTTGAAGTGCCCCATATGGTTTATGCCTCTCTACTTTCACTTGCTGACATGTCAGGCATCTACTCACGAACTCAGCAATTTCCCTTTTCATCCCAGTCCACCAATAGTGTTTCCTTAGGGTATGATACATCTTGGTACCTCCTGGATGCATAGCGTAAGCCGAACTATGAGCCTCATCAAGAATTTCCCTCTTTAGCTCCAGCTCATTCGGAACGCACAACAGGCCATCCCTAACCAAAGCTCCATCATCCCTAAGCGCATAGTCCTGCCTGTTTCCAGCTCCAACTCCATCCTGATAATGCACAATGTAGGGTCCTGGAGTTGAGCCTCAATAATCCGATCAATCAGAACAGGCCTCACATGGAAACTAGCCAATAAAGCCCCCTGGTTATCCATGTCAAATACAATCCCTGCTCTACGGAACTCTAATAACAATGGTAGGTAGATTGTGTGCAAATAGGGCAAAGAACCCATGGATTTCCTGCTCAAGGCATCCGCCACAACATTGGCTTTCCCTGGATGGTACTCTATAGTACAATCATTTATTAGCTCAAGCCATCTTCTCTGCCTCAGATTCAGGTCCCTTTGGGTGAACAAGTACTTTAAACTCTTATGGTCGGTGAAGATCCGACACGTCTCCCCATACAAATAATGTCGCCAAATTTTCAGTGCATGCACCACTGCAGCTAACTCCAAATCATGTATGGGATAATTCAACTCATGGGGTTTAAGTTGTCTAGAAGCATACGCTATCAACTTCCCATGCTGCATCAATATGCAGCCTATACCCCGCAATGATGCATCACTATACACCTCGAATCCCCCAGTATCATTAGGAAGGGTTAATACTGGAGCAGAAGTCAACCTCCATTCAGCTCCTGAAATCCTTGTTCACAATCAGCACCACAGTCAAACTTGACTCCTTTCCTAGTCAACCGAGTCAACGGGCCTGCTATCGTAGAAAATCCTTCTACGAATCGTCGATAATATCCTGCCAAACCTAGAAAGCTCATCACCTCTGTCACTATCCTCGGTTGCTCCTAGTTTGCCACTGCCTCAACCTTTTGGGGATCTACGCTGATACCCTCAGCCGAAATCACATGACCTAAGAATCTCACTTCTATCAACCAAAACTGGCATTTACTGAACTTGGCAAACAAATGCTTTTTCCTAAGCATATTCAGCACCAACCTTAAGTGCTTCTCATGTGTGTTAGCACTCCTCGAATACACCAAGATGTCATCGATGAACACAATCACAAACCGATCCAAATACTTTTGGAACACCCTGTTCATCAAATCCATAAATGCTTATGGGGCATTAGTCAACCCGAAGGGCATCACCAGGAACTCATAATGACCATACCGAGTCTTGAAAGCTGTTTTCTGAACATCCCCTTCCCTGATCCTCAACTGATGGTACCCAGATCGAAGGTCAATTTTTGAAAAATATCTTGCCCCCTTAAGTTTATCAAACAAATCATCTATCCTTGGCAGAGGATACTTATTCCGCACCGTAGCCCTGTTTAGCTGTCGGTAGTCGATACATAACCTCAGACCACCATCATTTTTCCTCACAAATAACACTGGTGCACCTCAAGGTGAAACACTTGGGCGAATAAATCCCATATTCACCAAGTCCTGCAACTGAGTCTTCAACTCTCACAATTCTGCCAGTGCCATTATGTACGGTGTTTGTGAGATAGGTTGAGTACCTGGTAAAAACTCTATGGTGAACTCAATCTCCCAGTGAGGTGGCAATCCCGGAAGATCATCTGGAAACACATCAGAGAACTCACTCACCACTGGAATATCCTCCACTCTCATCGGAGTATTCCGAGAATCAAACACATGAGCCAAATAACCCTCACAACCTTTCCTCAACAATTTCTCAGCAGTCAAAGCTGATATCACTCCACAGGGTAGTACCCTTCGATCTCTCCTGAACGTAAGTTCCGGTAAACTTGGACTCCGGAAATCCACTCTCTTGTCATAACAATCAATAGAGGCATGGTGCATAGTCAACCAATCCATCCCCAGAATCACATCAAAATAATAAATATCTAAGGGGATTAAATCTGCCTCTAATGCATGACCTTCCACTGACACTAGACAACTACGAATCACGAGATTCGCCACTAACATATTCCCAGTAGGAGTACTAATACCCATGTCCCAATCAATCGGAGATAATTATCCATCAGTAAACAATGTAAAACCCCTAGAAATGAAAGAATGAGTCGCCCCAAGATCTATCAAAACATAAGCATCACGGTTAAAAATAGATAACGTACCCGTGACCACATCTGGTGCTGCTCGGGCCTCCTGTTGCGACATAGCAAAAACTCGGGCTTGTGTATCCAAAGATCGACCACGACCCCACTGTTTGCCTCTGGCCCTATTGGACCTACTGGCCCTGTTCGTCCAATTGGCCCGGTTAGCCCCACTGGATTGACTCTGGCTTCCAACTGCAATACCAGACGTCTGAACTGTCCTCTGCCTCTGTTCAGTAGCACCCTGCTTCCAGGAACTACTGCCCGGATGACGATGTGGACAAAATTTCCTTATGTGACCAATCTCCCCACAGAAGTAACATTCAGTGCCACCGGAGCTGCCACTCAGTCTTCTAGTTGACTGCACTGAAGCACCACTAGAATGAGCGGATGACTGCGGTGCCTGTCTGGCTCCACCACTGCCTGATCCGGATCCCGCACCCCCAGTAGATCTAGAACTGAAACTACCTCTCTTGGACGGTCCCTGACTAGAGGCTCTAATATCCCAGCGATCCCGGTGTCGCCTGGAACCCCTAAATTGCTACTGGACTGGCAAACCCATGCTCAACTCTACACGAGCTGTAGTGTCGGACACGTCTCTCAAGGAAGTATGAACTGCAGCCGTTACCGCTGACCGAAGTTCGCCCCTCAGTCTATCTTCAAATTTGCGTCGCTTGTCCCTCTCGGTTGCCACTAGAGCCGGTGCAAAACGAGCCAACTCTATGAATTTCTGCTCATACTGAGCCACTGTCATATCTCCCTACTATAAGTGCAAGAACTCAGCCTCCTTGGCATCTCGGTACAAGCAAGGGTAAAATTGCTCAAGGAACTTCTCCCAAAAAGTCGCCCAGGTAATTGTACTAACATCCCAGCCTGATAGTTCTAATGCGTTCCACCAATGATAAGCGGAACCACCTAGCAGAAAAGTGGCTAACAACACCCTGTCCCCCTGAGGAAATCTCATAACTGAGAACACTCGCTCTAAACGAGTAATCCACTCCGCTGCATCATCTGGGCTAAAGTCGCCCATAAATATTGTAGCCCCTAATCTCTGGGTTTTCTCAATGTCCGAACCTTCAGTAGCAGCCCTACTCTGAAGTACAGAAGTCAAAGTGTGACCCAATTGTTCCAGTGTTTGCCTCATATCAGGCTCCACTGCTGGCTCATGTGTGTCCCCACTGTTTCCAGACTGTTGACGGGACTCGCGTCTCGGAGGCATTACGCTGAAAAGAACTATAACTCATCAATACCAAAATAATTGTACACTAAGTGTACGGTCTACAAGAATTTAAACCTAGGGCTCTGATACCAATTGTCAGGACCCGTCTCGAATTTTCCCTCGAAATCCAGGAAGAACCCTGATCCCGTTTGACAACCTAAGGAAAGGTTCCCAAAATACTCTTCAATCCTTACAAATTATAATAATAATAAATACTTTCACCTATCAGACAAGGGATTCAAGCACTCAATAATTCCCGTAAATAATGACCAACCAAATACAATATAATATCAGAGCGTCTAAGTAGGATCAAGAGTATAATTTAGATATCCTACTCAAGTATAACTACACAGCGTAGCCGAAAGTACTAATGCCTCTGCCTCGAGATAAGTGTAAACGTCAACTCAACTGCCTGAATGGGGTTTAAACACAAAAGTTGTGAGTGGACAAAAATAATAATTTATAAATCGTTTTTCCAAGGAAATATTACCTTTTTCCCCCTCCATTTATAAAACCATGCATGCATCATATAAAACAGTTTATGATATAAAAATATTATTTGAAACCATCGAAATTCCATTTCTCTTTAAAACCACTTAGTTGGACTCACATAAAATCTGTATAATGAAAATACCTCGTGGTCCACAGTTTGGTTTGAAAACTCTTCAAAGGAGTTAAAAATCATTTAATTCAACTTGGACACATAATATCTCAAATCCACTGTTCCCGACATATCCACAACACACCAGGGTATCCCTTGAGATGTGTTAAAATGTGTACTACAACTCTCTATACTATGCATAGACAGCCTCGCGACCCGGCGGAGCAAAACCCCTCAACACGAAGGTCGGAGCCCTCAACAACCAGCGGAGCAAAACCCCTCAACACCAGTAAGAGCAACTGTAACCATCGGGACAGAAAACCAATGAACCAAATCCGTATTTTGAAATCATTATTTCTTGGCCTAAGCCAATTCTTTGAAATATCATTTACGGCCAAAATCGGTAAAATCATAATTTCAGGTCTAAACCCAAATCACAGACTCAAATAGTTACCACTTCAAAACGATATCAAAATCGAGTACAAAAACCAGGCCATTTCTCAAAACATATTTTCACTGAAATATTGGAAAACATGTGTCCAGCATCATTTCTAAATTCCAGAAATTTATTGCACCCATACATAACAGTATTTAAGTCAAAGATACATTTATGCATGCATTATAGTTTATAAACCAAAAGTCCACTCACAAACCTGTCCAAGCAAGCTCAATCCCGAATTGTACGCTCCCCTGAAGTTCTTGGAGCAGTATCGCCTGTCCAAATTAATAATCGGGATTACCAGCTAATAATAAGAACCTTAAATATAAATCCCCTAAACCCCGGGAGGTCTACCTATGCTGGCCTAGAAAACGCAGCAACTTCAAACACCTAAAACAACCCCTAAACGACGTCCAATCGACCCAAAACCTGCGCCAACAGGTCCAGAACGTCAAAAACTAGCTGTCACGCTCCACCGTTACCTCAGACTCAGCCCCACGCGCTGCCACGCGCTGACGGAAAGTCAGAATACGCGCCCACGCGCCGCCACACGCCCTCACCCGCCGGTCACGCGCTTGCTACAGTGCCCACGCGCCTGGACCAGTTCAACCCGGCCTAACTCGGCCTGACCCGGTCCAACTCGGCCCGACTGATTCACTCAACCCGACCGATTCACTCAACCCGACCGATTCACTCGACCCGATCGGCCTGACCGATTCACTCGACCCGATCGGTCACTGGTGACTCGCCGAAGAAGACGACCGGCTGCCAGCGCCGCCATCTGGTTTCCGCGGGAATCCCCCATTTTCGGCCGAAACTTCAAGCTTTATAACTTCCTCAAAAATCAACCATTTTTCACAAATTTTACGTCTAAATCTATCTACTCGAACCCAGGAATCCAAATATGACCTTAAAACATCAAACACGTACCTGTGCAAGCCGAAAAATCGATCGGAAGATCCGAAACTTCCTACACTCGGTTCGGCTTCCCCCTTGGTCCTCTCTTTCGATGGTTGGTACGGTTGTGATCGTGGGAAGGAGTAGAATACGATTAGTTGATCAAAAATGGAAGTTAGAGCCTTGAATCAAAAGTTGACTTTGTGGGTTTTTAGGTGTTTTTTTCGCACGGGTTCGGTGTGGGTGTTTCACAGAGAGAAAGGGAGATGATAATGAGATGAAGATGAAATGATGTGGATTAGATTAATCTGATTTGGGGGGTTAAAAATATCTCCCCTCTATGGCAAATTACCAAATTGCCCTTACACGTCTAGACCCATAACTTTCGTACACGAACTCCGTTTCCCGCGTGCCGCCTATCTACACACTCGTGAGTTCGAGACCTACGCAACGGTATCCAAAACACAACCAAAAATGTCTCGAAAAAAAATTTGACTTTCACGCCCCTTAACAAGCAAGGGTAAAATCGTCATTTTACATAAATAATTTACGTAAATCCAATAATTGAAATTCCGGGTTGTTACAGTCAGAGAGAGACGAGAGTCTTGTAGCTGCCTCGCCAATGTCGAAGGGAGGAACTACCGAAGGAGGCTATAGGGATGTTGTTCCATTGAAGGATTAAGAAAATTCAACTACATATTAGGTCAGGGAAAAGCTCACCATTTTTGGTGGTGCTTGAGAAGGAGAGCCAACGGGAAAGGAAAGGGAGTGGAACCGGGAATTGGAGAAGAAGGTACACAATGAAAACAAATTGGCGCAATGGCGAGCCTAAGCCCACAAAACAAATCAATAAGCTAAAAAAGCAATCCTATCTTGGGCCTGGCCAATCATACATTTCTTCTATTATTTTAAAGCTACGAAGGAGAGTAGATTGATGTTATAAGCTTCACTAAATTTAATTATCACACCTTCTAGTGGGTTAAATTACCTCAATTCTTTTCATCCCACTGCTTCAGGTTTTTTTTATCTATTATTTATAAATAATAATACAAAAATTTAAAAAATAAAGTATTTTTGTTTATACTCGTCATAAAAAAAATTAACAAAGAAGCGTGTAGCGCGCCGTGCTTAAAAAAATGTAATAGAGATTCATTCCTATCTTATGAATGAAATCATGATTTGATAAGGGATGAGAGTCATGACAAGCAAGGTTACCAGCCTCCCTAGTCACCTATGTGGGTATGTCAGAGAGAGACGAGAGTCTTGTAGCTGCCTCGCAAATGTCGAAGGGAGGAACTACCGAAGGAGGCTATAAGGCTATTGTTCCATTGAGGGATTAAGAAAATTCAACTACATATTAGGCCAGGGAAAAGCTCACCATTTTTGGTGGTGCTTGAGAAGGAGAGCCAACGGGAAAGGAAAGGGAGTGGAACTGGGAATTGGAGAAGAAGGTACACGTTGAAAACAAATTGGCGCAATGGCGAGCCTAAGCCCACAAAACAACACAAGAAGCTAAAAGGGCAATCCTATCTTGGGCCTGACCAATCATACATTTATTCTATTATTTTAAAGCTACGAAGGAGAGTAGATTGGTATTATAAGCTTCACTAAATTTAATTATCCCACCTTCTAGTGGGTTAAATTACCTCAATTCTTTTCATCCCACTGCTTCAGGTTTTTTATCTATTATTTATAAATAATAATGCACAAATTAAAAAAAATAAAGTATTTTTGTTTATACTCGTCATAAAAAAAATTAACAAAAAAGCATGTAGCGCGCCGTGCTTAAAAAAATGTAATAGAGATTCATTCCTATCTTATGAATGAAATCATGATTTGATAACAGATAAGAAAATAAAAATTTGACTTATTACTTGAAAAACACCTAGATAGGACGCGAAATCTCACTTTGCACCTATAACAAAAATTTGTGCCAATTTGTACTTAGAAGAGGTATTTCGTTACATCCGTTGCACCAATTATGTGTACACCCATCCAATTATTGTTAATTGCCGTTAAAATACTGATGTGACAATAATATTACAAAATTTAAAAAGGTAACTAAGACTTTTGTTATATTTTATTAAATTTTATATTAAAATTCTTTTTAAAAAATTAAAACGAATAAAACCTTGCCCAACCCACCGCTCTCCCTCTATTGGACCTCCCCCAACCGGCCACCCACCCAAGCCTTCCACGACGACCACTCATTCTCCTTCTTGCTCCAGACCCCGAAGCCGTAGGTTCAGGTGGTCTTACCGACGCGAGAATCGAAGAGGTCACAGGTGTTGAAAATCGAAGAGGTCACAGGTGTTGAAAACCGCGACGCTCTTCTCCTTCTCCACAAACCCGGAGATGATTTTCCTCACGCTCTCGAGATCGAAGTGCGCCTCGCCGTCGTAGGTGAACGAAATCACCAAGATCCGCTTCTCGTCGTTGCTGGAGTGACAACCGTCTCGCCGAGATCCGCTTCTCGAGCTGGACCTTGTAGGCGGTTGAGGCCTTGAGGCAGGTCGTGGATCTGAGAAGGCAGCAAAGGAAATTGATCGGAAGGCAAGATTACCCATCATGTCCCCAACCCACGATCCTCGTCTCCCGATGAGGGTTTGAGTCACTTGGCAAGCTCGGAGAAGACGACCCAGATGAGGTTTGAGTCGCTTGGCCTCTCGGGTCGAAGAAGGTGATGGTGGATGACTCCGCCGGAGCTAAAATGGGTCGTCGACGATTTGAAATTGCTGATGCTTGGGAGGCGGAGCAGCTGCTGCCATTAACGGGTCAAAATGGGAATATGGGTCCTCTTCCTCTCTCCAGCCCAAACTCCTCCTCATCGTCTCTCCACCCTAAACTCCTCTGGCGACTACACCCATCGTCTCTCAAGCAAATCCTCCCGCACCGGTTTCTCCGGCGAAGATCCCATCTAAAGGCGTGTCTCCACCAGTTTTGTCTCCGGCAACATCTTCGCCCACTATTGCCCCTCCAACCAAGACTCATGTGAGCGCTCCGACTAGAAGTCCAGTCGGGGCTTCTCCCTTCGCCACTAGTCGAATTCTTCGTCGCCACTAGTGGCAACGAAGTTCTTGGTAATTAACAAGGGGGAAGGAAGATTTCCACTCATTTCATTCAGTGCCCACCAGTGGCAGAGGATAGTGGGTTGGGGAAGGGTGGGTTGGGGACGTGTTGGGTAATTTTAGATTTGTTTTAATTTTTTTAAAATAATTTTAATATAAAATTTAATAAAATGTAACAAATATTTTAATTGGCTTTATAAATTTCGTTATATTATTGTTATATCAGCAATTTTAATCGCAATTAACGGCAGTTAGATGAAAGTAACAAAATTGGTGTAACATATGTAGCGGAATGCTTCTTTAGAGTACAAAGTGACATGATTTTTTATTTTGAGTATAAAATGAGATTTTACGTTCTATTTTAAGTGCATTTCAAGTAATAAATTTAAATTTTTTAATGAAAGAGTAGGTAGTTACTCCACTGCTATCTTTTTCCTTTTTACATTTTTTGAATTTATTTTTTTGTTTCTCGTTATGCATTTCAACATGGAAGCTACCCAACATTTCAATACGGGTCAGATAACTTAAAAAGCACGCACCGACCCGAACCTACCCAACACTGAATGAATATATTTTCGTACCCAAATTAAAGAAAGAAAGTGTGGAAGTTGAACTGTGTGCAAGTGAGAAGCTCAATTTCTCAAACGATGCGAAGGTAACCCAGCTACCATTTCTCACTTCGATCCTCAACTCTCCCGCAAACCAAACACTAGTAATCCCAATTCTTTTTTGTTGGTTGATTTGATGCAGACCGGGGCTTCATAATCGGCCGAATGCGAAGCAAGCAGGTGGTGGAGGATTGGTGAGGGGCATGGTTGGGAGGCTATTGATCGCTGTTGTGGTTGTCTTGATCTGCACCATTTCTTTTCTGGTTACAACGACGAGCAATGGCGGTGCTCGATCTGGCTTTCGCTCTGAGGTTAGTTGGAAGCTGAAGTTTTGGAATGACTATGTTCAATTTTGGAAATGCGGTCTGTTTGGTTTCTGAGAAAATTCGTTTACATTATTTCACCTAATTAAAATGTTTTATGTTAGTTATTCTTAGTAGAGAATTAGTTTCAGTATTCCCTTTTCTATGTTTTTGCATGAATTAGTGACAACGATTATAAAGTGAATTGTTTGGATTGATGGCCTCGGGCTCGAGCTTTAAAGTCGATGCTTTACTTAAAACTATACTAATTTGTTTGGAAAATTCTAGTGATTATTGGATACGATGGAATTAGGAGTTTTATTTAAGTTAATCGTTGTCTTTGCTCTTTGGGGAGGTTAGTAGAGATGTATATCATGCAGAAGTAGTGATTTGTGTGCTAGTTAAGATACTTGGGTACATTCAAATGAACCCTGGAAACTAAATTCCTTTTGCTTTCTTTTGTTATGTATGGACTGAGCATTATCTTTTTCATGGATAAGATTGTTGAAACTTCAGGAAGGAAGCTTCCTCGATTGGGCATAGTAGATATATTTTTTTCGTTTACGTTACAGATCCGGAATTTTTCTAACAATCACAAAAGAAGATAATGAGGATGATGATCCAATATCTTCTAACAAATAAATTACATAACAAATCAAGAGATCAAGCATAAAGTACTCAGTTCATATCCAATTTTACATTTTGTATTAAGAAAAGAAATCATATTCCTAAGTAACCTTCTGAGATTTTTTTTATTATTTTGTATAAGAAACAAATCTTCTGTAGCAAGAAGATATAGTACAATCTTAAGCGAGCAGGAGTCCACTTCTACATAACTATCCATCAAGATAACTAAAGAGTCCACATAAACTACTTAACAAATCCTTTCCAATCTAAGAAAATAGCAGAAAAAAATAACTCTTTAAACTCTGAAGCTACAGATGCCCAGAAACCCACCCTCTCCACGAACACTCCACATTCTCACCCACAGCATTGTCAAATATCCTTCTATTCGTTTCAGCCCATAAAACATCTCAACAGTACTAGGAGTTTTCTTTTGATGATAATAGATCAACAGTATTAGGAGTTTTCTATGGTGGCCCATTTAAAAAATTTGGGAAGATGGAAGCTAAGGTGAAGCTTTATGTTCTCAAGCCCTTATTCATTTGTGTGCAATAGGGAACAAAGAGTTATACTATTTTTAATTCATCATTGTAAATCATATATCCTTTGTTTTCTAAAGAATCTTGAAAGTTTGTAAGCAGATGGTCTGAAGTTAAAGAATTACTGTAACAAGGGAATGCTTGTTAATTTTTTATTGAAACTTTGGCTCATAATTCACTTACTATGTATATGAAGATGAAATTGGATGAACTATGGAGAAGTGCTGATTCTGGTGGTTGGAGACCATCATCAGCTCCACGATCTAATTGGCCCCGTATGTCTTTCCCTTTTTCTCAATGAATATTATTTGTTGGTTTTTACAAAATTCATTTGCAAATTGTTCTGATGCTTCTACATGATGACAGCTCCTCCAAGCGAGACTAATGGCTACCTACGTGTGCGCTGTAATGGTGGTCTCAATCAACAACGTACAGCGGTATGCATCTTTTTCTTTCCCCTGCGGTATATGTAATTACATATTTTCACGCATGTTCTTACAAGTGAAATGTTTTCCTTATATTACTCTGTTGGATGTTTTAGATATGTAATGCTGTTCTTGCAGCAAGAATCATGAATGCTACCCTTGTGCTGCCTGAGTTGGATGCAAACTCTTTTTGGCGTGACGACAGGTATCTGTTTTCAGTGCTTGTAGTGACCCTTCATTCACATATACAAAGTTTGTTTCACCTGGTGTATTTAAATTCACTTATTTTTTGGAACTATTGACTTGAATATTCTGATTGAGGCTATTAAACCAAGAGAGATAAGGTAGATACAATCGTGAAGAACATGTAGCTATACAGTTAGATGTGTGACATAAAATTAGCTGCCTCAGTTACTGGGTTTGTAATGTTTTGATAAACATGGAGGAATTAGGAGATTTTTTGAGATGGAATCTGTAGCTCTAAGGCATCACCTTGTTGTATTTTTCTAGCCCATGACGAGATTCCTAAGTCTATTAGAAATAATAGTCTTAGAGGATAGAAATCCTATTCCCAAAAGGAAATTGTTTTCCCAACTGGAAAGATACTTAGAATCCAATTAGGATTAGGATTCCTAATTGATGGCCATTACTGCAGCTATAAAAGGAGGGCTGCTGCGCTAGTTTGAGGTGTCCAATCAGTTAGCAAGAAAGGAAGATTGTGTTATACCACTCAAGGTGTTAGAGTGAGAGAATATCAATTGGGCAAAGTTTGTAAGGGAGAGAAGAAAAGAGATAAGAGTGTTTTGTTTCTGTTTCTTGTTCTTTCTAGTTGTTCATCAAGCCTTAATTCTAGAGGCTTGGTAAGATAATTCGTTGTACCCATTATTGATATAGTGGAAGTTTGTTGTTGCTGCCCCATGGACGTAGGCACATAGCCGAACCACGTTAATTATTGGTGTTGTTTATCTTCGTGCTTATTTTCTTCGATTTCCAAAGATTGTTTGTCGTTCCCATTGTTAAACGAAATCACAACAATTGGTATCAGAGCAACAAAGTTGCTGATTGTCGTTTAGAATGGAGGGAACGAATAGCACCATGATTAAATTGACCGGTGCTAACTGGGTGACCTGGAAATCAAGAATGGAGGACATACTTATTGTAGAGATCTTCATAAGCCAATTGAAGGTGTTGCAAGCAAGTTGGAAAGTATTTCAAAAGATGATTGGATCATGAGAAGTGCGATCAGGGGGAGCCTAGTCATGAGAATGCGACTTGGGGGTCCCTAGTCATGAGAAGTGCGATTAGGGGGAGCCTAGTCATGAGAATGCGACAAGGGGGAGCCTAGTCATGAGAAGTGCGATCAGGGGGAGCCTGATCAAGAAAAGTGCGACTAGAGGGAGCCTAGTTAGGAGAAGTGCGATATGAGGGAGCCTGATCAAGAGAAGTGCGATTAGGGGGAGCCTAGTCATGAGAAGTCCGATCAGAGGGAGCCTGATAAAGAGAAGTGCGATTAGGGGGAGCCTGATCAAGAGAAGTGCGATTAGGTGGAGCCTAGTCATGAGAAGTGCGATTAGGGGGAGCCTAGTCATGAGAAGTCTGGTCAGGGGGAGCCTCTGATCAAGAGAAGTGCGATAAGGAGGAGCCTGATCAAGAGAAGTGCGATTAGGTGAACCTAGTCATGAGAAGTGCGATTAGGGGGAGCCTAGTCATGAGAAGTCCGGTCAGGGGGAGCCTGATCAAGAGAAGTGCGATCAAGGGGAGCCTGATCAAGAGAAGTGTGATTAGGGGGAACCTAGTCATGAGAAGTGCGATTAGGGGGAGCCTAATCATGAGAAGTTTGGTCAAGAGGAGCTTGATCAGAAGGAGAAATCCTACTTTGGTATACCTCCCTCATGGTCTGGAGGGGGAGATTGTTGTATTTTTCCTGCCCATAATGAGATTCCTAAGTCTTTTAGAAATAATAATCTTAGGCCTCGTTTGGTACGCCGTATTGTACTGACTATTTCAATCGGATAGACTAATCTGTCCACCGGATAGACGGACTATTTAGTCGGGCATTTGGTGCTCTACCGAATTAAAATGCCGACTATATTATATTGGCCGGATTATATTATACTAGTTGATAAGAAATATCTATATATCATAAATATTAAATATGTATATTATTATTATTATTTATTTTAATTCATTATTGATATTGTTAGTATTATTATTATTTATTTAATTATTATTAATTATTAATTTATTATTATTATTTTTTTTATTACTATTTATTATTATTATTATTATTTATTGTTTTTTTTTTTAAAGATTGTTAGCCATCCGACTATTTAATACGGACAATTTCGAAGGTATTATTTTAGCGGGTGTGGATTGTATAAAAGTACTCAACCGTATTAACTTATTCGGTGGCTAATTAATAGGAGTTGTACCAAACACCGGTTTCGTACTATATTATCCTATCCGGTTTCTTATACGGCGTACCAAACGTAGCCTTAGAGAATAGAAATCCTATTCCCAATAGGAAATTGTTTTCCCAACCGGAAAGATACTTGGAATCCAATTAGGATTAGGATTCCTACTTGAAGGCCATTACTGCAGCTATAAATGGAGGGCTGCTGCGCTAGTTTGAGGTGTCCAATCAGTTAGCAAGAAAGGAAGATTGTGTTATACCACTCAAGGTGTTAGAGTGAGAGAATATCAATAGGGCAAAGTTTGTAAGGGAGAAAAGAAAAGAGATAAGAGTGTTTTGTTTCTGTTTCTTGATCTTTCTAGTTGTTCATCAAGCCTTAATTCTAGAGGCTTGGTAAAATAATTCGTTGTACCCATTATTGATATAATGGAAGTTTGTTGTTGCTGCCCCGTGGACGCCGAACCACGTTAATTATTGGTGTTGTTTTTCTTCTTGCTTATTTTCTTCGATTTCCAAAGATTGTTTGTCTTTCCCATTCTTAAACGAAATCACAACAATCACCCTTCCTCTTTCATTATAGGTACTTAAAAAGTTGCCCTCATTAGAGATTTAATTGACATGGCCTTAACCTTTCCAGTTTATTCATTAGTTGATCTAGGAGGACTCTTCTCTTGGGGATTTGTTTAAGCGTGTCAATAGTTACAGACCAATCTTGAGTTTTTATAGGAAACAAATTTCTGATTTTGTTGAAACAAGTGGATTCTCCACTTGTGGATTCTCTCAGTCTGAGTTTCAATACTTGCAAGTTTAACTGGAATTAGGTTAAGTAGATATTAATATTATGTAAGGTTTTGCAGCACATGATGGTGGCAACAACCAATCAACCGAACGGCTTATATTTCTGAGAGCTCATTTGATGGGGTTAACATCACAATGTAGAGGCCCTTCTATTAATGTGGTAGCTCAGCCACTATTCTTTGGTGATGCACTAGAAAATAAGCTTAGTCATATATTCTAGACTTTTTTGACTATACTATAATTAGACCAGCTTAAAATTCCAACTTTTGGCATTGTTGAATAGAAATGACAGCTTCAAGATAACTGCGATTTCTTGTAGAACCTTTGGCATATTTTTGCATAGTTTCATATGAATATCACCCTTCATACTTTAGGGTAACAAGATAAATATTATATTTGGTTGGGAAAACAAAGGAATTTGTTCTGATGAACTTTGAGTAATGTTTCTACTGTGCTCTCATTGTTAATTGAATGCTGGTTCTATAAACTATATTAAATATTAAATGATTTTAACCACAGTGATGTTCTCTTTTACTTGTTCAGTGGTTTCCACGGTATCTATGATGTTGAGCATTTTATCAATTCATTGAGGTATGATGTGAAAATTGTAGAAAAAATACCTGAAATTCGTAAAAAGGGGAAGACCAAGAAGATAAAAGCTGTACAGGTAATAATCTGTATTTATTATCATCACATCCATAATCAGAAATCAATTTGAGTACTAGCTTTGAAATGTTTACTCTTTCTCATTTAAACTTTGTCTCAGCTTCGTCCCCCAAGAGATGCTCCTATCAGTTGGTATACTACAGATGTTCTTGCAAAAATGAAGGAGCATGGTGCTATTTATCTTACACCCTTTTCACATCGTTTGGCAGAAGAAATTGACAACCCTGAGTATCAACGGTTGAGGTGCAGAGTTAACTATCATGCTCTGAGGTTTAAGACGAATATAATGAAGTTAAGTCAATCAATAGTTGATAAGCTTCGGTCACAAGGTCACTTCATGTCCATACATCTTCGTTTTGAGATGGATATGCTGGCATTTGCTGGGTATGTTCTTATCTAATTATTTTTCTATGCTCATGCTTGCATCTCCATGAGGGTGGCGTCAGATGTAAGGTATGGTTGACGTGTTAGCATATGGTAAAATGTCTGCTTGCAAACAAGAATGTGATAGGAGTGAAAAAAGAAAACTAAACGACACACATTCACATGTGGAAATACGCTTGTGTAAACACAGATACATTGGATTAAATAAAATAAAAGATTTGATGGTACTTTTGTAAAATATTTAGGGTGAGGTGGGAGTGGGGGTTCCCTTCATTCTGCTCCTGCCATAGTTTCCAGCATAACTAATGCCCTGAGTGATGTAGGATATAGAATGGTTTGATACTCTTTCATTAGAACGAAAGAAAAAGAGGAAAAAGAGGAAAAAGAAAAACTTAAACAATAATTTAGGAACTACAAATTCAAATTTAGTCTTTTACTTTTAGTATTCATTGGCCAAAACTAAGCTTCCAAGCACGAAAGTGCTACCTATATACACTCACTAAAATGAGGTAAGTTCTTAGTATCCTTACATAAAATGAGGAATGACTAGACTGTTCTCCTTTATATCATGCCATGAATTCTCCTATTTCATAGCCACTAGCTAGGCATGGGGTACTATCTGTTTGTTTCATGAATGATGCAGTTCCTAAGTTCAGATTTTGAAACGTAGTGTTATCTGAGGACTTCTTAACATCTGGTACAATTATTCTGCAGCTGCTTTGATAATTTCAACACCAAAGAGCAAGAGATTTTGAAAAAGTATCGAAACGAAAATTTTGCGCCCAAGAAGCTTGTATACGAAGAAAGAAGAGCCATTGGAAAATGTCCATTAACTCCAGAAGAGGTAATATTATCTTTCCTGTTAATGTTTTTTTATTTGACAGTGAAAAAGTTACTTTGTAGTTATACTGCCAGTATATGTAGCACATCAGGATTAAGAGCTGGAGGGCTGTTACGTTGCGTCATTATCTTGTTATGTTTTTCTTACCATTTTAAGATATCAGGCAATAGCTGACATTTCATCTCTAAAACACTAACAAAGTTATCCCACCCTTTTCTCTGCAGGTTGGTCTTATCTTAAGTGCAATGGGGTTCGATAATTCTACCAGGATATACCTAGCTGCTGGTGAATTATTTGGTGGGGAGAGGTTCATGAAACCATTTCGGGCTTTGTTCCCTCACCTTGAGAACCACAGTTCTGTGGATCCCTCAGAAGAACTTGCAGAAAACACCCAGGGGTTGTTAGGGTCTGCAGTAGACTACATGGTTTGTCTCCTGTCTGATATATTTATGCCTACATACGATGGCCCAAGCAACTTTGCCAACAATCTCCTTGGACACCGCCTATATTATGGCTTTCGGACAACAATTAGACCGGATAGGAAAGCTCTTGCTCCAATCTTCATTGATCGAGAGAAGGGACGGACAGCTGGTTTTGAAGACGCTGTTAGGCAAGCCATGCGCAAGACTAACCTTGGCGGGCCCCACAAGAGGATCTCACCTGAGTCTTTCTATACAAATTCTTGGCCAGAATGTTTCTGCCAGGCATCTCCAAAGAATCCAGCTCATAAATGTCCACCAGACAATGTTTTGGAAATTCTTGACACCCAGTTGAATGAAGTTACTAATGGCTTGGACTCCATGCCCCAATCAAATTCAACTTCTGTGACAGAAAGATGAAAAGTAGTCTCAGTTTTTTTAGTGGGTGATTGTTCCACCACCGTAACGAATCCCTGTATACCTTATTGACAAGGAATGGGTTTCCATAATTATACTCTGCCGTTCGGGTAATCATGATATCCATATTCTTGTTGTGTTTGAATTTTTCCTTATTTAAAATAATTTTCCTTTGTTTTCCCTCTTTGATTAACATTTCCATATTGTTCAATTCATCATTCAGATATTTATGGTCATTTCATTACTCGATCATAGAAATTGATGGTTTTGCATTGGCTGACTTTGTGGTTTTATCTTGTGTGGCTATTTGAGACAGGTTCCACGTTGGTGATTGGAGGCAGTTCTATATTATATGGGGTTCAGACCACGGTGATACAGTATATTGACAAAGAAATTTGACAGATGCATGGGCTGGATGACACACAAAGCCATCAGATTTGTTACGTTTGTGATCTGAAAATATACTTCTGATTTGTGAATTGCGATACTATATGATTTTTGATTGGCCATGTTTCTGTTACGCATGACTAAATTACTAATCATAGTCTAGAGATTTCAGTCTTACCACACTAAAATGCACTTGATACACTTGATATATCTATGTATTATGGAAATCCCTAGTTTTGTCTCTTTGTTTTTGTTTGAGTAACTCGGAAAATAACTGTAGTTTCGTTATATATGTTTGATCTGCGAGTCCTAAGTGTCCTCTGATATTTGCAAACATTGGATCTTTCTTTGGTCTTGGAAGTTCTCTGGCCACTAGGTTGCTACGATTGCTTGGGAGATTTGCCTTACCAAGGTGGAAAGAGGCCTTGGTATAAAAGGTATGACGCAAAGTTAGAACACGTAGATTAGTCACACCACATAGCAATGTGACAGTTACACTGAAAAATTTCTCCTCGTGCTGGGTACTCATACAATCTTGTTATCGATGGCCTCATCCTGTTATCCTCTCTGATATTATGCTCAGTTTTCTTTTGTTGCTGCCTGCCCTTGTTCCTTAGCTATCGAGGTGCCGTTGTTTGCTTTGCTGTAGGGGTTTGGTGCTTTCGTTGGCTGTCTTGGCCTGTGGCTTGGGGTAGACCGCTGGTCTTGTCTAGCCTCTCTTTTGGATAAGAAAGGCTCGTGTCGGGCCGACCATGTCTTTCATTTGATCTCTTAATGGAGTTCCTATGCGTTAGATATTTAGATGCACACATAACATGATCGGACCTCCATACTAAAAACCCTCTTCCTTTTGTTTGAATTATTGCTTTTAGGCTTGTTTTGGTTTTGTTGCTTTTATTTCTGTTTCTTACTGCTCAGCTTCGTTGTCCTCGGCCTGCCTCTTCCTTTTGTTTGGATTGTTGCTTTTAGGCTTGTTTTGGTTTTGTTGCTTTTATTCCTGTTTCTTACCGCTCAGCTTCCTTGTCCTTGGCCTTTTGTCTTCGTTTTCTTTTGCTCTGGCCCCTGTTCTTCCACCAAGCCTGCCTATGTAAATGGTATCCAATTCCACAAAAAAAAAAATAAGAAGAAGAGTGCAGAGAGTGAATACATTTCAAATAATCTCATGTATATAGTCATTTTAAATCGCTTTCATTAATATTTCATCTAGTTATTGTAAATCCATTCAATTTAGTGTTTACTAATTTTTATAGAAAATTTAGCCTTGTTATCGCATTCAAATCCAAATCCAAATCCCTCCTAAAAAAAGCGAAACTTAAGTGGGTGTATTCTAATTATAATTGTGAAGGATTTAAAGACAATTATAAATTCTCGTGTATTCAATTAGAATTTTAAATAATTAAAAAAATGTCGACACAAATTCTAATGTATTCAATTAGAATTTGATATAACTTATCAAATGTCCACATAAATATAGGTGTATTCAAAATCTTATAAATTTTAAATAATTTCATTAAAGAACGGATTTAAGTGAATTTTGGTAGGCCTAGTAAGTGAAAAATATAAATACCAATTGCCATAGCAATTCCATCCCTCCCCTCCCAACATTTGTGTGAATTCTCTCACAGAAAAATAAAAATAAATAAAATAAAAATAAAATAAATATCATTCATCTTCATCCAAGTTTATATATAGAACCAAATAATTTTGGAATCTTCCATTGATGCACATTAAAAAAGACATCTATCATGAAATTATTTGTTCATTAATTAACATGGTTGATGGATGCATCATGCTCTTCTTTGATAAATTCGATTGAACTCTCTGGATTGGATGAATTTATCGATAATCTTCATGCTACGTTCAATGAATTTGATTGATTCATCATGCTCATTTTCGATGAATTCGATTGAACACTCTTCAGATTCAATGAATTCATCAATTAGAATTAGCCCTTAATTTTTTTGATTGATTTGTCATATATAGAACATCATCGACAAATTCATCCTACCCTCCTTCGATATTCAATGAAATGATGAATTCATCAATTACCTTGTTGGGTATATATTCACCGCCTCCATTTGCTGGGTCGACATCTTCACCACCTCCATTCTCAATCTATGGCATATTAATAGATAGGTAGTTTGAGATATTATATATAGTTTAAATAGGAGCAATAGTTCTTGAAATTTACCATAATTTTAGAAATTGTCACTAAACTTCAGTATTAGTTTTCCCCGTTCCTGAACTTTACCATAATAGTTAATTTAGTCACTCCGTCAAAAATTCGAACGGAATCCGTAAGAAAAATCTCACTTGAAATGACGGTTTTGCCCTTTATTTTAACGAATTCCGTTCAAATTTTTTACGGAATGACTAAATCAACTATTGTGGTAAAATACATGGACGGAAAAAACTAATATTGAAGTTTAGGGACGATTTTTAAAATTATGGAAAAATTCTGGAACTATTGCTCATATTCTTCCTTATATATATATATATATATATATATTGATGCGGTAGGAAAAGGTACTGGTGCATTTTGTCGATAAAGATGATTATATGATATTGTTGTGAAAATTGGAAGAATCCAGTAAAAAAAAAATTGGAAGAGGAATATTGAGAGCCAATATCAAATCTGAAGGAAAGGTTATGGAATGAACCTTCATATTTTCTTTATTATAAAAAAATTAAAAAGTAAAAAAAAAAATTAGACCAATAATTCTAACTAATCCAGAAAATCTAATCAAATTTGTATTATATGTGCATATAAATGCATAACAGTCTTTAAATAGAATTTTCACTAAATTCATGTAAGCCTAAGACAATTTTATAAAGTTTCATTAATCCATCACTTCAAAAATGTCATTAGAAATAATTTACTATTCTAATTGAATACATCCCCCTAAGATGTAAGTGGGAAAGAAGATGTAAGCTCAAGTAGCAAATAGTAAGGTTAGGTAAAGCGTAGCTCCATTATGCGATAAAACTTTCCAATTCAATTCCCTTGGATTGTAACAAAAGAAATGCAAAGATGATGCATTAACCCATTTACCCTATTAAGAGGTAAGTAGGCTCTGCCAAGACACCCAATATTGCCAAGCTAACTAAGCTGTGTGCTTATGTACTAACTTCAGCAGAAACAATGAACTAGCATGTTCTTTGTTTTGTTTTATTTTATTTTCGTTCCTCAAATGAGATTTAGGCAAGGCAATCTCATGTCATTATCAATTTCGTCTACCGCCCTTGTACGAATCTATTGAAGGACTTATAGCCTTATGAAAAAAAGAATAAAAATAGCCAGAATCCAGTGGACAAAGCAATGAATCAACATGTATGACTAGTATTCCAAAACAATAACCCACAGCAAACGATCTCACCATTCTAGAATGGGTGGAAAAAACAATTAACAAAAGATGGAAGTCTATTCTAATAAGATGATTAATGTAAGGCATCGGTTGTTACACTAAGAACATATACATCCAGTCATTTACAAACATGGACATCTGAATCACGAAATGATGGGAGAAAAAAAGGAATGAGTGTGAAGAAAATTAGCCTGAGGATTGCACACGCAGCTTGTTAGCAACGTAGAGCAGATGGCTTATGTTTGTTGGAGGATAGTTCTGCAGTAGTTTGAGATTTGAGGTAAAATCACCGGCTAGTAAGCGCCTCCGAATGAGAATCAACATTGCACAACATACTCGAAGAAGGGTTTCCTACAATCAATTAGTTAGCTTCATTAACGACTAGAAACAAATGAATACACAAACAAAAGACAAAAAGCAACCCTACAGGCTGTAGCACCACTTACGTTTTTGGACACAACAAAGGCTCATTACTTAGTCCTCAAGGCCTCAAACATAGGCAACAAACTTTTTTTATAGCCATAGGCAAAAATCTTTACATGATGAGGTTTGATAGCTGAATTGAGTTGCATGTTATTATTGACCATCTAAGGGTCGTGAATAACACCCTGACAGCAATAGAACAAATGAAAGAAAAAGTGATATAAAGTCAGAAAGTATGTAATAATACCTGAGGCCCTTCCGGGTCACTTAAAAGTGTGTCCCAAATGTGAAGGCTATCTGCGAAATTGAATTCCTGGGTTAGGAGGAGAGTGATCCACCTAAATGCATAAAATTGGGGATTGACCTGTCATTTCAAAGTAGGGCCCTGTCAGGCTTATAGAAATATTTTCGTGACCACTGTGAGCTAAATATGATATTCTCTAGCAACCTAAACAAAATATTTGACTAACATTTGGAAAACCATGCATATTAAGCTAAAGAGAATTACATCTAGAGACACAAAATGGACAGTGCACTAAATTCCCTTAAACATTTCCTGCTGATTGGAGTATTGGTTGCTCACTTCATTCCCCTTTTGGCATGGCACAAGCAGGTTCATGTTGTGCCCATGCCTACTTTGATTGGGCTCAGGTCATGCTTTTCCACATGCATATGTGAATTACCACATTCAACCACAGCTTTGATGGCCCGACCATTAGCCACCCAATTTGATAAGAGAAAGACATGTTGAAAGATGGAGACCACAGAATGGAAAATAACAAAAGATACTTGTTAATAATATCTTACTTTGGTTGTGATCTCAAGATGACGCCATAGCTCTTCATCATGTTCCTTCAAAAGCTGTGACAATTTTGTTATTGTGGAACGGATTCCCACAACACTATTATCAAGTTGCTGACAGAAATGATCACGGAAGCCACTCAATAATTCGACAAAACAAAAGAATGTGTCTGCTTCAGCAGAGGCCTACAACTTGACATTGGGAAACCATGAGCAAACCTAACCAAGAATAGTAAATAGAATGACAGTTGAAAAGTGTTAAGTAAAAAAGTATTATGACAATAAACTGATGTACATTATTATGTTCATCAAGATTATCCCTTTCTATGCATTAACCAAATTTAGTGTTCACAATTCAAATCAGTCACCCGGTCAACATTTTCCTCTCCTGTTTGCGCATGTTATGATTAGAAGAACCCCTTTTTGTCATAATTAAGGGTAAACCTGGAAAAGCATGACCATACAGAGTGTTTGACCAGAAGAGCATGCACTTCAATAAAATGAAGGACAATGTCAATATCAGCTCCCTATACTGAGTCCCTAAAAATTGAACCTCACACTCAGATAAACACATAAGAACATGCTATGGTCCGAAATCCAAAGAAAATGTTAAACTTCTAGATTAATTTATAGTTTTAGAAAAAGTGAACTTAAATACGAGGAATACATAGCAGTCTTACCGCATCATCCACATTAGGATCATTTTTGAAAACATAGAACAGTGGTGCCAAAATTTCGTTCATCCCCTGAACATATCTTATACCAGGATTTAGCTTTGCAAATATCACCAGAATGTTCTTCAAAGCATCCTGAAATTGTTACATAGTCAGCCAAATTGCTTGTATTT
The DNA here is from genome assembly GCA_037349345.1 of Oemleria cerasiformis. Taxonomy (NCBI): domain Eukaryota; kingdom Viridiplantae; phylum Streptophyta; class Magnoliopsida; order Rosales; family Rosaceae; genus Oemleria; species Oemleria cerasiformis. The sequence continues at coordinate 3,542,856 of JAZGTL010000008.1, forward strand.
GACAAATCTTGTGGCTGGCTTGTACCATAGTTCGAACCAAAGATCAAGTAAAAACCTGATTAGATTTAGCATCCTGAGAGTCCCCTGAGAAAAAGTGCATGTCTGGATGAGTGCGCTTTACATCTCGGTCAATCTGCTCTATGATCTCTGTGTCCTACATGATTCAAAGTTGGAGTTACATACTGCATAAGAAGGTTTTGCACCAGAAACTGCTACCACCATTCTATAAAAGAACAGCAGGACAAGGAACTATGATTAACACAAAAAGTTGGACTTCTAAAATACATCGAACATATGGCCAAATAAGCTACTTCCTTAAACCTTGATGGTCATAAAAGTGATGTAATGTGAATTATTTATTTGGCATGTGATTTAGAAGCCAACTGCGTTTTCAGACTGACTTTGTGGTTGGAGAGAAAGTTTCATCATGGGAATGGGATGAAAGTTTCAGCCTGTTATGTTAATTCTATGTAATGCAACTGGTTGTCATATATGAGTGGAGAAGGCCATGTGTAATAGTTGTGTAATCAACCTAATTGCCATATGCAAGTTGAGATGCTTTTGCATGTAAATAGAGTTACCAAGAAAAGACTAAAATATCATAAAATGGTGCTATGTTGTATGACCTTTGAGGTTGAGTAATAAGAAAATTCTAAATAACCAATGTGGTTTCCGTATTTAAATCACTGAAATGGAGTGACAAGAGCTTTATATTTCTAAAAGGGCGAGCCCTTGGTCCTAAGATTGAAGATGTTGTATTGCATCACAACTGTCTCTTGCGTATGTTTGCCTCGTGGTCTAAAAGGAGGGTTCTATATAAAAAAAAAAGAAATAGAATTCAAGGGAGATTGGAAGTAATTAGTTATGGCATGTCTTTTAAGAATGCACCACATAATATGATCTCTGATAAATTCCAGTAGCAAAACAAGATTTCCCCAGTTAAGAGAGGAAACCTTTTAAAATTAGTAAAGAAAAGTAAAGTAAAGTTTTTACTACGAGAAGTTAGAATGACTGAGAATAATCAGATAAGAAAAGAAGAGCAAAAGTAATTTGAAAAAGTATTTATTTCTGCTATAAAGGCTTAGTTGAGGGCCCTTGCATCAATTGAGCAAGTAAGTTCATTCGTTAATTACCTGGAAGAACTGATTCCAAACACTGGACTTCCCAAGACTCAATGGGTGCTCCCCATGTGTTATTTCTGATCTTGATAGCAACCCCTTGCCATAAGATTTTGAATCATCATTGTCAAAACTTGTGCAGTCATCCATCTTCCTCGTGATTTCTGACTGACTAGCCAAAGGAAAAATTCAGAAACCCATATTTAACAGATATAAAAATGCACAAGCATATTGTGTCCAGTTTTCATTTTTCACTTTACCAATATTGTTTCGTTAAATTCCCACAAAAAATCTGGCTACGCTGTCTACCAAGAAACATGCAAGATGAAACACTCCAAAACTATTACATATACCATCAGCATTACTATCTATGCTTCAAAGCTATTGAATTTATTTATCCTCCAACATCTCCATTAATTTGAACAATTGCCACAAAAACTTAACCAGTTTCGAGAAAAATGTTAGCCCCATAAAGAAAAGAGTTAGCAGATCCTTCAGATCAAAACAAATGTGCTGTTCTTAACCTGAGTATTATTATTCTTGTTGTTCAGTTTGATCTTCAAAACCCAAACATGAGAATAAAAATGGAGAGGGAAAACAGAAAACATGACTTACAGGATTCATCAAAAGTTCATCTTTAAAATGCTTGTACTGTGACCTCTTTTTAGCTACCTCAGACGACCAAAGCCCCCGATCTGGTGGTAGATATCCAAGTAAAAGCTGCAAGCAACAATTATCCACCCTTAATTAAATCTACTCCCTTGAATGCACCCAGAAAACTCAGAATTATGCACTATTTCACTGTGTCACGCTCCATTGGCCAGCCTTGTAACTCTTGAGTCCTCAATTATCATTCTACCCTTAATAAGCTAAATATATAAGATTGTAACCAGTAATTGGCCGCATTTTCTCTACAAACAAACAATTCCTGAGAAAAAGACTAAATTAATTACAAAACAAATCATAATCACCTTCCAGACCGTAGAACGAATCCCAGCACCATCCGGTATGCCCTGCGATGCAATTCTTTGCAACTCACGCAAATTTATCGACTTCCTTGATAGCTACAAACACAAATTAAAGAAATGCTCCAATCATTCAACACCTACACATACAAAGGCGGAGAGAGAGAGATAGAGAGAGAGAGAGAGAGAGAGGCTAACCTCTGCCAAGAGCTGGGACTGTCTTGAAATATCTTCGGGGGAAGGAGTGGTGTTGTTGTGGTCTTGGTGATCGTAGAGTGAATCTGTAGACTGGGGCTCTGGCGGAGGCTTGTTCTCCTTGGTGGATTTGGGAGGGGGCACAGGGATTGGTGGGTCAACCGCGGAAGGTGGCTCAGAGTCCGAGGTAGAAGAGCTGGTGATGGCAGTGGTCGGCTTGGAGGTGTAGCGTTGCGCGCGATCGTCGTCGAGAGAAGGAGAGGGCGTGGAAGACCAGAGCGAGCTGTTGAGCCATTCTGGGACTCGCTTCTTCACCATTTGAGGTGAATGAAACATGTGATTTAGGGAAATCAAATAGATTGATTTCTAGGGTTTCTGTTTTCGTGAGCTGACGGAGTTTCTTCTTTTGCTAATCTGCTCCTTCTTCTTAATTTGTCGCCACGAGTCTCCGAGGAAGACAACCGGCTGACAGAGACGGGGAGAGATTGATTGAGCTGAGGTGTGTGCTTTGACTTCTTGACAGACAAATCGTAAGATGCCACGCAGCTGCCACTGGTTTTCACATTGACCGTGATGTGATGAGATTGATTAATACAGTTACTAAGTTTAACTCTAACTATATGGCCATCAAGTTCTTGTTAAACTATTTGGTAAAGGAAAATGAAAGGGCAATGGTTGATTATTATGTATATAAAACAACTCGTAAATAAAACTAAAAACTCAAAAAAGAAAAGGTAAAAGTTATAGAGCATTTCTCCTAACCTATTTTTTTTTGTATACAAGGATATTTGAGGAGCGAGGTTTTATTATATATGTTGGCAAGTATTGTTTAAATTAAGAATTAGTTTTGGTTTAGAATTAGGAATTGTTACTTATCTGTTTTGGTTTACTTGGTTCTTTGTTGAATAATGATTAGTTTCCATAGTATTGGGAAAGTTAAGTTGTATTATCCTTTTGGATATAATATTTGTTGCCTATATATGGCTTAGTTTAGGTTTGTAAATTGTAACCCTTCAGTAACCTTTGTAATCACATATAGCAATATATTGATTGGTTCCCAAAATATCTTGCACCCCCTATGGATGTGCGGAGCTTAGTTTCTCCGTGCACCCATAGGCTACGAATTCGCATATTGAGATTTCCGCTGCATTAATTTTAGTTTCGTGTATTTGTTTGGTCGATATGGTATCAGAACAGATTCGATCCGTCTCTTGTACTTTGTTCGTTATGGAGTATCAATTTGACATGGTATCAAAGCAATTTCGATTTCTCGGACCGTCTTTATTACTTTGTTCGTTGGGCTTCCGCAATGGGCCTTCGTATTAGCATCGGCATCAGCATCGCGCACATCAGCACCACATTGGCTTCACATCGGCATTGCATTGTATTGGCATCGCAACGAGAGCGCAGCGCATCGACATCGCATTGGCATGGAATCAGCAACGCATCGACATAGCAACGTTATCTGCATCGGCATCGACAGAAACGTTCTTGGCAAACTCAAGATGCAACATCATGAGTTTGACGGGGGTGTTGGCAAGTATTGTTTGAATTAGGAATTAGTTTTGGTTTAGAATTAGGAATTGTTACTTACCTGTTTTGGTTTACTTGGTTATTTGTTGAATAATGATTAGTTTGCATACTAATGGGAAAGTTAAGTTGTATTATCCTTTTGCATATAGGATTTGTTGCCTATATAAGACTTAGTTTAGGCTTGTAAACTGTAACCCTTTAGTAACCTTTGTAATCGCATATAGCAATATATTGATTGGTTCCCAAAATATCTTGCACCCCCTATGGGTGTGCGGAGGTTAGTTTCTCTGTGCACCCATGGGCTACGAATTGTAACCATTCAGTAACCTTTGTAATCGCATATAACAATAGATTGATTGGCTCCCAAAATATCTTGCACTCCTTATCGGTGTGTGGAGCTTAGTTTCTTCGTGCACCCATGGGCTACGAATTAGCATATTGAGATTTCCGCTGCATTGATTTTAATTTTTTGTATTTGTTTGGTCGATATGGTATGAGAGCAGATTCGATCTGTCTCTTGTACTTTGTTCGTTATGGAGCATCAATTTGACATGGTATCAAAGCAATTTCGATTTCTCGGACCGTCTTTATTACTTTGTTCGTTGGGCTTCCGCAATGGGCCTTCATATTAACATCGACATCAACATCGCATCAGCAGCGCGCACATCAGCACCAAATTGGCATCGCATTGTATTGGCATCGCATCGGCATTGCATTGTATTGGCATCGCATCGGCATTGCATTGTATTGGCATCGCAACGGGAGCGTAAGGCTTCTGCATCACATTGGCATGACATCAGCAATGCATTGGCTTAGCAACAGTAGCTGCATCGGCATCGATAGAAACGTTCTTGGCAAACTCAAGATGCAACATCATGAGTTTGACAGGGGGTGTTGGCAAGTATTGTTTGAATTAGGAATTAGTTTTGGTTTAGAATTAGGAATTGTTACTTACCTGTTTTGGTTTACTTGGTTCTTTGTTGAATAATGATTAGTTTGCATAGTATTGGGAAAGTTAAGTTGTATTATCCTTTTGGATATAGGATTTGTTGCCTATATAAGGCTTAGTTTAGGCTTGTAAATTGTAACGCTTCAGTAACCTTTCGCATATAGCAATATATTGATTGGTTCCCAAAATATATTGCACCCCCTATGAGTGTGCGGAGCTTAGTTTCTCCGTGCACCCATGGGCTACAAATTGTAACCCTTCAGTAACCTTTGTAATCGCATATAGCAATATATTGATTGGTTCCCAAAATATCTTGCACCCCCTATGGGTGTGCGGAGCTTAGTTTATCTTTGAACCCATGGGCTATGAATTCGCATATTGAGATTTCCGCTGCATTGATTTTAGTTTTGTGTATTTGTTTGGTCGATATGGTATGAGAGCAGATTCGATCTGTCTCTTACTTTGTTCGTTATGGAGTATCAATTTGATAATATATACATTGGGTGTCGACCGCGCCCGACGAGAGTTGAACCCGAGACCTCCCACATAACATGTGGAGATGAATACCACTAGGTTATAACACGAAGTGGCTTCCTCGTTGCTCTTTAACCCCACAAAAGGTTAAAACTAACTGATTTTTACATTCTATTTTTAATTTCATGCACTCTTTTAATTTTTTTCACCGTTATATTGAGAAATTAAAATAAAATTAATAGACGATAACAAATGAAGAAGTGAAGAAAGAGAAAACGGTAGTGTGAAAATCACTTCCTAAGGCCAAATTGTATTTAGGCAGCATCATGGTTGGATTCATTATATTATATATATACTAAAGTTAAGTCATAAAATTCACTATTTATCAATAGTGTTTTGACTATTTTGCCCTTATTTTTTTTCTTTTTTCTTTGTTGTGAATAGTAAAATTACAATTTTGCCCTTAGATATTCATTTATCAATATTATTATTATTATTATAAATAATTATTATTAGTTATTACTCAATTTGGGGATATTATCATGTGCCCTAAGTCTAATGAAATATTACGACAATTATTATTACAACAACTATTATTATTATTATATTATTATTTTGTTCGTTAATTAAAAAATATATTAACAAACAACAAATTATTTTGTCGTTTATATAACTTATTAGATTATTAGAGTTTATATTTTAGTTATTGAAAAATAAAATAACATTTTTACCTTTTATATCTCAGAGTCATTATTTAATAGTCTTTATAATTGTTAGATATATATATATATATATATATATATATATATATATATATATATCATTCTTACGGTTAGATATCCAATATTGCTATAATAAATGTAAAATCATGTAAATAAACAAATGATGATGTATGTAAATAGTTATCATCTTTTCAACATTTTCTCATATCCTAAATCTATTTATATATATATATATATATATATATATATATATATATATATCATTTTTTAGAATTCATGTTTATAATCAATTGAACAAACCCCGCAGCAACGCGCGGACAATTCTTGCTAGTTTTTTACTAGGGTTATGATCATCCCAACTTTAGAAATTTTATACTTCTAATTTTGTGTAAGTATCAATCATTCCTATAAGTGAAAAGTTGTTGAGAAAAATAGATGAACTGTTTACATTTTTTGGTTGAATGCTATGATGGAATTTATAATTCATTTAGGTCTTGTGATGAAATTGAGCTGGTTAACCGCTCATTGTATATTAAAATGGTACGTAGAAATAACACTAAACGAATACTTTTAGTGGCAAAAAAAACAACTAATTACTTTTAAAATTGTAAGATTTTCTAGAGTAAGCAATTTATATTTATAGAGTTGCAATTATAATTTCATGGTTATTAATATTAGACACAATGAACAGATTGTATTGTAAAAATTTGTTTATTCGTAATGAAACGTCATTTCCGATAAAGTTTTGAACAGTTTCTCAAAGCAAAAATTTGAAGATTTCTATATTTTATTGTAGTGTAGAATCTCATTACTCAACATATCCTTCTACAAGTTCAAGGTCATTTTTTCATAACTTCCAATCTAATAGTTTAAAGGGCCGTTGAGCAGCTATGAAAATCACGCCTCTACGTTTTGTTGTCTTCTCAAAAACACCAACAAATTGTTATTGAGAGCAAAGCAAGGAGCCAAAGGCAAGCAATATAATTTGATTATGATGTTGGTGGGTCTATCGGTTCGTACTGTAGTATTTGTTCACTCAATTTTCTAAGGTCCACGATTTCACACCATTAATTGCACTTTCCACAACAATACATTATCAGTAGGTCGAGTTCTCACAAGTTACAAGTTATGTGGGAGGTTTAGAATTCGACTCTCGTAAAGAAGAGGTCAATATCCAATGTGTACAATATAATTCCCACGCCCCATATCACTGTATCAAAAGTAGGCCAAGTTCATGAAAAATGGGTTAGGTTTAGGGTTATGGTTAGGCTTAGGATAAGAACGGTCTATTCGGTGGTTTTTCACTGAAAATCACTTCACATTGTTTTTGTGGTGATGTGCAATTGGCATTTCGATGGATTACTAGGTGATGACGAAGTATTTTCATAGGCTGATTAATCACATGACAATCGTCGTTGAACCATATTAGAGCCGGAAATATCCTCGGCAATCATATCATATAAATCAGCAAGTATCCTCAGCCGGAATAACATTCGACTATCATATCACATCTGTCGGAAAATCCCTCGACTGGCATATCCCTAGCCACTAGGGTATCCCTTGGGGTGTGCTAGTCCTGTATCACAACTCTCTGTACTATGCATAAATAGCCTCGCGACCCGGCGGAGCCAAAACTCCTCGATGCCAGAGTCGGAGCACTCAACGAACCAATGGAGTAAAACTCTCGACGCTAGTCGAAGAAACAATAACCAAATATATTGAAGGTTCACCGCCAATAGCGGATCCTAATCCCATATTCTGGTCCACTTCAAATATGTTTATCTTGGAGGTTCACCGGGTTCACCGCCAATAGCGGATCCTAGTCCCATATTCTGGTCCTCCTCAAATATGTTTATCTAGGAGGTTCACCGGGTTCACCGTCAATAGCGGATCCTAGCCCCGGCTCCTAGGCCCCCTCAAATCTGTATTACTTATATTGGAGGTTCACCAGGTTCTCCGTCTCAGCGGATCCTAACCCCGGCTTTCGGGCCCCCTCAAAACTGTATTGTTTATATTGGAGGTTCACCGGGTTCTCCGTCTCAGCGGATCCTAACCACGGCTCCTGGGCCCCCTCAAAACCGTATTGTTTATATTGGAGGTTCACCGGGTTCTCCGTCTCAGCGGATCCTAAACCCGGCTCCTGGGCCCCCTCAAAACCGTATTGTTTATATTGGAGATTTACCGGGTTCTCCGTCTCAGCGGATCCTAACCCCGGCTCCTGGGCCCCCTCAAAACATTCTTGGATCCAAAATCAAGTATTTTTTTTTTTAATCACAAATACGGTTTGAACTCAAAATCATGGACTCTAATAATTACCACGTCAAAACAATATCAAAACCGAATCCAACAACCATGCCATTTCTCACAGCACACTTTCACTGAAATATTGGAAAAACAAATGTCCAGCAATCATTTATAAATTCCAGGAAATCATTGCAACCATACACAACAGTATTTAAATCAAAGATATTGATGCATGCATTACAATTTATAAACCATAAGTCCATTCACAAACATCATCCAACCCAAAATTCATGGACGCTCTAGCCCAAGGAACACATGCACAATAATGACCCAACTACCTTGACTTTCTGAGCTCAAAACCCGTTCTACGGTCAACCATTACCGCTGGGATTGCCCAATCGGGCCCTAAATGAACTCCTATGGCCTCGAAACCAACAAAATCTGATTCGAAACGTCCCAAAACCTTAGTCACGTGCCGCCGTGACATCGGGAACAGTCCCACGCGCCGCCATGCGCCACCGGAAGTACGACACACGCGCCACGCGCCCTCACTCACCGGTCACGCGCCTGCTACAGTGTTTACGCGCCTGGACCGGTCCAACTCGGACCAGCTCGACCTGACCCGGTTCAACTCAATCCGACCAGTTCAACTCAACTGACCGGTTCAACTCGACCCAACCGATTCACTCAACCCGACCGGTTCACTCAACCCGGCCGATTTACTCAACGCGACCCGGTCTAACCCGACCCGACTAATCGCCGGTAACCTACCGGAGAAGACAACCGGACCGCCACCTCCGCCGCCGTCTGGTTAGCCGGAAACTGCCATTTTCGGTCGATTTTCAAGGTTTTCTAACTTCTTCATTTCTTGACTGTTTTTCACGATCCACACATGTAAATTCATCTACTTTTCAATAGGAATCCAAATATGAGGTCAAAGTTCCGAGATCGTACCTGGTCTGGTCGAAAAACGACCGAGAAGATTCAGTCCACCTCCCTCCTCCGTCCGTCGCCTACGGCGTTGCTCCCTCTCCGATAAATACCCTTAAATACTCGTGGGACTCCGGGGAAGATCCTCCCAACCTTAGTTTCGGTTGAATCGAACCGAAATCCGTCCGATGAAAACGGTGGTTCGGTGTTCGCATGGGAAGATTTTCTGGTAGGAGAGAGAGACTACATCGACCAATCTCCCGAGGAGAGAGAAAAATATCTGATATATAGTTCCAACTTTTCCAAAATTACCAAACTGCCCTTGTAGATTCTAGACCCGGAACAAACTCACCGGGTCTCCGTTTTCCACGTGCCGCCTGTCTACGAACTCGTGAGTTCGAGACCTACGCAACGACCCAAGAAAAATTCCAAAAAGTACTGCCAGTCAAAAAGTGACTCCCGAACCCGTCCAAAATCGAGGGTAAAATCGTCCAATTCTCAAAATAATTTAATTTCTGGTCCGGGTCGTTACAAATTTCCCCCCTTACAGAAATTTCGTCCCCGAAATTTCACTAACTCAGGTTAAAGAACCAACCCTTTATTCAGTTCAAGGTCGCTAAAGAGGTAAACGCCTCGGAGGCAACTTGTTAATAGAAATCCTTAAATAATTTGCACACAAGTGTGCTGTATGCAGGAAGTTAACCTAGAGCTCTGATACCACTTGTAAGGTACCTTCCCGAATTTCTCCTCGAAACCCGGAAAGAACCCTTATCCCGTCTGACAGCTCTTTTACCTCAAAATTTTATACCAGGAATACCCTTTATCTTTAAATAATTTTTAGTAAACCTTACAGGGTTCCTGACAGAACCTCTATACTTACTGACCACTCTTACCTATCAAACGTAGGATAGCATACAGGTCAAAGCCCAGACCTCATAATAGTTGTGGGCCAAATTGGAATACCCTCTAACACCAAATGTCAGTAGGTCAGACACTGCTGACACCTCTACTGGAATACCACAAGACAACCGACTAGTCAGATACTTGTGAACCAACAATAATTCGTCACTCTGGGTCACCACCCACACCAACCCATAGACCCGGATGACGAAGTATTTTCATAGGCTGATTAATCACATGACAATCGTCGTTGAACCATATTAGAGCCGGAAATATCCTCGGCAATCATATCATATAAATCGGCAAGTATCTTCAGCCGGAATAACATTCGACTATCATATCACATCAGTCGGAAAATCCCTCGACTGGCATATCCCTAGCCACCAGGGTATCCCTAGGGGTGTGCTAGTCCTGTATCACAACTCTATGTACTATGCATATATAGCCTCGCGACCCGGCGGAGCCAAAACTCCTCGATGCCAGAGTCGGAGTACTCAACGAACCAATGGAGTAAAACTCTCGACGCTAGTCGAAGAAACAATAACCAAATATATTGAAGGTTCACCGCCAATAGCGGATCCTAATCCCATATTCTGGTCCTCCTCAAATATGTTTATCTTGGAGGTTCACCGGGTTCACCGCCAACAACGGATCCTAGTCCCATATTCTGGTCCTCCTCAAATATGTTTATCTTGGAGGTTCACCGGGTTCACCGTCAATAGCGGATCCTAACCCCGGCTCCTAGGCCCCCTCAAATCTGTATTATTTATATTGGAGGTTCACCAGGTTCTCCGTCTCAGCGGATCCTAACCCCGGCTTTTGGGCCCCCTCAAAACTGTATTGTTTATATTGGAGGTTCACCGGGTTCTCCGTCTCAGCGGATCCTAACCACGGCTCCTGGGCCCCCTCAAAACCGTATTGTTTATATTGGAGGTTCACCGGGTTCTCCGTCTCAGCGGATCCTAAACCCGGCTCCTGGGCCCCCTCAAAACCATATTGTTTATATTGGAGGTTCACCGGGTTCTCCGTCTCAGCGGATCCTAACCCCGGCTCCTGGGCCCCCTCAAAATTGTACTGTTTATATTGGAGGTTCACCGGGTTCTCCGTCTCAGCGGATCCTAACCCCGGCTCCTGGGCCCCCTCAAAATTGTATTGTTTATATTGGAGGTTCACCGGGTTCTCCGTCTCAGCGGATCCTAACCCCGGCTCCTGGGCCCCCTCAAAATCGTATTGTTTATATTGGAGGCTCACCGGGTTCTCCGTCTCAGTGGATCCTAACCCCAGCTCCTGGGCCCCCTCAAAACCGTATTGTTTATATTGGAGGTTCACCGGGTTCTCCGTCTCAGCGGATCCTAACCCCGGCTCCTGGGCCCCCTCAAAACCGTATTGTTTATATTGGAGGTTCACCGGGTTCTCCGTCTCAGCGGATCCTAACCCCGGCTCCTGGGCCCCCTCAAAATTGTACTGTTTATATTGGAGGTTCACCGGGTTCTCCGTCTCAGCGGATCCTAACCCCGGCTCCTGGGCCCCCTCAAAATTGTATTGTTTATATTGGAGGTTCACCGGGTTCTCCGTCTCAGCGGATCCTAACCCCGGCTCCTGGGCCCCCTCAAAATCGTATTGTTTATATTGGAGGCTCACCGGGTTCTCCGTCTCAGTGGATCCTAACCCCAGCTCCTGGGCCCCCTCAAAACCGTATTGTTTATATTGGAGGTTCACCGGGTTCTCCGTCTCAGCGGATCCTAACCCCGGCTCCTGGGCCCCCTCAAAATCGTATTGTTTATATTGGAGGTTCACCGGGTTCTCCGTCTCAGCAGATCCTAACCCCGGCTCCTAGGCCCCCTCAAAACCGTATTATTTATATTGGTGGTTCACCAGGTTCTCCGTCTCAGCGGATCCTAACCCCAGCTCCTGGGCCCCCTCAAAACCGTATTATTTATATTAGAGGTTCACCGGGTTCTCCGTCTTAGCGGATCCTAACCCCGGCTCCTGGGCCCCCTTAAAACATTATTGGATCCAAAATCAAGTATTTTTTTTTTAATCACAAATACGGTTTCAACTCATAATCATGGACTCTAATAATTACCACGTCAAAACAATATCAAAACCGAATCCAACAACCATGCCATTTCTCACAACACACTTTCACTGAAATATTGGAAAAAAAATTGTCCAGGAATCATTTATAAATGCCAGGAAATCATTGCAACCATACACAACAGTATTTAAATCAAAGATATTGATGCATGCATTATAATTTATAAACCAAAAGTCCATTCACAAACATCAACTAACCCAAAATTCATGGATGCTCTAGCCCAAGGAACACATGCACAACAACTACCTTGACTTTCCGAGCTCAAAACCCGCTCTACGGTCAACCATTACCGCTGGGATTGCCCAATCGGGCCCTAAACGAACTCCTATGGCCTTGAAACCAACAAAATCTAATCCGGAACGTCCCAAAACCCTAGTTACCCGTCGCCGTGACATCGGGAACAGTCCCACGTGCAGCCACGCTCCACCGGAAGTACGACACACGCGCCACGCGCCCTCACGCGCCGATCACGCGCCTGCTACAGTGTTCACGCACCTGGACCGGTCCAACTCGGCCCAGCTCGACCTGACTCGGTTCAACTCGACTCTACCAGTTCAACTCAACCCGACCGGTTCAACTCGACCCTACCGATTCACTCAACCCAATCGGTTCACTCAACCCAATCGGTTCACTCAACGTAACCCGGTTCAACCCGACCCGACTAATCGCTGGTAACCTACCGGAGAAGACGACCAAACCGCCACCTCCGCCGCCGTCTGGTTCGCCGGAAATTGCCATTTCCGATCGATTTTCAAGGTTTTCTAACTTCTTCATTTTTTGATCGTTTTTCACGATCCACACATGTAAATTCATCTACTTTTCACCAGGAATCCAAATATGAGGTCAAAGTTTCGAGATCGTACTTGGTCTGGCCGGAAAACGGCTGAGAATATTTGGTCCACCTCCCTCCTCCGTCCGTCGCCTACGGCGGTGCTCCCGCTCCGATAAATACCCCTAATTGCTCGTGGGACTCCGGGGAAGATCCTCCCGACCTTGGTTTCGGTCGAATCAGACCGTAATCCTTCCGATGAAAACGGTGGTACGGTTTTCTTACGGGAAGATTTTCGGATAGGAGAGAGAGACTACATCGACCAATCTCCCGATGAGAGAGAAAAATATCTGATATATAGTTCCAACTTTTCTAAAATTACCAAACTGCCCCTGTAGATTCTAGACCCGTAACAAACTCACTTGGTCTCCATTTTCCGCATGCCGCCTGTCTACGAACTCGTGGGTTCGAGACCTACGCAACGACCCAAGAAAAATTCCAAAAAGTACTGCCACTCAAAAAGTGACTCCCGAACCCATCTAAAATCGAGGGTAAAATCATCCAATTCTCAAAATACGGGTCGTTACATCATGTTAGCCTTGCCTACGGATTGTCTTTGCCTGCGAATACAGAGAATGACACACCCCAACCCAGAATGTCCACATGGACATTGTAATTGAGGTATACTAGCCGACACCTGAGCAGTGACGTCCAGATGACGAAAGCCATAAGTGAATCGGTGCGTTTTAGGAGGTCATGTGAAAAGAAATTACTAAAAACTAATTAACAAATCATCGCGACAGTGGAAACGCAGAGCATAGTATCATACTTTGATGATCATAAATTAAAACAACTATCTGAGTAATCCCGATTTTCGAACAGTCACATCCACACTACCAGTGTGAATGCCGTGAACTCCTCGTCGTAATGCGTGCTGTACTACTAAGACCTGAGGGGCGCAAAACAAACAGGTGAGTGGACCTTACAAGTTATTTCAGTAAAAAACAGTAATATAAAATAAGAATATAACTATCCCTTCAGTTTTGTAAAAAAGCTCGAAAGCATACTAAATATAATATAATAATACTCACTCCACAAATAAAACCATGTGAGGTAATCTAGCTTAACAATCTCAAGAACACTATAAAATGTAGAACATGTATCCCACAATCTCTATAATGGCACGAGTCATGCGTACATGACAAGACTGGGTATCATTCACTAGTACCATGACCACGTGAAAGACTAGTGCGAAGCACCATCACCATCACCACATGTCGCCTAGGAGCTCTGGGATAATGCTGGAGCTATTTAATTAGTATAGAGTAAGCGCAAGGTGAACGATCACGTGGAAGACTGGTCTATGGCCTACAGATGGGTACTGATACTAGCGACTCTAAATAGGCATATAGCTAGAATCTCAAACTCGTCAATCACATCTAAGAATAATAGTAAAAAACGACGTTGTCCCAAACTCTACTTGAAAACATAGGTCGAAATAGATCATCTCAAAAGTCATCTCAATCATATACATATTGGTATATAATATCATAAGACGAAGAAAACTTTTAAGTCTTAAGAAGGACCACAACACAACTAATTGAAAAGAGTAAAATCTCAAATAAACACCACACAAACAAGTACATAGTATAGTAGCAAGTAAAAACAGAGTTTAAGAAAGAGGTCCACTCATTGTTAGTCGGGGGATAGAATCACCCGACGGTGCAAAAGCCAACATAAGCTCCAAAACTGCTGTTTCCCCTAACCAAAAGCAAATACAAAGTTTAAGGATAAGTTCAATAATGAAAACTAAAGAAAGCTGTTAGTTCTTTGTTTAGGCAAGTCATTATATTTGGCTTTGCTTGTCATTGTATTTGGCTTTGCTTGTCATTGTATTTGGCTTTGCTTGTCATTGTAAACTTTCTTACTATGTACCTTGCTCAATCTAGGAAGTTAGCATCTCTAGGTCATGATGGTGTTTTATATTGAAGATGGTTGAAGCTGTGACAATGAAGGTATATTGCATTTCATAAGCATGTTTCTACATCAGTTGAAGTGTTTTCTAAAAACGCTGGATGACTAGTCGTCGTTTTTTCAGTTCTTACCATCAGCTGTTAAAACGTTTTTAATTGAGAATTGTTTTGTTTTACTTAGGGGTATTTTTGTCACACTTTGAAAAGTAGCTGTCAAATTGTGTGTTTAGTTGAATTTAAAGGATTGGAAATATAGCCTTGGTGATTGGGGATTCACGAGGTGTGCGTAAGATTTTCGGTTTTCAGAGTTGTGAGTTTCAGCTAGGTGTGTTGAGCTTCCATGGCGTTTTCTGGCTTTTGAATAAAAGTTTTTCAGATCTGATTTTCAAGAGCCCTTAGCTGAGTAAAGATGGTGTTTACAAAGTAGGGCTAATTTGTTGAACGTTTCTTCAAAATTGGTTCTTTGATTTCCAAAACTTGTTTTTTCAAAATCTGTTCACTAAAGAAATTTTATGGGTTTGCTGCTTCATCTGGGTTCGTCAAGAATCATGGCTTGATGAACTCGGATTGAATATTCATGTCGATTTGAAAAATTCTGGGTTTTGAATAATGGTTTTCAAAACTGTTTTTTCATGTGTTCTCAGCTGAGTAAAAATGATTTTATGAAGCAAATTCGTATGTGTTAAATGTTTTATCAAAACCTTTCTTTGATTTTCAAAAATCGATTTTGAAATCTAACTCTTTCAATTTCTTCGAAGGTTTGTTTATTTCTGGGTTCATCAAGGACTATGGCTTGATGAGCTCGGATTGAATGTGTTTTGAGTCTATCATTCAATTATGGTTGCATCCGAGTGTGGATGAATGGAATGAGGATTGCTGAGCTGCTGTCAACGGAGTTTGCAAAGGAGCATAGCTGGATTGGATAAGCTCAAGGTTGCATGAGGTATGGCTGCATATTTAGTTTAGACTAGAAGATTAGAGCATGGAATTACCTAGTATTGAACGTTTATTTTATTGGATTGCCTGGTCAGCAGAGAGACCCTTAGTTTTTTCCTTGAGGAAGGTTTCTGGGTATCAAGCTCTATGTGTTCATATTGTTTACTTTGAATTATTACTATTGTTATTGAATGATGATAATTCCTATGCTCACACACCATCACTTAGAACTAGCACAAGGCTGCCTACATTGACGGAGCCTCTGAGTGCTTAGGGTGTCACTTGTGTGATTGTGATCTTTGCAGGGTGTATGTGAATGATGTGTGTGCATGTGATTGAAATTGTTTGATTGATTGTATCGGGAATTTAGTCATAGTTCAGGTGACTAGTTACCGAAATCTGGTCTTAGAATTGGTATCCAACTTTCAAAAACCCATCTTTGGTTGCTCAAAACGGATCTTAAACAACCCCAAACATACTAAAAAAGTGCTCAGACTATCCAGAACGTCCCGAAACTCGGCCCAAGCACTTCCGAAGGTTCAAAAATGGCCCCACGCGCCGCCACTAGCTGACCGGAGGTCGAGATGTGATCCCACGCTCCGTCACGCGCCGACCCGAGGTGTCACGCATCTCTAAGTGCACTTACGCGCTTGCTGACTGTGTGGCCACGTGGGCCACTTACCGGTGACCATCGCCGCCGTACGTCTCTTCCGGTTTCTGAAAATTTTGCCAGAAAACATCTCGAACTCCAATTTCAACCTAAAGACCACTACTTGACTCGAATTTTAACCAGGATTCCAAAAATGTTCCTCTTGAAGCTCGGTTCCAAATGGAAACCCTTGAAATCACATGGGAATACACGGTGAACTCCAAATATTCCCAATTTCCAGCCAAGTTCTTCCGTCGTCCAATCCTCCACCAAAACACCCCTGCAAATAGTCAATCCTCAAGTATTTCTCGCTAGAAATCCAAAGGAATCATAATCGAGTCCAACCATTACCTAAGATGGCTGGAAAACGCGAAAAGCTCGCTAGATTTCGATGAACACACCTAACTCCGTTGTTGGTCCAAACCTCGCCAAAAACGACATGCAAGGGTCAATCGCTACCTAAACGACCTAAGGAAGCTAATGGGATCAAAATCGTGGTTTGAAAATACCTGAACAAGTTGGAAACTATTCGGAGAGCATTGAGGCCACCCTTTGTTTTCTCCTCGACTCTCTCGCCAATGTGGAGGTTAACACGGTTGGGTTCGCCTCATTAGGGCCCGTCATTGGGTGGTGGCTATGAGGTATGGGTCATCGGATTTTGTTAGTGGTGGAGGTCAGTTTGGTGGCTTTGTTTGGTTTTTTCTTGGTCGCACTCGAGAAGAAGTGAGAGTGAGTAAGAAAGAGATGGGAGATGAGAATGAGTGATAAGTCATAATTGACCCTTAGAATGGACTTGGGTGGTACTTTGGGCCTAACTGATTTTGGGCTCAAGGTACACAAAACCCAATTAATTAAATAGTCAAGGCCCGAACAACAACTCTTAGGGGGAAATTGGTCATTTTGAAATTCTGATTTCAAGTTTACGGAACTGGATGTAACAGAGAATGAGAAGTTTGGTCGCTGGAAAACATTGGTGAAGGATTTGTATTGCATTAATCCAACCAAGGGTCTCAAGGGTCGTGTTTTTGGGCTGGGAACTAATGCCCAAGCCCGGAGAGGGAATACGCCTAATTTACTATATGCTTATGCGGCGGTTCGTTCTTTCCATATGGCGTTCGACGTAGGGGAGTCGGACTCTGGAATGGTATTGGAGGGTCTAGTGGAGTCTGTTGTAGTTGACGTGGCTAGGAAAAAATAAAAGGTGGAGGATGGTTCTCTACCGTTAGAGACTCCAGGGGTAGCCATTGTGTTAGGACCCGTCCCGAATTTCCCCTCGAAACCTGGGAAGAACCCTGATCCCGTCTGACAACCTAAGAACAAGTTCCCAAAATACCCTTCAATCCTTACAAATATAATAATAATAATAATAAATACTTCCACTTGTCAGACAAGGGATTCAAGCACTCAATAATTCCCGTAATTAATGACCAATACAATACAATATAATATCAGAGCGTCTAAGTAGGATCAAGAGTAAAATTTAGATATCCTACTCAAATATAATTACACAGCGCAGTCGAAGTACTAATGCCTCTGCCTCGAGATCAGTGTTTGCGTCAACTCTATTCAACTGCCTGAAGGGGTTTTAAACACAAAAGTTGTGAGTGGACAAAAATAATCATTTATAAATTCCTTTTCGAGAAAATACGTTTCTTCCCCTCCATTTATAAAATCATGCATGCATAACATAAAACAATTTATCATACTAAAACATCATATGTAAATCACCAAAAATTCTCATTTCTCTTTAAAACCACATAGTTGGACTCACATAAAATCTGTATAATAAAAATACCTCGTGATCCACAATTTGGTTTGAAAACTCTCTTCAAAGGAGTTTAAAATCATTTAATTTAATCTGGACACAAAATATCTCAAATTCAAATCATTTCGTTCAATCCGACACATAATATCTCAAATTTTCACTGTTCCCGACATATCCATAACACACCAGGGTATCCCTTGAGATGTGTTCAAATATGTACAACTCTGTGTACCATATGTACTATCTGTACTCTCTGTACTATCTGTACAATCTGTACTATGCATAGACAGCTTCGCAACCTGGCGGAGCAAGGCCCCTCAACACCAAGGTCCGAACCCTCAACAACTGGTATAGCAAGGCCCCTCAACACCAGTCAGAGCAACAATAACCATCGGGACGGGAACCAGTGAATCAAATCCATACTTCGAAATATTTGTTTCGCGGCCTAAGCCAAATTCTTTGAAATATCATTTTATGGCCAAAATCGGTAAAATCATAATTATGAGTCTAAACCCAAATCACATACTCAAATAGTTACCACGTCAAAACGATATCAAAATCGAGTACAAAAACCAGGCCATTTCTCAAAATACACTTTCACTGAAATATTGTAAAACATGTGTCCAGCATCATTTCTAAAATCCAGAAATTCATTGCATCCATACATAACAGTATTTAAATCAAAGATACATTTATGCATGCATTACAGTTTATAAATCAAAGTCCACTCACAAACCTGTTCAAGCAAGCTCAATCCCGAACTGTACGCTCCCCTGAAGTTCTTGGAGCAGTATCGCCTGTCCAAATTAATAATCGGGATTACCAGCTAATAATAAGAACCTTAAATATAAACCCCCTAAACCCCGGGAGTCTAACTATGCTGGCCTAGAAAACGCAGCAACTTTAAAACATCCGAAACAACCCCTAAACGATGTCCGATCGACTCAAAACCTGCGCCAACAGGTCCGAAACGTCAAAAACAATGTGTCACGCGTCACCGTGACCTCAGACTCGGCCCCACGCGCCACCACGCGCCGACGGAAGGTCGTAACACGCGCCCACGCGCCGCCACTCGCCTGCTACAGTGTTCACGCGCCTGAACCGGTCCAACCCTGTTCGGCTCAACCTGACCCGGTCCAACTCGACTCGACTGGTTCAACTCGACCCGACTGGTTCAACTTGACCCGACCGGTTCACTCAACCCGACCGATTCAACTCGACCCGACCGATCACCGGCGACTCGCTGGAGAAGACGACCGGCTGCCGTCGCCGTCGCCGGTAGCTGGCCGGAGAAGATGACAGGCAGCGCCGTCGCCGCTGTCTGGTTTCGCCGGAATCCTCCATTTCCGTCTGAAACTTCAAGCTTTGCTAACTTCCTCAAAACTCAACCATTTTTCACAAATTTTATGTCTAAATCTATCTACTCGAACCCAGGAATCCAAATATGACCTCAAAACCACAAACACGTACATGTGCTAGCCGGAAAATCGATCGGAAGGTCTGAAACTTCCTATCCTCTGTTCGGCTTCCTCCGTGGTCCTCTCCTTCGATGGTTGGTACGGTTGTGATCGTGGGAAGGAGTAGAATACGATTAGTTGATCAAAACTGGAAGTTAAAGCCTTGAAATCAAAGTTGACTTTGTGGATTTTTGGATGATTTTCGCACGGGTTCGGGTGGTTTGTGTTTTTCCTTGTTTCAAAGAGAGGATGAGTGACTGATAATGATAAGGATGAAATGAAGATGGATCAGATTACACTGATTTGGGGGTTAAAAATATCTACCCCAAGTCAAAAATTACCAAAATGCCCTTGCACATCTAGACCATAACTTTCCTCCACGAACTCCGTTTTCCGTGTGCCGCCTGTCTACGAACTCGTAAGTTCGAGACCTACGCAACGGTATCCAAAACACCACCGAAAATGTTTCGAAACAAAACTTGATTTTCACGCCCCTTTACAAGCAAGGGTAAAATCATCATTTTACATAAATAATTTATGTATATCCAATAATTGAAATTCCGGGTTGTTACAATCTACCCTCCTTAAGAAATTTCATCCTCGAAATTCAACTCTACCCTTGGAACAAATAAGGATATTGCGCCTGCATTAGTTCCTCAGTTTCCCACGTGGCTTCCTCCAGGTTATGATTCCTCCACAACACTTTAACTAGAGGAATACTCTTTCTGCGCAATACCTTCTCTTTCCAATCCAAAATTTGCACCGGTTGCTCCTCAAAGGTCAAATCATCCTTCAGCTCAAGTGGCTGCTCTCCCAATACGTTAGATTCATCAAACAGATATTTCCGGAGCAAGGATACATGAAAAACATTATGAACTCTGGATAATTCCGATGGTAAAGCAAGACCATATGCCACTGGTCCTATCCTCTCCAGAATCTCATACGGACCAATGTAGCGAGGACTCAGTTTTCCTCGTCTACCAAAACGTACCACTCCCTTCCAAGGAGATAGTTTCAAGAATACCCAGTCACCTACCTCAAACTCAAGGTCTCTGGTTCTACGGTCTGCATAGCTCTTCTGGCGATCCTGAGCTGTCTTCAACCTTTCTCTGATGATCCTTATTTTTTCCTCAGTCGTATCAACCAATTCTGGTGTTAACAGTTTCCTTTCACCCACTTCGTTCCAGCATAACGGTGTCCTGCACTGCCTCCCATACAGTGCCTCGAAAGGAGGCATCCCAATACTCGACTGATAACTATTATTATAAGCAAATTCCATCAGAGCCAGGTGTGAATCCCAGTTCCCTTTAAACTGTAGTACACAAGCTCTCATCATATCCTCCAAAACCTGGATTGTCCTCTCAGACTGACCATCCGTCTGAGGATGAAAAGCTGTACTAAAATGCAAGGTAGTGCCAAAAGCCTTCTGCAAACTCCGCCAAAACCTGGAGGTAAATCTAGGATCCCTGTCCGACACAATCGACTCTGGAGTCCCATGTAGCCGTATGATCTCATCAATGAACAATTTGGCATACCGACTCATCCGAAAATCTTCCCGCACTGGCAAGAAATGTGCAGACTTCGTGAGTCTATCAACAATTACCCATATCCCATCATGTCCCTTCTGTGTCCTTGGAAGTTTATACACAAAATCCATCATAATGTGATCCCACTTCCATTCCGAAATAGGTAATGGTTGAAGTGCCCCTTATGGTTTCTGCCTATCTGCTTTCACTTGCTGACACGTCAGGCATCTACTCACAAACTCAGCAATTTCCTTTTTCATCCCAGTCCACCAATAGTATTTCCTTAGGCTATGATACATCTTGGTACCTCCTGGATGCATAGCGTAAGCCGAACTATGAGCCTCTTCAAGAATTTCCCTTTTTAGTTCCAGCCCATTCGGTACGCATAATCGGCCATCCCTAACCAAGGCTCCATCATCCCTAAGCGCATAGTCCTGCCTGTTTCCAGCCTCCAACTCCATCCTGATAATGCACAATGTAGGATCCTGGAGTTGAGCCTCAATAATCCGATCAATCAGAACAAGCCTCACATGGAAACTAGCCAACAAAGCCCCCTGGCTATCCATGTCCAGTACTATCCCTGCTCTACGGAACTCTACCAGTAACGGTAGGTAGATTGTATGCAAATGGGCCAAAGAACCCATGGATTTCCTGCTCAATGCGTCCGCCACAACATTGGCCTTCCCTAGATGGTACTCTATAGTACAATCATAATCCTTTATTAGCTCAAGCCATCTTCTCTGCCTCAGATTCAGGTCCTTTTGGGTGAACAAGTACTTTAAACTCTTATGGTCGGTGAATATCCGACACGTCTCCCCATACAAATAATGTCGCCAGATTTTCAATGCATGCACCACTGCAGCTAATTCCAAATCATGTGTGGGGTAATTCAACTCATGGGGTTTAAGTTGTCTAGAAGCATACGCTATCACCTTTCCATGTTGCATCAACACACAACCTATACCCCGCAATGAGGCATCACTATACACCTCGAATCCCCCAGTATCATCAGGAAGGGTCAATACTGGAGCAGAAGTCAACCTCCTCTTCAGCTCCTGAAATCCCTGTTCACAATCAGCTCCCCAGTCAAACTTGACTCCTTTCCTCATCAACCGAGTCAACGGCCCTGCTATCGTAGAAAATCCTTCTACAAACCGTCGATAATATCCTGCCAAACCCAGAAAACTCCTCACCTCTGTCACTGTCCTCGGTTGCTCCCAGTTTGCCACTGCCTCAACCTTTTGGGGATCTACGCTGATACCCTCAGTCGAAATCACATGACCTAAGAATCCAACTTCGGTCAACCAAAACTGGCATTTACTGAACTTGGCAAACAAATGCTTTTTCCTAAGCATATTCAGCACCAACCTTAAGTGTTTCTCATGTGCCTTAGCACTCCTCGAATACACCAAGATGTCATCGATGAACACAATCACAAACCGATCCAAATACTTTTGAAACACCCTGTTCATCAAATCCATAAATGCTGCTGGGGCATTAGTCAACCCGAAAGGCATCACCAGGAACTTATAATGACCATAACGAGTCCTGAAAGCTGTTTTCTCAACATCCCCTTCTCTGATCCTCAACTGATGGTACCCGGATCGAAGGTCAATTTTCGAAAAATATCTTGCCCCCTTAAGTTGATCAAACAAATCATCTATCCTTGGAAAAGGATACTTATTCCGCACCGTAGCCCTGTTTAGCTTCCGGTAGTCGATACACAATCTCAGACCACCATCATTTTTCCTCACAAATAACACTGGTGCACGCCAAGGTGTAACACTTGGGCGAATAAATCCCATATTTACCAAATCCTGCAACTGAGTCTTCAATTCTCGCAATTCAGTCGGTGCCATTCTATACGGTGCCTGTGAGATAGGTTGAGTACCTGGCAAAAGCTCTATGGTGAACTCAATCTCCCGGTGAGGTGGCAATCCCGGAAGATCATATGGAAACACATCAGAGAACTCACTCACCACTGGAATATCCTCCACTCTCATCGGAGTATCCCGAGAATCAAACACATGAGCCAAATAACCCTCACAACCTTTCCTCAGCAATTTCTCAGCGGTTAAAGCTGATATCACTCCACAGGGTAGTACCCTACGATCTCCCCTGAATGTAAGTTCCGGTAAACCTGGACTCCGGAAATCCACTCTCTTGTCATAACAATCAATAGAGGCATGGTGCATAGTCAACCAATCCATCCCCAGAATCACATCAAAATCAAAAATATCTAAGGGGATTAAATCTGCCTCTAATGCATGACCTTCCACTAACACTGGACAACTACGAATCACGAGATTCGCCACTAACATATTCCCAGTAGGAGTACTAATACCCATGTCCCAACCAATCGGAGACAATTCTCTATCAGCAAACAATGTAAAACCCCGAGAAATGAAAGAATGAGTCGCCCCAGGATCTATTAAAACATAAGCATCACGGTTAAAAATAGATAACGTACCCGTGACCACATCTGGTGCTGCTCGGGCCTCCTGTTGCGACATAGCAAACACTCGGGCTTGTGTATCCAAAGATCGACCACGACCCCACTGTCTGCCTCTGGCCCTGTTGGACCCACGGGCCCTGTTTGTCCAATTGGCCCGGTTGGCCCCACTGGATTGACTCTGACTTCCAGCTGCAAAACCGGACGTCTGAAATGTCCTCTGTTCAGTAGCACCCCGCCCCCAGGATCTACTGGCCGGATAAAGATGTGGGCAAAATCTCTTTATGTGACCAATCTCCCCACAGAAGAAACATCCGGTGCCACCAGAGCTGCCACTCAGCCTTCTAGTTGACTGCACTGAAGCACCACTAGAACGGGTGGATGACTGGGGTGCCTGTCTGGCTCCGCCACTGCCTGATCCGGATCCCTCACCCCCAGTAGATCCAGAGCTGAAACTGCCTCTCTTGGACGGTCCCTAACTAGAGGCTCCAATATCCCAGCGATCCCGGTGTCGCCTGGAACCCCTAAACTGCTGTTGGACTGGCACACCCATGCTCAACTCTACACTAGCTGCAGCGTCAGACGCTTCTCTCAATGAAGTATGGGCTGCAGCCGTTACCGCTGACCGAAGTTTGCCCCTTAGCCCATTTTCAAATCTGCGGCGTCTGTCCCTCTCGGTTGCCACTAGAGCTGGTGCAAAATGAGCCAACTCTATGAATTTATGCTCATACTGAGCCACTGTCATATCTCCCTGCTGTAGGTGCAAGAACTCAGCCTCCCTGGCATCTCGGTACGAGCAAGGATAAAATTGCTCAAGGAACTTCTCCCGAAAGGTCGCCCAGGTAATTGTACTGACTTCCCAACCTGATGCCTCTAATGCGTTCCACCAATGATAAGCGGAACCACCCAGCATAAAAGTGGCTAACAGCACCCTGTCCCCTGAGGACATCTCATAACCGAGAACACTCGCTCTAAACGAGTAATCCACTCTATTGCATCATCTGGGCTAGAGTCGCCCATAAATATTGTAGCCCCTAATCTCTGGGCTCTCTCAATGTCTGAACCTTCAGTAGCAGTCCTACTCTGAAGTACAGAAGTCAAAGTGTGACCCAATTGTTCCAGTGTTTGCCTCATATCAGGCTCCACTGCAGGTTCAGGTGTGTCCCCAATATTTTCCGACTGTTGACGGAACTCGCGTCTCGGAGGCATTACGCTGTTAAGAACTATACCAAAATAATTGTACACGTAGTGTACAGTCTACAGGAATTTAACCTAGTGCTCTGATACCAATTGTTAGGACCCGTCCCGAATTTCCCCTCGAAACCCGGGAAGAACCCTGATCCCGTCTGACAACCTAAGAACAAGTTCCCAAAATACCCTTCAATCCTTACAAATATAATAATAATAATAAATACTTCCACTTGTCAGACAAGGGATTCAAGCACTCAATAATTCCCGTAATTAATGACCAATACAATACAATATAATATCAGAGCGTCTAAGTAGGATCAAGAGTAAAATTTAGATATCCTACTCAAATATAATTACACAGCGCAGTCGAAGTACTAATGCCTCTGCCTCGAGATCAGTGTTCGCGTCAACTCTATTCAACTGCCTGAAGGGGTTTTAAACACAAAAGTTGTGAGTGGACAAAAATAATCATTTATAAATTCCAAAGGAATCATAATCGAGTCCAACCATTACCTAAGATGGCTGGAAAACGCGGAAAGCTCGCTAGATTTCGATGAACACACCTAACTCCGTTGTTGGTCCAAACCTCGCCAAAAACGACATGCAAGGGTCAATCGCTACCTAAACGACCTAAGGAAGCTAATGGGATCAAAATCGTGGTTTGAAAATACCTGAACAAGTTGGAAACTATTCGGAGAGCATCGAGGCCACCCTTTGTTTTCTCCTCGACTCTCTCGCCAATGTGGAGGTTAACACGGTTGGGTTCGCCTCATTGGGGCCCGTCATTGGGTGGTGGCTATGAGGTATGGGTCATCGGATTTTGTTAGTGGTGGAGGTCAGTTTGGTGGCTTTGTTTGGTTTTTTCTTGGTCGCACTCGAGAAGAAGTGAGAGTGAGTAAGAAAGAGATGGGAGATGAGAATGAGTGATAAGTCATAATTGACCCTTAGAATGGACTTGGGTGGTACTTTGGGCCTAACTGATTTTGGGCTCAAGGTACACAAAACCCAATTAATTAAATAGTCAAGGCCCGAACAACAACTCTTAGGGGGAAATTGGTCATTTTGAAATTCTGATTTCAAGTTTACGGAACTGGATGTAACAGAGAATGAGAAGTTTGGTCGCTGGAAAACATTGGTGAAGGATTTGTATTGCATTAATCCAACCAAGGGTCTCAAGGGTCGTGTTTTTGGGCTGGGAACTAATGCCCAAGCCCGGAGAGGGAATACGCCTAATTTACTATATGCTTATGCGGCGGTTCGTTCTTTCCATATGGCGTTCGACGTAGGGGAGTCGGACTCTGGAATGGTATTGGAGGGTCTAGTGGAGTCTGTTGTAGTTGACGTGGCTAGGAAAAAATAAAAGGTGGAGGATGGTTCTCTACCGTTAGAGACTCCAGGGGTAGCCATTGTGTCAGGACCCGTCCCGAATTTCCCCTCGAAACCTGGGAAGAACCCTGATCCCGTCTGACAACCTAAGAACAAGTTCCCAAAATACCCTTCAATCCTTACAAATATAATAATAATAATAATAAATACTTCCACTTGTCAGACAAGGGATTCAAGCACTCAATAATTCCCGTAATTAATGACCAATACAATACAATATAATATCAGAGCGTCTAAGTAGGATCAAGAGTAAAATTTAGATATCCTACTCAAATATAATTACACAGCGCAGTCGAAGTACTAATGCCTCTGCCTCGAGATCAGTGTTCGCGTCAACTCTATTCAACTGCCTGAAGGGGTTTTAAACACAAAAGTTGTGAGTGGACAAAAATAATCATTTATAAATTCCTTTTCGAGAAAATACGTTTCTTCCCCTCCATTTATAAAATCATGCATGCATAACATAAAACAATTTATCATACTAAAACATCATATGTAAATCACCAAAAATTCTCATTTCTCTTTAAAACCACATAGTTGGACTCACATAAAATATGTATAATAAAAATACCTCGTGATCCACAATTTGGTTTGAAAACTCTCTTCAAAGGAGTTTAAAATCATTTAATTTAATTTGGACACAAAATATCTCAAATTCAAATCATTTCGTTCAATCCGACACATAATATCTCAAATTTTCACTGTTCCCGACATATCCATAACACACCAGGGTATCCCTTGAGATGTGTTCAAATCTGTACAACTCTGTGTACCATCTGTACTATCTGTACTCTCTGTACTATCTGTACAATCTGTACTATGCATAGACAGCTTCGCAACCTGGCGGAGCAAGGCCCCTCAACACCAAGGTCCGAACACTCAACAACTGGTAGAGCAAGGCCCCTCAACACCAGTCAGAGCAACAATAACCATCGGGACGGGAACCAGTGAATCAAATCCATACTTCGAAATATTTGTTTCGCGGCCTAAGCCAAATTCTTTGAAATATCATTTTATGGCCAAAATCGGTAAAATCATAATTATGAGTCTAAACCCAAATCACATACTCAAATAGTTACCACGTCAAAACGATATCAAAATCGAGTACAAAAACCAGGCCATTTCTCAAAATACACTTTCACTGAAATATTGTAAAACATGTGTCCAGCATCATTTCTAAAATCCAGAAATTCATTGCATCCATACATAACAGTATTTAAATCAAAGATACATTTATGCATGCATTACAGTTTATAAATCAAAGTCCACTCACAAACCTGTTCAAGCAAGCTCAATCCCGAACTGTACGCTCCCCTGAAGTTCCTGGAGCAGTATCGCCTGTCCAAATTAATAATCGGGATTACCAGCTAATAATAAGAACCTTAAATATAAACCCCCTAAACCCCGGGAGTCTAACTATGCTGGCCTAGAAAACGCAGCAACTTTAAAACGTCCGAAACAACCCCTAAACGACGTCCGATCGACTCTAAACCTACGCCAACAGGTCCGAAACGTCAAAAACTACTTGTCACGCGCCACCGTGACCTTAGACTCGGCCCCACGCGCCACCACGCGCCGACGGAAGGTCGGAACACGTGCCCACGCGCCGCCACGCGCCCTCACGCGCCGGCCACTCGCCTGCTACAG
Source organism: Oemleria cerasiformis (assembly GCA_037349345.1). NCBI lineage: Eukaryota > Viridiplantae > Streptophyta > Magnoliopsida > Rosales > Rosaceae > Oemleria > Oemleria cerasiformis. The sequence goes on from JAZGTL010000008.1 coordinate 3,570,735, forward strand.
TGTTCACACGCCTGAATCGGTGCAACCCGGTTCGGCTCAACCTGAGCCGGTCCAACTCGACCCGACCGGTTCAACTCGACCCGACTGGTTCATCTCGACCCGACCGGTTCACTCAACCCGACCGGTTCAACTCGACCCGACTGGTCACCGGCGACTCGCCGGAGAAGAGGACCGGCTACCGTCGCCGTCGCCGGAAGCTGGCCTGAGAAGATGACCGGCAGCGCCGTCGCCGCCGTCTGGTTTCACCGGAATCCTCCATTTCCGGCCGAAACTTCAAGCTTTCCTAACTTCCTCAAAACTCAACCATTTTTCACAAATTTTATGTCTAAATCTATCTACTCGAACTTAGGAATCCAAATATGACCTCAAAACCACAAACACGTACCTGTGCTAGCCGGAAAATCGATCGGAAGGTCCGAAACTTCCTATCCTCGGTTCGGCTTCCTCCGTGGTCCTCTCCTTCGATGGTTGGTACGGTTGTGATCGTGGGAAGGAGTAGAATACGATTAGTTGATCGAAACTAGAAGTTAAAGCCTTGAAATCAAAGTTGACTTTGTGGATTTTTGGATGATTTTCGCATGGGTTCGGGTGGTTTGTGTTTTTCCTTGTTTCAAAGAGAGGATGAGTGACTGATAATGATAAGGATGAAATGAAGATGGATCAGATTACACTGATTTGGGGGTTAAAAATATCTACCCCAAGTCAAAAATTACCAAAATGCCCTTGCACATCTAGACCCATAACTTTCGTCCACGAACTCCGTTTTCAGCTTGCCGCCTGTCTACGAACTCGTGAGTTCGAGACCTACGCAACGGTATCCAAAACACCACCGAAAATGTTTCAAAACAAAAATTGATTTTCACACCCCTTTACAAGCAAGGGTATAATCGTCATTTTACATAAATAATTTACGTATATCCAATAATTGAAATTCCGGGTTGTTACACATTGTTTCTCGAGATGGCCCTGGCCTAGGCGTTAAGGGTGAGGATATGCCATTATCGGCTCCTTTGGTGAGTATTTCTGGGTCACTAGGAGGTGCTCAACGTACTGAGACGGTAGCTGGTGATGGTTGTGGAAAGGAGGTGGGGCTTGGTTCCCAAAAAGCTAAGTAGGGAAACGGGAGACATCGGGGATTTTGTGTTGGGATGCCCCGGACGAAGCAGAGTCCCCAAAAGAAGAAGTTGTATGGATTATGATGCCTCATCATCCAAGGCTAGTTCATTGGCTCGGAACAACATTGTGTAGTTTTCCACGAACGAAATGGAGTCCAAAGAGGGGACCCATAATGAGAAATGAGTGTCATATGTTGGAACGTCTGTGGGCTGGGATTCCCATGGGTTCAACGTGCTTTGAAATATTTTGTCTGGGCGAAAAAACCAAGTTTGATATTACTAATGGAAACGAAGAAGACAGTAAGACAAATGGTTGTGATAAAGTACCAACTAAGGGTTACTGAAGAGTTTTGTATGGGTCGTGTGGGTTTCTCGGGAGGGCTACCTCTGCTTTGGAAGGGGTTGAGGTAACGGTCATGTCCTATTCTGTAGGACATATTGATGTTTTTATTAAGGGTGTTGGCGACCGCCCCTTTCGGTTCACTGGTTTCTCTGGTAATCTTGAGGTTCGAATGAGACACTGCTCGTGGAACCTTCTCCGCGTTTGAACTATGATGTTGGTTGCCCATGGATGGTGGGTGGTGCTTTCAAAGAAGTTGAGTCAGCGCTGATGAACATTTGGGACAAAGAATCCGGCCTTTAGCCCAAATGCAGGATTTTTGTGGGGCTCTTGATGATTGTGGATTGATGTAAGTGCAATTTAGAGGGCATAAGTATACCTAGTCTAATAGATGGAACAACAATGGGTTAGTAAGAGTTCAATTGGATAGAGTGGTGGTTAATGATGCTCTCCGTCAATTTTCACCTTCAATATTGACTTCACCTAAATTCCTGGGTTTCTGACCATCTCCCTATCCTAACTGTCCTAGCTGTGAGTTCACCTCCATATGTGCGGCGTCAATGTTTTTTCGTTGAACATATGTGGACTCAGGTTGAGGATTCTGAGGAGGTTATTACTGCTGCCTAGGATGAAGGTTCAAGCTCGGTGGTGACAAAACTTGAGAAGTGCAAGATGTCTCTCTCACGGTACAGTAGGGACACCATCGAGAACATTCCTGCGAAAATTAGGAAGCTCCAAGCCAAACTTGATGATCTATGTCCAGCTTGCCCTTCTGACCGTGAGCGGCAAAGCTTGATTCTTTGAAGGCTAAGGAAGAGCTTCTTTGGTGACAAAGGTCGCGTGTTTCTTGGCTTCATGAAGGTGACCGGAACAAAAAATTCTTCCACCAATCTGCAAAAGAAAGAGGAAGACGAAACTTAATCAGTGGAGCGTATGATTCCAATAATGTGTGGCAATCAACGGATGGGGGTGTTGGTAAGGTCTTTGTGAATTATTTTCAGCAGCTATTTGGTACTTCAAGAGGAAGGAATATTGAAACTGTTTTGGTAGCCACCAAACCCGTGGTGGCAGTCGGTCAGAATGCTGACTTGTGCAAACCTTATGGTCGTGATGATGCCAAAACTGCCCTATTTCATATGTTTCCAACTAAAGCTCCCGGGGTTGATGGTATGCCAGCTTTATTTTTCCAAAAGTATTGGGGTGTGGTGAGGGATGATGTGGTCTCCTTTTGTCTTTCTGTCTTAAACGATGGAGTGAGAGTCCGGGAGGTTAATCACACACTCATTTCTCTTATTCCAAAAGTGGACAATCCAACAAAGGTTACGAAATTTAGACCTATTGCCTTGTGTCTAGTTATTTAGAAGATTATCTCTAAGGCCATTGTGAACCGGTTGAAGCAAATGATGTCCTCGGTAATTTCAGAATACCAAAGTGCCTTTGTGTCTTCCAGGTTGATTACTGATAATATTATTGTTGCTTTTGAATGCATCAATGATATCCGAAGGAGGGGGTAATAACGCTTTGAAGAAAATGATTTTGAAATTGGATATGTCGAAAGCTTATGATAGGGTGGAGTGGTACTATTTGGAAGGGATGATGCGTAAGTTGGGCTTCGCTGATCAAGTGATCCGCTTAATCATGGATTGCGTTACTACTGTGAGCTATACCATTCAGATTTGATGAACAGCTACTGGGCATATTAAGCCAACTCGCAGCCTAAGATAGTGAGATTCTCTTTCACCTTATCTATTCTTAATGTGTGCTGAAGGATTTTTGCTTTAATGTCACAAGCTCAAGAACGAAAATTAGTTCATGGTCTATGTGGGCTCAGGTGCCCTCACTATCTCTCATTTGTTTTTTTGCAGACGATAGCCTTCTTTTTTTCAATGTCCAGTTACCGGAATGCCAACAGCTGGTATCTGTGCTCCGAGAATATGAGAAAGTTTCAGGCCAACCCATAAAGTTTGAGAAGTCAGTGGCCTGTTTTTGCCCCAACACTAACCTGATCATGATGAGATTGATTTCGAATCCTTTGGACTTACGAATCGTGGAATTCCATGAGAGTTACTTGGGACTTCCAACAGTCTCTCATCGAAACAAAAGGTGTATGTTTGAGAAATCTAGGGAAGTTTGGCGAAGTCGTCTGACTTGTTGGAATGCTAAACTCCTTTTGGCTGCAAGTAAGGAAGTGCTTGTCAAAGCTGTTGCTCAAGCCCTACCGAGTTATTCTATGAGCGTTTTCCAACTACGCCGATGTGTCTGCTCAGATTGCTAAATTTTGGTGGGGTAAGGCTATTAAGAGAAGTATACATTGGGTGAAATGGAAAAATTTATGCATGCATAAACCCCGTGGCGAGCTAGGTTTTAAGAATTTTGAAGCTTTTAATAAGGCTATGGTAGCTAAACAAGCTTGGCGGCTTCTGGAGCAACCAAACTCGCTTGTTTCCGGATGCTGCGAACTCGTTATCCAAATGGTGACTTTATGGCTGCTGATTTGGGATATTCTCCTTCTCTATTTTGGCCTGCTATTCTCTGGGGACGGGAGGTAATTCAAGATGGGATGATAAGTCGTGTTAGAATGGGGATTCCATTGCAGTTTTCTTTGATAAATAGGTGCCTAAACCAAGTACTTTCAAGCATATTCTCAACTTGGTACTGCCCTTAACGGCGAAGGTTTCAGACCTGATTGGTCATGATGGTGCGTGGAATATGAGTCTTCTTTAGCAAGTGTTCTGCCCTGGGGATGTTGCTGCCATCTGCAGTATCCCCTTGAGTACTACAATGCATTTTGTGGATGGAAAATTCTGGTACTATACCAAGAATAGGAGGTATTCGGTGAAATCATGTTATCATTTGGCATTGTCTCAAGTTGAACCTTGTGTGGTGACAATCGTGAAGGATCCTCCATGGCTAATGTTGAAACATATTGGAAGTTCTTATGGGGTCTCATGGTTCCAAGTAAACTGAAATTTTTTGGATGGAAGGCTATTCTTGAGATACTCCCCACTTCCTATAATCTATGTAAAAAGCATATTGTTGGATAAAATAGACACCATAAATATGAAGTCTATTCTATTCAGTTTAACCTTGCAAGCGCACAAATCGAATAGATAGTATAGCAAATAAGCAAGGGTCGAATCCCACAAGGACCTGTCTTAACGTTTAAATCGCTTTTATTACTTAGATTGATTAATTAACTTAGAACTTAATAAAAATAGAAAATAAAATAAAAACACATAAACACGATGGGGTTTTTAAACATAATTAAAAATAAACAAATAAAATAACTAACATAAAGCAAATAATAAAAGTAATAGGTTAGGGCACTAAATCCACCACTAACCACAATTACTTCCTTACATGATTTTCAAGATCTAATTACTATGAAACCTCTGAATAAGATGTCCATGCAAAGGTCCGGTTATAGTTCACTTTACACAAGTTATTCTCTTCTTACGTAGCATGTCCTAGCCGTTTTCCTGCTTAGAACATCTATTCAATTATGCAATAGTTCTCTTAAGATTATGTCACCTATCTTAAGCGCGTATAACACAAAAGAAAGTATTAAGAACAAAAGGAATTTGATGACATCGCACTACCCCTAGTTTTGTTTAATGATCTAGGTTGTCATGAATTCAAATTACAAATATATGCAAAGCCATATACCGTTGATGCTAATAATCACAAAAAGATGGTTAGTTAAATAAGCAATTATTCATCGATAGATCATGCAAATAAGGTGACCAAACCTAATCAACATAAACTAAGCTCATGACGCACAGTAATCTAAATTATATTCAGCATTGATAATAATATAAACCAAGGGCCAAAATCATATTAAAGAAGAACCATGGTTAGAGCTTCAAGAAGCCCTAACCTAAAAAAGAAACTACAAAATAAAAGAAAAGTGTATTTGCTCTGTGGTGTATTTCTGTATATTTTTCTCGGACCTCCTTCGATCTCTCTTTACAAAAACCCTAGGACCTCTATTTATAGGATAATTATAAAGCATCAAATAAACAGAAGTTTACATTGAATTCTACAAGGAAAACGTTTCCTAAACATTAAAGAAAACTAATTAAAACCTTTCCTACAAGTAAAAGGACCAAAAATAATACTTTCTGACCAAATAGGTATGAAATCCCCTTGAAACATGGAGACAAATGTGAACACAAGCTTTCCAGGGCATCCTGGTTGGCCCGCGCAGGCCCGTGGGCTTCCCCCGAGATTATTTTGAAGTTATATTGAAGTCGACCGCTAGCCCGCGGGCTTCTTGCGAGGTCTGAAGTAATCTTTGGAATGTTCTTGAAATGATCTTGGAATGAATTCTAACCCGCGAGATATACCGTGGGATGACCTTGGGATGATTTTGGGCTGATTTTGAGATGATTTTAAAGTTGACCGCTAGCCCGCGGGACTCGATTTTGATTCTTTTATAACTTCTTAATTTCAACTCTAAATTGAGTGCTTTTTTTTTCCGTTATTTTCATAATTCAATCATCTTTCTAAATCTGCACATGTCTCACAAAATAGATTTTTTCTCCAGTTTCATGGAACGAAATATTAACAAGACATAAGTAAAAAGGTATTAAATCATGGATAAAATGTGTATAAATTATGGCCTAACAAATACCCCCAAACCTATCTTTTGCTAGTCCTCGAGCAAAACACATAATAAAAATTAAAAACAGAAAAGAAAAGATTCAATCTTACTTAAAATAGAACATATATTTAAGCCCCTAGTAGGAGAAGTTTTGTCTCCTGATGATTTACTAGTTACGATACCCACAAACGTTTTTCTTAACAACTAAAAAACTTAAAAATACAACTTTTTAGCAAATTAATAAGGATCAATGTAAGTCTATCATGCTTTGCTAAACTTCAAATCAAGAATGTATCATGTGTTAAGTGTGAATGTCAAAACTTCAAATAATCAAGTTTAAAAAGATAAGTACATCTAAATGCCTTAGAAAGATTTCGCCTCGACTCTAATCCTCACCAGGTAACTCTCAGTTTCACAGCTATCCTAGGCTTAAACTGTTATCAAGCATATGTGATGGAAGTTATGTAAAGGAAATCAAATATAATCATATAGGAAAAATCAATGAAAAAACGATAATTTTTTAAAATAAATCACATGAAGGAAATTGAAAAATTAAGAACGTAGATACATACCTCAACTCCAAGCATAATTTCCCATAAGATCCGTTAGATCTTCAATTAAGGGTTGTAATGGAGCTAGGCTTAGGGTTAAATAACAAAGGATAACGATTGCAAAGAACTTAGGTTGTACCAAGGCATGAAGTGTCATGACTTGAACTTGAATCTTGAACTTTAAACACTTCTAAGCACCTTCACATGTTTTTCACATTTGTGATCATTCAAATTTTGAACTTGAATTGAATCATACTTAGCTCAATTCCACATATATTATTCTTTTTTCTTTTTTTTCCTTTCTTCTCTCTTTTTTTTGTTCTTCCTCTTCAACGTTTTCTCTATTTTTCCTTTAGCGCCAATATTTTTTTTTGGAATTGAACTAATCACAATCACTTACATATATTGCCTTTTTAAAATGTCACCATATATTATCCAACTTCGATATAATTTTGCAACTTCCACACTGCAACACTTAGCATATTTCGCATAAAATTCGTTCTTCCATGAACTTCAATTGGAACAACCTTAGCACAAACCTAAGTTATATGGTATGGCCAAAACTTAGGGTAAGTGTTTAGGATAGGTTATGATTTAGGTGATGAAAGAAAAGGCTCAAGTGTTTGGCTTCAAATTGGCTAATGGAGCACACAAAAGGGTAGGATAAAGGCTTAATGAGGTTAAAACATGCATAGCCTACATCATCTCTTATGGTAAATCAAACTTAGAAAAAAGAGCACCTACAAAAAGGTTAGTTATTTAATAATCAATGCAAATAATGTTAATGAGATCAACAATTTAAGAACAAAAATCGAAGAGTGTTTAAGAGTAGAAACAAAGTAAATACCTCTCAAAGAATGGCAATAGGCTCAAAAACTCACAAGGGTAGTCTCCACTAATTTTCTAAAATTCACTTAAACATAATCATCTTGTCTGCTTAATCACATAAAGTATGACATTGTGAAGTATATAGTTATGATACAAAACTAATCATGGCATAACCTTAATAAAGCATTAACAATTACTTAGCCTATTCATCCTTATTAACAAGCAAAGAGTAATGAATTTACGAAAAACATATTTTTTTTTTCAAAATTTTTGTAACTTTTTTTATTAATTGAACTCCGAAATTAAAAAAAAAAAACGAATTTAAAAAAATATTTATTTATTTTTGTTTTATCTGTCAAAAATTCTCATTCCGTTATTTTCAGAATTCAATCATCTTTTGAAATCTGCACATGTCTCACAAAATAGATTATTTTCTCCAGTTTCATAGAACGAAATATTAACAAAATATAATTAAAAGGGTATTAAATCATGGATAAAATGTGTATAAATTATGGCCTAACACTTATAATACCCTCTGCAATATGTACTCATTATTGTGGGAAGAAGGTGGAAGACGTATTCCATGCGTTATGGAGCTGCAAACACAACCAGAAAATCTGGCGAGAGACCATTCTTCCCTTTTTCAAGTTCCCGCTTAAAGGTTGCTTCATGGATCTCTTTGACGCTGCTGTAAGTGTCTTAGTATACCTTGTGATTTGGATTTTTTTATTTATATGTGCTGGCAGATTTGGAACAGCATAAATAAAGCCCTTAATCAGCTGCCATTCCTTTTTGGCCGCGACTTGGTGGGGTCCACCAACGCCGTATATGTCGAGTACACTGCTCTGCACAACAGGAAAACATCCTAGCCATCAAGACAGCCTGCTCGCTGGCAAAAACCTCCTAGTCATCTGCTGAAACTGAATGCTGATGGAGCTGCTGCCGCAAGTGGGCTTGCTAAAGGTGTGGGGGGGTGTGATTCGAGACCATAATGGGGTTGTCATGGCGGGTTTTCCCGACCCTGGACCTGCAGGAATATCCATACCAGCGACTGAATTGGAGGCGATTAAAGCAGGCTTGATGCTAGTTCAAAGGTTAAATTTGAAGGAAGTGCTTATAGAAACAGACTCGATGGAAGCTATTAATGCTGTCAAGAACGCTGGAAGCCTTTGGAACCCGCTGGGACTGATTAACTTGGAGGTCGATGACTAGATGTTTCGCTTGGGGCTTCCTTTGTCTAGGTTTCTGTTCACGCCAAGGTCAGCCAACAAGGCTGCTCACGGCTTGGCTAGGGAAGGTCTTCACTCTCAGACTAGGAAAGAGTGGTTATCTGAGGTTCTACCTTGGATTGATTCCCTCTTAGAGAAAGATATTGAAACGTAATATTTGGTTATTTTCTTGGAGTGGGGTACTTTTTTTCCTTATTGGATTTATACTGGACTAGTTGGGTTTTAAGATTAGGTTTTAGTGAGACCACCTAACGTTTATTAGCCTCAACAGTTTTTGTACTCTTCTTATTATCAAGATATTCCTTTTCTAATCAAGACACATACCCTAGCTAGCTAGAGCAAGAAAAAAATTAAAATCTAAATAAATTTTTATTTCAAATAATACAAAAATCAAACAGAACTTTTTTTTGCCAACAAAAAATAAATAAAACAAAGAAAAGGGACTAAGAGCATCTCCCTAAAACACACTTTTCACTCAATTTGAGATTTTCAAAGAAAATAGGGCTCCAGCAGAATTCCTATCTCACTCTTTTGAAACATTATGTATGAATTCAAACTTCTAATTTGATTGTCGTTGATGCTTTCACCATGGAAGACATTCCATTGCCTCATGCTTCTCTTGCTCTAAACTTGGCCATGGAAGAAGTTCATGCCCAGGATCATTCAGTTTCCTGATCGATTTTGTTCCTTTTCTTTTGAAATGCTGATTTTGAATTATTCTTGTCCAAGCATGTTTATTTGTGGTTTTTATTATAATTTTATTATTCTTTTATCATTTGTACAATAGAGAGGTGTAATATTTGAAGGGTACCTACGACTCATATATTGTGTCTCATGAGTCATGATTAGTGTATCTTTTGAAGTTTATTGTTGAAAATCACTCGATCTCAACCAAATTTCCTTATTATTGAAAATCACTACATCTCAACCAAATTTCACATGTAAGTTTAACCTGTTGGTGCTTAAGCTGTCAACAAGGCATCTAGATAACTAAGTCCTAGACAAGTCAGCAAAGGAGGTGTTAAGCAGAACTGTGAAGAGTCTGTTACAACAGAAAACAGTGAATGAGTGTGTGAGCCTAACTTGGTGCCTAAGCTAGAAGAGCCGTGTGTGTGTGTGTGTGTGTGTGACATCATAGTGTCATTACACTAACAGAATGTAAGAGTGTATGTAAGGTGTGTGTGAGAGTGTAATCATATAATTTCAATAACAATTGAATACTCTCTCTATTATAGCAGAAGAGAGCATCTGAATCCTTCAAGAATTTCATAGTAGCATTTCATCAAACAATTGGTATGCAACAAACAAAACCATCTCATTCCTACATAAATTAAATCTAGAGTTCATCACCCGAAGGATTCATTCCTACATCTAAGAACTATCAATCCAAATCTGCAATAAAACCATATTCGATTTGTGTTGAGTTTAGAGAACTTACTCGATTGAATCTGCAAATGCTTTCTGATTGTGTTGAAGCTGTTGAAATCAACATGGTATCAGAGCTACCTGATCCGTGAGCATTGGCACAAGGGACGATCATCTGTGAAGAAGAAGCAGCTACGTCTAACATGACAGGAGCTGGTGGATCAGAGCTACGAGCTCCGATCTTTGATGGAACTAACTACGAATTCTGGAGTATCAAAATGCGGACCATCCTCAGAGCACACGATCTCTGGGAGTATGTTGATGTTGGACTGCATGAAGAAGCAGGAGATGCTGCTGGTGATGTGGTTAACCAACCAACCCGAGCAGATTACATCAAGGATGCAAGAGCCTTAGGGATGCTTCAAACATCAGTTGCTGATACTATCTTCTCAAAAATCTCAAACGAGGAGACTGCCAAATCAACCTAGGATCTGCTGAAAAGAGAGTATAGAGGTGATCAGAAGGTAAGAGCAGTCAAGTTACAATCCTTAAGACGTGATTTTGAGTATACAAGGATGAAAGAAACTGAATCCTTATCCAACTATCTGTCTAGACTATATGAAATAGTGAATCAAATGAGAACCTATGGTGAAGATGTTACTGAAAAATGGTTAGCACAGAAAGTATTGATCAGCCTAACCAAATCCTATGATTCTATAGTATCTATTATAGAAGAAACTAGAGATATGGACACTGTGAATGTTGAGAATGTAGTGGCTTCCATTAGAGCTTTTGATCAAAGACTAGAAATGCATGAGAGTACTGTGGATAAAGCATTTTCTAGTTTATCTATGCATGATAAGGGACAGCAAGGGACTGGTCAAAGCAAGTTCAAGAAGCAATTTAAGGGAAACAAAAACTGGAATCAGAAGTTCAATTCTGGAAAGCCTAACTACAAGCAAAGTGTGAATCCCAGTAAAGCTGAGAGCAGTGGTACTAAGTGCAGGATCTATGACAAACTACACTATGGGGAATGCTGGTTCAAAGGAAAAACCAAGTGTTATCAATGCAACAAGTTTGGTCACATGGCCAAGGACTGCAACGGGAAGCAGAATGAAAATGTTGCAAGACAAGCAGATGAGGAAGGTGCAATGTTCTATGCCTGTCATTCTGCTACATTTAAATCTGACACTGATATCTGGTACCATGACAGTGGATGCAGTAATCACATGACATCGAATGAAGCCTCATTGATAAACTTAGATAAGTCTCTAAAGTCCAAGGTGAAAATGGGGACTAGTGAACTTGTGGATGCAAGTGGTAAAGGCACACTGGTGATCAAGACACAGAATGGAGACAGATTGATCAAGGAAGTGATGCTAGTGCCAGGTCTAGATGAGAATCTGCTCAGTGTTGGACATATGGTGGAGCATAGATACAATCTTGTGTTTGAGGACAAGATTGCTAAGATCTATAATCAGGGAAATGAGGTTGCAACTGTTCCAATGACAAGGAATAGGTGTTTTCCACTCACATTCAACCAAGTGATTCCAGTAGCAAGGATTGCCACTGAAGAGGGATGTTCCTGGCTATGGCATAGGAGGTTTGGTCATCTGAATCACTCTAGCCTAGATGTTCTGTACACAGAAGATATGGTTGTGGGAATGCCTAAGCTATCCAAGAAGAGTGCAGTGTGTGAAGCCTGCATTGTTGGCAAACAGCATGTTGAAAGTTTTGACAAGGGTAAAGCTTGGAGAGCATCAAAACTACTAGAGTTGATCCACTCTGATGTCTGTGGTCCAATGCAGACTGAGACAATGGGAGGAAACAAGTATTTCCTAACATTCATTGATGACTACTCTAGGATGTGTTGGGTTTATTTTCTTAAACACAAGTCTGGGGTGTTTAATGCATTCAAAAAGTTTAAGGAAATGGTTGAACTGCAGACAGAAAACAAGATCAAACGGTTGAGAAGTGACAGAGGAGGTGAGTTCACATCACAAGAGTTTCTGACCTACTGTGAACAAATGGGAATAGAAAGGCAGCTCATTGTGGCATACTCACCACAACAGAATGGGGTTGCAGAAAAGAAGAACAGAACTATTGTGGAAATGGCTAAATCTATGATGCATGACAAGAAGATGCCATATCAGTTTTGGGCTGAAGCTGTTAATACAGCAGTCTATCTACTCAACAGGTGCCCTACAAAGGCAGTTCTAAGGATGACACCATTTGAGGTATACAGTGGGAGGAAACCAGGAGTAAAACACTTAAAAGTGTTTGGTTATGTGTGCTACACTCATGTACCTTCACAGCTTAGATAGAAGCTAGATGAAACTGCCTCAAAAGGGGTGTTTGTAGGCTATGGGAGTTGTGAGAAAGGGTATAGGATTCACAATCTAGAAACCAAGAAAATTGTGATTTCCAGAACTGTGACCTTCAATGAGAGAGCAATGTGGAACTGGGAAACAAATGAAGAACTCAGAATCCAAGTTCCTAAGATGGAGACTGACATTCCTATGGTTCAAGAACCAGACCTTCAAGCTCAGGACTCACAACCAAGTTTAAGCATCAGCTCATCCTCAGAAACATCAGCTGAGTCAGAAAACATTCCAGCAAAGATGAGGAATATTGAAGATATCTATGCTAGATGTAACCTAACTATTGTTGAGCCTGAGAACTTTGAAGAAGCAGTAAAGGACAATGCCTGGAAGACAGCAATGAAGAATGAAATTGAGATGATTGAGAAGAACTCAACCTGGAAGTTGGTTAACAGACCAGCTGATAAACCAGTTATTGGGGTTAAATGGGTATACAAGACCAAGCTGAACCTAGATGGCTCAATCCTGAAGCATAAGGCAAGGCTAGTAGCTAAAGGCTATGCACAGAAGCCTGGAATTGACTTCAATGAAACATTTGCTCCTGTTGCAAGACTAGATACAATCATAACTTTGATTGCACTAGCTGCACAGAAGGAATGGAGTCTATATAAGCTAGATGTCAAATCAACCTTCCTAAATGGTGTTCTAGAAGAGGAAGTCTATGTGGATCAGCCTGCTGGTTTTGAAGTACAAAGAGAAGAAGGGAAGGTCTATAAGCTCAGAAAGGCCTTGTATGGTTTGAAACAATCCCCTAGAGCTTGGTATGGTGAGGTAGATTCTCACTTACTCAGCTGTGGATACCTAAGGAGTCCTAGCGAAGCAACTTTGTACATGAAAGCAACTAAGGATGGCAAGACCTTAATAGTTTCCATATATGTAGATGACATTGTCTATACTAGCAATTGTGACAGATTGATGAAGGAATTCAAGGAGGACATGATGACTAAGTATGAGATGACTGATTTGGGACTTCTACATCATTTTCTCGGTATGGGAGTTATTCAAACAGAGAAGTTCATCTTCATCCATCAGCAAAAATATGCAAAGGCTTTACTTGAAAAGTTTGGAATGAAAGATTGCAAACCTGTGAGCACACCACTTGCTACTGAAGACAAGCTCAGCAGAAGTGATGGTTCAGAAGTTGCAGATGAAGGTACCTATAGACAGATTGTTGGTAGTCTTTTATACTTAACTGCCACTAGACCAGACATTATGTTTGCATCTAGTTTGCTATCTAGGTACATGCATAATCCATCAAAGAAACACTATGGTACAGCTAAGAGAGTGTTGAGATACATTCAAGGAACTATCTCTTATGGGATTGAATATCAAAAGGGAAAACAAGCTACTCCAGTAGGGTATTGTGATAGTGATTGGAGTGGTAGTTTGGATGATATGAGAAGCACCTCTGGTTATGCCTTCTCATTTGGCAGTGGGGTATTTTCTTGGGCCTCTGTAAAACAGCATAGTGTTGCCTTATCTACTGCTGAGGCAGAATATGTAAGTGCATCTGAGGCTACTGCTCAAGCCAAATGGCTGAGATTCGTGTTGGAAGACTTTGGGGAAGAACTAGTTGGAGCTACACCTATCCTATGTGATAATACTTCTGCTATAGCCATGTCAAAGAACCCAGTCTTTCACCAAAAGACTAAGCACATCAACAGAAGGTTTCACTTCATAAGAGAAGCTATGCAAGCTGGTGAGATTGACCTAATCTACTGCAGGTCAGAGGAGCAGCTTGCAGATGTGTTTACTAAAGCACTACCTAAAAGCAGGTTCTACTACTTAAGGAGTATGCTAGGGGTAATGCCAGTGAACAGCTTAGGAAGGGATGTTGGTGCTTAAGCTGTCAACAAGGCATCTAGGTAACTAAGTCCTAGACAAGTCAGCAAAGGAGGTGTTAAGCAGAACTGTGAAGAGTCTGTTACAACAGAAAACAGTGAATGAGTGTGTGAGCCTAACTTGGCGCCTAAGCTAGAAGAGCCGTGTGGGTGTGTGTGTGTGTGTGTGACATCATAGTGTCATTACACTAACAGAATGTAAGAGTGTATGTAAGGTGTGTGTGAGAGTGTAATCATATAATTTCAATAACAATTGAATACTCTCTCTGTTATAGCAGAAGAGAGCATCTGAATCCTTCAAGAATTTCATAGTAGCATTTCATCAAACAATTGGTATGCAACAAACAAAACCATCTCATTCCTACAGAAATTAAATCTAGAGTTCATCACCCGAAGGATTCATTCCTACATCTAAGAACTATCAATCCAAATCTGCAATAAAACCATATTCGATTTGTGTTGAGTTTAGAGAACTTACTCGATTGAATCTGCAAATGCTTTCTGATTGTGTTGAAGCTGCTGAAATCAACATAACCAACCTTCTATCTGAAATTTAAAATATTGTTTGCAGGGGTGGTAATCTCACGGATCTCATGATATTGTTTTATAATTTAGTCTGGAGCATTTCAAGTGTAATTCAAGAAGTGATTGGTAAGTGGAAACATTTGGAGTCGTTGACATTGGAAGGCAACAAAGGTTTGGTGAAAATCCTTTCACAGATCAACATTCACTACAACCACTTTTGTTGCTTACATGTTGTGACTGCCGATCGATATTGAGGAAGATGAGGTGATGGAAATTGTTGGCTTCGTGCCTAATCTTAAGCACTTCATTTTGAGTGATTCAGTGATCCTTCGTGATGATCTTATGGTGTTACTGCGGGACTTCAAATAGCTTCAAGTTCTGAATGTCAAGGATTGCGCATGCATAGGTTTTAGTTTTAGTGAAAGTGGATGAGGAAATATTAAGGCTTGCTTCTCATATTAGTAACTTCAGCTCTGAGGGCTCTATACAATATCATCCTGCTCCTGCAGATGATTACCTGGATACTGACGACTACCGGGATGAATCCTTGAATTGGCGTGGTGATTGCCTTTCTGATGAGGCGCGGTCAATCTTGGCAGTTTAACCCATTTTTCTAGCTAGGGTTTTGTTTCGTTGGCCTGGCATTAGCCATGAAATTAAGTATAACAATTTGATATTGTGGACGATGTCTTCCATCTTGTCTCTGTTTTGCCTGCCCTCTAATTAATTTGTGCAAAATCCTAAGCTTGGCTGTTTATTTTAATTTTTAACACAATGGGAAAGTTTGTTTTTCTAACTCTTTTCTTCCAATTGATCTTGCTGACCAAGTTGTACATTGATTAAATAGAAAAATTAATAAAAGCTAACTCTCCATAACCCAATGAAGAACAAGAAGGATGATAATTAATGCACTGCAAAGATTTGCAAGCATGGATCTGGATTGTTTGGAAAATGTGTTGTTAGGAAGAGATGGTTTTGACTATCCCTGCTTATTCCCTTTCGTTCTTGTGGGAAAGTCTACCCTCATGCTCCCAAGTAGTTGTTTAAATTCAGAAACTACGTAAACTCCGAAACTTTGGGGTTCGCAGAGAAACTCAGATTGGCAATTGTCAATGCCCCAATTTTAGCAATGAAAGCTAGGATCAGGAACATGTAAAGAGCCTTTTTATCACAGAAAAGAATGAAAATCCAAAATGACCCGAAAATTCGGTGAACAATATATAATATATAGATTGACTTGTTTTTCAAGGGGACATGACAAATGCTACTTATTCTGCAAAGAAAATGAAGCAATATAAACTGCAGGATGGGTAGTAGGAACTCTAATGCATATTGGATTTGAAAATAATAAATAAATACTTTTCTATTAAGACAAACAAAACTGAGCAGCCTGCAGGTAACCTTATATTATTAGTACGTAGCACCCCCAGAGCCTGTTGACCATATATCACCGTTCATATTACTTTAATTTGACCACATTGAACCATAAAATGGCATATAGAATCCATAAACATATGAATCAATAGTTTAGAAACCATACTCCAGTAACGTTGCCTATAATTTTTCGTTTGTCATATAATTGATTGCCATGTTCAATGTATATATTCCCCAAAGGGGTGAATGAAACTTTGTGAAAAGAAAGCACAAAACAGAAGTAGCAGAAAAATAAAAATGCAGCTGCCGATTGATTTAACATATACAATATACACGTACCTACTACATCTTTCTTCTTTTTTGTAGGAGGATCAATTTCATCATCATTATTGCTGCAAAATATATGAATCTTCAAAGTGTACGTTGAGCGCTCCGATATAATCATCATCATCATCATCACATACCCACTGGCAATTACTCAACTCCATCCACTTAATCCTTTGCATGTCTCCATCTTTCAATACCTTTGACAATGTTGAAAATCTTTCCAATGATATATGCAATCACCGGCGTCAATCCATTCTATATTTGGTGGAAGTGGTTCTGAAATTTCTTCAAGCCTTTTACACCCACGCAACACAAGATACCGCAAGTTGACAAATTTGCTAATGCATACAGGAATACTCACAAAATTGCCTCTGGATAAATCAACCCTCCATAATTTCGACGAGCATACAAAGTTTGCAAGGGAATCCATGTTTGATAAATTACATTCTTCAAACTCAATTGACTCTAGTTTGGGAAATACTCCTAATGCTGAGAATTCAGAGTTGTTCAAGTTATTATAAACTGGAAATGTGACAAGCTTTGAACACCCATTGAGGTTAGGTTAACGCATCGTAGACGTTGCAACCCAAAAATACTTTGTGGCACATTTGTAAGGTCTTTACATCCACTTAAGCTCAGCTCTTCCAGCCAAATGAGATGTCCAATTGTTGAAGGCAACTCTTCTATCGCAGTTTCATCCAAGGTTAATTTTTTTCAGGCCAATGAGAAGTCCGATTGATGAAGGCAACTCTCTGATAGCACTATTCTGTAGCGACAACTTTTCAAGCCCAATGACTTTTCCAATTGATGAAGGCAACTCTTGTATAGCACTACCCACTAACAACAACGTTTTAAGTCTAGTGAGTTGTCCAATTGATGAAGGCAACTCTTTTATAGCACTATCATCTTACAGCAACGTTTAAAGCCCAGTGAGATGTCCAATTGATGAAGGCAATTTTTGTACTACTAAGTCCATTATTTCTGGAAATTCTCAAACTCTGTACAGCCGAAAAGAACAAAATGTTTCAGAGATTTAAAGCTCACTTCCTTTGGAAACTTCCTGAGGGTAGTGCAAGAATAAAAATCCAATACTTCAAGCTTATCAAGATATCCAACAGATGGATCAACCTCAACTAAATTCGTACATGACGTTGCATGCAACTCCTTTTAAGTTTGTGAATCCCGATAAATCCGGGATCCGAGTTAGGTACTCAGAGTCGCTTAAATTTAGATATGTCAGCTTTGTGAAATACCACTGTGAAACCAAACAAGAAAAGAAACGAAAAAGAAAACAAGGATATATCAAATATTGGATAGCACCAAAGAAAATTACAACATGTATACATAATAGGTGACAATTAGTTTAATAAACTGCTTACCAGCCTTAAAACTCTCCGCTGGTTGTTTGATCCGGTTGTAAGGTAATAACTTGAGCACAACTAGTTCCTTTGGATGAAAATTGGTTGGAAAAGATTGTAATTGACATCTATACCAATGAAGCACTCTCAACTTGTTGGGGAGATAACGAACATCTCCAGAAATGCATGCATTATAGTTTATGAAAATTTTAAGATTATTCATCTCCAAGAAGCTTTCCACATTCACGCATATCTCATCATCTCGTTTGGGGAGCTTGACCATGATGCCTGTAATTGACTTTGTTCCCTAACATGACAGAAGGAAACTAATAGATAATAACAAAATATTTAAAATAAAATAAATGCAAATTCATGTTTCAAATTCTTTTTTTCTTCAAGAATTTTAAAAAGAAATTATATACTTAAAACATGGTGTATCTGATCAGAAGATCTATACTTACCGTATTTTCTGTCAAAACATGACGAACATCCTTATGAAACCACACTCTGATACGTTCTCCCAACAGGCAAGCACAATCAAAACTACAGATAAAAAACTAAGCCAAACGAAACATAGATTCAAGGGACGCAACAACGACGGAGCACTCAGCAAACCGACCTGCGACTACTTGACGATAACCACTACCCACTAAGGAGGACAAGGAAGCCCATCGTTGGTTAAAACAAACACAAGGGACGATGCGGGTCTGTTTAACCAGACCTTGTCGCACATCCTCCGCCTCATTCGTGATGCAACTGCATCTGCTGCCCTGTTAGCACTTCTAGGAACCCACCTCCAACAATGATTAATGAAGGGACCTAGGATACTTCTAATTTCAGAGAGGACAGGGTAAATTTCCCAGCGTCCTCGATCAATACTTCCATTCATCGCCTTGACCATCACTTGCGAGTCAGATTCAAACTTTACTCTGCCATAACCCCTTTCCACTGCTTCCCTTGCAGTAAACGCTTCCGCCATTATCACAGAGGCTGCCAGATTTTTCCTCCCAGCCGCCGCAAGGAAGCGACCCTTGCTGTCCCTACACACCACAGCCAAAGAAGCCACATGCGAAGAGGGATCCCAAGAGGCATCAGTATTCACCTTCATGAAACCAGGAGGAGGGGGGGTCCAATGCAGGATTCTGGAAGAGGGATCAATCCTTTGGTTTGCCCGAGAAGGCATAGAGATAGAACGGGCAGCCACCTGCTCTCCATGCATCCTCGAGGCCTCACTAACCACCATTCTTGGATTAAACAGCTTCCCTTCCATAACGAGGTGCATCTTGCCTTTCAAATAGCCCAACAAGTGTATGCAGTGATGAGCCAAAAATATACTTGTATTTCTCATATATTTAATTAGTTATTATTATTATTTTGGGAGGAATTGATACTCGAATTTATTATATTGACAGATTTATTCTAGAAGGAGTTTTTGGAGCAAAAGAAGGAAATATATCAATGAAATCCCAATTCAAGTAGGAGAAGGCATATGCTTTCCTATTTATGTTTAAATTAGGAATTAGATTTTCTTATTTTTATTTTATTCCTTTTCAAAGTAGGATTAGGAATCTTTCCTTATAAATACCCAAGCTTGGCTTAGATTGAGGAAAGGCCAGAATTCAGATTACAATTCTCCATCTAAGAGCACGGCAAAGCTGGGATTTCGGCTACCCTTGTTCTACAAACTGTTTGTTCTCTTAAACTTCAATTTTAATGAAATTATTTCTATTCATTATGAGCATGAGTAGCTAATTTTCTCACTAGGGTTAGACCTAAGCCTTAACATGATTATGTGATTTATCTTTTTCCTATGTTTTCGTATATGCATGCTTTGAATCTTTAATCACTGTTTAAAACTATCTTTATGTCTTAATGCTTGATCACCCTTAGGATATTTAGACAAGTAATTTGATGCAATTTTATAGGAATGCCCACCTAAAAATTGGGATTAGCTTCTTGTGATTAAGGATTGTAATACATCTAGGTTAAATGCCATAACTAAGAGATTGCATGGTTATAAAAGATTTTCATGAGCTTAATGAATCTTGCATGTAGAATTAGATCTAAATACCATAGACTAATCGCATGTTAGGTATACGTTTTCACTTGAATGCCCACGAGGAAAATATGCTTACGAAAAATCTAACCTTCAAAGTTGCATGTATTGATTCATAGATTCTTTTCTAAGTCACATATGATTGTTAATGGTAAAGGTTGAACCCTAGTACTTGTTTACATTGTTTACTTAATTTTTATTCCGTTACCAAACTTCAAGCAATTTACTTTATTATTAATTAAGAGTAAATACTAAAATAAGAAATATCAATATCAGTCCCTGAGGAAATCGACCCTGCTTCCAGTGCTATACTACAACAGCCCTGTACTCTTGCAGGTATTATTTGTGTGATTTTAACCCTTGTTTTGCAGGTGGGAAAAATCCTATCAAGAAATTGGCGCCGCTGCCGGGGACTGTGCAGATTCCTCTTATTTTAATTTACTTTTAGTTAATTATTTGTTTTCATTTTTTTTCTCTACTTCACCAAATCAACATTTACGCACAGGTCTCTACTCTTGCAGGACTATCTAATTGTGCATGGTTATTGCTACACGATCTACGAACCCGATTCTAGCACAATTCGATCCTGAACCTGAAAGAACAGCAAGAAGAAGAAGACAGCTACAAGCAATTAACGCAAGGTTCACACTCCAAGGCACTTTCCTTGCAGCTTTGTTCACTGAAATAGACAACATACTGCCCGCACCAATGGCATTAACAATACCTGAAGTCGGCGCACCGCTTAGCAAAAGCCTTGCAGCACGTGTGAATGGAACCCCACAATGCATCGTGTACCCCGAGGTACAGGACGGAGTCACTTTTGAGATCAGGCATCACATGCTTGAGCTTCTACCCACTTTTCATGGACTCCCAAATAGTGATCCAAACATGCACATATCTGAATTCTTGTCAGGGTGTGACAACATCATTGTTCGGGGAATTTCAAATGAGGCAATTAAATTAAGGCTTTTTCCTTACACCTTGAAGGATAAAGCTCGGGCTTGGCTACATTCATTACCTCCAGGGAGCATAACAATGTGGGAACACTTACAGACAAGGTTTCTAAACAAATTCTACCCATCATCCAAGACTCTTGCCTTGAAGAAAGAAATACTGGCCTTTGCCCAGAAATCTAATGAGTCGTTTCATGATACTTGGGAGAGGTACAATGACCTGTATATGCGTTGTCCCCACCATGGATTGGATTCAGACATGCAGATGAACATCTTTTATGACGGACTCAACCACATCACCAAAAGTTACGTCAACGCATCCGCAGGTGGTTCTCTCATATCCAAAACAGCCCGTGAAGCATTTGAAATATTTGAGCTAATGGCTAACGAATCTCAACAATGGACGAATGATGGCTCTCATACGAGGGGACACGTCTATGAGGTAGCGCAAGGACATGGTACCCCTAATATTGCAGCACAAATCACCCAATTGGAAAAGAAGATCAACAGTTTGATGCTCACCACTGCTGCCCCAAAGACAACACAGGTTTGCGCCATATGTGAGGACCCTACACATAATGTCCTCCAATGTCCTCAGAAGGATGGGTATCCCGACCCTGTCCAAGAACAAGTAAATGGCATGAACTCCTTCCCAAGACCCCGTCATGATGCCTACCCAAATACGTATAATTCTGGATGGAAAAATAATACAAATTTTGGGTGGAATGGACAACACCAGGTCCGACCCAATTATCAGCAGAATTATCAACAGCCACTCAACAATCAGACCCAACCGGCCGCACCACGCCAATTGAGTGTAGAAGAGCAGCTTACCAGGTTTATTGAGATATCTACCCAGAATCAACAAAACACCCAAGCATCAATTAAAAACTTGGAGCAGCAAGTTAGCCAACTGGCCCAAGAAATTTCTGAAAGGGATAAAGGGGTTTTTCCTAGTCAACCTATACCAAACCCAAGAGGAGCCGAGCACTGCAATATGGTAAGGACCTTACGAGGGGGAAAGAGTTATGACAATCGGGAGGCAGCAAAGTTAACCCCTTCAGAAACTGATACTGCCGAGTCAAATATTGAACCTGAACCTCAGGTTGAACTATTCACCCCACAAATTCAATTTGCTCCATCCAACGTTCCTGCCTACACTCCGCCACTGCCATTCCCACAAAGGCAGCAGCGCCGCTCAAACAAAGACCAACAGACCATTGACTTCATGCAGACATTAGCCAAGGTCCATATCAATCTACCTCTACTAGATGCTATAAAGCACATCCCTTCCTATGCAAAATTTTTGAAGGAGGTATGCGCCAATAAGAAAAAAATTTCAGACCTGGAAAAAGTGGTTTTGACAGAACAGTGTAGTGCCGCCCTTCTACACAAACTGCCACCAAAGAAAAAAGACCCGGGCAGCTTTACTATTTCCTGCACAATAGGGAATTCCGAATTTCAGCAATCTCTAATAGATCTCGGATAAAGCATAAACCTTATGCCCTACTCAATATTTAAGCGATTAGGAGCAGGACAGCTCAGGCCTACACCAATGGTTCTCCAGTTGGCTGACCAATCCCTCACTTACCCCAAGGGCATCATTGAAGATCTCATCATCAAGGTGGATAAAGTATATCTACCCATCGATTTTGTGGTACTCGACATGGTGGAAGACAAAGAGACGCCCCTAATCCTTGGCCGACCCTTCATGGCCACAGCCCGCACACTAATAGACGTAGAAGCTGGCACTCTTACATTCCGTGTGCAAGATGAAACTGTGGTATTAAACCTGTTTGACATGGCTAAAAGACCCCCTGAAATTTCAGAGTGTAGCAGAATTGAAGTTTTGGAGGAGGTAACATGCATGGCACAAAGACAATTGCTTTTTACCGACCCTCTAGAGGCCGCACTCATTGACCCCATCCTCTGCCAAAATGAGGAAGATATTGCAGAAATTATGGCGGCACTAGATAGCAACCGACCACCCTATCCACGGTGGCGACCTCAGATTGAAGCGCTTGGGCCCCCAAAGACGCCACAACCGCCTTCCATGGAGATAGCCCCTCAGCTGGAAAAGAAGCCCCTTCCAGCCCATCTCAAATATGCACACCTTGGTGACCAAGAAACTCTGCCCGTGATCATTGCAGCAGACCTCACTGACCTAGAGGAAGACAAGCTACTCAGAATCCTACGCAAATACAAAGAGGCAATTGGGTGGACAATAGCCGACATCAAAGGCCTTAGTCCATCAATCTGCATGCATCGTATCTTACTGGAAGAAGACAGAAAGCCTACTGTTGATGCTCAAAGGCGATTGAACCCAATCATGAAAGACGTTGTTCGGGGTGAGGTCCTAAAACTTCTTGACGCGGGCATTATCTACCCAATTTCAGACAGCCCATGGATAAGCCCAACACAAGTTGTTCCTAAAAAAATCAGGAATCACGGTTAGTACTAATGAAAAAGGGGAGCAAGTTCCTACAAGGATGACTACGGGGTGGATGGTGTGTATTGATTATCACAAGCTGAATTCAGCCACACGAAAGGATCACTTTCCACTCCTATTCATTGATCAAATGGTGGAGCGATTGGCAGGTAAGC
Organism: Oemleria cerasiformis; assembly: GCA_037349345.1. Lineage (NCBI taxonomy): Eukaryota > Viridiplantae > Streptophyta > Magnoliopsida > Rosales > Rosaceae > Oemleria > Oemleria cerasiformis. Next base: position 3,594,185 of record JAZGTL010000008.1, read on the forward strand.
CTTTCTATTGTTTTTTAGATGGCTACTCAAGGTATAATCAGATTCCTATTGCACCTGAAGATCAAGACAAAACTACATTCACTTGCCCATTCGGCACTTTTGCCTATCGGCGTATGCCATTTGGATTGTGTAATGCACATGCCACTTTTCAGCGATGCATGATGAGCATATTCTCGGATATGGTGGAGCGAATAATTGAAGTGTTTATGGATGACTTCTCCGTATATGGAGATTCCTTTGACCATTGTTTAGACAACCTAGCCACAGTTTTGGAAAGATGCCGAGATACCCATTTGGTATTAAACTGGGAGAAGTGCCACTTTATGGTGAAGCAAGGTATCGTGTTAGGGCACCGAATTTCAAAGCGTGGAATTGAAGTGGACAAAGCCAAAATTGACGTCATTAGCAACCTACCACCATCAACTGCGACGACGCCGTTTTGTCCACATCAATGCGACGACGCAGTTTTCTTGGCTGCTCCTCCTTGCTGTCGTTTTAAGAGCAGGGGGCACAACTCAGGTCTCTGTTTCGATCCCATGTGCTATTCTTTCTTTCTATTTTATTTTCCTTTTATTTTTGTGTTACTTCTTTATTTTGTTTTGTTTTTCTTTCTTCTTTTCTTTCATCTTTCTTTGTCTTTTCTTCTTTTGCACCCTGGGGACATGTTGCATGATAAGTTTGGGGGTAGGAAACTATCATTTTGTTTGTCTATTTTATAAAAAAAATTTAGTAAAAATACAAAACAAAAAAAATAATAATAATAAATAACAAAGATTTTTGTTTAGATTTAATTTGATTTTTCCTTCCTAAATTATTTTTAACGCACTCTATTTGCTATGATCGAAATTTTAAACTTCATAAGTGAGATTAAATATTAGAGCATGACCACCAAGAACATATAGTTGATTTTTGCACACAATTCGTACCATATTCAATTTCGCACATGCACATCAACTTATTTGTGGAAATTAAATTTGTTTCAAGCATGCTAATTTTTCTTACCCTAAGATTGTGGGTTATTTAATTTGTTACCGTCCAAGGTTCGAAAAAGTGAAAGCCATAAATAAATCGGAGGTGAGTCCGAGCCCTAAAATAAGGGTGTGCATTTACCCATCAATTACATGCTAGCCTTTCCAATTCGAGTAAATAAATCATTTGGGACATTTGTTGTCTGGTGCCCTAAAGTCATCTGATTTGGGAGTCATCGATCTAAAGCTCGTTACATGGGTTGGATAGAAAGCTTGCTTAATGTTACACAAAATTCCATCATTTTGTTATACAAAATAAATAAAAAAACAAAAAAATAACATAAATAAAAATAAAAATTTCAGGCAAGAATGCTTTGGATGGTGATAGGTTAAGTGCTTTTACAGTTGGTGGGTACAGATGTAATGCAAGTGAGGGACTGGTTTAACACTTACAATTTTGTTGAGATTCACATTACACGAATATGGTTTATGGATTGCTCACCAGAATCTGGTAATCTTCTGTTTTGAAAGTGTGGATTTGTTCTCTCTTTTAGCATTGCTTATGACTTAAGAATTTTGATTTTGCTTTTATGAGTGTTACTTTATATTCAATGGAAGGAAGGTTAAATTAAGTTTAACAAATTTTGAAAGCGTTTGTGGGTATCGTAACTGGTAAACCCTCAGGAGACACAACTCCTCCTACTAGGGACACCTAGGGGTTTAAAGGCGGGTAGTGTTTGCTCAGCACTATCGAGTTCCCTGCGAAAGTGGCATTTTATTTCTTATATTTGTTTTCTTAAGTTTTGTTTTATTTACTTGAGGACAAGTAACAATTCAAGTTTGGGGGTATTTGATGAGCCAAAAATATACTTGTATTTCTCATATATTTAATTAGTTATTATTATTATTTTGGGAGGAATTGATACTCGAATTTATTATATTGACAGATTTATTCTAGAAGGAGTTTTTGGAGCAAAAGAAGGAAATATATCAATGAAATCCCAATTCAAGTAGGAGAAGGCATATGCTTTCCTATTTATGTTTAAACTAGGAATTAGATTTTCTTATTTTTATTTTATTCCTTTTCAAAGTAGGATTAGGAATCTTTCCTTATAAATACCCAAGCTTGGCTTAGATTGAGGAAAGGCCAGAATTCAGATTACAATTCTCCATCTAAGAGCACGGCAAAGCTGGGATTTCGGCTACCCTTGTTCTACAAACTGTTTGTTCTCTTAAACTTCAATTTTAATGAAATTATTTCTATTCATTATGAGCATGAGTAGCTAATTTTCTCACTAGGGTTAGACCTAAGCCTTAACATGATTATGTGATTTATCTTTTTCCTATGTTTTCGTATATGCATGCTTTGAATCTTTAATCACTGTTTAAAACTATCTTTATGTCTTAATGCTTGATCACCCTTAGGATATTTAGACAAGTAATTTGATGCAATTTTATAGGAATGCCCACCTAAAAATTGGGATTAGCTTCTTGTGATTAAGGATTGTAATACATCTAGGTTAAATGCCATAACTAAGAGATTGCATGGTTATAAAAGATTTTCATGAGCTTAATGAATCTTGCATGTAGAATTAGATCTAAATACCATAGACTAATCGCATGTTAGGTATACGTTTTCACTTGAATGCCCACGAGGAAAATATGCTTACGAAAAATCTAACCTTCAAAGTTGCATGTATTGATTCATAGATTCTTTTCTAAGTCACATATGATTGTTAATGGTAAAGGTTGAACCCTAGTACTTGTTTACATTGTTTACTTAATTTTTATTCCGTTACCAAACTTCAAGCAATTTACTTTATTATTAATTAAGAGTAAATACTAAAATAAGAAATATCAATATCAGTCCCTGAGGAAATCGACCCTGCTTCCAGTGCTATACTACAACAGCCCTATACTCTTGCAGGTATTATTTGTGTGATTTTAACCCTTGTTTTGCAGGTGGGAAAAATCCTATCATGCAGCCACCTCAAATACCCACTTCTTATCTTTTGCACTTTTATCCCCGAGCTTCGCAATTGCCAATAGCCACTCATCAAAAGATGTGACACTATGGGCATCTACACTATAAGACAATACTCCCCCAAACCACACACGTCGAACAATAGGACATGAGATTAGGAGATGCTCCACAGTCTCATCTTCATCCCCACAGAGAGGGCAGCCAGGAGAATTGCCAAGGTGCCTTCTAAATAGGTTTGCCCTCGTTGGTAAGATCCCTCGTGTACCCTTCCAAATAAATTTTTTTAACCTTCGGAATCAAATCACTGCCCCAAATAGTCATCCAAGTATCCCTTGGCACAATTCTCGAAGAGGAGGGGGGAAGAATACGAGCAGCTAGCCTCTTATCTCTAAGCCAACAATAACCAAGTTTCATTGTAAGAACTGTTGATTTCAGCAGCTCCAGCACAGTTGGAAGTGGATTGTTCTTCAATCGGTAAGTTCTCTAAACTCAACTTCGATTGATTCAGGTTTCGATTGAAGAATACAATTGATTGTGTTTAGATGTAGGAATGAATCCTTCAGGTGATGAAAACTTGGTTCAATTTCTGTAGAGAATAGGATGATATTGTAAGTTGCACACCAACTGTTTGATAGATTGTTTCTATGAATTTTTTGCTTGGTTTGTTTTTATCTCTCTGTTGTGACAGAGAGAGTTTTCAATAATGACTGAATTCCTTACAGATTACACACTCACACACCTGTTACATTCTCTTTTACAATCTGTTAATGTGATGACACTATGATGTCATCCACACACATCCCACACGGCTCCTCTAGACTTGGATGCCAAGATAGGCTCACACACACACTCACTGCTTTTCTGTTATAACAGATTCTTCACAGCCCTGTCTGCACATCTCCTTTGCTGACTTGTCTCAGTACTTAGCCACCTAGATGCCTAGTGTACAGCTAAAGTACCAACATCCCTTCCTAAGCTGTTCACTGGCATTACCCCTAGCAGACTTCTTAAGTAATAGAATCTGCCTTTAGGTAGTGCTTTAGTGAACACATCTACAAGCTGCTCCTCTGACTTGCAGTAGATTAGGTCAATCTCACCAGCTTGCATAGCTTCTCTGATGAAGTGAAACCTCCTGTTAATGTGCTTAGTCTTTTGATGAAAGACTGGATTCTTTGACATGGCTATAGCTGAAGTATTATCACATAGGATAGGTGTAGCTCCAACTTGTTCTTCCCCAAAATCTTCCAACATGAATCTCAGCCATTGGGCTTGAGCAGTAGCCTCAGATGCACTGACATACTCTGCCTCAGCAGTAGATAGGGCCACAATATGCTGTTTCACAGAAGCCCAAGAGAATACCTCACTGCCAAATGAGAAAGCATAACCAGAGGTGCTTCTTATATCATCCAAGCTTCCACTCCAATCACTATCACAATAGCCAACTAGAGTAGCTTGTTTTCCATTTTGATATTCAATCCCATAAGAGATAGTTCCTTGAATATATCTCAACACCCTTTTAGCTGTACCATAGTGTTTCTTTGAAGGATTATGCATGTACCTAGACAATAAGCTAGATGCAAACATGATGTCTGGTCTAGTGGCAGTTAAGTATAACAGACTACCAACAATCTGCCTATAAGTACCTTCATCTGTAGCTTCTGAACCATCACTTCTGCTGAGCTTGTCATCAGTAGCAAGTGGTGTACTCACAGGCTTGCACTCTTTCATCCCAAACTTGTCAAGTAAAGCCTGTGCATATTTCTGCTGATGAATGAAGATGGATTTCTCTGTTTGAATAACTCCCATGCCAAGAAAATGAAGTAGAAGCCCCAAATCAGTCATCTCATACTTGTTCATCATGTCATCCTTGAACCCCTTCATCAATCTGTCACAATTGCCAGTATAGACAATGTCATCCACATATATTGAAACAATTAAGGTCTTGCCATCCTTAGTTGCTTTCATGTACAATGTAGCTTCACTAGGACTCCTTAGATAACCACAGCTGAGTAAGTGAGAATCTATCTCACCATACCAAGCTCTAGGGGCTTGTTTCAAACCATACAAGGCCTTTCTGAGCTTTTACACCTTCCCTTCTTCTCTTTGTACTTCAAAACCAGCAAGCTGATCCACATAGACTTCCTCTTCTAGAACACCATTTAGGAAGGCTGATTTGATATCGAGCTGATATAGACCCCATTTCTTTTGTGCAGCTAGTGCAATCAAGGTTCTGATTGTATCTAGTCTTGCAACAGGAGCAAATGTTTCATTGAAGTCAATTCCAGGCTTCTGTGCATAGCCTTTAGCTACAAGCCTTGCCTTATGTTTTAGGATTGAGCCATATAAGTTCAGCTTGGTTTTGTACACCCATTTAACCCCAATCACTGGTTTATCAGATGGTCTGTTAACCAACTCCCAGGTTGAGTTCTTCTCAATCATCTCAATTTCACTCTCCATTGCTTTCTTCCAGGCATTGTCCTTCACTGCTTCTTCAAAATTCTCAGGCTCAACAATAGTTAGGTTACATCTAGCATAGATGCCTCCTATACTTATCATCTTTACTGGAATGTTTCCTGACTCGGATGATGATTCTGATGATGAACTGCTGCTAGGATTTGTTTGTGAGTCCTGAGCTTGTAGGTCTGGTTCTTGAACCATAGGAACTTCAGCTTCCATCTCAGTGTCTATTCCACTTGGAACTTGGACTCTGATCTCTTCATTTGTTTCCCAACTCGACATTGCTTGTTCATTGAATGTCATAGTTCTGGAAATCACAATTTTCTTGGTTTCCAGATTGTGAATACGATATCCTTTCTCACAGCTCCCACAGCCTACAAACACACTTTTTGTAGTAGTTTCATCCA